>ML661346.1:19534948-19925601 GCA_007570785.1 Antilocapra americana
TGTGTGTGTGTGTGTGTGTCTGTGTGCGTGTATATTCTATGTAACAGAATACTACTCAGCCATATGTGTGTGTGTGTGTGTGTGCGCGCGCGCGCGTGCGCGCGTGCGTGTGTGTATATTTATGTAACAGAATACTACTCAGCCATGTGTGTGTGTGTGTGTGTGTGTGTGCGTGTATATTCTATGTAACAGAATACTACTCAGCCATGTGTGTGTGTGTGTGTGTGTGTGTGTGTGCGCGCATGTATATTCTATGTAACAGAATACTACTCAGCCATAAAAAAAAAAAATGACAATGCCATTTGCAGCAACATGGATGTGACTAGAGACTATTGTACTAAATGAAGTAAGTCAGAAAGAGAAAGACATATACCATATGGTATCACTTATATGTGGAATCTAATATATGGCACAAATGAACCTATCTGTGAACCTATCTATCATCAGAATGATAGACACAGAGAACAGATTTGTGGTTGCCAAGAGGGAAAGGGGAGAGGAAATGATTGGGAGTTTTAGGTTAGAAATTGCAAACTATTACATTAAGAATGGATAAACAACAAGGTCCTACTGTATAGCACAGGGAACTGTATCAAATCTGGGATAAACCATAACGGAAAAGAACATTTAAAAAAAGAATGCATGTCTGTGCATAACTGAGTTTCTTTGCTGTAGAGCAGAAATTAATACAACACTGTAAGCCAACTATACTTCAATTAAAAAAGAAAAGGTTCATTACCTCAAAAAGATTTATGAGCAAATTCAGAGAATACACATTAACAGGAGTTTTAAAGGGGGGCAGGGTAAGTTTCAGAGATTATTTTAAATGTCACACTAAGTATTAGAAAAACTGTACTTACTTATCAATATGAAGGCCTTATTAGCACATAAGGGACATGATAATAATTATAAAATTCAGTTAGTGGCACCAACTCCAGACCATTTTCTTCTCTTCATGCAAGAAAAATCATTACAATCTCACAATAATAACTGAAGGCAATGTGAATCTGAAACCTGCATCTAGTACGGAATTCCAATTTTATTTATATAGTACAATATTTGAAAAAAAATTGCAACATGAAAGATATAAAATTGAGCTTGAGTTAGTAAAATTATAGAAACAGCATAGCCTAACTCTACTTTTCAAGTGAGTTTAAGAAAAAGTGCCCATTTTCCCCGCTCTGGTTCCCATGCATTTACTTCATTCAAAACACACATTCACTGACATTTCAATAATTGACAATGACATGATGCTGTGATGCATCAAAATTCTATGTTAAGACAGCAGGAAAAGATTTCAAATTTTTATCTTTTCCTCAAATTTGCATGCCCACTTTTAACATCCAATATGCATTTTCTAAGCCTGATCAGTAGTCTCTCATAAATTTATAGTGAGCATTAGTGAACTACAGGAAAATATGCCAAGTCATACAAAGGTGATCACATTATCAACACTATACACAGCAGGACTTGAAGGCTTTACCTTCCTTTACCCTTCTTACCTTAGGAATCCCAGTTGATGTTGGAGGGAGAAATGAATGTTCACACTGCTCTAGGTACTTCTCTGAGTTTGTTTTTCCAAACAGGAGAGTAACAACAAAACCCCTGAAAGACATTTAATTATAGATACAAAACAAAATTTCACTACAATTTAACACATATTTTTCTGATTTAATAGATGGCCTATCATGCACTAAAAAGTCAGTTTGTGACTTTGGCAAGGCAGGGAATTGACAAATTTTGTTAAGTTTTGAAGTTTAAAAAAACCATAAACATTTTGTGAATTTATACAATAATGCCTTTCCAAGTTTTCATTCAATATTATTTCATAAGAATCTCAGGCAACATTTTCAAACTTCAGGATAATAAGCCTTCATCAATTAACCAGGCAAGCTAAAGACAAATGAGATGTACTTCTATACATCTGTTAACTAATTAGAGAGATAACTTGCCACTAGGAATATAAATAAAGGCTATATAGGAAAAAGATGATCCAACTTATAATTCTTTTGAAATAAGTCTGGAATTTAAAAAGAAACATAAATATATCCCCAAAAGCTATTTTTAAAACAATTATGGAGTCAAAGTAAGATAAAAACTGGTTTAGAACTACTTTAAGTAGTGATTAAATGCTATTAGTATTTCCTACATTTAAAATTGACCAAATGAATCGAAGCACTACTGAGTAGACAGGAAATCCATAAAAGAAAATTAAATTTTAATTTTATAATGACTTACAGTAATCTTACAATGATTGAAGGAGTATAGTGACAAGAAGACAACAATGAAAAATTAAACATAGTCAGCCTCAGCTACTGAAAGGAAGATTTTCAAGGTCCTTTGCTTATTGTGGCTATCTGCTACATCACTGCTCTTCAGCACAGGGAGGCGGGTGGAGAAACAGATACACTCAAGTCAACTTATATCCTCAATTCTGTTTCTTTTTTAAAAGGCTGGCCAGAGAATTATAAGTAAATTTCACATATCTGTGTTGTATCAACATTATTACTAAGAATCAGGTTGGTCTTGTATTTCAGTTTTACCTAGACACAATAAAACGCTTATATTACGTTAACAATGTATTTCTAAAAACATTATCATAACACAGACTGATAAAATGTGCACCTTTGCCCACAATGTGACAGTAGGAGAGAAAGCTAAGAACAATCTGATCTTAGAACCTAATTCATGGCTTCAGCCTTGAAGTTTAAGAAAAAACAGGTGCTCTAGAAAACTGCATTACCAAACATAACAGAATGCTATTAAATAACCCACACTGGTATTTAAAGTATCTTAAAATAACAATCCAAAAAGAAGAAAGAAAAAACATCAAAACTTTGAGTACTTTTCTTTCCAAAGGTTTTCTTTACAGTACAAAATAAGTTATTAGCTTTGACTATAAGCAGAATGTATACATTATCAACACTGTATACAGGTAAATTGCAGAGCTCAAAAACCTCAGTTTGACTAGCCAAAACCATGCCCAATAATAAAAACACCTGGTAGCTTCCCTAAGAAAATGTATTAATTCTTTCCTGACTCGCATGTTAAGTAGGCAAAAGAACAAAAACATATTTTTTTAATTTACATAAGAAAAAAATTAAAACTAAGATGACTTTCAGTTACATTATTTTACTTATATACTTTTATTTATATTATTTTATTATTATAGCAATTATTTTACTTAATGTATATAAAAGCCTGCTTTTGCTTTTAAAATTCATAAGGCATTAAACTATATAAAACTACATTAAAGAAAGGACCATTGTTCTTCATAATGAGAGCCAAAATAAGAAAGATTTTTGACTCAGGAATTATGATTGTCACTGACTATAACTGAGTAACCTGGGAATGCTTAATTAACTGAACTTGAGATGATCTGGGGATGCTTGTTAGTATATAAATTGAAGTCCCCTTACTGCGGCAGCAAGTTTCAGTGAGATCAATAATTTGGAACAAAATAACAGATCAATTTACGGCATAAAATGAACTTGGAATTTCAGATCCTTTCATGTGCCTTAATGTTTAATCCAGAGTTTTTAGTGGTTCTTTCACAGCGTATCTATATCTTGCCTTATCTAAAAAATTTCACAGAACTTCAAAAAAA
This sequence comes from Antilocapra americana, assembly GCA_007570785.1. Taxonomy (NCBI): domain Eukaryota; kingdom Metazoa; phylum Chordata; class Mammalia; order Artiodactyla; family Antilocapridae; genus Antilocapra; species Antilocapra americana. The sequence goes on from ML661346.1 coordinate 19,538,556, forward strand.
GTATTTAAAAATTTTACAGAACACCAAAAAGAATAAAAAAATTCTTAACTTTTCAAATTATACAAAAAAGTTTATATCACCATAAACTGAAATTTGTTTTTGAATATAACTAACTATCCCTACTGCTGGTACAAATCATAACTATCAATACTTTTATTTCTATAGGTATCTAATTTTACTATTTTTAACTTTGGTAAAAATAATTAGAAAAAACAGCATTCACAAAGCATACTGCCATTTCTCAAGGTCATTCTTTTTTTCTTATTGAGGTTTTGTGGTCATGTTTCCATTCTGAACAACTGAACGTAACATAAACTATAAAATTATCGTTGAGAATACTTACCCACCCACAAAGCAGAGGATATAAAATGCCAAATAAAATATTACAAAGGGTCCAAATGTTATTAGAGAAAGGACAATGCCAAGGCTTCCCCATCCCCATATGGATAGACTGGTCTGAAATAAAGCAGGAAAAAAATCTTTTTAATAAATAAATAACTTTCCACAGGAACTAGAAAAGAACAAACAAAACTTTTTCATAGTTTATATTTTTTCCTTTTAAGCATTTCACAGTACTGTTTCAGTAATTTTAAAAATATTTACTTTTGAAAATACATTACTGGAAATTTATCTCCAACAATATATCAAATCTATAAGTAGAAATAAATTTAGAATATCAGCAGTATTTTTAAAAATCCACTGGGAAAATAAATAAACAAGAAAAAGTTACATAAACTCTTGAATGATATACTGGCATGAGAAGTGATAAAATACTTATAATAAAAACATTTATATATATGCAATAGCATGTATAAAAGGTACAGATTTCACTTGTTTAGAATACTCGTTTTTAAAACTATAGCATGAGACTTTTTAAAAATTAAAATTTCAAGGTAAGAAATCCATCTCTCACTGAAAACTATCATATTTTTCTTTTGCTCAAATTGTGTGTTGAGATTTATAAAATTATTATTGCATAACTTAGTTCAAAATTTACCATGAGTACAACTCTAAAAACTCTCCATCTTTATAAACAAATCCTATTTCGTTTAGAAATACACTGTATTATCTATTAAAAACATTCACTTTATTGAAGGCAAACTGGATTCTAGCAATTTATTATGAGTAAATAAATGTATTCAGTTCAACAAGTTCCTATATTCATTTGCCTTGTACTGTGAGGTATACACAAAGGCTGCATTTGTCCCAATCCTGCCATCGAGGAGCACAGAGAAGAATGTCGTACAGGAATGAAACAATCAGACACTGAACCAAAAGAAAATAACAGAAGATATGCTAAACTGAACAGAATTAATGACCAAAAAACTACGGAACAGAATAAGTACTATGGATTATGAGAGAAAGTTCTACTTATTTATTCATTCCCCAGTCATTGATTGCCTCCTCTGTGCTCTAAGTTCAAAGTGCTGGGGATATCACAAGGAATAAGACATTCTAATTAGCGAAGAACAACAAACACACTCTCATGAATTTACATACCTTCATAAGTTTACATTCCAGAAGAAAAAAAGACAAAGAAATAAATATATTTAGTGAAAGAGGAGAGTGAAAAAGCTAGCTTAAAATTCAACATTCAAAAAATTAAGATCATGACATCCAGTCCCATCACTTCATGGCAAACAGAAGGGGAAAAGGAGGAAACAGTGACAGGTTTTATTTTCTTGGGCTCCAAAATCACTGCAGACAGTGACTGCAGCCATGGAATTAAAAGACGCTTGCTCCCTGGAAGGAAAGCTATGAAAAACCTAGACAGTGTATTAAAAAGCAGAGACATCGTTGGGCTGACAAAGGTCTGTATAGTCAAAGCCATGGTTTTTCCAGTAGTGTACAAATGAGTTGAAACATAAAGGCGGCTGAGGGCCAAAGAATTGATATTTTCAAATTCTGGTGCTGGAGAAGACTCTTGAGAGTCCTTTGGACTTCAAGGAGATTAAATCAGTCAATCCTAAAGGAAATCAACCCTGAATATTCATTGAAAGGACTGAAGCTGAAGCTCCAATACCTTGGTCACCTGATGCAATGAGCCGACTCGCAGGAAAAGACCCCGATGCTGGGCAAGATTGAGGGCAGGAGGAAGAGGGGACAACAGAGGATGAGATGGTTGGATGGCATCTCTGACTCAATGAACATGAGTTTGAGCAAGCTTCTGGAGTTGGTGATGGACAGGGAAGCCTGGCTAACTGCAGTCCACAAGGTTGCAAAGAGTCAGACACAACTCATTAACTAAGTAACAACAAAATTAGTTATCAGATGGGGACGAAGGCTATGGAGGAAAATAAAGCAATTATGACTGGTCTAAGAAGCTTTCAATGATTAACACATGAACAGAATCTTGGATAAGATTTAAGGAGAATTTATAATAGTGAGTCTTCCTATTCCCAAATAGTACTTTTTCATTTATTCATATCTTCTTTTATATCCCTCAGTAAAGGGCTTTTTTATTTTTTCTTCTACATAAGGCCTACACAACTCCACTTCATTCGTATTTTTATTATCTTTTTTCCTCACCCTGGCCACTCACCTTTTAAACCAGACGACAATGCCTGTTGATGAAGTTTCTACTCTGCCTTCCCGATCAGCTCCTTGAATCAGCTGGGGATACTACTGCACCTACAGAAGTGGTCTTCCCTGACCTTGTTTTTCTGTCAAAATTCATTTTTATATATAGAAAATAAAGACTTATTCCAGTTGTTATACTTGAAGTTGCTAATAAAAAATTTTTAATCACTAGTTAATAATCCTGTTTTAACCAAAACAATGAAACTGTGGCTTAAAAAAAAAAAGTATTTAGCACCATTTCCTTATAGGCCCTTCAGACTTTGTTTTTAAAAGTTTCTGAAACTTTCCTGTCTGTCAAGTAGAGGAACTGCTAAGCTACACGAGGAACCCTCTCCGGGACAACCAACGAGAAGGTTAAGCAGTCAATAAACAGTCAGCCTGGTGACGTGGACTGTACAAGATCCCATCCTCTCCACTCCAGCTCAGGAGGGACCTGCCTCCACACACTGAGGTATGAAGAGTCCCACTGTTAGTAGCTGCAAAGATCAGTTTTAACAGCAAGTAACAGTAAACCTCTGGCACAGAGGCTACTGTCTTTAATATCCTGTGATTTTAGGAAATTCTGCAAACAGCTTGGATTTAGTTCAATTTATTCTGAAATGAAACACACTTAATAAGGTTAAACTACTCTGCTAGGGTAAGTGTCTGCTGTCTTAGTATCCTTACAGAATATAAAAATATAATCCATGTAGGTAAATCATAGTCTTAGAGTATACTTAGAATACTGCATTATTTAAACCAAAGTCTAACATAATATCTACAGAAGCAGTTAATGAAACCAAAACCAAAGTTATGATGAAGGAGACTCTCTTACTTGAAGCTGTATGGCTTAGAGAACTTAAGAGTCATTCAAGGGTGGTGAAGGCAGCACCTTTAGACAATTTCTATCAGGACCAGAAATCAGCACTTTTCAGAAAAGTCCACAGAAGCGTTCCAAAGACTCTTATGAAAAAGAATGTCAAATTTTCTGCATCAGTGAGCAGTAGTGCCCATCAGAACTTTCTAATAACTCAAAAACAAAGGCAAGCCCAACTTGATCGGATGTCAAAGGAATGGAAGGTGGACTATCAGGTCACCCTTACAGCTTCTGCTGGCTTTTTACTATATGCTGTTCCCCAATGTGAGTCAGGTGGACTTCTGTAAGAGAAGTGTTTGGTGGCCAGGACCTCTTTGGGGCATTTCTTCCTACCTGGAATTCACAACAGATAAGGAAGAGGGGTTCACAGGTAATCCAGTAGTAAAGAACACATCTGCCAAAGCAAGGGTCAAAAGAGACACAGGTTCCATCCCTGGGACAGGAAGATTCTCTGGAGGAGGAAATGGCAATCCACTCCAGTATTCCTTCCTGGAAAATCACATGGACAGAGGAACCGGGAGGGCTACAGAACACAGGGCTGCAAAGAGTCAGATACAACTGAAGCGAGCACAGCAGAAGGAACAGGGGAGGTAATACAAGGAAGCTACTCTGTCCAGCTCAGAATGAGTTAATTAAGCCCATATAGGCATTCAAGAAGCCCATGGATCCTCTAGCTGTGGACAGTGGCTGACGTGGTCATCCAGAATCGACACTGTGGACCACCACAGTGTTCTCCTATATAGCTGCAAAAACCCTAGAGATTCACTGGATCCATTGGCCCAAAGACAAAATGAATGGGAATGGAAACAGACAGAGCTCCCAGCAGCATCTCCTGAACTTCTTCCTCTGACTGATGTACTGCAAGAGACTGTCAATAACCACATTCCCATCACTGTCGCGTATCCCTGCCCACATGGCCCACAGCTCGCTCTCAGAGGGGTCGGTATACAGCCTGAAAACTGGGTGAGATCTCAAGAGAAGAGGAAGTAGTTCACCAACTACGTGGGGAAGGGTGACAGCATGCCTCCATCTCTGAGAAGTTTTTGGAGAAGAGGAGGATAATCAGTCTTAGGAAATAAACCTCCATTTGACAAAAAGAAACTCTAGATGGTAAGCAGACTAGATCAATTCTCCTTGAACTTACACAGCAGCTTCTGAGCAACAATATCCCTAGTAGCTGTGAGACAACAGGTTGATCCTACGGTTCTGAAGTCCCAGGTGCCACAAAGCACCTTCACGATGCTGGCCTACTCGAATATGGAATAGTGATGGGGTCTCGGTTTGTTGCTGAGGCCAAAGGCTAGGAAATTGAGGGCAATCACTCAATGAAACCTGAGGGCCAGACCTTCTGAAATTTTGTACCAATCATAGCTGGATTTGGAAAGCCATGTAAAACCATAACTATCTCCAGACTTCCAACCACATCCCATAGAGAAGAAGATCCCATGGTAGAAGATTCGAAGTCCCTTGAAAGTAAAAAATTTTCCTGATGACTTCCATGAGTAAAGAGCAGGTGAAAGCTGGGGGCAGGGGACGGGGACTGCAGACAGGCCACAAAGCAGGGGCACAGCCAACGGCCCCACTGGACCCACCACTACTTCATCCTGATTAAGGTGAGACCTAGGCTACGAGACTCCATGTTTGGGGAACCAGGCTGTGCCTCCCCTGACTTCTACATAAGAGTTAAAAGTACGCCATGGTGGCTTAGAAGAAAGTACAGAGCGTTTCAGTCCCTCTGACAATACTTCTGCAGAACACCCAGTTACCTGATCCACACTACAGTACTGCGAGATGGCCAACTACAAGAAATAGATGCTACTTCAACCAAGATCCACTCAAATAAAACTTTCCACTGACTTTCCTGAAAAGAGTTCTTATAAACTCTCAGGAAAGCCAAACCAGACCATGACCCAGATAATTTATCCAACCTACCTTCTTCAGTGAGATCTGACCCAAGATTAGCAATACTACTCCTTCTTTATAAAGTTGTATTTATGCTTGCTAGCCAGTTTTCAAAGCTAAACAACTTACTGGTTAACAACTTTCAATTTAAGTAAGTTAACAACTAACTATTCAGAGGTTTTAAAAATGAACCAAGCAAAATGGCTGTCTCTGGAGATGAAGGAAGGAAGGCAGCATGCAATTGGAGGACAATACACAAAGGGCTTCTCAAATAGTACTCAAATGTCCTGGTTTTTAACAAGGTGATTGCTTTAAACAGTATAAACATGTTTTCCATCTGTCTGAATATCAATTTAAGAAATTTAAAAATTAAAAGATTTTCAAAAAGGAAACATAATTATATAATCTGGGAAAGACTATTAACTCAATTATTTAACATGAAGAGATGCTCAACTGTCTAAAAACTCAAATTTTCAGAATCTTACAAGTCTCTTCCTACTTGTTCGAAAATGGTAGCAAAAGTCATCACAAAAACAAACACTTAATTCATTCATTTGACAAATATTTGTGAATACCTACAATGTGCCAGACTCTAGTGAGCTAACAGCAAACAAGACATTACTGTCACATGAAAAAAAAAAATCTACAGAAGACCCTTTCCTCAATTAAGTTTGAAAGAAATTTCTATGTTCCAGGGACTAATAAAATTAAACATTTCCAATCAAGCAAATCAAGTGCACATTTGTTTTGTGGTTAATCTTATAATGTTTACCTTCGAATACTATATGATTCAATGAAACATCAGTATAGAGAATTGTCCAAAATTAAAGAAGTTTTATGTTATATTTAGGGTTCCCATTTATATGTTTGGCTAATATTATAATCTTATTATCCAGTGAGATTAAGAAAAATATTTCATCTAAAACCATTCAAAATTTTTGAGTTCTGATTATTTTCTTAGATGACACAGGATGATACAATTTAGGACAGTTGTGTACTATATCAGAAATTTTTTACAAATTCAGAATAGAAATAATGCCACGTAACAGTGATTGTTTATTAAATAATACTTTTCAGTAAAATAATACTTCATTAAAATTACTATTTTCTTCCCCAAACACAATAACAACACTGAAATATCCACATATCTGCTTCCCTAAGACTATTGACACACCAACTGTGAGATGGAAGAAACCTCCAAAATCATCTCCTGCAGTACTTCTCAAACTTTAAGGATCTAAAATGCAGGTTCTTAAAATGCAGATTCTGGTCCATTATGTCTGGGATGGGGTTTGTGATAGTTTCATTTCTAATAATTTACCAGAACTGTTCAGAACTAAGGACAATTATATATTTATAGTGCTACCGAAATTAATCCCTAAGTCCACAAAACCTAATTCATAATTCCAGACCCTCTGAAAACCAAAACTGTACCAAGCATTCTACATACATACCTCATGTCCTCCTCAGAACAACTGAAGAAGTCATCAAGAAGGTAATATAGCACAGTGCTCAAAAAACATGAACTCTGGAATAAAACAATGAAAATCTAACTTTCATTATTTATTAACTGTGTAACCACTCCATGCCTTCATTTCTTCATCTATGTTGTATGGTATTTCTGGGTAGTAAATGAGTCTATGCTCTAGTGCAGGCGTCCCTAACCTCTGGGATCTAATGCCTAATGAGCTGAGGTGGAGCTGATGTAACAATAATAAAGTACACAACAGAGGTGATGCACTTGAATCATCCCAAACCCATCCCCTTTCTCCCTGGTCCATGGAAAAATCGTACTCCATGAAATGGATCTCTGGTGCCAAAAAAGGTTGGAGGCCAGTGGTCTAGTGGTCAATTTTAGCTTAATCATTATTATTATTTCTAGTTTACAACAGAGAAACTAAAGTATACAGAAGACTTTTAAAAAAGGGTCCAAGATCACACAGCTAGTAAGAGTGGGATTTGATTCTATTCAAATCCTGACTCCTAAGGAACCTTAAAATTTGTCAGTTTACAACTGCCTGAAGTTAAAAGTCACAGTGAGAAAAAAAAATTAAAATCATAAATGAGCAGTTTCCTTTATTTAATTTATCAGCTTAATATGCCTCCCAAGAAATTATAGTCAGAAAACTACTTGTAATGAACGTAATAAATTCCTGATTTGAGTACAAAGCACATAAATATAAAGTATAAGTTTTATTAGACAATCAGTTCATCCACATATTCCTACATAAATAATGGAAATAATTTTGATTTCAAAGGGTATCAGTTTACTAGCATGCATACATCAGTTACGCATATCAGTTTGGCCTTGATCAGAGACACAGACAAAGACATAAAAAATGAACCCTGCTGCCAAGATGCTTGAGAATCAAAAAGTGACAATGTAAAAAGTCTTACATGCCTCCTGATAGTAGAAAGCATGTGGAAGAAGTTTACATTGTAGCATTTCATGTCTATTAATTCATACTACCATTTATCTCATGTGATCCCCATCACAGACTTCCATAATAGGAAAGGTAGCATAAAACAGTACTAAAAGCAGAATCAGAAATTACAGGTTCCAGTTTGCCACTAAAATCCTCTGTAACCTCTGCAAAATCACTAACTTCTCTTTGATTCAGAATTCCCACTAGCACAATTACAGAGCTGAGTTGTGAAATCATCTCTCAAGTCAAGTCCGTGGAAGGCAGACTGATTAAGTAACTTTGATGTAGAGCCAGGCATAAACTCTCCTGGTTACATGTGGAGAGTGGGGCTAAGTGGAAACAGCTATTTTCGATTACAGGAAAAACAGACTGTCAGAGCTTCTAGAAAACAGACTCTGGACTCTCCGAACGAACCAGAAATCAAATTGCCAACATCTGTTGGATCATTGAAAAGCCAAGAAAGTTCCAGAAAAACACCTACTTCTGCTTTATTGACTATGCCAAAGCCTTTCACTCTGTGGATTACAACAAACTGTGGAAAATTCTTGAAGAGATGGGAACACCAGACCATCTGACCTGTCTCCTGAGAAACCTGTATGCAGGTCAAGAGGCAACAGTTAGAACTGGACATGGAACAACAGACTGGTTCCAAATCAGGAAAGGAGTACATCAAGGCTGTACACTGTCACCCTGTTTATTTAATTTATATGCAGAGTACATCATGAGAAACGCTGGGCTGGAAGAAGCACAAGCTGAAATCAAGATTGCTGGGAGAAATATCAATAACCTCAGATATGCAAATGACATCATCCTTATGGCAGAAAACGAAGAAGAACTAAAAAGCCTCTTGATGAAAGTCAAAGAGGAGAGTGAAGAAGGTGGCTTAAAACTCAACATTCAGAAAACAAAAATCATGGCATCCAGTCCCATCACTTCATGACATATAGATGGGGAAACAATGAAACAGTGACAGACTTATATTTGGGGGCTCCAAAATCACTGCAGACAATGATTGCAGCCATGAAATTAAAAGACACTTACTCCCTGGAATAAAGTTATGACCAACCTAGACAGCATATTAAAAAGCAGAGACATTACTTTGCCAACAAAGGTCTGTCTAGTCAAAGCTATGGTTCCAGTAGTCATGAATGGATGTGAGAGTTGGACTATAAAGAAAGCTGAGTGCCAAAGACTGATGCTTTTGAACTGTGGTGTTGGACAAGACTCTTGAGAGTCCCTTGGACTGCAAGGAGATTCAACCAGCTCAGCCTAAAAGAAATCAGTCCTGGATATTCATTGGAAGGACTGATGCTGAAGCTCCAATCCTTTGGCCACCTGATGTGAAGAACTGAACGATTGGAAAAGACCCTGATGCTGGCAAAGACTGAAGGCAGGAAGAGAAGGAGACGACAGAGGATGAGATGGTTGGATGGCATCACCGACTCAATGGACATGAGTTTGAGTAAGCTATGGGACTTGGTGATGGACAGGGAAGCCCGGCATGCTGCAGTCCATGCGGTCACACAAGAGTCAGACACGACTAAGTGACTGAACTGAACTGAAATGTCTCAATAGAGTGAGTCAGCCAGTCTCAGTTATATTCACCTGGTATGTCTCAACACATTACATGGCAAAGGGCAGCCAGTGAGACAGGGCTGAGACTCTTAAAGCTGATATTACTTCAGTGCCAACCTGGGTCACAGAAACTACATACAGGAATTCAACAACAAAAATATGTACCCATAAGAAGAATGGCCTTATTGAAACTATCGACTGTTTTCCTTCCACCTTATTCCATCTGTAAGTAATTGCAATAAAATGAGCTCCTGACACTGAACTTTGCCTCATTCAACAATATACAGTAATTTAACCAAGGCCTGCTACAAAGAAGCTGCTCAGTAAATATGGAACTAATTAATTCATTTACTAACGAGAGAAGTGAAATGAGGAAAGTAACAGAAAGAGAAGGGAGAAAGGCAAAAGGGATGAAAAAAGGAAAGGGAAAGTGAAAAAGAAAGGGACCCTAAACTGAAGTCCTCCTCCTCACTCCCACCTTAGGACTGTATGCAGAGTTACACATTCCTACCAGTATAACCCACACCAAGGCCCCAATCTCAAAAAAAGAAAAAAAAAAAAAAAAGGAAATGTACTACATCACTACTACCCATTCAGGGAGGCAGCACGGAGAGGCTGTCACACAGGGACCATCAGTACATTTAGCTAAGTTGGTCCTGAACCCCTCTTTTGACACTCTGGACATGTAAGTAAAGATCCTCTTCCACTCACAACTAGTATATCCTTGTGAGGATGATTGAACACCAGCGTGATGTGGCGCATGTTTTCAATCCAGCTGCTAGGCCAGGAAGGACAGAGGGCCTTGTCTCTAAGACGGCCAACTGCCCAGCTGGCAAAGACTATGGCCACTGGGTACCTGCGGACTTTCTCCTCCCACTCCCAACCAGGGGTGCCCAGAATATGTATATATATGTATATATGTGTTATACACACACATATACCCCAGCCCCACGTACTTAGTTCTCTAGTAACAAACTCTCTCCCTTAAAATGGAGGTCTACAGTTCAACTTTTACATATTTTCAAAAATTAATTATGTACACATATGTAGGTAACTACTTTAACAAACCCTTTAATTTTTTATTAGAGCAATAGTTATAAAAGGTCACATACTGTTATATAGTGAGTACAGCTAGCATTCAATGACAAAGAACACACAAGAAAGCAAAAAGTGATACAATTAATTCAGTGTTTTTTAAATGAGATTCCATCAATTACAAAATAACTATACACGGTTTGAATAAAAACCAGGTACATTCATAGGCATTTGCTTATTCAGAATACAAACTAAGTTAGGCTGCAGAACCTCTCCCCACCCCCACAGCCCATACATTGGGAATTACTGGAATTAAGAGTCTAAAAGAAACTACAGTATTGAAAAAACAAAAGACTGTATTTACTGAATGCTTTCCCTTATACAGAAAGAATAATAAAAGTATTTAAAATGTGGATGGAGCAGTATAGCACAGAACAGTCCTGGCAGGCTTCTAGCAGACTCAAAGCCTTCAACTGCAAAACCACATTAACAAGGTTTCCTGAATTTCTAATAAAAGGTCCAGAAGATACACAAAGCTGAAATAAATTAACCAAAGGTGCTTTTCTAGAAGCTATATTTTTCTAACTACACACAATGTTTTTGTCTCTTAATAATAAATACATAAAAAAATAGTAAAGAGCTTTTAAAATAAACTTTTAATCTTTATCAAAAAGAAAATTACTTTCCTTATGTTTCCATTTGACAGATAAATGTCTATTTTTAATTTATATATATATATATATACCAGTCTCACTCCTAAACAAATATGTATGTGTGTGTGTGTATATGTATTATGTATATATAAGTGGCATGCAAAAAGGAAAAGTATTCCTTTAAAAATAACTAATCAAAGCAAGTTTTAAAGCTACTAAAGAATAAGACAGTTGAATATCTAATTATGCAAGCTAATCAAATCCATCAATATATTATAATATGCCAATTCTGTGCATTTTGAACAAACTTTTTTGTATTAGCATATGTACCCAGATTATTTTTTAATTCAATTACATTCCAGTAAAGACAACTATGTATAGCTATCATTCATCCAAGAAAGGGAGGGTAAGAGTTATAAATATAGAAACATTTGCTTATTCTTTTAAATATAAGGATATACAGAAACTTTTTAAAATGATCTACAAGGAATGGAGAAAATGGGGTAAAAGAGTATATGTATGAGAACTAGGCACTTTGAAAATACTTTACTCTGCAGATCTAATTTTGTATTGGTATAAACATCTTATACATAAAAAGAATTTCAAAAGCAATCTCTAAAAAAGCAAAGTGAAATTTGAAAGTCTAACTGTATATACTAACAACGTGGAAAAACCACATAGAGGAAGTATTTCAAGTGATTTTAAAATAAAGTAATTTTACTGTGAATCATTGCTTCAGTAACAAATAGTGTTGACAGTTCCAACAAAATGAACTCAGGCTATTGGAGGAATAGCTAATTTCAAGTCTAGAGCAGGAAATGAGTTTAAGATGGGCCCGAACACTTTCATCATACCAGAAAGCTACCAAAGATTACTGAAAAAATGTCAAACTCAGCAGACAACCTGAAGAGGCTTCACTTGGCTAAAAATGGAATCAGTAACAATAACAACTGCAATGGACTGGAGTACTTCAAATATTTGAGTTCATGAAACTGTAGATACTTTTAAATTTCACTGATCATCTTTGAAGGGGTCTAAAGAACCAACTATTTTTGAAAAGTGTTACAGAATTAGGCATTTACTGGGGTGATCAGAGTTGATAAAAATTCAATTTCTCTTTAAGGAGAAAAATTCATATAATAAGAAATGATAGAATATTGCCATATTGCAGTCCCTAACATATCAGTGATCTAGCAGTCTAGGTAGGGCATTGGAGAGAGGGAGGGAGGAAAAAGGAAAAGAGAGAGAGAATATGAACCAAACATACATGCCTCTTGAAATAAAAACACACATCAATTCAGTTCAGTTGCTCAGTAGTGTCCAACTTTTTGCAACCCCATGGACTGCAGCACACCAGGCCTTCCTGTCCATCACCAACTCCCGGAGTTTACTCAAACCCATGTCCATCAAGTGACTGATGCCATTCAACCATCTCATCCTCTGTCGTACCCTTCTCCTCCCATCTTCAATCTTTCCCAGCATCAGGGTCTTTTCCAATGAGTCAGTTCTTCGCATCAGGTGGCCAAAGTACTGGCGTTTCAGCTTCAACATCATCATCAATCAAAGTTTTGTGGGGGTAGGGTGGGGGGAAATCAAACCTGAATCTGATTGAGGAAATGCACAAAGACAGAGAAAATGTTACAATGCATCATGGAGATGCTGCTGCTGCTGCTGCTGCGAAGTCTCTTCAGTAGTGTCTGACTCTGTGCGACTCCACAGACGGCAGCCCACCAGGCTCCCCGGTCTCTGGGATTCTCCAGGCAAGAACACTGGAGTGGGTTGCCATTTCCTTCTCCAATGCGTGAAAGTGAAGTCTCTCAGTCATGTCCGATTCCTAGCAACCCCGTGGACTGCAGCCTACCAGGCTCCTCCGTCCATGGGATTTTCCAGGCAAGAGCACTGGAGTGGGGTGCCATTGCCTTCTCTGAGAAACAATAAAGGGCAGAAGACCCAATTCCTTCAACAAATACAGGGCAAGGGGGAAAGAAGAGAAGGAGGGAAGTGGAAGGTTAAGGACAATCTGTGGGTTAACACTGCAATACGCAAACTTATTCAACTTGATTATAACAAAAATACAGTGGAAAAAGGAGGATGAGGAGGGAAAGAAGGAAGAGAAACTGGGCAATTCTAAACATTTTTTTAATGAGATTAACAAGTTGCTGCTTATCTTTTGGCTGATATAATGAATGGTATCAGCTATTACGCTTTAACAAAAAGAACCCTTAATGGTTTAGAGATGCATGATGAAATATTTAAAAATGAAATCATATGATCTAGAATATGCTTCAAAATAATCCTGGAAGTAGACAGTAGGGGAAAAGTGAAAAAGGATCAACACAAAATATAATTAGCCATGAGGTGATAAATGTCTAAGCTGGGTGTGACAGAGGGAAGTTTATTACACTCATCTTTCTACTTTTAAGGTTTGAAATTTTTTACTAAAAACATTTTTTAAAACACACAATAATCACAAAATTCACTTACATAGTAAATGCACTTGTATTTCTTAAGGAATCAATACCAGAAATAAACAGTCCATAAACATGCTAATGTCCACAGCCCAGAGACTAAAATTGGGATTAAAAAATTTCTGTGATTAGTTGACAGTAAAGCAACATACACTTGGCTATTCAATTAAGACAAAGATTCCTTTAAATCATTACTTTAAGTAATGAGTTTTAACATTCTATCTCATGTGTGGGTTATGTACTCGTTTTAAATAAGAACTATTGTCTTCTAAAGTAACTGTTTCGGGAGGTTACACTGATCCTATAATAATTGGATAGGGATGTAGTGGGCCTTTATCATACAAAGATGAATCAAGCAGTTTCTGCCCTCAAAATGCTCACAAACTAGGAAGGTAAAATACACACAGAACGATCAACAATTGTAGTAAGTGCCATAATGAAAAGTTATAAAATGTTTGGGAATACAAAAAAGATAAGTCCTCCAGAGCTTAAACAGTAGTGACAAATTTGCTTTGTCTTCCAAAAGCAGTTTTGCAGGTGAAAAAGAAAAATCAACCTCTTTTCTTTATAGTTACCCATTTCTTTCCATCAAAATGGTATTACTGGAAACTGATTAGTAAAATTCCAAGTGAACAAAGATTCAAAAATGCTAGCACTACAGAAGAGTGTGCCACAGGGGAAGTACTCTTTGACTCAAAAGTAGGACAGAGAATATCATTTGTTTACTGAACTTAAGCCCAATGCTCAAGGCTATTTATACTTTTATGTCTAAGTATATTTAAGATTCCATCTATAAAAGGCAACAAAGTAAGTTGTGAGGGATAAATGCAATATTAAACAGTTTTCCAAACTACACAAAATCAAAAGACAGTCTTTTCAACAAATGGTGCTATCAAAATCAGACTTACACATGCAAAAAAAAATTAATCCAAGAGACAGATCGCATACCTTTCACAAAAATTAACTTAAAATGGACCATATACCTAAATGTAAAACATAAAACTATAAATTTCCAGAAGATAACATAGATAACTTTGAGTATGGTGATGCCTTTTTAGATGTAACACCAGACATAATGTATGAAAAAATTAATTGATAAGCTAGACATCATAAAAATAAAAAACTTCTACAAAGGCAGTATTATGATAATTAAAAGACAAACCACAGACTAGGTGAAAATAAAGCACTTTTTATCCAAAACTACAAATAACTCTTAAGACTCAACAGTAAGAAAATAAATTCTGGGCCATAGATTTTAACAGACATCTCACCAAAGAAAATGGGAAAGTGAAAGTGAAAGACACTCAGCTGTGTTCAACTCTTTGCAACCCCATGGACTGTAGCCTATCAGGTTTCTCTGTCTGTGAAATTCTCCAGGCAAGAATTCTGGAGTGGATTGCCATTTCCTTCTCCAAGGGATCTTCTCAACCCAGGGACTGAACCCAGGTCTCCTAAACTGGAGGCAGATTCTTTACCATCTGAGCCACCAGGGAAGCCCCAAATAAGATATACAGATGGCAAATGAGCACACGAAAAGATGCTCCATATCATACGCCCCCAGGGAGATACAAATTAAAAACAGAATAAGATACCATTACATACCAATCAGAATGGCTAAAACCCAGAATAACTAAATGTTTGCAAGAGTGTGGAGCAATGCAAAATCATACAGCCACACTGGAAGATGGTTTGGCAATTCCTTACAAAACTAAACACACTCTTTACCATACAGTCCAGCAATCATACTCCTTGGTATTAGCCCAACAGAACTGAAAACTCATGTCCACACAAAAATTTAAATCAACTTATTCATAACTGCCAAAACATGGAAGCAACCAAGACATCCTAAAGTAAGTAAATGGATATACAAACTGTGGTACACCCAGACAATGGAGTATTGTTCAGTATTAAAAAGAAGTGAGCTATCAAACCATGAAGACATTGAGCAACTTTAAATGCATACTACATAGTGAAAGAAGCTAATGCAAAAAGGCTACTTACTGTGTGATGATTCCAAGCATATAACATTCTGAAAGACAACACTATGGAGCCAATAAAAAGATGGGGGGCAGTGTAGGACTGGGTGATGAACTGGCAGAGCACAGACAATTTTTAGGACAGTGAAAATACCCTGCAAGTTATTATAATGATGGACATACATTATTGTATTTTTATCCAAGCCAACAGAACATACAATACCAAGAGTTTTGAATCCCAAAGTAAATTATGGACTCTGGGTGATTATGTCTATATAGGTTCATCTTTGATTAAAAAAAAAAAAGTACCATTCTGGTGAGAGAGGTTGATAATGAGAAGAGACTAAGTGTGAGAGCAGGGAGTACATGTGAAACCTCTGTGCCTGCCTTTTAATTTTGTTACAAATCTAAAACTGCTCTTTTAAAGTCTTTTAAAAACTACATATAAATAATCACAAGCACAAGATAGTTTTACAAAAGGAGACAATGGTAACAAGACACTACCAGTCAGTAATTATAAAAACCTCGTAAACAGTCATAGCCAGTCTTATCAACGCCCTAAAGTACAAAACTCAACTGTAAAACTGCTCAAAATTCATTCAACTTTAAATAAAATAAAGAAACCTATTTTTACATTATATTAAAATCAATTATTTAGACTGATTTCACAGATTTCATAATCTCTCATCTTAGTATAAGAAATAAGAGATCAACATCTCTGATACAGGAAAACCTAAGAGAACATACACAAAATAAGTGTCATATATTTAAGGAAAATTGGTAGGTGATCAGAATTTTAGTTGACACGAGATATTAGCACATACTTCAACCAGCTCCACCAAAATGCCACTCCTCCCAAAGAAAATCACACTGTCTTTATTACAGATACCTAGTGTGTAAATTCCCCTTGTAATATAATCTGATGTGGTCAAAAGCCAGCTAGATCAAAATCAACAATAAAATCCTAACATTTTGTGGGACAGATTTTTAAATATAATTTTTAATTATGAGATCTAACTTTTTTATACAAATGGAACTTATTTACAAAGGAAAGTTGTTGCTAAAAGGGAACAGGTACACTCAAAACTGTGAAAGCTCCACTTGCATGAATCACTCCTTTCTCCTCCCACAGAGAACAAACAGAAAAGCCAAAGGCCAGTTGTAACATATCCCCCTAATTTTCCTATGGAATGAGGAGATTTTTCTATAAAAAGCCTTTACTTTGACTCAACCAAAACAAATAAAGATAATACAGTAAGCCCTAACAAACTGTATTTTAAGTGCATTCAGTAAATCAAGTGTTCAGAATTTGAAACCCACCAAGCGACAGAAACATTACTATTCATGTGGGTTACCTTCTGGTGGCAAAATACCAAAGCTGCATTTGTGTGTGTGTGTGTGTGTTTAAATTTTGTATTTAAATATGCATGATAAAATCACAGAAAGATATCCTCCCTAACTAAACACTAGTTTCAAGTCACTGACCATGGTACCCAGAATCAAAACCTCAGCAAGTAAGGAACTGAGGTGGGGAGGATTCACTACCAGAATACTTAACTGAAAATGGGATAGGTCTCAGCCCATCTGACTTCATGACTCATTATTACTCCATCTTCAACATCAAGGGATTGAGCCTGTCTCCTTTTCCACTAGTCAGCTGAGACTTTCCAGTCAAGTTTCTTCTCCTACCCTAGTATGTAACAGAACCAAACATATCCCAGACATTTCAGTAGGTCATGCGGCCTCTGATACAAAGAAAGGGATTAAAAAATTGTCAGCACATTATTTTGTTAAATTCTGAATAAAATCTTTTAAAATCACCTAAGAATAATACAATAACTTTTCTCCAAAAACAGAAAAATGGGGAATCACCTCTGCAAGGCAATAATGGAATAAAGCTGAGTCACAACAATCTCATGAAAATGAGCCACAAAGGCTTCAGGACTGCCACAGTCCAACACACGCTACAAGGTGCACCTGATGTGAGTCCAAGATGTGATTTATCACTTTACAGTTTTTCTAAAGAAAGAAGCAAAATGTTTATCTGTTATCTATATCACTATCAAAAAAGGAAAACCAAAAGATAAACCAAGAGAGTAATATGCTTAAAAAATGGCAGTCTGTTTCTCAGTAGAAGTAAAGTTAGAATACCTATTGCCCATTTCATGAAGGGATGTGAATTCACATAAATGATTTAAGCACTTCCTTTTCTCTAGTTTAGTTTGACAACAGACACTTCAAAGAGGAATAAACTAAAAGCCTCAAGAAGAATCTAGCTGCATAAAGAATGAATTGAAATGAAATCATATCCCTTATGATTATACAATGGAAGTGACAAATATATTCAAGGGATTAGATCTGATAGAGTGCCTGAAGAACTATGTACGGAAAGAGGTTCAGAATACTGTACAGGATGTGGTGATCAAAACCATCTCCAAGGAAAAGAAATGCAGAAAGGCAAAATGGCTGTCTGAGGAGGCCTAACAAATAGCTGAGAAAAAGGAGAAGTGAAAGGCAAAAGAGAAAAGGAAAGACACACCCATCTAAATCAAGAGTTTCAAAAAAAGAGCAAGGAGAGATAAGAAAGCCTCTTTAAGTGAACAAAGCAAAGAAACAGGAACACAATACAATGGGAAAGAGAAAACTGGAGATACCGAGGGAACACTTCATGCAAAGATGGGCTCAATAAAGGACAGAGATGATATGGACCTAACAGAAGCAGATGTTAACAGATGGCAAAAATACACAGAAGAACTATACAAAAAAGATCTTCATGACTTGAATAACCATGATGGTGTGATCACCCACCTAGAGCCAGACATCCTGGAGTGTGAAGAAAAGTGGGCCTCAAGAAGCATCACTACAAACAAAGTTAGTGGAGGTGACGGAATTCCAGCTGAGCTATTTCAAATCCTAAAAGATG
The DNA here is from genome assembly GCA_007570785.1 of Antilocapra americana. NCBI lineage: Eukaryota > Metazoa > Chordata > Mammalia > Artiodactyla > Antilocapridae > Antilocapra > Antilocapra americana. Next base: position 19,556,950 of record ML661346.1, read on the forward strand.
TTGCTGTGAAAGTGCTGCACTCACTATGCCAGCACATTTGGAAAACTCAGCAGTGGCCACAGGACTGGAAAAGTTCAGTTTTCATTCTATTCCCAAAGAAAGTCAATGCCAAAAAATGTTCAAACTACCACACAATTATGTTCATTTCACATGCTAGCAAGGTAATACTCAAAATCCTTCAAGTTAGGCTTCAACAGTACATGAACCAAGAACCTCCAGATATCCAAGCTGGATCTGGAAAAGGTAGAAGAACCAGAGATCAAATTGCCAGTATCCAGTGGATCATAGAAAAAGCAAGACAATTCCTGGAAAGCATGTACTTCTGCTTCATTGACTATGCTAAAGTCTTTGACTGTGTGGATCACAACAAACTGGAAAATTCTTCAAGAGATGGGAATACCATACCACCTTACCTGCCTCCTGAGAAACCTGTATGCAGGTCAAGAAGCAATGGTTAGAACAGACATGGAAAAACAGACTGGTTCCAAATTGGGAAAGTACATCAAGGCTGTATATTGTCACTCTGCTTATTTAATTTATACATAGAGTATATCATGTGAAATACCAGGCTGGATGAAGCACCAGCTAGAATCAAGACTGCCGGAGAAATATCAATACCTCAGATATGCAGATAACACCACCCCTATGGCAGAAAGGGAAGAGAAACTAAACAGCCTCTTGATGAAGGTGAAAGAGAGTGAAAAAGGTGGCTTAAAACTCAACATTCAAAAAAACAAGTTCATGGTATCCAGTCCCATTACTTCATGGCAAATAGATGGGGAAACAATGAAAACAACGACAAACTTTATTTTCTTGGGCTCCAAAATCACTGCAGACGGTAACCAGAGCCATAAAATTAAAAGATGCTTGCTCCTTGGAAGAAAAGTGATGACAAACCTAGACAGTGTAGTAAAAAGCAGAGACATTACTCTGCCAATAAAGGTCTGTATAGTCAAGGTTATGGCTTTTCCAGCAGCCATGTACAGATGTGAGAGCTGGACAATAAAAAAGGCTGAGCACCAAAGAACTAATGCCTTAGAACTGTGGTGCTGGAGAAGACTCTTGAGGGTCCCTAGGACTGCAAAGAGATCAAACCAGTCAATCCTAAAGGAAATCAACCCTGAATATTCATTGGAAGGACTGATGCTGAACCTCTAATACTTTGGCCACTTGATGCAAATAACTGACTCATTGGAAAAGACCCTGATGCTGGGAAAGACTGAAGGCAGAAGGAGACCGGGGTGAGAGAAGACAAGATGGTTGGATGGCATCACCAATTCAAAGGACATGAGTTTGAGCAAACTCCAGGAGATGGTGAAGGACAGGGAAGCCTGGCGTGCTGCAGTCCATGGGGTCACAAAGAGTTGGACATGACTGAGCAACTGAACAACAACAAAGAAGGAAAGGAACAAACAAGGGCTGCAAAGAGCAAGTTTCTGAACTCTGTTAAGGTTGGAAAGAATAAAGGCAAATTGAGACTGCTTTGCAAGTATTCCAGATTATCTTTAAGCAGAAGAAAACCTGCAAGTCCTAGGATTCTGCTTTCACTCTCCTACAGTCGTGCTATATATGTAATCTTTAAGTAATCTTGTTTTCTTATCCACCACTTTTAACTACCTCATTTGTACCATGACTTCCAAAGCTGCATCTCCAATCCAGATACACCTCCTGAGTTTCTAACACTTATATTCAACAGTATGCTGAACGTTTTTGCCTGAATTTCTCATGGGTACTTCAAACTCATCATGTCTAAAATTAAATTTATACCCCAAATTTCCTATATTCCTTTATTTAAATTAAAAGGAGATACCAGCGCTTAATCAATCACTGAAAAGAGAAATCTTGAGACTTCTCTTGAACTGCCCTCTTAGAACTCTCACAATCAACTAATTAGTTATATTTTACAGCGTAAGTATATCTCGTGGCCCTCCCTCTCCTCACCATCAAAGCCTTACACAAGACCTTTGCTCAGGCCTGCAAGACTACAATTCCTGCTTCTCCTCTATTCCATCTTCCATCCTGCCTCTCCTCTATTCTATCCTCCTTTTTTTCAAAGGCCAAAAGGACTTTTGAATTCGAAATACCTGGCTTTTTCATGAGTAGGACCTGTTCTCTTGTTTTGTTCTCTAGGATGGATTCTCTCTCCTTTCTAGCAAAACCTCTATCAAGTTCCCTTCAAGAACCAGCTCAAACTTCTATAAAGCGAGTCTTCCCTTAGAAGCACCTCTCTCCCTTCCCAGCTACAAAGTTCAGTCTTTGCATTCCCTGTCTCCACTGGACTATTTAAAGTTCTAAAGCAATTATTTATGTATATCTACCTTTTCTAGACCAGAAACACCTTTCACTCATTGATCAAACATTTATTAAAGTCTAGCATGTGCTCCCTATAGGCAGGTTCTGCTAGTAAAGGGCTGTTTTGCATCTCAGTAAGCTCACAATCTCGTGGAGGAGGAGAATTACATATAAAATAATACAATAAGAAAATGACAAACATGCATCAGGTATTACAAGGCACTAGTAAGAAGGAGCAGGTACTCCAACTCAGACTAAAAAGGAGGTGGGGCGACAAATCAGAGGACACATCCTGAGAAAGGTGATAATGCAAGATTAATCTCAGAGGCTAACAGGACACAGCCAAGTGAAGAAGAAGGCAACTGACAGTGAGAAGATAAGAGGAGTAGGTACTGAGGCAAAAAAGAGTGTCCCATAGGGAAGCCACTGGAAGTTGTTTTTAAGGGATAGATTGTGAGAGGGATATGTAATGTTCAAGTTTAAATCATTCTATCAATTAGGTGCAAGATTTGAAATAGGCAGGAAAATCTATAAAGAGCAGTGACAGTCATATTACCTAAAAGCCAGAAATAGAGCAGAAGCAGGTGTGATGAACAGAAATCTGTATACTGGAGAAATATCTAGAAGATCTGATCAACAAATCAATAGACTGCATGGAGCGTGAGAAAGAGCCATCATCACAGCTTCTTAGGCTGGCTGAACAACTAGTCACCCTAAACAAGATACAAGAAAGAAGGCTGGGGGATGGTATGTCTGCTGTTTTGTTTTGTGGATGAAGAAGTGAAGTTCAGTATGGGACATGTTGAGAGTAAAGATATATGCAGAGCTCAAGCAAAGACAGCCAGCAAGCAAATGGATATAGTACTACAAGTTATTTTCAAGGGAATATTCAGGACTGATAGAATCAGAACTTACCACCACACAGTAATCTTAAAAAAATGAGAATGAAGTAGATTATGAAGACAGCAGAAAGCCAAGGATGAAATACTGGTCACATCAACATTTTAAGAAGCAGAAAAAGAAAAATGAAGCTCATGAAGATGACTGAGAAGGTAAGCTCAGAAAGGTATAAAAAGAACCAGTAATGGATGGAGTCCTACAATCTCAGAAAGCATGATCAACAGGTCTAAAGGAGACTCAGTAGGTAAAGCCAGTAAACATCCAGAGGATCTGACAACTAGAAGGTAACTGAGAGTGACACTAAAGAGCAGTCAACACAAACACAGACGGCAGTAGTTCAGAGGCGAGCAGGGACAGACGTGTACATACATCAGGCGTTAGGGGTGGGAGAGACAGCAGCCCGCTCCAGGATTCTTGCCTGGTCAATCCCATGGACAGAGGAGCCTGGCAGGTACAGTCTGTGGGGTCACAAAAGAATTGGACATGACTGAGCACACACAAGCACACACACAGGCTCTAAGGAAGGCTCCAGTAAAAAGCAGAAGTGATATAAGGTATGACGCACAGAGCAGTAGGTGAAAGAATCGAAGGTACAAAGAGAGTCTGACCTCTTTCATTAGAGACAGTTCAGCTTCCAAAGCACAGAATTTTTTAAGAGCAGAGAAAATACCATATTCAACTTAGTGTGGCCACAGCTAGCAAAATTCCTGGAACACAATACAAAGATTCTATGATAGGTATGAATGCATGCATTAATTCAGGAAGAATCTCCCTTTCTATTAGACTAAACACTCATTCACAAAAAAAGGACCATAAAACATTAAAAACAAGCATCAAAATAAATAATCTGACCAAAGGGGGGGATCCTTAAAAGACACATTCCCTAGAAGCATGTATTTCCACCCTTGAGAGCTACTACTTTTGGGATTTATTTACATTTCATAAACTTAAAAATACAGAAATGTATGGGATCTAGAGATACACCATGATAATGTCTATTCAGTCTTTGCCATTCAAAATAAGATCTATTTAGTAGTTTACTAAACAAACAACTGAAAATGAAATCAGTCATTCCTACACACTGTCAAAGGCGTATGCTGATCCCACCTTCTCACAGCCCTGAGAATCACATGATCCTATCCATCCTTCTCTGCCTCATCTCCAACCTTGACTGCACCAGGAATATACGCCTGACGCAAAGACAGCCAATGAACACCACAGCTGCGCACCAAGGCACACAGTGTACATACTTGGTGAGACCGGGCCCCATCAGCAAACTGAGCTAGACTCTTTCTCGGTAATCTGAAAAGTTAAAAACTGCTGCCTGTCGATGACGGGCACTGAACCTGAAAAAGGGTATGTGTATTCTGGGAATGGAGTAGCCATTTTAAGGGGACATACAGGCCACTCAGTAAGCAAGGAAGCCAACTGAGAAAAACGGAAATGAGGCAGATAACACTCTGAAAACACAAGATGAGAGACTCTGTGATTTCCTGAAAGAGAGAGAACTGAGATTTTAGGTCAGCATTTTAGTTCCCACAGGACCAGCTGCATTCCACTGTACTACCCTGGATTCTCTGTTTTATGTGACATAACTAGGGTGTATGTCTATCCTTACAATGACAATCAAGAGTCATAACTGGAAAATTTCCTATACAAGATTAGATAAACGCCAACAATATGGAAGCCATTTTTGTTTCAAGACTAAATAGATACCACACACTGTAACACACAAATAGCTATGCTTTCTAATCTGAGCTCTGCTCACAGATCATGTGACCCTGGGCAATCAACATGTCCATCAACATTTGTTTATTCACTTCTAAATGGAACTGAATTACATACTTCTTATACTTAAATGGCTTAAAAATTAACTTGAGATGATAGAGAGGGGTGTGTGTATATGTAACAAATTCAGATATACTCAAGGCAACTCCTTGGAAGTCTGTGAATTTCTGTAAATGTAAAGAGAATGTAAACTTGGGAGAATAAAAAGTCTCTTTCCTAAAACCCTTAACTGGGTTATACGTAATAAATTATTTTGCTATTGAGATCATCATTAAAACTACCAAAAATCCAAAAAGCAGTACCTGAAGCAAATATAGTTATCTATGTGAAAAAATGAAACTGCCGCTGAGGACAAAGCCCTCATCTGATACACTGCCTCCCTTCTTGGGCTTCTTAAAAATACCTACCAACTACGAAGGGAAGAATCCCACCTTCCAAGGGATTCCTTAAGTATAGATCACCATGCTCTGAATTATAAGAATGACCCCCATCCACAATGGGCCATAGTTACAAGGGTAGATTTCTATAGCTGGTTTAATGGTCTATGAGACAGCCAAACACAATAGCTCTATCAAATAATACAGGTAATCAAGAGTAAGTGGTGACAGTCATCTAACCAATAAAATCTCTCGCGACTGTCAGCTGAGGGTGATGAGAATAAAAGTAGCAGTGACAGAGTAACAGAGTTAATCACGATGGCACAGCACCAGCACAGGCAATGATAAAAGCCTCATGCTAGAGAGTGTCACAGGGTAACCATATAGCTAGGTCCGTTTTCTGTGTGTGTGTGTGTGTTTATGACCTTCTGGTGGTCAGATATGTGTTTAACTCCAGTCTACATCTCAATCTATTTGATATCAGGAAAAGTAACCATTTCTGGTTTACTGTGAAGTCTAACTATCTAATAAGGCTCTTTTTTCACAAAATTCTCCAGTACCTTAAAACATAAAATTCTCATCACTGAAGATAATTCCAGAATCTCTGTGCCTTACATACTTTAAAAAAAAAAAGTCTAACATAGCTAATACTTTTCATAAAACTAAAGACCTTTTTAGTAAGTCTCTATAAAAACAATGACCTTCAGATTCTTTCCTCAGTACTACAGATATAAGTTTATATTCTATAATATATTCTCTATTAACAGAAAAACTCAATTAGATCTTTCAGAGTTGACATTAGTGTCCTTTTTTTTTTTCCTGGTAAATATAACTTAGGGTCATTTTATGACAAAATCAAATTAAAAATGAAATACTGGAAGAAACAGGCAGATTTTAATAATGTCAGAAGGTCATTATTTACTCCAGAATAAATTAAAATCAACATTACTCAAAAGGTATCTAATGACTATTTACCCTATCTTAAACCATTTACTTTGAAATTTCTACATTACCCATTTATGAAGCATAATACAAAGCATTGTTTTCATAAGTAAGTTATAGTGACAGGATGGTCCCAAAAAACTGCCAAGCTCTTTGCAAAAGTAGAAGACAAAGAACTCTGACCCACACTAAAGTCAATTAAAGCCTATAAATAACCTTGAAGGTACCCAAAACTATTTTCACTACTGTTTTTTCTTTTTCATCATTTTCTTTTTATTTTGTACAGTAAATAGATTTACATTTACTTAGACCTCTAAAGGGCTTCCCAGGTGGCGCTAGTGGTAAAGAATCCACCTGCCAATGCAGATGTAAGAGAGGTGAGTTTGATCCCTGGGTTTGGAAGATCCCCTGGAGAAGGAAATGCAACCCATCCAGTAGTCTTGCCTGGAGAATCCCATGGAGAGAGGAGTCTGGCGGCCGACAGTCCATGGGGTCACAAGAGTCAGACTCAACTTAGCACACGTGCACAGACCTCTAAAACCATTCTTATGAATTCTAACAACATAAATATAGTCAGAGAAAAGAAATGAAGGAGCACAACTTCACTTCAGTTTGAATAAAAGGAACAAAGCAAGATCATATGAAATGAATCACTAGAAAAACCATAAACCTGTTTGGAAAATCTATTTTATAAGATGTACCAAATAAAAGTTGACACCCTCAAAAAAAAATAAAACAAATTGATCTTTGGTTCATTTTCCTTTTCAAGTCACCACGATTTTACAAAGAGAAGTAGAAAGGAAACTGGGGATATGTATTAATAAGTATATATTAACAAAATCGTGTAGCCATTGTGTAAAATGGACTGACAGTTACTCAAAACTTTAAACATACAACTACCATATGACTGAGAAATTATACTCTGAGGTATATATTTAGGACTGAAAACTCAAATACATATACATATATGTTCACAGCCAAAAGATGGAAATAGCCTAAATGTCCACTAATGAATAAATGGATAAACAAATTGTGGTCTGTCCTCACAAAACAGTATTTATTATTCAACCGTAAGAAGGAACGTGGCAGTAGTGACATATGCTACAATGGGGATAGGACATCATGCTAAGTGAAAGAAGTCAGGCTCAAATGGTAAATATTATGTGGTTCCATTTATATGAAATACCCAGACTAGAAAAATCCATAAGACAAAACTTAGAATGATGGCTGCCAACTGCTGGGAGAAGAAAATGAGAAGCAGCTGTAATGGATACAATCTTCCTTTCGGGATGATGAAAATGTTTTAGCACTAGATAGAGGTGATCACACATCTCTGTGATTGTACTAAATGCCAGTGAATTGTTCACTTTAAAATGGTAACTATCTTATGTCAATTTCACTTTCACCTCAATTTTTTGAAAACTTCAAAAAAAAAAAAAAAACTGGGTCAGCTGTTAGAGGCCACAATTTCTAGAATTGGGTTCTAGGCCAGCCACATATAGCTGACCTCTCTGAGCCTCAATTTCTTCATCTGTAAACAGGTTGGGAACAGATGATATCCAAGCTTTCTCTCATTAACTGTTGCTCTATATCTGCAGCTCTGAATTTTTTAAGAATTGTATCAAACAGGAATTTATCTGGAAAAAAAAAAAAAGCATGAAGTACTGGTTAATGTTCTCAGAAAGTTTTACATGAAAATCATTAGAAACTTTTAACAAAACTGCCTCTCATAATGACTTTAAATTAGGTGGACATAAACATTATAAGGCAAGTCAATAAAGGCAATTCTGCAGAAGTAAAACTAATGTGAAATTGTAATTTTCTAGTAGTCATGCTATATCCAAGGACAGAAGTTAGAGAATCCAACCACAATTATAAATAAATAAATGAAATTTGCAAATTTAGAAGAAAGACTGGATTACATAACTCTCAGGCATTTTTCCCTAACATCAATTCTTTCAGGCTTGAAGAGGTGCTGAGTATTATGTAACCTGCAGTCACTGAGTGCTTACAGTCTATATTTCAGATTCAGAGTTAACCTATTAATGAGCTGTGCTGTGCTGAGCTTAGTTGCTCAGTCGTGTCCTACTCTTTGGAACCTCATGGACTGTAGCCCACCACATTCATGGGATTGTTTCTCCAGGCAAGAATACTAGAGTGGGTTGCCACACCCTCCTCCAGGGGATCTTCCCAACCCAGGGATCGAACCCAGATCTCCAGCACTGCAGGCAGATTCTTTAAGATCTGAGCCACCAGGGAAGCCCTAATCTATTAATATACACAGCTAAAAATTAGGTAAACCATAAATACTAAAGAGCCTAACTAGTGTTCTCACAACTCTTATAAGGTGGCAGACTAAAGCCACAAAAGCAAGCCAAAATTTTCCTCAGGAAGCAGCTTTGGCTATATTCTAACAAATGTTGACCTGAGTTATCAGAATCTCCCACCATACAGTAAAGCAGAAATAATTTTGGTCTAGAAAATTTAAGCCAAATGATGTCAGCTGCTACAGCCAAAGAAATATCTTAACATTCCTATGAGCTGTCTCAATCTGTATTGGCAAACTAAACTATGAGATGTGCCCACAAATGACTGAGACAACTGACTAGTTGTGCAGATTTTTTTTTTAATAAATATCAATTGAGCTTCAGAAAAATGGGTACCATTCATACCCACCTAAACATAGGTAAATCAATGAATGCAAACCAAAAAAGAGAAAAGGAAAACAAGTACCATTTACCAATAATTGCTCTTCAGTCATCTTGCTAAGCACATCTGGAAACCATGAATAAAAACAATACATATAAAAAAAGATGCATGTCACAACCGGCTGTTAAAAGCATCCTTTCGATGTAACCTAAACCTCTATGACCCATCATAGGCATCATATGCTTGCTGTCACAATATCAAAAAGTTACTTTTCCTTTCATAATTCAAACGTGAAATAAGATCACTGAATACAAAATCAATTAATTTTAAAAAGTATAACAGCTTTTAATCATGGACATATGTTCTGCTTAGTAAGGGCACATGGGTTTTAATTACTAGCTGACATAATATACTGTAATTATGCAAAAGTGTATTTTCCACTTAGCATACAATTTTCTTATTTATATATTCAGCTATTACCAAATCAACTACTTTACTACTTACCCTATTGTGACCAAAAATACATTAAAATTTTTGATGCTTTTGAATCAACTTGTCTTTCAAAAGTAATTCCATAGTTCATTTGTACAACTAGAGTAGCTCTTGAAGTCTACTAGTATTATACTTTAAAAAGCTTTAATTTAAAAGAAAAATAAATTTGCAAAACTCTGTTGACATCTCTCAAGTTCAACAATGCAAAAATGTCAAGTTATGTATCAAATTAAACAAATGAGTTGCAGTAAACTAATTTATTCTGACAAATTTGAATCAGTGAAACAATTACAAACTTCTAGTTGCATATATAGTTCACACTTCAGTTAATCCAGACTGAATGGTTTCTTTATGAAACTCATCTCAATCCTCTATGCATAAAATTCCAATGAATAAATAAAGAAAGCTTCCCTAGGTAATATACAAGGTCCCTTTTCACTGTTTCTAAGTCTATACCATTTCTTCAACACTGAAAAAAATCTGGAGTTGTGCAATTAAAATTGTTCCTGAAAAGCATCAAGAGTAAAAATAAAGAAAAAGCAAAGGCTTTCCTATTCTTAGGTATAGCAGAGGGTCCAACTCACACAAGCAAGCACGCTGGAGTGAGCAGAGCTATGCTGGGCAGACTAACCAGACCCTGACACTCCGCAGCTGCCTCCTGCTATTGTAACAAAACAGACGGGTCCTCTCAAAACTCCATAGGAGCTTGTGGAACAGCAGTGTGGGCTTCTCCATGGATCTTACACAACCAATCCACATCCCTAAACAGAGAATACAGAGCTAAGACTTCCTACGACGTTCAGCCCATCTAGGTCTTAAACTGACTGAGAGCCATTCACCCAATTCCCAACTCTCATCCACCATGGGACCGATGAATATATTTTCCAGACTAATTCTAAACCCATGATGCCCTGTTATCGCTGCCCTGTCACTACCAAAAGATAAATTTATTAGTTATCAGTCCTCTCTTGTACTCTAACCACTGTACTGTTCTTGTTACTTCCTCCTTTATACAACTTCCCATTGCAACCCCTCCTCCCAAAACCTCCCTCTGGGTCTATTCTGCTCTATGATAAAAATAAATACATCCATATCATCAAAAATTTCACTGTTTGCTTTACGTAAAAGCTGCTTCCCCTGCAGCACTCTCAAAGGTTGCTTATTCTTTCATTTATCAAGTACCCCAACTTCACAATGAAGGGTCATAGCCCTAACCATAACTCTCAGCCAGTTTCCTGTAAAAAAAGAAAAAAACAAAAAACCCTGTCACTGTGCAATTGCTGCACATCAGAATTATCAGGGGCTTTTTAAAGTCCCACTGCCCAGATTACACTCCCATACAAATTAAATCAGAACAGCTGAGGCTGGGAACTGGCCACTGGATTATCTAACGTGCAGTAAAGTTATGATAAGTAACATTGGTAGTTTGTAAAGTTCCCCAGGTGATTTTGCAACACGCAATCACAGGTACAAACCACTGATCCCCAAGGCATTTCTAATCATTCACTCAAAACTCTTGACATATAACACATGACAAGTTTCTCTATCCTAAATACTATATAACCTTGAATTATTTCAACATACATCTATTCAACATTCTTTGTTTTGCTTTGTTTTTTTGAACACGCTGCACATTTGTGGGGTATCAGTTCTCCAACCAGAGACTGAACCCGGGGTCACGGCAGTGAAAGTGCTAAATGCTAACCACCAGGCCACCAGGAAACTCCCAACTCCACTATTAACATCATAAGCATTTCACTTCCACCAACTTTGATTCCAAGTCCACTTCTGCCACTGTAAGACCGCACATCAAACTTCATCCTTCTGTCTTCTCTGGATGGGAAATGAGACTATCTTACCCTCTGTTCACAATCTTCCAGTTCTACACTATTTAAGCCTGTTAAATCTATTTCATTATTACTTAGAATTGCAGATGCTTAATTCTTCTATTTTCTCCTTACTTAGCCCACTTCTACATTCACTTCCCTATCTAAATCAGACTCCACAGTTCACCATTTCAACCACTCTCTTGCCGCTATCTTCATTTATCACATTAAGTTGGAATTGTCTGCTTATTTTCCTGTATATACCATATGCTCTAAGTCTTATGAGGACATAAATTGTGTATGTTTTGTTTCACTGATGTATTCTTAGTGTGAAGAATATATTTGGCACATCCAGTATACCCTGAATAAGTATATCCAGAATACAAAGATCTTCTCACTAATCACTTAAATCAGTGTTACAACACATCATTATTTTTTATTCCTAGTGATACTCTTCACCAGACTACCTTCTTTTCTTATCATTAACTGGCATCTTAACACTTAGATGTAACTTGCCCTTGGTTTCTGTGTCAAATCAATTCAGTGAGCAACTACTCTCTACAGGGAGAGGGAAGAGAGGACCAGAGTAAAAAGTGCAATAGACAAACTCTACTGGAAAATGTAGACAAACACTTCAGAAGCTTATAAAAGCAGAAAAAGATAATTTACACTGCCACCTCTAAGAGTAATTTTTTTTAATTTAATGAAAATATTCTCTCGTGTATTAAACATAGGGAAAGGTATGGAACTAAGTACCCAGACTGCTTTTAAAACAGAGAAAGCAAATAATACTTTCACTTTTTGCTAAACATTATTCTAAACTGGTTTACTTTTCAAGCTGCATGAACTTTTTTAATATATATATATATTGCAAATAATACTTTATTATTTTTAAATTACACATATCACTTTTCCTACAAAAGACACAAAATATCCTTAACTCATTTTATCTATATTCAGTCAGCAGTCATTTAAAATATTTAAGTGGCAACACTATTATGGGTGTTTATTTCTATCAACTAATGTACGCAACCACATGAAAAACATGAAACTAACACCTTGCTTAAGAAAGTAGGGCAAAACAGTTAGTCAAACTATGGTAACAATAAGGGAAGAGCTCAACACATAACCTTTTAAATGAATTTGCTATAGAAAAAATCTTTAAAAATGGATATTTAATGACCGAGATAACCACAATGGTGTGATCACTCACCTAGAGCCAAACATCCTGGAATGCAAAGCCAAGTGGGGCTTAGGAAGCATCACTATAAACAAAGATAGTGGAGGTGATGGAATTCCAGCTGAGCTATTTCAAATCCTAAAAGATAATGCTGTAAAAGTGCTACCCTCAATATGCCAGCAAATTTGGAAAACTCAGCAGTGGCCACAGGACTGGAAAAGGTCAGTTTTCATTCCAATTCCATAGAAAGGCGATGCCAAAGAATGTTCCAACTACCGCACAACTGCACTCATCTCATATGCTAGCAAAGTAATGCTCAAAATTCTCCAAGCTAGGTTTCAATAGTACATGAACCGAGAACTTCCAGATGTTCAAGATGGATTTAGAAAAGGCAGAAGAACCAGAGATCAAATGGCCAACATCCACTGGATCATAGAAAAAGCAAGAGAGTTCCAGAAAAACATCTACTTCTGTTTCACGGACTACACTAAAGCCTCTGACTATGAGGATCACAACAAGCTATGGAAAATTTTTCAAGAGATGGGAATAGCAGATCACCTGACCTGCCTCCTGAGAAATCTGGATTCAGGTCAAGAAGCAACAGAACTGGACACGGAACAACAGACTGGTTCAAAACTGGGAAAGGAGTACATCAAGGCACTTAACTCATATGTAGAGTACATCATGTGAAGTGCCAGGCTGGATGAATCACAAGCTGGAATCAAGACTGCTGGGAGAAATGTCAATAACCTCAAATACACAGATGACTCCACCCTTAGGGTAGAAAGCAAAGAGGAATTAAAGAGTCTCCTGATGAAAGTGAAAGAGAAGAGTGAAAAAGTTGGCTTAAAAGTCAACATTCAGAAAACCAAGATCATGGCATCTGGTCCCATCACTTCATGGTAAATAGATGGGGAAACAGTGGAAACAGGAACAGACTATTTTCTTGGGGTCTAAAGTCATTGCAGATGGTAACTGCAGCCATGAATTTAAAAGATGCTTGCTTCTTGGAAGAAAAGCTATGACCAAACTAGACAGCATATTAATAAACATATATTGCTTTGCCGACAAAAGGCCGTCTAGTCAAAGCTATGGTTTTTCCAGTAGACATGTATGGATGTGAGAGTTGGACTATAAAGAAAGCTGAGTGCCAAAGAATTGATGCTTTTGAACTGTGGTGTTGGAGAAGACTCTTGAGAGTCCCTTGGACTACAAGGAGATCAAACCAGTCAATCCTAAAGGAAATCAGTCCTGAATATTCACTGGAAGGACTGATGCTGAAGCTGAAACTCCAATACTTTGGCCACTTGATGGGAAAATACAACTCACTGGAAAAGACCCTGATGCTGGGAAAGATAGAAGGCGGGAGGAGAAGTGGACTACAGAGAATGGGATGGCTGGATGGCATCACTGACTCAATGGACGTGAGTCTGAGCAAGCTCCAGAAGATACTGAAAAACAGGGAAGGCTGGCGTGCTGTAGTCCATGGGGTTGCAGAGTCAAACACGACTGAGCAACCAAACTGAACTAGTTTGCATATTGTCAAGGTTTACTTATTGAGTAAATAAAAATTTTAAAGCATTAATAAGTATAATAGTAACAAGGTGGATATGATGAGGGCAGACGTACTGCTGCAAGCAACTGTGAAGAGGCAGCTGGCCCACAGTCAGAAACGATCCTCAAGACAATCATGACTGAGCTGTGACTCCTGGACATGGAGTGCTGCTCAAAGAATTAGCCGGCCTAGTTAGAGATCTGCACAGTCAAGACCCAGAGACTCAGAACATGCTTGTTGTTGTTTAGTCACTAAGTCGTATTTAACTGTTTCACGACCATATGGACCATAGCCCACAAGGCTCCTCTGTCCATGGGATTCTCCAGGCAAGGATACTTGAATGGGTTGCCATTTCCTTCTCCAGAGATCTTCCTGACCCAAAGATCAAACCAACATCTCCTGCTTTGGCAGGTGGATTCTTTACCACTGAGCCACCAGGGAAACTGTATTAGACATTAGGGAAATGCAAATCAAAACCACTACTGAGATACAGATAATAATAAATATTCTTGAGAATGTATAGAAACCAGAATCCTCCCATATGGCTTGTGGGAATAAACTCAATCACACAGCAAACTACCTTAAGCTCCTTTTACAAAAGTAAGTCAGAAAGAATGAATTTAGCTAATACATCAGAAGACTGCCAAATTGTTCTCTACTAGAGTACACAAAACTTTTACCACGGCAGTTAACTAGTACAATGTAAGATAAAACAGGCCATATTCGTAAGCATCCCTTTGCCTCATTCATCTAAGACTTTAACAATACAAAAACAAAAGTCCCAATATTGACAATTCAACTTCTGCTTTTCCCATAATAGATAACAAAAGGGAAAGTCACAGTAGTTAGATGTTCAAAGCACAGCCGAATACTGAACTGTCACCAATCTCCTACTTCCCCTTTTCTTCTTAGGAAAAGAAGCATCCTATTTTAAAGGAGTGCTTAGTATTAAATGCTTACTGCTTTGCTAACCACGTTACATACATTTCTAAGTCTCACAACAACTCTATGACATGTTATATAACTAACTCTAATCTACAGATGCAGAACCACTTAAGACACAAAAGCGGACCATGAACTAAGCTTGGTTTAAAATTCATGAATGTCCTGAACCATGATTTCACACTGGCTCTCAAGTAGGTTTTTTTTTTTTTTTTTTTAATGATGTGGAGGTGATGGGCAAAATTCTGCACACGTATCTAAGGAATCAAATAAAAGGGATTTATTAAGATTTAAAAATTCTATTTATCAGATAAACCTTAAGTGACTAAACTGACATATCTTAACGTCCTTAGTACTCCTTAAGAATCTGATGTAGATTTTGTAGGTATTACTATTCAGATAACTTTCCAAGGTATATTCTAGAGTTGATACAGGTTCAGAAAAATTTCCTTCATGCTCTTGAAGGCTGTACAGTAACGACTCAACAAAACAATGATCCTGAAAGTACTGTAAGATACTCTTGATTCACATAAAAAATAGAGCGCAACATCATTTATTAACTCTGAGATGATGAGGCTTTTTAATCAATAAATTCAGATAAGAAAGCATACAACTCAAAAGGAAGTTATACTGAGTTGCATTATTTAAAATATATACATAAACTGTGCATACATTTGCCTTTTAAATTAGCAATGGAAAATATTTTTAAACCCATTAAGTGGAATATAACTTAAAAATATTAAACTCTTTACTGTGGTCTGTTAAATTTACTTCAGAGGGAGAGAAAAGGGTGAAGATCAAGGGAAAAAACTGAGAAAGGAAGCTGCAGAACTACAGACACAGAAGAGAGTAATACAAGATAGAGATGAGGGGAAAAAAATCAACACATCCACAAAGCAAAAGCGACATGGAGGAAAAAATAACTATAGTAAGGAAAACAGAGACAGACACAGATTCACCCACAGAGGACCTCGATGGCACAATCTTCAGCTAAGTAAAACATTATTATCACATGAACCCTCCACTCCTTGAATATAACAATGTATTGTGCTATTACAGGAATGCAGATAAGGAGCTGCTGAATAAAGGAATTGCAATTATTTATGTTCTTAATACCCATATTTAGATGTACAGTACAATTAAACACTTACAAATGAAAGTCCTTTTCTCAACCTACTACACAGTACTATTAATACCAAGCAAGGTAACTACGTATTTCCTTTTAAACAAAGGATTTTAACATTCCTCATCTTTCTATTCTCTATAAAGGAACAATTCAAGAGAAAAGCATATAAAATTCTGAGTTACTTTACATAAAACTTGATTAAATTGAGAAGAACCATAGTATTTCCCATAGCAGAAAACTAAACAATGTTGACATTTTTTAAAGCATGAGAATACTACAACTTTTTCCTTTCACTTCATCTATAGTAAAAGCTTTAATGGCCAGAAGAAATTATTGGTCAGTCAAACTAGTCATGGTCATAGCATACAAGTGTCACCTCTCTTGTCCTCCTGATATTTAGTCTAAATTTAGCCCTAGTGCAATACATAAATTAGAAAGTTAATAAAAACTGAGAAAGTAAGGTAAGAATTAGACCATCTGGGTCAAAAGGGAATTACTTTATTTGATCTGACATTTTAAAACTTACCCAATGAAACAAAGACAGAACACAAAAAACAACTTTAAACAAATTTTAAACAAGTGATTTAAAAAAATAAACCATTTGTTATTTACTTCTGAGGAAGTAACAATAAAATCTAGATATTTCTTGGGTGTTACTGTGGGAAACACTGTGTGCAGTACTTAATATACTATTTTACTAAAAGTTACACCGATGAGAAAACTGAGGTTCATAAAGGTTAATAATGTTCTAAGGTCAAAATACTCCAAACTGACAAAACTTACAGATTCATATCCAAATAACCTGACACCAACTGTCAGTCTTAACCAAAAGCATACACTCTTCTTCAGAAATTTAAGACTGTAAGAATGTTCAATCTGTGATTAGAAGAGATAAAGACACAGGTGATAACACTCTGGAGTTCCAGCGGAAAGATAACCTCAGTAACTTCTGCAGTCCTATAAATTTTGCATTAGTGCTTATTACTTGACTGAATATTATGAGCTATCAGACATTAACTTGTAGAACTCGGTTCAAAAAATATTTTTTACATAAAATACTCTTAAGCCTAATCAACTTTTATAAAATTTTTATATAATTAATACACCCACTATTTGTACAGCCTATCGTTTCAGTTTCTTTTTCTGCACCTCTGCTGTGCTAAACATTTCTAGTTGTCGCCAACCTCTCTCTAGCCCATTTCCTCTTATTTTGCTACCTCTTACAGGGATTAGATCACTGCAACAGTTTAAGTGTTGAGCATTCAGGTAGCAGGCAAGAAAAAAGGATCAGATGTTAGCAATTAACACTGGATATTAAAGTAGCTGGTTATATTAATAGTTGCAATCTAATTAACACCCTGAGGAAAATTCTGAGGGAAAAAAAAATGCCACCTCAAATAATCTCAGGAAGAGAAATCAAGAACAAATTCTAAGGTATATTATGACTTGGAGAAATACTGGTAATACATAGTGTCAGAGTATCTTAAAATCAGACCATTATTTCCCCAAACTGAGGTGAAATTAAACTGAGGTCAAATTTTATTTCAGACTCAACTATTTCATGAAAACTGTACAACTTCAACCAGTTTTATAAATTCCAAGCCTCAAATGACAGTGAGTCCAAGAGCCATTCTCCATACATGTCTGTTGTCACACAACGCTAGCCTGAAAATAAAAGGTGTCACAATACAAAGAATCACATACTCTCTCACCTGCCAAGGCACAGCCAGGCTAAAAATAACTCCAGGGTTCCAGGAGCACAAGCACACCAGGTTTAAATGGAAGTAACACTCAAAGACTCTCCACTAATGCCCGGCTAAGGTCAAAAGCAAAGCAGGATTCACCTTAGGAGTCTCTTAGCTGCATCAGAATTAAAAGTCCCTCAGGAAACTGGAGAAAATAGTACAATAATCTAACAATGCTGAACTATTCCAGATTGTATATGAGCCTCTGGTACTAACTGAAAGATTACTAAGCCAGTTTAATTTTCACCACTGAACAGAGCAGAATTATTTTATTAACCTTTCTGGTACATGTTATTTCTGAATATACAATGGAAACAGAGATGAGCAAAATGAGCAAACAGTAAGAGTGACATGGAAATATATTTTAGGCAAGAGATCATGGTAGCAGCTGCCCTCCTAGAAAATGCACTCCCCAAATTTCCAAATTTTTGAAATTCATGACCAAATTTTTACTCCTGCAAATTTCAAGACAGCATCAAAGATCATACAAACATGAAACACTCCATGAAGCACACAAAAATCTGCATTACCGTACTATTATAAACAAAGCTTTAAGTTTATCTAGTTCTAGAATACAAATGAAATCATAAAAATAAAACAGTAAGAGATACAAAATAAAATTCAACTTGTTCTTTCATTTATAATTTATTACATAAAAGCAACACCAACCTAATCATATTTTTCCCTGTAGGAAAAATTAAAACAGAATTACATTCTAACTAAATGCCTGATGTTAGCTTTTTTTTTGGTCAAACTTTTGTGTGTTTTGTGATCCCAAACATAATTTTCAACTACAGTGTACTATTTTAAAAACCCTTATGGAATTAGATACCAACCAATCTTTAAAGGGTAATTAATGTGATAGTTTAAATTTATCAAAGACAATTTTTGTCCTAGTAATTTGTCAATTTACTTTCATTTTATTGGAGGGAATATTCAACATTCTTTTATTCGACAGCTATTTAGTGAGGACTAAGTATTAAGTTCTGTTCCAAACAATGGGAACACAATGGTAAACCACATATTTGGGATTTTACATGAATATGTAATATATGAGGGTAGGGACCAAGTATTACTTTTACCAAGGTAATGGAATTCAGCTAGGTCTTTCAGTAAAATGTGGTAGACCTCTTGAGTGATAAACAGCTTTTTACAGAAAAACAAAGCAAACAAAAAAAGACAAATTCACTGATTTTTTTTTTTCACGTCTGTGAATTAGCTTGGAGCAAACAGAGACAGTAGAAACAGGCCAACTCTTCACTTGTAAGAAGCAGTTCATTTTAGAACTCATCCAAACTGAGTAGTTCCACTAGGAGTTAGTTTAAAAAAAAAAAAAGGCAAGTAATTATCCGTTAAATACAAATTCTCCAAACTCTTATTCCTCCTAATTTTTCACCTTTTAATTATATTATTTGTTTTATTCCAACCAAAAAAAAAAAAGAAAACCTCAAGGCTTTAGCTGAATGATGGCCAAACTGCCAACATTTAGCTCTGATGGTGAATTTTCTGAGGGGAGGTTTCAGGTCAGATGCACCTTCAGCACCAGAACTTGGCATGTGCCTACCGCACAGTAGGGGTATGTATGTTTGGTAAACAAAGTAACCCACAAAAAGTAATCTTCAGTACAAGTTACTATCAAAGCTGTACTAAACGACAGCTTTTCCTTTTCAGAACTTACCAGGGGCTGGTTAAAAATAAAAGATTTCTTTTGCCACAAATATTTCATAATATGTACACACACAAGACTATGAACCCCCAAATAAGCAACCTTTTCCAAAATCTTTTTCGGAACTTCCCTTTCAGAATTCTTTGGAGTCAGTTTACCAACCACACAAGAAACCATCCTCATCACCAGCTGCCAAGACCTGCTGTCAGTCTGTTTTTTGTTTTTTCTTTCTCTTCTTTCAGTCTAATCACTGACTGCCCTGTAACTGTACCAAGAGCCAGAGGACACCCTCTTTTCTCCTGGGATCCACCCACCCACTGAGAAGCTAGTGAGCCATTAAGCTAGATGGAGCCTACGGTTTGAATTCATCTAAGTGCAAAGCATAGAGAGGAAAAACAATTATGTATTAACCACTAATATTTGTATAATGATTGATAGTTTAAGAAGAGTTCTACTCTACCATTTATTCATTTTTCACAATAATACGAGAGTAACTAGGAAGGTGTTATCATCTTTGTTTTACACGGAAACTAAGACTCAGAAAGTTCAAACAACTTCCCTAATGTCATATCATAAATAAATCGTGAAGTTAACACTCATCTCTGTAACGCTTAACATATAGGTCATACTTGGGTAGCCTCACTATTGAGGTAGCTAACAGACAAAGTATGCAACACCATGACTCCAACCTATCATTTTAACCATTTTTAACATGATAAAACAGAGCTGTCCACTTGATTCAAAAATGGAAAGTCAATGTTAAAGTGCAATCAACTGAGGGGACACTTGGTCTCTGAAACCACAAAATTTCAAAACAAAGTTTAAAAAGTCACAGCCTTGAACCTCACAGAGGAATGCCATAAAGTCAAGCTTTGCCATCAAACGCTAGCTAGCGAGTGGCCAGCATCAGAAACTCTTAACCGTTTTCTTCCTCTTCCAGAAGCTCACGCTCTCTACTTTTCCACTATTAGTCAGCTAACAGAGCTTAATTGATCCCACCTGAAACAATCTATTTCAAACATCCTCTCATAGCCTTCTTTCCTCTCTTTAAACATACTCTATTCCATAGATAAACTAGAAATGATATTGAACATAAACATAAGCACATCTAACAAGGTGATGCTTAAGAGGTAAAGCACCTTTTACAATCCGCAAAACTCTATGTATGTGCTGCTAGTTACTACACACAGAAATGAAGAGCCATACATTTTGAAGTTGGCCTTACTATTCACAAACCAATGCCTTGTTATCTTTTAAACTACAAACATTTGTACTCAGTTCTTCCAAATTTAATTCCATATTTCCTCAAATAATTTTATACACTTGTGGCAATTAGTGCAAAACTTTTAAACACAGTGGACTAGATAAGAAACTATTTTATATCAATTTTTGTGAAAGTGTTAGTCGCCTAGTTGTGTCCGATTCTTTGCGACCCCATGGATTATAGCCCACGAGGCTCCTCTGTCCATGGAATTCTCCAGGCACAAATAATGGAGTGGGTTGCCATTCCCTTCTCCAAGGGATCTTTCTGACCTAGGGATCAAACCCAGATCTTCCACACTGCAGGCAGATTCTTAACCAGGGATGAGCCACCAGGGATGCCCAATTTTTGTGAAACAATGGTCAAAAAAAATTTTTGGAACCATCTATCTGAATATTAGTATCTCCAAACCCAAGACGTCCAAGGACAGTTATGGAAATCTAAAACCTCTTTTTTAATATCCTGAAATGCCAAATGGAAAAGCGAGACTTGGTTTAACTAAAAAAATTCACACATATTTGCTTTTGTTTGCAATTCTATCAATGAGTTAGCTAGTTGCTAATCAGAAGTGATGAAAAATGGGTATATGTGTGCTACAATAATATAAATATAATGAAAATAAATACAAAGTAAGAATAATTTATGTATAAGTTCTCTGAAAATCTGGAATCAATGGGGCAAAAAAATGAAACATAGGTCCTTTAGAATTCTTGAGAAATAGCTGGCAATATTCAACTTGGTTTGTCAGAAGATCCTAAACAAAGTCATATGTAGAGTGACAAGGTGGCCTCATTCTAGACAGTGATGTCCTTATACTTCCCTTTTAAAATCTCTTTACCACCTCTTAACATCCTTTGAATGTCAATGGGCCTATGGTTCTTGTTCTGGTTGGGAGCCTTTACAATGTCATTAGTTAATAATTAAATAGATCACATCGCTTAAAGAATAATCCACCCCAAGTGTATGTCTCTGAACAAATATATTAATCAACAAAATCAGGTCATAATTCTTTCCTAGGCACTTACTATGAGCAAGAGTGTATGTGTGTGTGTCTTTTAAAAAGAGCTCCGAAAGTCCAAAGATCTCCCCTGATACACAACTCATCACATCTCAGGGTTTCCCAAAGCAAAATATAACAAACTCTTTTTAAGTCTTTATATTAAGTCAGGATTTTCCAGAGAAACAGAACCAATAGGAAATTTTTTTTTAAAGAGATTTATTATGAGGGACTGGCTCACAAGCTTATGGAAGCTGAGAAGTCCCACCATCTGCCGTCTGCAAGCTGGAAGGACAGGAAAGCAAGCCAGTGGTGTAATTCAGCCCAAAGGCCTGAGAATCAGGGAAGCTGATGTATAAACCATGGCCCAAAGGTAGAAGAAGATGAAATGACACGTTTGAGCTAGCACTCAAACAGCGAAGCAAAAAAAGGTGGCAAATTCCTCCTTCCCATCGTCTTCCTCAGGCCCTCAACAGGCTGGACAGTGCCCACCGCACTGGGGAGAGCAGTCTTCCGTGAGGAGTCCACACTTCAAACGCTAACTTGTCCTCAGCCAGTTACACCCTCACCACTATACTCGGAAATAATGTTTAATGTGACACTCCAAGGCCAGTCGACACATCAAATTAACTGACACATAAAATTAACTCTCACAGTCTTATGCAATTTGACACAAATTCTTACACCTCTGAGAGAAAATCACCTATCAAAAGCTATAACAAGTCCTATTTAATTTCCCGTGGGCAAATCTTCCAAACGTATTTGAACCACAAAATTGTACTCCTTTAACAACTATTAACCTGGGACTTCTAAAAGGGCAGCAGCTTATGCCTTACCCATCTCTATGTATTTGTTAACCACCAAATCAAGAATTAGCATTAATATACAAAACAATCAATAAATCTGGATGGAAATTACTTAGCACACCTGTAAGTACCATTTACTAATGCCCCATATTTACACACAACCCAAACAACTACTAAGTTTAAATAACTACAATTTTTATTCACTATTTTTAAAAGCACGCATATCAGCAGACTGCTGATTGATTCTTATGCAAAGACAACCAACCTCCAGAGTATGCCACAGCACTGGACCAAATTCAGCATATTTTCCTACATCGTCTATACCTTTAGTTCTCTGTAAAAGTACTAAGAAATAACAACCCCGATAGCTTTTAAAAATGTGTTTAATGAAAATTCACTAGTAAATATTTCACAAGTGTTGTGAAAATTCCGATTAACTGAAAAAAACTCCCATTTCCTAAGTCTGATATGTTGAAATTAGCTCCTATTTTAAAAACAGTAGCACTTCCCAGGTGGCGCTAACAATGCAGGTAGACAGAAGAGATGGGAGTTCAATTCCTGGTTAGGGAAGATCCCCTGGAGGAAGGCATGGCAACCCACTCCAGGATTCTTGCCTGGAGAATCCCATGGACAGAGGAGCCTGTCGGGCTACAGTCCATTGGGTCGCAGAGTTGGACACGACTGAAGCAATTTAGCACGCATACAAAGGATAAGTAAGT
Source organism: Antilocapra americana (assembly GCA_007570785.1). NCBI lineage: Eukaryota > Metazoa > Chordata > Mammalia > Artiodactyla > Antilocapridae > Antilocapra > Antilocapra americana. The sequence goes on from ML661346.1 coordinate 19,580,213, forward strand.
GAGTATTAAACAAATGATTTTCAAGTATAGTATTTACAAATTATTGGACAAATGTTATAGGAAGAACATTAAAATAAAGAAGTCCTGGAAAAAAGGTTAAATGGACATTAAGTGGGAAAAAAAAATCCTCTCATCCATATATGAAAATGCAAAGGACACAAATACACAAATATAGCTAGCAAGTCTTCTAAATACTTCAACAGTATTTAGAATGAAAACAAACAAAGTCAAAAAACTTAAATTAAGAACTATGTTAATAACTTCTCTTTACATTAAAAAAACAGCATGATGATCCACTGGGGCTCTACTTTCAATTCACACTAATCTATCATATCTCACAGGTTTCTAACTTCAGTGTATACAAATGAATTTGCTCAACTTGAGAAAATTTTCCTTTCAGCTTAATTTAATGTAGCCCTTAATTGATCACTTACATGGTTTCTCACTTCTGCAAAGGTTTCAAAGACCTAGTCTGACAAAATGCAAAAGTGAAAAGTTTCACATACTTATTCTTCTCATTTGATATGAATGTTACATTAAGTAGCTATATTTTTTACATCCTCACCTCAGTTTAAAAAAAATAATAATAAAAACAGTGTACTGGTGATTATGAGCTACAAAAAAAGATTAATGATGCATTCCATACTGAGGCACAGAAACAGCAAACAATTTGGAATGAGTTCCTAGGTATGATTACTGACTCAACCAGTTGTATAATTTTTAAGCAAGCCATTTTAATTCTCAACTTCAGTCTTCTTATCTAGCTAATGGGGCTATCACCTGTCCCAATGTTGTGATGTCAAAGAACTGAGCAGACTGTATGATCCACCACTTTCTGAGCACAGTGTATGCTCACTGAACAGAGCTCATCATTACACATTTTGCGATCTCACATAAAACAAATCACAGCCCCCAAACACGCTGATATCTAAGTTAGCACTAAGAGAAGCAGTAAGAAGAAATCCCACACTACAGTTTTAGTAAATCAATACTGAAAATCATTTTACATCCAAAATATTTCAAAACAGGACTATTTCTGAATGTGGTCCTAAAAAATCTAAGGTCAAGCAAAAAAGTCTTTCTCAAGTAATAATTTTCAGTTATCTACTACAATATTCAGACAAAGAAGCAGTATGTTTTAAAATCTATGAAGAGAGCTGAAAATTACTCATAGGGAGCAAAATGGTCAGAGTTCTATACCTAGTCAGGAGATGGGATTCCAGTTTCACCTCTACCACTAATAATTGTTTGGCCTTGGACAAGTCTCTGGGCTTCAGTTTTCTTAACTATACAATGATTACTCACAAACATAGATAAGATCCAAGTAGCATTTAATCTGGGCCTTACTTTGGAGAAGCGATCCAGGGTAGTTGTTAACAATGGACTCAGCAGAGACAGCTGAGGCTGGAACTCTGGCTCTGACTCTTAAATCTAAGTGCAGCACACACACATACGTATATATACATACACACACACACACACACACACACACACACGCACGCACGCACAAACACACGCACACAGAGCACTAAAGCACATCTAACTACTATGACTGACTTACTATTGAAAATATCTCACCGAAACACGAAATTATTTTAAAATAGAGAAGCTTAGGGGAATTCCCAGGTGGCCTTGTGGTTAGGATTTCAGGCTTTCACTGCCCATGGCCCAGGTTCAATCCCAGGTCAGAGAACTGAGATCCTACAAGCCATGGAGAGTGGCCAAAAAATAATTTTAAGAATAAAACACAGACGCTTAGAAAGTTCAGTGTTCCCCATTTTACTAGCAGGCAGTGAGTTTATGTGAAAGCATTACAACTCTTCAATGGCTGCTAACCTAAGCCAAATTTAATCAAAAGATCATCTCATAAAATACTGTATATTATCAACAGCACTGAAAAATTATAAGGCTAATCTGTCCCACAAAATATCACACTAAAGGTAAAAATAAAACTTTTGATACTTTTTTTTCCCTAACCTAATACTGCTAATGATAACAGAAGTTTATCATGTACCATAATCTCTGGGAATAAAATTAACTACTGGAGTGAAAAAAAAAAATCTGTGGGATATAGAAATACAAAATGAACTACAAACTTCTAGAAATAAGTAGTTCATGAGCTAAAATCAACCAATAGGATTTACCAGGCACATCATATGCCAGGCTCTGTACACATTATCAAGTACAAATACCAAAGTATGAAGTTCTCCAGAGTCAATAAAGTAAAACAGGTAAGTCCTCTATTACCAAGTTTTCACACAACAAAAGCCACTCATCTACAAACATTTCTCTATCAGTCCAAGTAGGGAATACTTCCCATTGCCCATTAACATTTCTTCCTATCCTTACTTCAGCCCACAAAGATGCCCAAACCAGTCCCTGACAGCTGACACTGGAATCTTCACAGGACTTCAAGTGAGTAGCTTCTCAGACAGTTCCTCAAATTCACAAGCCTCAGAATTTATCTTCAATGACACCCAAGAGCACACACCACAACACCTAATTGTGTGAGGTCAAGTACCTAGTTACATCAATTTTGTTCTTCCCCTTAACGTACTGCTACAGAAGGCAAACTCTGCTTCTTCAAAAAGTCTGCTTTTTGCAATGGACAACAGACAACAGAAAAGGGAAACTGATTGGCTAGTCACAGTTGCCCTACTTCCATTTCAGGACCAAGTCGGGGGGAAAAAAAACTGTTTCACTGAAAGTACCAAGGGAGCCTTAAGCAAATCAAGAGGACAGATGCTAAACTCAACTTTCTGATTCCCACGATTTAAGCGAAAGGTGAGGGGTGTGCGACAGGGGGGTGAATATAACCGGGCTACCGGAGTGTCCCCTTAGACAAAGAGGTCCTCTTCACCAAGTAGTCAAGGTGGGGATGGGAAACAAGCCAGACTGGCCGAGTGACAAACCCAGGATGCTGACCGAGGTAGGGAGTGGAGGGCCCTAGAGGCCAGGGACCCGAGAAGGGAGACACCTCGGGCAAGCCGTAGGGGAACAGGAACCAGCACGAACGCAAAGAGACCGACGCTGCCACAGAGCAACGCGTAAGGGGACGCCACGAAGGGAGCGGCGACTTAGGAGGCAGCGACAGCAGGAGGGAGACCAGTGCCAGGGGCGACGGGCAAGTGGCAACCGCGAACCAAGAGGCAGAGGCACGCCGGAGGTGGTGGGACTGTTGAGTCAGCACTGCTCCTATTCAAGGGGCACTTGTAGGATCCCCGCTGCTGCTCGGCCCCGGGGGCCCGCTACCAAAGGTCGGGCCCGCCAGCGGCTGAAAGAACGTTATCTGACCGGCCAGCGCCGGCCCCTTCCCCATTTCACAGGTAAACACTGGCCGCCGTCGCCGCTTACCTCTGTTAACATTATTACACCTCGGGGAAGTGAGCTCCTCCCTAGCCTCGCCGCATGGCAACAGCCGTAGCAGCAGCGAAAACTGCCCGAGCCGCCGCCAAAGGCGGCGACAGCTCCTTCAGTTCTCTCCCGGGCGGCGGCTTTACTCGGCTTCGCTGGCTTCCCCTCGGCCCGGCTGCTCGCGACGGACGCGCCGCCATCTTGGAAGAGCGACGTCCGCGTCTCCCTGCGACGTGCGCTCCCATTGGCGGGCGCAGGGGCCGCCGGCGTCTCGTGACTGTCGCCATGGCGCCGGCGCGCGGGGAAGCGGAGGCGGGCGGCCGGAGACCGGCTCGGCGCTAGCGGCCAGGGCCCCGGGGCTGCGCGCACTGGCTGACTTGGGGCCGGCCGGAGGTCAGACAGGCCCCAGCGCGGGGCCGGCCCGGGAGCGGGCGCGAGCGCCCGAGGCGACCGCTTATCTTCGGCCGCACGCCGAGGCCGGTCGGCCCTGGGGTGGAGCGGCAGAGGCCGAGGCTTGGACTGATGGCGCGGCGGACCTCGCGTGTCTCGGGGATGAGGAGGCAGCTGTCCAGGAGAAAAACTTCCCTCTCGCATTTCCCTGGCCCTGCGGCTACCTAAGAGCAGGCGGGGGAATGTTCGTCTTTCTCCACGGTCTGTGGCTTAAATATGATCTGAAACTGCTCCCTGCTCAGTCCCTCTCCTTCTAAACTTTGCCAGAAACTTTCCTTTGTCCTTACCAGTCCTCAGCGAGTTCTCTACTGGGGTGCGCGACGGGTAGTAGAAGCGATACAGGCGTATCAGCTTTACCCGTATCGTAGCAGTTAGACTGTCGCTGATTCGATGATTGTATAACAATGAGGGCTTGGTTTTGCCCCTCGTGAGAAATCTCTAAAAAAATCAAAGCCAGTTTTGCTTTTTAACTGAGGTCTGTACAGCTCTACTGGCTTCTTGATACAATGTGTGTATGTCATAGTGAGCAAATTTCAGCAGGTATCATTGTAAATAGTCGTAACTTAAATGGGACAGAGCTCTGGAACCCAGCATGCACAGAGGCCCCTGAGACAGACACCGGTCTAAACCTGAACAACTAGATGAGTTACGATGTATGAAACAAGGCAGTCACTTCTACCTGGATTGTAATGAAAGTAGTTTACCTGGTTGTGCTCTCAAAGTGTGTTGCCCTGTTATAAGAAACCAGTTTCCACGGAAATTGACAAGTTTTCAAATTTGACATGCAGAATCCTTCGATCTCTTTAAAGGGGATACAAAGGCATTTCGGAAAACGAAGACCAGTAGAAGTTCATCTCTAGTGGAGTCCCCCGTCCCGCTTCCTTAAAGGTAGTACTATTGTGTAAAATGAAATTTACTTAAAACATTACTCTTAAATTCTCAAGGCATCCCGGACCTTGTGTTACCTCGTGTCCTCCTTATCAAGGAAACAGGATGGTTCATTTTGGTAGTCAGAAATTGAAGATAAATCCTGATTTTACTAAATTCAACTAATTGAGGCAGGTAATTTTGTGTTGTTTTGATCTACATCTGATACATAATTTCCATATTAAAGGGCCAGCAAAATTCCGACCTCTGCAACAGAATAAAATGTGTTGCTGGTACTGACAACATAAGCCATGAATAGGAAATAAGATTGGAAAATACTATCTGGCCTAAGATACTAAGAGAAATGAAGAGATACTAGAGACAAGAAGAACCTGGAAAAAGACAACTGTTCCAATGTATAAATAAAACAGGAGGCTCATTAATATTTAAGATACCAACTAGTAAATTAAAACTGTAATTTAGGTGTCTGACCTGAGTAGTTTTCTTTCATATATTTTCCCATTCCAGAAGCAAGGCATTTTCACTTATGTTCAAGGTGGTAAATTAAGTGTAGACACAACTTGAGGTTTATACCAGTCTGTAATATGGCATGGGTATACTTTTAATGTTTAGGAGTTTGTAGACCCAAGAGCAAGTCAAAATCATTAGCTCCAAGTTTTCTTAGCCAGAGTTCTTTCTGTGACCTAAAAAAGCCCTTGTGCTATCTAGTCTCCCCAGTCCCACCCCACATCCACCTCTCTGACCTCATTTCTACTAAGCATTGCTCCTATAACAGCATCCTATCCTTCTAGCCCTGGGGCCTTTGCACTGACTATTTACCTGGAAGCATCTTTCTACCAGATAACAGCATGGCTAGATCTCTCACTTCTGTTCCATCTTTGCTCAAATGTCATTTTTTTCTAAGAAAGCCTACATTTAAAATGTTACCCCTCCCCCAGGATCCTCCTAAAGGGCCCTGAGAGGAAAAGGCCTAATTAAAACTGAATTAAAAAAAAAAAATCCCTGGTTTTGAATTTTTTTCTAATAGACCATTGTGTTTTCTTATCTTCATGTTAGTGGGGGAATTACTTTTACTGTCACTAGAATGCTAGTGAGAAGTTTATGACAGAATTATAAGCTGAGCCTTTCCCTTAACCTTATGTTACTGCTGATATTTTCAATGGTGGTAATAGGATAGGGGGGATAAAATATGTTAAAAAAAATTTTCTTAGATATATGTACCTTGAGCATGAGTTATAAAGTTATTTTGTCAGCAAGGGAAGCAACAAAGTAAGGTATGCCATTTCAGAGACTTACGGAAGTTGGGAAAGAGAATGCTTACAGAAGCAGCTAGCTTTAAAAATAATAAAAAGTAAACATCTAATTTGGCACAGATTGCAGTTTCATTCCATGTGATCTGAAAAACATCCTATCATTTGTAAAGGAAACTTGGGACAGGCTGAAGCTAAGATGTCAGGTTCTTTGGCTATCAATCAGAAATTTAAAACAAAACAAAATAATCCATCTTAAGAAACTTGATAAGGATACATCTGTGGTTGTTATTGCAAAAGGTTTAATTCATCAGCAGCATCCAGTTTGTCCAGTTAACACAGAAAGGATGACAAAAAGGACAGAGGCAAAAATCCAATGTGTGATGCTTTTAACAGGCCATTGCTGGTGATTTCTAAACCTTAGAGCAACAATTCAGAATATCTAGTTTGTCTTTTTAATTTTGAAGCAAAGAAAAAAAAAATTCTACGTATTCAGGTTGTCACATATTGGTTGTAATCCTTTTTGAGAAACTGGGAAAGTGTAATGTCAATCTCCCAAGCAAATTCCATCTATTGAACAGTTGGCACATTTAATCCTTTGGTTTCTTAAGCCATTTTACTAGTTACAGTTTATTCATGATGCAGTGTCATCAGTGTCACCTATTACCTCTACTGAACATTAAATAGTACCATATGTTCATTAGTAAGGTCCAGTATGAGAGTCAGTGTATCAGGATTGAAATATTACACTGCCAACAGAAGAGACACATTATAAAACAGACAACAGCAGGATATCCTGATTCTTTTTTGTAGCTTAAGTATGACACCAATAAGACAGAAATTTCGAAGTATTTAAGAGTGATCTGAAGTCTAGCTTCAAATAGCTCAGCATGTGCTTTTTTCTTAAAACAGTATTTTTTGAAGAAATACTGAGGCAACTCAAGACTAAGAGAGAGGCAGATATAATATGAAGTTTCTCTAACATCAGATAGAGCCATGAAATAATATTTGCAAGTCTCTTCAATAATAGCTCCACAATGGTACCAAGATCTTAATATAAAGGACCTTATGAATATGTAGAGGTCTGTAGTCTATTTCAGAGGTTTTACTAGATTGCTGACAACCTCAGTAATTTTTAAAACAAATATTTGTACACCATAAAAATTAGGCCTTGAGCACTTTTCAAATTGTTATTTCTCAATTGCTGATACTGTTTTTCAGTGTATGGGCCAGGTGCTGAGAGTGGCATTTCACATACATTTAACAACTGAAAATGACTATCCCAGTAGATCTTAATAACCTCCAAGCTGTGAGAGGTTTAGTAACAACTCAGATCACCTATCAAGGATACATGCTATCAACATTATTCTGATGTTGACCTCAATCACCACCTTCTCTTTGAGAATGTTGTTCAGTCCCTAAGTCATGGCCCAGTCTTTGCAACCCCATGGATTGCAGGACACCAGGCTCCCCCGTCCTCCACTATCTCCCAGTTTGCTCAGATTCATATCTGTTGAGTCAGTGATGCTTTCTAACCATCTCATCCTCTGCTGCCCCTTTCTCCTTTTGCTTTCAACCTTTCCCAGCATGAGAGCCTTTTCCAATCAAGTCAGCTCTTCACATCAGGTGGTCAAAGTATTGGAGCTTAGTCATCAGTCCTTGGAATGAATATTCAGGACTGATCTCCCTTAGAATGGACTGGTTGGATCTCCTTGCAGTCCAAGGGACTCTCAAGAGTCTTCTCCAACACCACAATGCAAAAGCATCAATTCTTTGGCACTCAGGCTTCTTCATGGTTCAACTCTCACATCCATACATGACTACTGGAAAAACCATAGCTTTGACTTTGTTGGCAAAGTGATGGCTCTGCTTTTTAATATGCTGTCTAGGTTTTTCATAGCTTTTCTTCCAAGGAGCAAGTGTCTTTTAATTTCATGTGTGCTGTCACCATCTGAGTGATATTAGAGCTCAAGAAAATAAAGTCTGTCACTGCTTCCACATTTCCCCCTTCTATTTGCAGTGAAGTCATAGGACCGGATGCCATGATCTTAGTTTTTTGAATGTTGAGTTTTAAGCCACCTTTTTCACTTTCCTCTTTCACCTTCATCAAGAGGCTCTTTAGTTCCCCTTTGCTTTCTGACATTAGAGTGGTATCATCTGCATATCTGAGGTTGTTGATACTTCTCCTGGCAATCTTGACTTCAGCCTGTGCTTCATCCAGCCCAGCGTTTCGCATGATGTACTCTGCATAGAAGTTAATCAGAGTGACAATATACAGCCTTGATGTACTCCTTTCCCAGTTTGGAATCAGTCTGTTTCTTCTTGACCTGCATATAGATTTCTCAGGAGGCAGGTAAGGTGATCTGGCACTCCCATCTCTTAAGAATTTTCCAATTTATTGTAATCCACACAGTAATAGGCCTTAGCATAGTCAAAGAACCAGAAGTAGATATTTTTCTGGAGCTCCCTTGCTTTCTCTGTGATCCAGTGAATGTTGGCAATTTGACCTCTGGTTCCTCTGCCTGTTTGAAACCCAGCTTGTACATCTGCAAATTCTCAGTTCACATATTGCTGAAGCCTAGCTTGAAGTATATTTGAGCACAAACTTGGAAGTATGTGAAATGAGCACAATTGTACGGGAGACTGAACATTCTTTGGCATTGCTCTTCTTAGGGATTGGTATGAAACTGATCTTTTTCAATCCTGTGGCCATTGCTGACATGTTTTCCAAATTTGCTGACATGTTGAGTGCAGCACTTTGTCAGCATCATCTTTTAGGATTTTAAATAGCTCAGCTGAAATTCTGTCATCTCCACTAGCTTTGTTCATACTGATGCTTCTCGAGGCCTACTTGTCTTCCCACTCTAAGATGTCTGGCTCTAGGTAAGTGACCACACCATTGTAGTTATCCAGGTCATTAAGACCTTTTTGTATAGGTCTATATATTATTGCCACTTCTTCTTAATCTCTTCTGGCTTGTGTTAGGTCCTTAAGGTCTCTGTCCTTTATCATGCCCATCCTTCCATGAACTGTTCCCTTGGTATCTCCAATTTTCTTGAAGAGATCTCTAGTCTTTCCCATTCTATTGTTTCCTGTATTTCTTTGCTTTGTTCATTGAAGAAGGCCTTCTTTGAGTATAGAGCTACGTAAATTATTTCAAATTGCTTTGCCAAAGACACTTGTTTCCCCCATTTTTTATTGATTCAATCATTTGTTTATATGAGTATGTACTCACAGATATTTATTTTACACTTTGGAATAAATCCAATACTGCCTTATTTGTTTGCTCAAACTGTCTCAGCTTTGGCTGTTGGGAGTTCTTTCATTTCTCCTATGTCCTTTTAATATAATCCCATCAGTGTAGGATTTTTTTGTTGTTGTTCTTGTTTTTAAATACTTCCTCAATTTCTCATACTATAAGATTCTTCAGGCTCATCATACCTCAGTTCTAGAATCAGTCATTTCTCTAAGGAAATCTGGTTCCTTTTTTGGAGAATCGTATTAGAAACCAAGATCTGTTCTTGGTTTCTGAAAACACATCTAGAAGCTAGAGGTATTCTTTGCTACTCATGGTGTCCTTTTTTTTCAGCTCTTGTGGCTGAGAAAGTAAGGAAATGTATGCATGTATTCTAAGCCATAGATATACATCCATTATATGTATTCCTGTTTAGAACCATCTATTCCTATAGTAAACTGTGCATGTATTCATAGGAATGTCTCCAACTCTAACCCATTACCAAATGAATGATTCTAGCCTGCTTTCTTTGCTTATCTATAAACTTTCACTCCAACAGTGAGAAACCTGATTTCTACTATCAGCCATCCATTTCAATTGCTACATTTCAGTATGCATGTATAGCAATATCAGGATCATTAGCCATAACCCCTTGTGAAATTGAGTGCAGTGCCTAGGTGCAGTTTCTCTTATCTTTAGTCTTACACAAGCTTCAGTCATTTCCAAAGTTGCTTAGTTCAGCACCTTTTCCTCCACCCTCTTCAGTGAGGTCATTTAGAGTCTCTTGTTGCGGTCTACTTTCTTTCTTGAGATTCTCCCAACCTCCTCAATAATTTGAATTTTTAAGTTCACACACCTTAAGTTTCACTCTTTGTGCTGACTTTTGACAAATGTATAATGTCATATCATCGGGAATAGTTTCACAGCCCTAAAAAATAAAGAGAAATGCATAGGAAATTACTTTTACACTTTACATTTTTTCAGACCCAAACAACTAATGATTTTATAAAAAGAAACTTCACTTGGATATAGGTAGAGATATCTATCTATCTATCTATATGTGCAGCATGCCAGGCTTCCCAGTTCTTCACTATCTCCCGGAATTTGCTCAAATTCATGTCCACTGAGTCAGTGATGCTATCTAACCATCTCAACCTCTGCCGCTCCCTTCTTTTGCCTTCAATCTTTCCCAGTATCAAGATCTTTTCCAATGAATCAGCTTTTTAAAAACAAAAGTTAGTTAACTTTAAAAACTAAAATTTTTCAATGATCGTGTCCCCAATTTCTTATGTGAGTCCTAAGAATAGTGATTGATATTTGACCTCCTGTATCTGCCTTCAGGCAAAGGAGGAAATGAGAAGAGGAATCAGTGCTCATGGGCAGAACCGAATATATCTACTTATTTAAGGCTTACCTCAGCTAGTTGCATTTTTACAGAGTAAAGGCAAAATCAAAGACTGCTGTTATATTGCTTCCTAATTTACTAGCTTAACAACAAAGGTAAAAAATAAAATTGTTCTAAGACTCACTAGTGTTTTTAAATGGACACATATTACATTAACTAGCACAAAGTTAATAAGACCTGCCTTCACCCTTGCATATATGGTGATCTTTCTGTTTTCAATCAAAATTTTAAATTTCAAAATAACTTTAATAATTTTGGGGGTTTTTTTGTTGTTTAGGCACTATGGGTGTGTGTGCTTAGTCACTCAGTCATGTCCGACTCTTTGTGACTCTGTGGAATGCAGGAGGCCAGGCTTCTCTGTCCATGGGAATTCTCCAGGCAAGAACACTGAAGTGGATTTCCATGCCCTCCTCCAAGCGATCTTCCCAATCCAGGGATCAAACCCAGATCTCCCACACTGCAGGCTGAATTTTTACCATCTGAGTCACATCTGAGGGAAGCCCTCACTAAATCATATCCAACTGTTTTGCTACTCCACTGACTGTAGCCTGCCAGACTCCTCTGTTCATGGGATTTCCCAGGCTAGAATCTTGGAGTGGGTTGCCATTTCCCTCTCCAGGGAATCTTCCCAACCTAGGTATCAAGCCTGATCTCCTGCATTGGCAGGTAAGTTCTTTTCCGTCTGAGCCACCAGGGAAGCCTTAAGTGTAATAGATGTACATGCAGTGAAATGGGATTAGACACATACCCCATAATATTGTCCGTGGAATGAGAATAGATGCCTGAAAAGATTTGCACTGGGGTCCTGTCTTCGACATTCAGTTCAGTTCAGTCACTCACTCATATCTGACTCTTTGCAACCCCATGGACTGCAGCATGCCAGGCCTACCTGTCCATCACCAACTCCTGAAGTTTACTCAAACTCATGTCCATTGAGTCGGTGATGCCATCCAACCATCTCATCCTCTGTCGTCCCATTCTACTCCCACCTTCAATCATTCACAGCATCACGGTCTTTTCCAGTAAGTCAGTTCTTTGAATCGGGTGGCCAAAGGATTGGAGTTTCAGCTTCAGCATCAGTCCTTCCAATGAATATTCAGGACTTATTTCCTTTAGGATGGACTTGGATCTCCTTGCAGTCCAAGGGATTCTCAACAGTCTTCTCCAACACCACCATTCAAAAGCATCCATACATGACTACTGGAAAAACCATAGCCTTGACTAGATGGACCTTTGTTAACAAAATAATATCTCTGCTTTTTAATATGCTGTCTAGGTTGGTCATAATTTTCCTTCCAAGGAGTAAGCGTCTTTTAATTTCATGGCTGCAATCATCATCTGCAGTGATTTTGGAGCCCCTCAAAATAAAGTCAGCCACTGTTTCCACTGTTTCCCCATTTCTTTGCCATAAAGTGATGGGACCAGATGCCATGACCTTAGTTTTCTGAATGTTGAGCTTTAAGCCAACTTTTTACTCTCCTCTTTCACTTTCATCAAGAGGCTCTTTAGTACTTCTTTGCTTTTTGCTATAAGGGTGGTGCCATCTACATATCTGAGGTTGTTAGTATTTTTCCTGGCAATCTTGATTCCAGCTTGTGCTTCATCCAGCCCAGCATTTCTCATGATGTACTTTGCATATAAGTTAAATAAGCAGGGTGACAATATACAGCCTTGACGTACTCCTTTCCTGATTTGGAACCAGTCTGTTGTTCCATATCTGGTTCTAACTGTTCCTTCTTGACCTGAATCTACATTTCTCAAGAGGCAGGTAAGATGGTCTGATATTCCTATCTCTCAAAGAATTTTCCACAGTTTGTTGAGATCCACACTGTCAAAGGCTTTGGTGTAGTCAATGAAGCAGAAGTAGTTGTTTTTCTGGATTTCTCTTGCTTTATCTGTGATCCGAGGATGTTGGCAATTTGATCTCCGGTTCCTTTGCCTTTTCTAAAAGCAGCTTGACCATCTGGAAGTTCATGGTTCATGTATTGTTAAAGTCTACTTGGAGAATTTTGAGCATTACTCTGCCATGGTGTGAGATGAGTGCAATTGTGAGGTAGTTTGAGCATTCTTTGGCATTGCCTTTCTTTGGGATTGGAATGAAAATTGACCTTTTCTAGTCCTGTGGCCCCTGCTGAGTTTTCCAAATTTGCTGGCATGTTGAGTGCAGCACTTTCACAGCATCATCTTTTAGGATTTGAAATAGCTTCACCTGGAAATCCATCACGTCCACTAGCTTTGTTTATAGTGATGCCTCCTTCCTAAAGCCCACTTGAGTTCACGTTCCAGGATGTCTGGCTCTAGGTGAGTGATCACACCATCGTGATTATCTGGGTCATGTAGATCCTTCCACCTCTTCTTAATATCTTCTGCTTCCGTTAGGTCCATACCATTTCTGTCCTTTATTGGCCCCATCTTTGCATGAAATCTTCCCTTGGTGTCTCTCATTTTCTTGAAGAGATCTCTAGTCTTTCCCATTCTATTGTTTTCCTCTATTTTTTTTGCACTCATCATTGAGGAAGGCTTTCTTATCTCTTCTTGGCTATTCTTTGGAACTTTGCATTCAAATGGGTACATCTTTCCTTTTCTCCTTTGCCTTTCACTTCTCTCCTTTTCACAGCTATTTGTAAGGCCTCCTCAGACAACCATTTTGCCTTCTTGCATTCCTTTTTCATGGAGATGGTTGATCCCTGCCTCCTGTACAATGTCACAAACCTCTCTCCGTAGTTCTTCAGACACTCTGTCTATCAGATCTAATCCCTTGAATCTATTTCTCACTTTTACTGTATAATCATAAGGGGTTTGATTGAGGTCATACCTGAATGGTCTAGCAGTTTTCCCTACTTTCTTCAGTTTAAGTCTGAATTTGGCAATAAGGAGTTCATGTTCTGAGCCACAGTCAACTCCTGGTATTATTTTTGCTGACTGTATAGAGCTTCTCTATCTTTGGCTGCAAAGAATATAATCAATCTGATTTCAGTATTGACCATCTGGTGATGTCCATGTGTAAAGTCTTCTCTTGTGTTGTTGGAAGAGGTTGTTTGCTATGACCAGTGCATTCTCTTTGCAAAACTCTGTTGGCCTTTACCCTGCTTCATTCTGTACTCCAAGGCCAAATTTGCCTGTTACTCCAGGTATTCCTTAACTTCCTAGTTTTGCATTCCAGTCCCCTATAATGAAAAGGACATCTTTTTTTGGGTGTTAGCTCTAGAAGGTCTTGTAGGTCTTCATAGAACTGCTCAACTTCATCTTCTTCATTGTTACTGGTTGGGGCATATACTTGGATTACCATGATACTGAATGGTTTGCCCTCGAGACAAACAGATCATTCTGTCATTTTTGAGATTGCATCCAAGTACTGCATTTCAGAATCTTTTTGACTGTGATGGCTACTCCATTTCTCTAAGGGATTCTTGCCTACAGTAGTAGATATAATGGTCATCTGAATTAAATTCACCCATTCCAGTCCATTTTAGTTCACTGATTCCTAAAATGTCGACGTTTACTCTTGACATCTCCTGTTCGGCCACTTCCAATTTGCCTTGATTCATGAACCTAACATTCTAGGTTCCTATGCAATGTTACTCTTTACAGCTTTGGACTTTACTTCCATCACCAGTCACATCAACAGTTGGGTGTTGTTTTTTGCTTTGGCTCCATCTCTTCATTCCTTCTGGAGTTTTTTCTCTACTGATCTCTGGTAGCATATTGGTCACCTGCCGACTTGGGGAGTTCACCTTTCAGTGTCCTATCTTTTTGCTTTTTGATACTGTTCATTGGGTTCTCAAGGAAAGACTACTGAAGTGGTTTGCCATTCCCTTCTCCAGTGGACTATGTTTTGTCATAACTCTCCACCATGGCCCATCTGGCTTGGGTTGCCCTGCATCGTTTCATTTAGTTAGACAAGGCTGTGGTCCATGTGATCAGATTGGTTAGTTTTCTGTGATTATGGTTGTCTGTCTGTCTGCCCTGTGATGGAGAAGGATAAGAGGCTTATGTAAGCTTCCTGATGGGAGAGACTGACTGAGGGGGAAACTGGGTCTTGTTCTGATGGGCCGGGCCATGCTCAGTAAATCTTTATTCCAATTTTCTGTTAATGTGTTCCCTCCCTGTTACTTACCTGAGGCCAAACTATGGTGGGGGTAATGAAGATAATGGCGACCTCCTTCAAAAGGTCCCATGCATGTACTGCTACACTCAGTTCCCCCAACCCTGCAGTAGTCCACCACCAACCTACGCCTCTGTCAGGGACTCCTGGACACTCATGGGCAAGTCTGGGTCAGTCTCTCCTGGGGTCACTGCTCCAGTCTCCTGGGTCCTGGTGTGTACAGGGTTCTGTTTGTGCTCTCCAAGAGCCTGTTTCTCCAGTAAGTGTTCTGCTGTCTTCACTATTAAATAGGAGTACACCTTGGAAGTGAACATTCATTATTTTTTGAACTTCAGTTTCTTTTTCTGTAAAGTTAAAAGGTTGAAACATATAATTAGATTAACACTAATATATTGTGTACATGAATAGTCAGTTGTTACTTGCAGAATTGGGCAGTGCATTGCAGCTCAAGATCAAATGCCCTCTAAGGTTTCTTTCAGTTTTAAAAGTGTGCTACTTATGATAGTAAGTTGCAGTTCATTTTATTATCCCTTTCCTTCAACAAGTATGTTCATCATCACCTTTCTCCAAAACCTTGCTATTGAGTAGAGGCTGCTGTGAACTGTTGCTGTGAACTCCTTGAACTATCACCTTCCTCTTAAAATGAGACACTTCCTACATTATAATGACCGTGTACACATCCATGAACACAGAAATCAGAAGAAATGCCAAGAAGAGTGCTGGTATATAAAACACAAAGCAAATAATCAAATAAAAAGCATATTATTCTTGAAACCTATAATCCACCTAACTTGGATGTATAAGATTTATCTTGTGCACTAAATCAGCAAAGTGCTGAGGGCTTCACATTTTATTTTTAAAAATAGATGTCCTTCTCGAGTTTTCCTGTTGTTGGGGAAGTGTTCTTTCTGTTGCTAACAGAGAGCTAAGTGTTCTGCTGTGAATGGGACATGTTTGTTTCACCAGTAGGAGTGGCAGAAGGATGAATGAAGGAATCCCTTTGGTTAAAACCGTGTTTCTCTAAGTGAGATGTCTGCCTTCTGGATCAAAGCATATGATTGGCTGTTTACCAGAGTAGCCTTTAATAGAATCATGGAATTTGCTCATTTGTTTACACATTATTTTATTCACTAAACCTTAAATGAGCTCACTATTCAATTTTTAAAGATCACAGGGCTTTAGAATTCTTAATAAAATATCCATTATCACTCAATTTCTAATAGTTAGAAGGTACAAAGAGATGATTTATCATCTTTGCATTTTTGGCTGATATAATTTAGCCTCAAAGTGGGGAGGGGGATTAGAAACAGATGAGATCTGGCTTTCCCTTCAAATCTTATGATTGATCATATAATTAAAATACAAGGCATCTTGCCCTTCATCTTTGTATATCACTGTTTGCACTGTTTAGGGAAGGAAACTGAAGGGGGAAATACTACAGGCAAGCAAATTTGAGCAAAATATTATTTTGGTATATATTATGCTTAAAACTGAATGGAAAAAGTGGCCATTCTTGCAATCCTAAGCTTAAGATAAGAGTTACAGAATTATTTTTAAAATGTAATTTTCTTAACTTGAAATTAAGTTCTGTATTATCACCATCTTAATTATATTGCAGTACTCTGTGAAAAACTGATTTCCTAAACAAAAACTTTTGTTTTGTTTGAAGCTGTGTCTCTGAGTAGTTCATCAAGTTTATACTTTATAGTTATACCAGAAATTTTGATTACACTGAAACTCTATACTGTGAAAAGTGTAATTGAGTTACCATCTTCCAAATTTCATTTTTTATTCTTTAGAAGTAAATTGTTAATTTGTGAGCCACTGGTTTTGGGGATAGGGGGAATATTTCATTGCAGGTTTCTAAATCATTCTGTGACATAATGATGTTGTGTTGGCTTAGTCATTTCATTTTCCTCCTGAGCATTTAGGGAGATTACAAATCCTGCCTATCTAGGTGGGGCCGAGTAATGACCCCATGAGCTAGCTCAATGAAATGCAGCAGTCCTCCTCTCTTTCCACCTCCCAAGGTGACCTTGAACACTACTTGAGATAACAAAAACTTAATGTGGAAGGAACTGTACAGGGGAATCTGCCCACTAGACAAAAAAAAAAAAAAAAAAAAAACCCACACACACACACACAAAAACACCAAAAAACACCAGAAAAAAAAAACCCACCAAAAAAATAAAATAAGTTTGAACTTTGCACAAGTGACAAATTCTTTTATTATTGTAAGTCGTTGCTACAGTATTAAAAACCCCTGTGACTTCTACTTATTGACAATAGAAAGTGTCTAACCTGAGAAATCCTCCCCCTTCTCATACACCTTCCTCCCCAAGTGAGGGTGCTGCTTGAAGTAACATTACATAGATTCTCAATAGCTACACATGTTTTTAAGGAGAGCCACTTTAAGTTATGGCCTGGGTGCTACATATTAGACAGACACACACACAGGCACACACACACACATAGACACACAGATAGCTCCTAAAGGTTCCTGGGAGAGCAGAATGGATTGAAGACGCTGTTTCTGTCTTCTCAGAGAAGAAACTGGGGAAGTTAATGGAATAAAAAAAATGTAAATAAGAGATAGGCATGAACCAGAACCAAGGACCAGTTGCTCTGAAAACTCTGAGAGCCTTTCCAAACTAGGAACTAAAGAGGGTTCAGACCAGACTAAGTTTGACTGGGGAGTTTAATCGAAGAATGACTTCCTGCTGACTTGTGAGGTTTTGCCCTGGGGATGTCTTGCAGATACTCCTTACCTCTGACTCTCCCACACTGAACAGTTCACCTGGGGACAAGGAAACTAATGTTTATAAATGCCTCCTCTGTGCCAGGTGCATTCTGTACATCTCATCTTTAAACCTTATGGTTAGCACTGTTAGCCCCATTTTAAATGGAGAAATTAAAGCTGAGAAGGTTATTTAATTTGTCTAAGAGTCCTCTGCTAATAAATAGCAAATGGATTGCAAGTTTCTGACTTGAAATCTAATTCTTTTTGTCTTACTATACCTCCCCTAAGCTCAGCCTCAGATCTAGGAGATAACATACTCTTTGAATGACCAATAAAAAAACCTGTCTCTTTCCCTCAAATATTTCTTGCTTTTTACAATCCAGAGCTCTTGAGGATCTCTTGGAGTAAACCACTGTTAATCTTCTGGTGACATGTTTTTCCAGTTTACTCACTTCCCCACAGCCTCATGTGAGAATAGATAAGGGGATAAGCCTCACAACATTCTGATTTGTTCTGTTAATTTGTCAAGTCTTAGCACAGTTCTTCTCTAGTGTAAACACTCTTTACCTCTCCTGATTGTAAAATGCTAATCTCATATATTTATCAAATTTTTCTTATTGGCTGGCATGCATTATATATTCAGCTAATTTCACAAAGCCCACCTGAGACCTCTATTGCTGACAACAATACGATTTTATTGTGTCTTTGTCAGATCTACTAGCCTGCGCCTCTTGCCTTACCTGTCCCGTAACCAGAGGGTATTTGGTCTGTTTCTTTCATTCGTCCTGCCTTTCCAAGTGAGGTGCCAGACTTCAACTGTGCCAGCTCTGTTCTCCTTTACTTTTTTTCCCTCAGAGGCTTATGGTTTTGAGATTGTGCAGATGAATTAGATCTCCCCCTCCTTGTCTGCTTCTGACACTGACAAATCCATCATTAATGAACTCTTCTTCTTTCTCCTTAGGCTAATCCCTAGTCCCTAAAGTATCCTTCATAACCACGGTCATAAGCTCTCTCTGAGCCCCACTGGAGCAGAAAGGGGTGACCCTGTGGACTGTAACCAGCAAAACCACAAAGTACAGGTTGTGACTTTGCCAGCAGGCCTATTTTGCTGCAGCCCATGGACATTTTTAAGAAGTTAAGTCCAGTTAATTTGCAAAGTCTTCCATTTTTGACATGACAGGCCACTAATGTAAATTTATTTTCAGTCATTTCTAATGATTTTTCTCCTAAGCTCCAGGTTATCTTTTCCTTATTTATTAGTCTCATTCATTGTCCCTTTTCTTTTTAACCAATTCCTCGGAAACACACTTGGTATGCTGTATTTTGCATAATTGTATGTTTTTCTTTGCTTTGCTCATTTTTAGAGATAGATACTAAAATGTAAAACATACACTGAAAAAACAAATAAGGTTTTACAACTATGCAGTGTTTAAAAGCAATAGATCTGTGTGCAACATCAAAGACAGAATAATTACTAAATGACACAATTACTACCCAGTTTTTAACTTAATTTATTCAGCAATTACTCTCATTTACCCATTTCTTTTACTGATTAAAGCACATGAAGGTTTGAGTTGTTGGAAAGCCAACAAGCAGACACCTCTGTATTCAATGTTAAATACGTAAAAGTAGAATATTAAATCAAATATCAAAAATGTTTCTCACTGTTATTTTCCTTTATTCTTATTTCTTGGTCAAAGCATTCTCACTAAAAGATAGCAGTAGATCTGAGATAATCAGCATATTCCCAGTGTTCATTTCCCCACTTTGTCTAGTATAGTTTTTTAAGAAAATTACTGGAGTGTGAAAGCGATTCTGATAGAGTTTATAATGTGAAGAAATAGAAGTCAGGTTTTAATCACACACATCAGTGAAGGAGCAGACAAGGCTTTCAGAGATCTTGATTTCGCTTCCTTTTCTAACTAAAATATAAAGCTTATGGAAGTTACACTTTTTGTAAATGTGATAAAATAACTTCTCAATCACTAGCACTAATATAAAGAGAAAATGGTTTTGAAAAATCTGAAATAGTGAATAATCTAAAACTTGTCAAACTATAAAGTAAAGCCATTGAAATTTGAGTGTGTCTAATGTGGAATACCCACCTTGCTGTATTTATTGAGTATATTGTTTTAGATAAATCACAGAGATGTCATGGCAGAACCTTAATTTCACATTAGCTATTTCACAATAACTTCAAGTTATTATTTATTCACTATCATTTCTTCATAGGACCCATGAAAACCATCACTAGTGGTGTGCTAGAATAGGTTTGGACTGACACATGAACTAGGGAACTGTTAAAATTCTTGGAAATTTACTAGTCAATTTTTAGATACAATAATTATTAAAAAATAGAGTATATAAATGTATAAGTAAACATATTATATATAAAAAGGTAATAAACACAAATCTTCACTTCCCAATTATTATACTGCTCTTTATAATTATCTATCTGTTACTGAGGTTATTTATGCTTAAAGTATGTTGAACATTCTATGGAATAATGTGGTAGTTCTCATTTCTTCCCAACTTTTTGTTTTTTGAAGTCCTATTAGTATTTAAAATTGGCTTCAGTGGAAATTTTTACATCATGGAAATTGGCAATTATAACAAACCATGATTTGAATTATCAGTTTGTTGATTTTCTAGAATTAGGGAAGTGATCAAGAATATGTTAATAATGCATGTTAAACTTTAAAAGTGTCATAACTAGTTGTTACATTGTAAATAACACATCAAAATTAGAGGAGCCTTCCACTATTCAAAAACTATTATCCAATTCAGAAAAGAAATTGTTCACCACACTGACGAATGAAGTTCTGACATTTTACTTGTTAATGAAAAATAAAATATCAACCAATATTCATGTTCATCAAACACCTGTCAGTTGCAACCACAGTTTAGCCAGGATATAGGAACAGCAAAAATCAACAAAAGCATTAAAATAGAGTCAATCAGCTATTCAGATAATAAAAATATTGAACATTATATCATTTTTGAAGATATTAAGAAGAGGTGGCAAGAATACAAAGAAGAACTTTACAAAAAAGATCTTCATGACCCAGATAATCACGATGGTGTGATCACTCACCTAGAGCCAGACATCCTGGAACGTGAACTCAAGTGGGCCTTAGGAAGCATCACTACAAACAAAGCTAGTGGAAATGATGGATTTCCAGTTGAGCTATTTCAAATCCTGAAAGATGACACTGTGAAAGTGCTGCACTCAATATGCCAGCAAATTTGGAAAACTCAGCAATGGCCACAGGACTGGAAAAGGTCAGTTTTCATTCCAATCCCAAAGAAAGGCAATGCCAAAGAATGCTCAAACTACCTCACAATTGCACTCATTTCACACCATAGCAAAGTAATGCTCAAAATTCTCCAAGCCAGGCTTCAGCAATACGTGAACTGTGAACTTCCAGATGTTCAAGCTGGCTTTAGAAAAGGCAGAGGAACCAGAGATCAAATTGCCAATATCTGCTGGATCACTGAAAAAGCAAGAGAGTTCTGCTTTATTGACTATGCCAAAGCCTTTGACTGTGTGGATCACAATAAACTGTGGAAAATTCTGAAAGAGATGGGAATATCAGACTACCTGACCTGCCTCTTGAGAAATCTATATGCAGGTCAGGAAGTAACAGTTAGAACTGGACATGGAACAACAGACTGGTTCCAAATAGGAAAAGGAGTACATCAAGGCTGTATTGTCACCCTGCTTATTTAATTTATATGCAGAGTACATCATGAAAAACGCTGGGCTGGAAGAAGCACAAGCTGGAATCAAGATTTATGTCAATAACCTCAGATATGCAGATGATACCACCCTTATGGCAGAAAATGAAGAAAAACTAAAGAGCCTCCTGATGAAAGTGAAAGAAGAGAGTGAAAAAATTAGCTTAAAGCTCAACGTTCAGAAAACGAAGATCATGGCATCTGGTCCCGTCACTTCATGGCAAATAGATGGGGAAACAGTGGAAACAGTAGCAGACTTTATTTTTGGGGGCTCCAAAATCACTGCAGATGGTGACTGCAGCCATGAAATTAAAAGATGCTTACTCTTTGGAAGGAAAGTTATGACCAACCTAGACAGCATGTTAAAAAGCAGAGACATTACTTTGCCGACAAACGATCTAGTCAAGGCTATGGTTTTTCCAGTGGTCATGTATGGATGTGAGAGTTGGACTATAAAGAAAGCTGAGCACTGAAGAATTGATGCTTTTGAACTGAGGTGTTGGAGAAGATTCTTGAGAGTCGTTGAACTACAAGGAGATCCAACCAGTTCATCCTAAAGGAGATTAGTCCTGGGTGTACATTGGAAGGACTGATGTTGAAGCTGAAACTCCAATAGTTTGGCCACCTGATGCAAAGAGCTGACTCACTGGAAAAGACCCTGATGCTGAGAAAGATTGAAGGGAGGAGGAGAAGGGGATGACAGTGGATGAGATAGTTGGTTGGCTTCACTGACTCAATGGACATGAGTTACGGTAAACTCCAGGAGTTGTTTATGGACAGGAAGGCCTGGCGTGCTGTGGTTCATGGGGTTGCAAAGAGTCGGAGACCACTGAGTGACTGAACTGAACTGAAAAATTGTGTGTCGTTCATTCTTTATATCGATAAAATATTTGATAAATATATATGTGTCTTTAAATATATGCATCATGCATTTTATTTCCAGAGAGTCAGCTTACCAGCTCACTGCTGTCTTTCACTGACCCTCCGGCACCTTTCAAACAGCCTTAATTTTTTTTTTGTTTTTAATTGGAAGATAATTGCTTTATAATGTTGTGTTGCTTTCTGCCATACAACACGTGAATCAGCCATAATCATCCCCTCCCTCTTGAAACTCCCTCCCACTCCTGCATCCTACCCTCTAGGTCATCACTGAGCACTGGGCTGAGCTCCCTGTTTGTTATACTGCCACTTCCCACTGGCTCTCTATTTTACACATGCTAATGTGTATGTTTCGATGCTACTCTCTCAATTTGTCCCACCTTCCCCTCCTGTACTGTGTCCACATGTCTCTATGTCTGCTCTGCAAATAGGTTCATCAGTACCATTTTCTTAGATTCCATATATATGCCATTAATAAATGATATTTGTTTTTCCCTTTCTGACTTATTTCACTCTGTACCCACTCCAGGGTTCTTGGGCTTCCCCAGTGATTCAGATGGTAAAGAATCCGCCTGCAATGCGGGAGACCTGGGTTTGATCTCTGGGCTGGGAAGATCCCCTGGAGAAAGGAGCAGCTACCCACTCTAATATTCTTGCCTGGAGACAGAGGTGGCTGGCAGGCTACAGTCCGTGGGTTCACAAAGAGTAGGACACGACTGAGCAATTTTCACTTCACTTCACTTCATGACAGGTTCTAGGTTCATCTACCTCAGTTCAACTGACTCAAATTCATTCCTTCTTATCAGCCTCAGCTTGATATGACTTGCCAGCTTACGTCCCATTCCTCCAGTCTCACATTTAGTTGGGTATGACTTGAATGATAAAGTCCTTCTCTGGTCTTGAGAGCTGGATGCTCAGGTTGTTATTCCTCGGGTTGTTAAGTCAGATCTGCTGGCAGGTATGTTCTAAGCCATATGAAGAAGGAATTTTGAGCAACATTAGAAAATGAAATTAATGTGCCAAGAGAAGTAGAGACAAACAGAAAAGAATGCAGACTGAGTATGTTCTGGTGATGCTGAGATTCCAGATCCACTTCTACTTATAGCCATTTCTTTATTTCAATGTCTTCCCAGTTACGTGAACCAGTATACATTTATCTTTGCCTCAAGATAGCATGAGCTGGTTTTCTATCAGTTGCAGTATTAAAACCCTAATACAAATCCCTATGCAGTTAATGGACAGACTTCAGTGAGTCTGTAAACTGATTGAAATTGTGTGCAAGATTTTGTGTGTTTGTGTGTAAGTGCATTTCCTCCCCTCTGAGAACAGAGTTCATTGCTTCCTTTAGATTCACAAAGAGACCCTTAAACCCACGGACACTTAAGTTAGTGTGAATCAAATTAAGTCAATAGCTTTCTATGTCAAAATTTGCTCAGCATATATTTCATACCAACCTAGAGGTAGTTATATTCACCTGAATATGAATTTGAGTTTGTCTTTGCCTGATGTTTTTAATCTATATTTTTAAGGCTCCCTAAGAGTTTTAAATCCTAAAGGCACTTATTTTTCATTTAATTCCTTCCTTGTTGGTACCTTCTTCACATACTAGCCTATTTCTATATGTGTGATATTGTTAGCATATTTCTCAAGAGATACTAAAATGGGAGACACTTGTTATTCATTTGACTTGCAAAACTTCAAGGAATATGAATATCTAATAGAAGTCAGTATCTATAGTCTATCAAAACTTTAAAAATGACTTATATCCATCTTTAGAAGCCACTTTCAAGGAAATAATGTGTATGTGTGCATGCTCATTTTCTCTGTCGTGTCTATCTCCTTGCGACCCCATGGACTGTAGCCCACCAAACTTCTCTGTTCATGGAATTTTCCAAGCAAGAAGTTGGAGCCAGTTGCCATTTCCTATGCTGGGGGATCTTCCTGACCTGGGAATTAAACCTGCATCTCTTGTGTTTCCTGCATTGGCAGGTGGATTCTTTACCAGTGTGACACCTGGGAAGCCCAAGGAAATAATATCAGGCATTAAATTCCAATTTTATAAAGATGCAACAGTTGTCTTAAGATTACTTTCAGAAAGACTTCTAGGTTAAGAGGCTGATGAAATTATATTATAGGACAGGAAGCATCTTTACTGGGGCAAAACTGGGCTCACTCTGAATGAGAAAACAGTAAAAAGTAAGAAATCCATCTTGTTGTCTTGTGATGTTAGCTCTCAAGTAGAAAATAACTGTATTCGATAAGAAACAAAATAAAGTATTCCCAATACTAGGTATCCAATATCTTCACTTTAGAAAAAGCAAAAGCAATTTCAGAGGATGATTTTTGCCTTAAAAAAAAGTAATTTATTGCTTGGATAAGCATGACATAGAAGGCTCTGCAGGTCCCACTCACCTAACTGAAGCAATATTTTGTTAGCTTTTGTAACAACTTTGAATGATTGCATCTATTGCACTAAAAAGAAATTATTTAAATATCATTTAAAATATGTGTGGACACAAATAAAGTAACATAGTCAAAATGCCTTTGAAAATAAATTTGGTTTGAAAATTAAAATATACATTTAAATTTTTTTAAAAAATAACAAAAGTTTGTCATTAAAGCCAATAGACAACATTATAAATATCCTATCAAGGCAGCAGTGAATAAGCAAAGTTTCAGGCTTATACTGAATACAACTAGACTAAGACATCAGGTTAATTAATAAGTCTAGAAATGAGAATTTAAGAGGTAAATCTATCAAATTAACAGGACCATTTTAACAAAAAAATTACATTCAGACTTTACTCTTAGTTGAAATTTAGTGTTGCTTCTCTAAATCGTATAAGCCATTAAGTTGAGAATGATTAATTGACACACAGAAGAAAATTCTATCCTTAGTTCAAAAGCTACAGAGTGGGTCATACCTATTTAATGGGTAGTTGGGCTAGTGCAGCTTCTAAGGCTACAGTCTATAATTACCTTGGAGTCTGTAATTGTCTTCATCAGTTGTGCTTGTGCTATTGGCTATAATGTTCATCCGAATGTTTACAAATAGATTCATAGATAAGCATGACACAGAATGTTGTGAAGGCCCTGATCACCAAACAGAAACAATATTTTGCCATCCTTTAAGAAGGCTTGGTATAATAAGAGTAAGACATTGACCCCTGGATGTCTCTGACTTCAAAACTTGGTTTTTCATGATAGCTCATTATAATAAGAGTGCAAGTTATCACGGCTCTAGGTGTTCAGCTCTAAGAAGAAGAAGTTAAGGGCAAAAAATCGGTTTGGGACTAGAAATATGTGGTTCTTTTACTCTTCCTTATCTACTTATTGATATTATTTGTTTCTTCCATAGGATGCCTTACACTGACATCAAAATAACCTACCCCAACTAAAAACAAACGGTAAAACTGAGCTTGACACATATTTAAGTTGTTATTCTATGTAACATGCAAACAGAGTCCACAAAGGACAAAATAGGTGACCAACAGATCCATGTGGCAACTCTTCACAATAAAGACTCCATAGATACTGAGGCATATAAAAAGCAACACACACTCGCCTGCACGTAGCACTAAGAGTTAGGCCATTTTCACTCTGATACTATCAGGGTGAAAATTACAAGCAAATGATATGCACAGTTCATTAATATGCTTCATACACTTACCTCATGAAATGTAGAGGAACTATCAAAAAAGAAAATGTGAACAGCATTCCAAACCTTTAGGAATTTAATGTTTTATTTCAGAAGAGTAATAATTAAATACCATTTTCTATTTCATACAAGTTACTTAGATATCTACATAAATTTCCTCCTGCATATAAAAAGCAGGTAATACTAATTGGTAATAGAACAATCAATGATGCCACTAATATTGACATTTCTAGAAGAAATGCAAATAGTGTGATCTTTTATAGCTGACAGGATTCCGATGAGTGGCTTGGTGGATTGTCTTTTACTGGGTTTCTGCTTGTAACTATTTCTCATTTGCAAGCTTGTTCTCATAAGATAACAGCTTAGCTAAGTTATCAATAATAACCTTTGTTTCTAGAAAGAGCCTCTGCCCTAGGTCCCTCACTTTAATGATCAGGGAAGCTAGAAAAAAAAACAAAAAAACTTTAAATACTCTTTACTCAGTATCTTCTGAAATATAGCATCTAGAATTAGTCCTAAGCAGCTATCTTGGTGACTTCTCTTTTATACCATACCTTAACCTTTTTATCTTTTCTAGTTCACTGGTGACTCAGGTGGTAAAGAATATGCCCACAATGTGGGAGACCCGGGTTCGATCCCTGGTAGGGAAGATCCCCTGGAGAAGGGAATGGCAACCCACTCCAGTATTCTTGCCTGGGAACTTCCATGGTCAGAGGAACCTGGTGGGCTCCAGTCCATGGGGTCGCAAAGAGTCAGACAGGAGCCAGCGACTAACACTTTCACTTTCAATTCACTAGTAACTGAAAGCACCTCTGACCCTAGAGAGAGCGAACCTACAGGTGAAGAGAAAGACTTCCAAAAGGGGCAACAGTTCAGGCAGAAGTTCACAGGAGACCAAAAGTTTACTTCGCTATGTCTAACTTTAAAAATTCTACAGCCCACTTTAAGTTTAAAATTTCATTTCCTTTCTTCCAAAAGTTCCATTCCTCTCCCCAGCCCCATGCATCAGAACCATCTTTTCTAACTCTCCCCAAATTTGAAAGTGGTTGTGAAATTTTAAGAGATGGAAATCAAAAGACACTGAGAGGAAAAAAACATGGATCTCAGAGTTGATTTGGGATCAGTATACAATATTTAAAATGTTAGGGAAATCTTTTAATAAATGTAAGAGAATTCCTTTGCTTTCAAAAACAATTATTTTCATAATTTTAAGGGACAACTGGTCTCTGATGATAAAAATAATTATGAAAACACCAGGAACTGACAACTGAGTGAGACTGTTTGTCATAATCAATTCATCTGCAATTTGAAAATAACAAGAAAGGGTGGGGAAATAAGACAGGAAACTGTAATTTCTGTAAGGCATCATCATAACTTTATCAGTCAGTGACTGTTAATGAAGGCCAATTTTGAATAATTTTTAAAAGCAGAGAATAATAGATAGTATCATAGGATACAATTTTGTAAAAGTTAAGGGTAGATACATAAAACCAATTTTCTGCAAAGATGTAAGTAATGAAACACTTTCCACAATGTAATAATTATATTATATACAAACATTAGTTTGTAGGTCTTTCTCTTCTACTAAATTGAGCTCCTTGAAGGAAAGATAGGCTTTATCTTTCTGCACAAGTGTGACTCAAATGTTTGATTAATTTGTATACTGATATATATCATTATGGAATATATAGTCAAAATACTCAAGTTAGAGGTTTTAGTATATTAAAGTCACTTTCAAAGCTTTTTTTATAAAACAAATACTCAGGTATTCCATATACAGTCCTAGATATGTTCATTTTTTTTTATATAAAGACATATGAAGTTTGTTTTTGAGTGTGGAGCACTGATAGTGGAAACTTAGTTGCCCAACCCATGTCCTTCACAGTGTGAGCATGGAGTCCTAACCACTGGACCAGCATAGAATGTCCCCTAGATATATTTTAAAAGCTCTACAAATTGATACACCTCCCCACAACATGAAGAATATACAGGGAACCACTAGAGGCAGTCCCACCAAAGTCAGGAACAAAGCAAGGATGTTTATTTAGCTCCACTAGTGTTAAACTTAGATCAGAGGTGCCAATTCAGTCATATAAGTGAGAATAAGCAGAAGTGAAAGAATCAAAAAAGAAAAAGCGAAGCTGTATCTAATGATATATAATATATTTGCATAGCTAGAACACAGAAGAGAATCAATGCTAAGACTAGCGCAAATAAGAAAAAAAGTTTTAATAAGGTATTAATACCAGATGTTAAATTAGGGCTTCCCTAGTGTTTCAGTGGTAAAGAATCCACCTGCCAAGCAGGAGACACCAGTTTGATCCCTGAGTTGAGAAGATCCCCTGGATAAGGCAGTGGGCACCTCACTCCAGTACTCTTGCCTGGAAAATCTCATGGACAGAGGAGCCTGGTGGGCTACAGTCCATGGGGTCGCAAAGAGTCGGACACTGAACAATAGCAACAATGTTAAATTAACATATGAAATAAATAACTTTCACAGAAAAATAACAACTTATAACATACAATTAAAGAAAAATATTTATAATAACATCCAAAGTATTAATACCTGGATGTAACCTTAACAGAAAACGTGTTTAGCCTAAGGAAAACTTTAATATTTAGACTCAGAAAGTAGATCTAAAGAAATGGAAAGATATTCTTCATTTTTTAACAGGAAAACTCAATATTATAAAAATGTAAATTCTCTCCAAGTTAGTATATGAATTTAATGTTGTCTAAATAAAAATTTCCTGAAGTGTGTTTGATGAAGATGGATTATTCTAGAGTTCACATGCAAAAATAGATAGGGAAATTCTAAAGACAATATGAGGGAAGACCAGACCTATGTGATATAAAACATACTACAAAGCCTCTATAACTAAAAATGTGGGGAGTGGATGCATGAATAGAGAGGCCAATGGAATAGAATACTGTGTCCAGAAATAGTTCCAACTAAACACGTATGGAATTTAGTAAGTGATAAAGGGGGCAGTTTAATTCACTGTGAGAAATGATAGACTTCAAATAATTGTATGAGAACATTAGATATAATTTTGGAAAGACAAAATTAGATGCATACCTCACCCATACAAAAGAGAAAACTCTGAATGCATCGGAGTTTAAATCATTTAAGTACTAGAGCAAAACAAGGGACTTTTTTTTCCTGGTTGGTTTTTTATTTTAAATTTAGCAGTGTGTACATGTGAGTCCCTAACTCCCTGACTATCTCTCTCCCCTAGCTTTACCCCCTGGTAACCATGAGTTCATTCTCTAAGTCTGTGAGTCTGTTTCAAAAGTAAGAGAGATTTTAAGATGCTGTTATATGACTCAAAATCTAGAAGCATTTAGAGAAGGTATTTGATTTCCCAGCCTTTATTGCTGATGGAATCTATAGTCAATGCGAAGCTGAGCCTATACTCACCAGAACAGGGAAAACCAGTCAGAGGGTTTGGGGCTGAACCCTGCAACCAAAGGACCAGTATCCTCACATGGGTATGTCCCCCGGCCAGATGGGTCTCCAGTGCAGCTTGCCTTTACCCCTCACAGTACTGCTCACTTCAGACACCTGGGGTTCTGACTTTGCTTTTCAATCTGCCATCCCACCAAGACTGGAGACTCTAGCCTGCTTCTCTAATCCCCGGTGAACCTGCATTAAAATTTACTACCAGCTCCCCACAAAAAGGTCATATCCTAGTCCCCAAATTCCCATACCATTAGTCACAGACTTAGGACAAGTTGTGAAGTAATAACCCAGAACCATAAAACTGACTTCTCCCAGCATTTACATGTCCCTGTAAACACAGGGACATAGGTAAATACTTATTACCCTGGTGTGGCATGGACTCCTTGCATGGCCTATGATCCTTATTGTTAGTCGCTCAGTCATATCCTGCTCTTTGCGTACCCAAGGACTATAGCTGGCCAGGTTCCTCTGTCCATGGGATTTTCCTGGCAAGAATACTGAAGCGAGTTGCCATTTCCTTCTTCATTATTACTGCATAATTGGTTCTCCTCAAACAATGACTCCTGTTAGAACCAAGCCTGGGGCTTCTTTCAACTTCGCAATGTGAACTACTGGCCTGGCTTCCCCAGCATCTTAACCAGTAGAGAAGTCCCTCTTCTCAGCGACCATTTTCCTGTGCAATCCTGTCTTCCTTCTCCATGCCCAGTCCTCTTTGATAGAGTTAGCTGGCTAAACCTATGTCTTTTGCCCCTTAATCACCAAGTTGCTTTTCATTATGTATAGTAGACATTACAATGCTCAACCATATCTATCCTTCCTGGAAATACTGTGCATTACACTGCGCTGCCCAGGTTTTAGTTAGGTGACACTCTCATAGCTTGAGCTCCCCAGATGCAGCCTCTAGAATAAAAATGTGTGAGCAAGTGATGGATTAAGACAATATTCCCAAGAGAGAATAATAAGGAAGGGAGAGAAGCAAAACAAGAATGAACTAAAATCGAGCAAGAGTATAAGCTAAACACCCACAGAGGGCAAGCTCTAACATGCTCCCACAAGAGAATTCTGGAGAGTAGGTGATACCTCTGCGTTGTCCTACGTTAAGGAAAGAGAGTTGAGCTCATAATCCTGCACAAGACAGTCATTAATCAACAGCCACTGGGAAGAGGGGGTATATGTTCTCCTGGTTCTCTGGACAAACGAGTCCCAGTAGCTCACAGGCAGGCTGCTGAAGAAGACCAGTGCTGGCCGTTGAATGCCCACAGACTAGAGATTTAAAAAGATGCACCAAGAAAAGAGATTGTCTGTGAACCTGGAGTGTTACATGAGTAACAGAGGCCAATGATGGAAACACTGGAAATGACTAGCACAGGTGAATTTAATTTCGAATGTGCAGTCTTCCAGCATTTTATTCTCTTGTTTTGGTGACTTAGAAGCTTACCTGCTTCAGGCAATCCAGCACCACAAGGTGGTACGGTCTTGTCAGCCTGTGTCCTTAAGTGATTGGAACAGAGCCTCTTTCCTGGAGGCTATTTTCTCTGGATACTTCTACTTACTAAGTGAAAAATAGACTTAGGCTGGGTTTGCTATTTTGGCACATCCTCTCCTATCCTGACTAATACGTGTATCATTTATACATTGTTCACTCAAAAATAGTTTTAAGCAAATACTATTTGCTAGGTGTTGTGTTCAAGAATATAAAGATAGAATAGTTTCTTCCCTCTCAGAAAGCCCATTTTGTCACAATAGAATATAGCAGTGCCATAATAGAGATATAGTGTGGAATCCAGATGGCTATATGAACATTGAATAGTACATTCTAAATCAGACAGCAAGTTAGGGAAGACTTCTAAGAGGAGGTTACAAATGAGTTATAAAGCATGAGTAGAAATTAGCTGGGAAAACAAAGAGACTAAGGAAAGAAGGCCACTTCAGGTAATGAGAATATTAGATGTAAAGCTCAGATTCATGATGCATAGGACAGGATACACCAATGACTCACAAAATACAATGATACACAAATTAGTATTTTGATATTTTGTTTGTTGTAATTTAACCTATCAGATTGAACCACAGACCAGTTAACTGATAGGAAGTCAGTTCAAATGATGAGCTAGTTCATGACCTAAGGCAAATCACTATGTTACTTCACGGTATCCTGTTTGCCTACTCTGAAAGATAAATGTACTTACTGACCTGCTTCACAAGGATGTTTAATATTTGAAGTTGCTTTGAAAATACCAAGCCCTTCTCACATGTGAAGAACTAGCACAATTTCCTTGGGAGCTGTGTTGATAAAAAGGGAGCATGATTTTCAAACCTTTGGGCTAGACTAAATGTAAACAAGAAAATATGCTTCCCTGTTGGCTTAGCTAGTAAAAAATCCACCTGCAATGTGGCACACCTGAGTTCGATCCCTGCATTGGGAAGATCCCTTGGAGAAGGAAAAGGCTGCCCACTCCAGTATTCTGGCCTGGGGAATTCCATGGACTGTATAGTCCATGGGGTCACAAAGAGTCAGACACAACTGAGTGACTTTCACTTTCATTGGGCTTCCCTTGTGGCTCAGCTGATAAAGTATCCGCCTGCACTGTGGGAGATGTAGAGACACAGGTTCGATCCCCGGGTTGGGAAGATCCCCTGGAGGAGGGCATGGCAACCCACACCAGTATTCCTGCCTGGAGAATCCTCATGGACAGAGAGCCTGGTGGACTATAGCCCATGGGATCACAAAGAGTTGAACACGACTGAAGCACCATAGCACACACTTTAGCAACTAAACAACAACAAAATTCCCAGTTATAGGATATCCCTGAGAGCCCTATTCATTCTACAGCATTTTAAAAAGCCTAATACAGATTCAAATTAAAATATAAATTATAATTGGTGATGTATGGGTAATATAACTCACTACATCAATCTGAAAAGATACAATTATGAGAGCAAAGATCTATTTACTTCTCAAGTGGGCATGCTCTGTTGTTTTTGTTTGTATGGAACATTAGTCAGATTTTGAATAGTCACATGTTTTTCATTCTGTAATAGTTGACTCATTAGAGAAGACCCTGATGCTGGGAAAGACTGCAGGCAGGAAGAGAAGAGCAATGATAGAGGATGAGATGGTTGGATGGCATCACCGACTCTATGGACATGAGTCTGAACAAGCTCCAGGAGTTGGTGGTTGGGAACTCCTGGTGTGCTGCAGTCTGTTGGGTCACAAAGAGTCGGACACAACTGAGTGACTGAACTGAATAGTCACATGATAGAGTCATAGAGTAGCAATGAAAACAGTAACTGATATTTATTGAGCACTTACTGTGTACCTGCATTTTGTTACTGGCAAAGCCCACGGGAATCTTCTGGAAAAATGAGATGGAATCCAGGTGATAAGGTCTTCCTTTTTTTTTTGTGCACAGGCTGGTTTCACTTGCCAATTGGGGGATGTGTGGTAGGATTAGAGGTCCCATGTAGGATTAGAGGTTCCAGCACAGAATTGCCATGTCTGACACCTTAGTTCTGTGGGTCACCTGCTGTAGCGCTGCCCAGGACACCTCGATTCAAGATGGCAGCTGCTGGCCATGGGCTCAGAGACTGCTGTGCCCAGCAATGCAATATGGAGCCAGCCCAGCACTGCTGCAACAGACTGAGGAGAAAACCCCCTCCTGCCTCACTGCAGAGACCCTATAAAGTAGCTCTGTCCATGGCCTGTCTACAAGAACATGTTCTCTGGAGATCCAGCTCATAAGCCTCCATTCTCTAATGAAAGAAGAAAACCTCCCTTTGCTTCTGAGCTGAACTTGGTCTCATTCCATTAATGCAAGTGACAGCAGAGAGGAAGACTCTTGTTGAGTCCCAACTTGAGAGAGTTGATAACAACTTGACTTGCATTATCTCATCTAGTATCTCCTCAAAAACCTATGACTTATATCATATACTGTGTATACTAATTGATACATGTATGTGTAAATTTGTCTAACTTGTAAATGTATGTGCCTGACTTTCCCATCCCACATAAACTAAATCAGGTATCTAAATGATATTATTTTTATGATAGTTGTGAAAATCCTTCTAATCACCCTGCATTGACATATGGTTTTCCCATTTGTCACTTATTTTCTATAGAAAATATCCTTTACTCTCTGCTGCTGCTAAGTCGCTTAAGTCGTGTCCGACTCTGTGTGACCCCATAGACGGCAGCCCACCAGGCTCCACCATCCCTGGGATTCTCCAGGCAAGAACACTGGAGTAGGCTGCCATTTCCTTCGCCAATGCATGAAAGTGAGAAGTGAAAAGGAAGCTGCTCAGTCGTGTCCGACTCTTCGCAACCCCATGGACTGCAGCCTACCAGGCTCCCCCGTCCATGGGATTTTCCAGGCAAGAGGACTGGAGTGGGTTGCCGTTGCCTTCTTCGCCATTACATCCTACAAAAGTAGGATGTCATTTCCAGATGTTGACAAGACTCAAAAATTACCAGAGTGAAAAATTAGGGAATATTAGAGAGGAAAAGATTAGAGGGTCTAGGGCTCCAGCTCTTTATCAGTTCAGATAGCAGCAGCCAAAAGACAGTATTAGATTGGGAGAGACACACCTGGGAGCAGAAACGGGAAGTAAAAAGTTAGAACATTAACTTTGCATTAGAATCATAACATAGGCTAAAGACAGAAACCAATTTCCATTTCACACAAGAGAAACTAGAAACATCAAACAATCACACAAAGTCCCACAGGTGGTAGATCTTAGAATGAAATTCCAGTCTGTCTGATTTCAAATAATTGCTACCATTTTTCTGTTTACAATAGTGTTGCTGAACTCATGGTACCTTTGGTGCCTTTTTTTTTTCCTTTGCCATGCTGCTTGTGGGGTCTTAGTTCCCTGATGGGGATTAAACTGTGTCCCTTGCAGTGGAAGGGTGGTGTCTTAATCCCTGGACCACCGGGGAAGTCCACCTTGATACTTTTGTATTGCAATTAGACTGAAGTGAGTTGACTTTCCCAGCCTCTTTTCAAAGAAACCTAAATCTAGGTGGTCTGATGTCTTTTGAGATTCAACACTCATGTACAATAGAGCTAATTAGGAAGAAAAGTTTAGAGAAGTGCTGAGCATGGAAGCCATGGAGACTAGTGACCAGTCTATGAACTCTGGGGCCTAATCTTGTGATGTTCAAATTCCAGCTTTACTACTTACTACCTGTGTTTCCTTGGCCCAATTACTTCAAATTTTCACACATGAGTTTCCTTATCTGCAAATTGGAGGCAATAATAATATGCAGTCCATGGAGGCTTTTAAAAGCATGAAGTGATAAATATTGCAGAGCACAGAAAGTAATGCCTTTCATACAAGGAGTGTTCAGCTCATGTTGCAAGATATTCAACATAAACAGCAAGACACTAATGTTGGATGTGGGGGTAGAATCCAAGAAGGCAATGAAGACTGAGGATTGGAATCCTCTAGAACAGACAAAAATGGCTTTGTGGAAGTGGGAAAAGAACGGAAAGAGAAAGCACAGAGGGACTTCTAAGCAAGTTGAACCAGAAGAATAGGATGCAAATATCAAATACTGAGAAGTAAAATACAATTTAACAATACAGAAATTGCTAGGGAGTAAGGAGGAAACCTTTCTGGCTGATTGTAGAAGCAGCAAAGGCAAGAGCTTCTTAGGGGGAGATCAAGGGAGGCAGAGATACATACAGAGAACCCAGAGGAGAAGAAAGTTATGAAAAACAGACAGGATTAAGCACAAGTACACCTCAAGGGACTGGATCATGGTGATCACAAGGAGAGGAATGGAAATGAAGGGGAAAGGATTGTTGAAAGAGAATTTTATGTAAAAGAATGAGGATAATGATTCAGGGCTGGAAAAGTGGGTGGGGAAAATAAGAATGAGGAAATACTGGAATAGGAGAAATCAGGACATTATATGAGGCGGAAAGGAGTCTACAGTTTATTTTCCATGCACCAAGAGACTTAAAGATAAATCAGGTACATGGTCAGGGTTGAAAGGTGAGGGTATTCAGGTGATAAACATACAATCAGAGAATTGTGCTGATGCAGAGTTACATGGCTTACTTCTAAACCTTCACCTCATAGACATTCTTTGCTTGACCCAGAAAATCCATATTCACAGTATGACACACATAGAATACAGCTTGATTTGTGCTGCATGGGAGTGGTTAAGACATAGCAATCCTTTTCACGCTTGTATGTAGGTGCAAATATATAAAGAGAATGAGCTGTTCACCATGTATTCAGCTGAGTGGGTTCTACTATAGCTACTATATTAATTTCAGAGTTTCTGACAAGGGTGTGATTTTAGAACAACCTAGTTAAGGAAGTGAAAATTCAGCTTTTCAGACCTTAGAACAAGTAACTGTCATATTTAAATCTGAACAGTTAATCCAGATTTTGACAAGACCTGGTGTGCAATAAAAGACTTTGGCCCCCCAGTGAGGCTATAAGTGAAGTAGGAAAACAAATAGGCTATGAATGCAAGAGTTGGGCTGAATATATTTTTGTCCTAGGAATTTATAACATAAGGTATCCTAAATACTTTGATTTTTTTGGTGCACAGACATATGTTAATATATTAAATATATTTTCCCAAAGACTAGTTTTTATTAGTATAGTCAATAAATATCAACATATTTTACTTTTAGTAGTCTTTTGTTTTCCTCATAAAAATATTAGATTTTTAGGGAAGAACTTTCAAATATATAGAGACATTAAGTTTCAAAAGTAAAGGACTTCTGTATTCATGTAAATATTGGGGCATTAAACTAGTTCATATTATTAGGATCATTTCTATATTATATTTTGAACTGAAGTAAAATTTCAACTCTAGGTGGCAGTTTACTCCATCACTTACTTATGTTCATTTAACAAGCAGTAGCTTCATTCACAGTTTTTCCATGAATGCATAATTTTGTGTAAAAATTAGTCTCTGGCTCTCAGTTGCTGTTAAAAATAGGTTTATTTTAGGAATAAAATCATGGCTTGAGATGCAGGTTTTCCACGTATCTTGTCATTCTTGATTTCATTAAGTTGATGAAATGAAGCAAAAAAGAATAAAGATGAACATTTTAACCATTTTTTTTTGAGAAATATAATCTTCAAATCATGGCAACCATTCTGTGTCAAAGTTGTGTTTCTATCATGTAGAATAGAATTTAGGATGAATAATTTTTCATGAATACACTAATTTCCAGAAATATCAAGAATGTTGAATTCAAGACATTGAATTTTCTGGAATTTTTTTTTTAGTGATATTAACTTAGTTGAAGGAAAAATATACATCAAAAGGAAAATGACTCATATCTGAGTTTCTCTCTGCATGTCATTGATGAAAATAGCTAAAGCTAGTGTTTTTTTGGGTCATCAAAGACCAAAATCCTCATCAGACTGCCCAAATAAAAACGATGCTTCTCCTAAACCACTCTGCATAGGTATTTTGTTTTGCCTTACTTTCATACGGACGCTAAAATGGGTTATACAGAATAACTCCAGGCATTTACCACCCAAATAACTTGCCACTTCACAGTTCTTTCATTTTTTTAGTTCTCACAAGAGAAAAATTGATATGGATTTAAACTGTCCCCAAATTAGATTTCCTTTAAAATGAGGATAATAGTTATATCTACTTGACTATATTCTTGTAAGCTTGAAAAAAAAGATTATGTTTGTACAGTGACTGGCAGCAAATATTCTGTATTAGTTATTCTTACTAACCTCTTTGTAAAAATTAATAAAATGTATCAACTAGAACCTCAAGAGACTGGTCAATATGACAAACAAGAGAAAAGTTTTTATTTATGGAGTTGCATGACTCTAGCTCCCCAGGGCCCATCACTGTCTCCATAGTCTCCTACAGTTAAAGGGAACACAGGAAAAAGCCATATGGCATGGGTGTAGGGGGTGAGAATATTAGTCACTGAAGTGAGAAAATGAACAATTTCCAAAATGTGTCAAATTGTTTATAAAAGTGAATATGAAATTATATTTGGTAAAACTGGGTTTCTGCATTTCTCCTTGGTATATGTATATATCTCTATATAGGTGCGTGTGTGTGTGTGTGTGTGTGTGTGTGTGTGTGTGTGTGTGTGTGTATGCATATATATACACATATATTTGTAATACGTGTGGATGGAGAGATATATATGCATTGTAATATCATCATCTGTACTCACATTTTATTGAATGATACTCTTCAGGGTTTATATAGAGATCAAAGATACTGACTCTAATAATAGAATGGAATCTTTTATTTCACTCAAATTCCATTTCTATATCATTCACATAAATATGTCTACCTAAAACATCCCTGGGGCAGACATTCCTAACTGCAGTATCCCAAAGAGATAGATAACAGGAATGCTGTCATATTGATCCTTAGAGGTGTTAGGGCTCCCAGGTGGGGCCTGAAACAGCTCAGCATGGAGCCAGTTGACCTCATCCGTTTAACCCAGGGTGTTATACAAATATTACTTCTATGTATGCTCTTATGTGAAAAAGATTGGAAAGAACTATCCTAGCATCATCAGGTATTCTCATTATCAAGGGCTGGATATAGTCCACAGTTATATGGCCTCTCAATAATCTTCCCCCAAAAGAGTACTAATCATCTACAAAAACTTTAATTGACTTCCCATTGCTTATTGAGCAAAACCCAAACTTCTTAGGGTAGTATTCAAGCCCTTACACTATCTGGCTCCTGGCTACCCTTCCAGGTCTATTTCCCATTAATGTATTTCCATACCTGACACTGGAATGTCATCTCATTTCCACATACCTAAACCCTATGTGATTCAAATGCAACTGTCTCTACATAGCCTTCTTAAACTAGAACTAATCCCTCAGTTTTCCAAGTGCCCTCAGCATTTTATTTTGCTCTCCTTATGACTGTTCTCATGTTCTATATGCATCTTGTACCCTAGTTTTCAGTAGGATTAAGCTCAGCTTCATGTAGCTAAAAATTACCCTAATAATCCAAAATAATAAGAGCTTAAGCAGGTAATTTTGTCTTCTCAGTCATCTAAAGTCCAGAAGGAGGCAGCTAAGAGCTGTTGCAGTGCTCTGTAGTGTCACCAATCTAGATTCTTTTATGTCTTTGCTCTGCCCTAATCTGGCTCATGGTTCCAGCCACTTGGTCCAACATGGTTGGTCAAGCTGGGGCTTGACTGGGGCTGACTATGTCAGGAATCTAACCAGCTGAAGATAAAAGGAGAGCATTATGTTTGCATTTTAAGGACTCTTTCTGAAAGTTATATACCTCACTTATACCTGTATTTTGTTATCTGAGATTGAATCACAAGTACACATCTAGCAACCAGGTCAGCTGAAAAGGCAGCCTTTATTCCACTGGCCATATCCTTAATTTTTTTCAATAGAAGTTATATTACTAGATGAAAAAGAGAAGATGATATAGGGGAAAGCTACTAATTTCTGCTTCATTCATGAGAAGTATAAACTTTTTGAAAGACAGACCTGTATTTAACTTAACCTTGTAATCCTGGAATCAGGAAGAGTATCTTATATATATATATATATATATATATATATATATGTATGTATGTATATATATACACACATATATACATATACACACACTTAATATTGAATGAATACATGTGTACATAAGAGTAACACACGGAGATATTAGTCATCTATTCTTTTATTGACTCCATTACTCCAAGTGACATTGAATACTGAATTTGAATATATGGAGTTGATTTTATTTTAATATGCACACATGACTATGGGACATTGAGAACCAAGTGATATTTAAATGTAGGGAAGCAAAATGAAAAGAGATCACTCTGAACATGTGTATAATGGGAATCTGGAAATCATGTGCCTTAGACTAGTGTTAACACCAAATCTGAATATCACTATTGGCAAGCCTATTGTTATTGCTCTACTCCAACTACCTGCATGAACGCAGGTCGAATAACAAATCAAGCCCCTTTCCTGATGACTGGAAACATTGGGATTGTCACATTACACATTAAAAGAAGAACTGTGAATCACTCCCCTTGTTCCTTTCTCTCTGAGGCCAGTGACAAGTTGTGTCACTCTGTCACTAGTAGCTACTCAGATTTGAAGACATTTTCTTAAATTTACCCCTTCCCACCTTCATCAATGGAAGATACTGGCTTTGGAGAAGTTAAAGTATATCCCTATAAAAGTCCTCCCCCTACCTCCCACCACATTATACTTTATAATTTAATGTCCCTAGCTTCTTTCTTAGATGGTGATTTTGGTAGAAGACTGTTGAAGTTCACTTTCTAGTTCTTTTCTGTGGGTCATTATTAGGCCTCTGGAACTCTCCATCATGTTTTACATGAAGTTTTACAACATTTCCTTAACAACACACAGACACAATATTGTGAGAAAAGGACCTTTCATTTGGGCAAGAACAAGAAGAAGAGGGGAGTAGAAATTAAAAACTACAGGAACTTAAAAATGGTTGTACCTCTGTCTTACATTCTCTTAAAAATGGCTAAAATCTCCTAATTTCCTTTGACTTCTTTTTCTGTGCCTATCACCACGGAGTAGAGTTCATTGTTAAAATTCAGGATTTATTGGGTTTTGATTAAGATCAGAAACTTAATCTTCTGTAAACTGACAGAAAGACTTAAAATCCAATCCATCCATCCATTCAACAAGTATTTGAGTGGTCATGCTATGTAAGGTGCAAATATCAACATCCTGGAGAAGGACATGGTAACCCACTCCAGTATTCTTGCCCAGAAAATCTCACGGACGGAGGAGCAGGCTGTTGTCCATGGGGTTGCAAAGAGTTGGGCATGACTGAGCGACTTCACTTTCACTTTCAAAATGAATACAGAGATGAATCCTATATCAGGTTAGCTCTCAGAAAGATGACAAACTAACCACAGTAAGTAAGCATCATGTAAGAGGTTTTGGTCAGCATTAGGTTTCGATGTGAGGAATAGGAAAACTCAAAACAACAGTGGCTTAAAGAATATATTTCTTATCCATTTTAAGAACTCTCAAGGTGGTCGATTCCAACAATGAACACTGGTGGCAGGGTTACTCTGCTTTGCCCTCCTTGCATTTCCAAGCCTCCTTCATGGTCCCATGCTGCTTTGGGAGTTGCATCTTTCATTACCAGTCAGCGGGAAAGGGGAAGGGAAAGAAGAACGTGTAGCTTTTGCATTAGTTTCCTAAGGCTGTTGAAATACACGGCTACAAAAGTGGTGGTCTAAAACAAAAGAAATATTCTCTTACAGTTTTGGAGGTCAGAAATTTGAAATCAAGGTGTAGACAGGGCTGTACTCCCTCCAAAGTTCTTACCGGAGAACACTTCCTTGCCTCTTCCAGCATCTGATTGCTCTAGATATTCCTTAATTTGGGGCTGCATAGCTCCACGTTCAGCTCTGTCCTCACATTGCCATCTGCCTTGGATGTCTCAGGGTGTCAAATATCCCTCTGCCTTTCTCCTGTAAGGACACCATCATGGGATTCAGGGCCCACCCTAAATCCAGGATGATCTTGTCTCATGATTCTTCACTTAATTACATCTGCAAAGACCCTTTTACCAATTAAGCTCACATTTACAGTTTTCAGGTGGCTATATCTTTCAGTGAGTTATGATTTAACCCACTAACTCCTCTCACTTTAAGAGGGCTTCTTAAAAGTTTCTCATCACTTCCACTTCTATCCTATTTAATAGAACTTATTTAGTACCCATACTTAGCTACCTGTTCAGCTGAGAAATGTCTTTATTCTGGGTGACGATGTGCTAAGTTAAGAAGCAGGAGTTCCATTAATAATCACAAGGAAAAATGATATTGTTCTAATAAAAACTATTTAGAAATGCTATGGATTAGTATGACCCATTTGGGCCAATGTTATTCTAAGTTAGACGTGTATGAGTTATAAAAATTTTAAACAGTAATTACATCTTATAAAGAAGGAACTGTAAAAGCCCTGCTAGGAATTTGGTACACAACCAATTCCATAATGGCCACATTTTCCTAGAGAGTTTGTGAGGTTTAGTATGGCTACAAGAGTGTCTTCGACTCCTCTTGCAGCTGCTTTTCTATGCTTTAACTCAAATTCCTAATAAAGTCTGAGAACTCACAGACTTGTTTTTTAATCAAGAAAGAAATCAGTTCATGTTTGAGAAGAAAAATCTGTTAAAATTCACAGACCTGTAATTTGGTGGCAATAAAGTGTTTCTTTTTGTAAAGAGGTATCAACTATATACTCAGTCGAATCAGAACCATTTGCTATCGGGTTGAGAAAGATAGATGAATAAAGTCTTAGGGTTTAAAATGAACCACATTAGATGGAGAGACATTTCTGAAACTCAGTCAACAAACAGCTTGATACTCAAAGTTGAGGGTAGTGGATCTTGGTTTATAAACTGGGAAAAATAAAGCCCCTCAATATACAAGTAAGGATCTAAGCATTCATAAACCTATTGACTAAACACACATTGCTCTTGTAATCTTACAATTTTCTCTTATTAAAATTTTCAGTAAAATTTGGATATTCTCACAAAGATTATGAGACTTTTGTTTGATTGCTTGCTTTTTGTTTGTTTGTTTTTAATGAACCAGTAATGCATCTAGGGGCTTCCCAGGTGGCTCTAGTGGTAAAGAATCTGCCTGCCAATGCAGAAGATGTGAGACACGGGCTCAATACCTGGGTTGGGAAGATCCCCTAGAGAAGGTAATGGCATCCCACTCCAATATTTTTGCCTGGAAAATCCAATGGGCAGAGGAGCCTGGAGGTGTCCATGGTGTTGCAGAGTCAGATATGACTGAGCAGTTGAGCAATGCATTTAGAGTAGAGGTTCAAATAGGAAAAGGAGTACATCAAGGCTGTATATTGTCACCTGCTTATTTAACTTATATGCAGAGTACATCATGAGAAACGCTGGGCTGGAGGAAGCTCTGGAATCAAGATTGCCAGGAGAAATACCAATAACCTCAAATATGCAGATGACACCATCCTTATGGCAGAAAGTGAAAAAGAACTAAAGAGCCTCTTGATGAAAGTGAAAGAGGAGAAGGAAAAAGTTGGCTTAAAGCTCAACATTCAGAAAACTAAGATCATGGCATCTGGCCCTATCACTTCATGGCAAATAGATGGGGAAACAGTGGAAACAGTGGCAGACTTTACTTTAGGGGGGCTCCAAAATCATTGCAGATGGTGACTAT
Organism: Antilocapra americana; assembly: GCA_007570785.1. NCBI lineage: Eukaryota > Metazoa > Chordata > Mammalia > Artiodactyla > Antilocapridae > Antilocapra > Antilocapra americana. The sequence continues at coordinate 19,622,559 of ML661346.1, forward strand.
AGCCATGAAATTAAAAGACGCTTACTCCTTGGAAGGAAAGTTATGACCAACATAGACAGCATATTAAAAAGCAGAGACATCACATGTATAACCATGGCGGATTCATGTCAATGTATGGCAAAACCAACACGATAATGTAAATAAATAAATAAAAGGGGGGAAAAAACCCTATTATTTCAGGGGGAAAAAAAAAGCAGAGACATTACTTTCCCAACAAAGTTCCATCTAATCAAGCCTATGGTTTTTCCAGTAGTCATGTATGGATGTGAGAGTTGGACTATAAGGAAAGCTGAGCACTAAGAATTGATGCTGTTGAACTGTGGTGTTGGAGAAGACTCTTGAGAGTCCCTAGGACTGGGAGGAGATCAAACCAGTCCATCCTAAAGGAGATCAGTCCTGAATATTCATTGGAAAGACTGATGCTGAAGCTGAAACTCCAATACTTAGGCCACCTGATGCGAAGAACTGACTCACTGGAATAAACCCTAATGCTGGGAAAGATTGAAGGCAGGAGGAGAATGGGACGACAGAGGATGAGATGGTTGGATGGCATCACTGACTCAGTGGGCATCAGTTTGAGTAAAGTCCAGGAGTTGGTAAAGGACAGGGAGGCCTGGTGTGCTGCAGTCTATGGGGTCACAAAGAGCTGGACACGACTGAGTGACTGAACTGAACTGAACTGAACTGGTCAATTCAAAATTATCTTCATATGTCCTTTGATTGGCTAGAGATTCTTTTTCCTGCTGTCCTGAGGTTCTCTTGTACCCTAGAGCAGAATGCCTCAGCTTAAAGTTGAATCTTGCATTTGCTACATGTTGTACATTGAAAATTGGCTGAAATGATATGCAAACTCATATGAGGAAGTGATTAGGAGAAACAGAAACTTTCCTCAAGGAACATGGAACATAATCCATTTAAGTAATTATTGGCTGTCAAAAGTTACCAGTCAGTCTTAGACTCCTGGGCCCAGTCTCTTGTTGACTCTATGAAACTGCCCACTAGGGCAGACTCTGGTACACAGAAGGGAAATGAACACTTCCTTTCTTGTATGAAGTATCCACCTCTAAGATATTAGCCATCAAAGGTGCAAAAAACTTCCAAGTTGTTAAGCTACCAGCCCCTGAGCATATTATATGCTTAGTTTTGTCCACATATATTCCACGTGTTACCATTTAGAAAGTCTGGGAGCTGTTTGTAGCTAACTTTTGTGCGGAATTTTCCATTTATCAATTAGTATTCTGCATGGGCAATTCTTAATTTTTAAAAGCCTCTTTAACTTTCAGTATCACTAAACTTTAATACTTTTCTATTAGTCAGATTTCTGGAAACTGCTAGAAAGGAAGCCTAGTTTTCTTTCCCTTGTTTCCTTGGAAACAGGCAAGATGTTGAAATGGAAAAGCTTCTTGAGTCCTTTTAGTGTCCTTTTCTTTCCCCCCACTATCTCCTCCTGGTCTGTATTCACAGTGTTTTCTCTCTGCCCTGAGTGCCTTTTGTAAGACCTCTCTGAGGCCATTCTATTCTCAGGGCACTCACTGTTCACGGTCATCTCATCTCCAGTCCTGGAGGCCAGATTCCTCCTTCACAGCCTTCCATTAAGTACTATGAGGAAAGCAAGCTGATTGAATTAGTTTGAAATCTGTGTCAGTGAGACTAATAGTTTCTTTAGTCTCAAGTTATTCACTGTACTAAAGGAGAAGGCGTGTTACCTAATAAGAATGGCTAATGGGAAGAATTTCATTCAGGACAATGAAGTAAAGTAAAATATATACTCCTTATAATAAGATGAAAGATGACTTTTAATGCTTCCTTTAACCCCCTTGTTCTTCAGTTTTATGGCAAAATAGGGATTGTATAAGGGGCAGAAGTAAGGCATTGTTCAAGGGACAGAGAATTTTGGCCAGAGGCCATTTTCCCTCCTCTGAATCTGTTTCCTGGGTCTACCCCAGGCTCAGCTTATTGCAGTTCTTTAGGACCAACCGGGACTTGGAGTTGGAAACATAGAAATATGAGTCAATATGTCCAATGGAAATATAATGAGTCACATATGTAATTTAGAATGCTCTAGTAGTCATATTTTAAAAAATAAAAAGAGTCAACTTAATCCAACATATCTAAAATACTAGCTTTGAAACATAACCAGTGTTAAATTATTAATGAATGTTATACATTATTATTTTCATAGTGAGTCTTTGAAATCCAGTGTGTATTTTATACTTACAGCACATCTCGATTCAGTCTAGTAGCATTTCATGTGCCTTAATAGCCACGTGTGTCTAGGGGTTACCTACCAGGTACGTGAGTTCGTGTTGAGTCACTTCAGTCATGTCAACTCTTTGTGACCCCATGGACTGTAGCCCACCAGGCTCCTCTGTCCATGGGATTCTCCAGGCAAGACTAATGGAGTGGGTAGCCATACCCTCTTCCAGGGAATCTTCCCGACCCAGGGATCAAACCCATGTCTCTTACATCTCTTGCATTGGCAGGTGGGTTCTTTATCACTAGCGCCACCTGGGAAGCCCAGGGGTTACCATATTGGACAGTATATTCTAGACCATGACTCTCCATCTTTGCTGTACATTAAGATCATCTAGGAACCTTTAAAAATCCCTGATGTCCAAGTCAAACTCCAGACTCATTAAATTATAAGATTCTACTCTTTGGGGTAGAATCTGGCCTCTGGAACTTTTTTCTTCTTTAAAGAGTTTGTGTTTGACTGTGCTGGGTCTTCAGTGCTGCATGTGGGCTTTTTCTAATTGCGGAAAGTGGGGGCTACTCTCTAGTTGTGGTGGCTTCTTATGTGGTGGCTTCTCTTGTTGTGGAGCAGAGACTCTAGGGTGCTAGGGCTTCAGGAGTTGTGGCTCTCAGGCTCCAGAGCATAGGCTCAGTAGTTGTGGCACATGGGCTGCACGTATGGGCCCCTCAGCATGTGGGATCTTCCCGGACCAGTGATCGAACCCACGTCCCCTGCATTGCAAGATGAATGTTTAGCCACTTGACTACTAGGTAAGCCCTGGCTTCAGAAAGTTTTTAAAGATACCTAAGAGTTGGACATGACTGAGCGACTTCACTTTCACTTTTCACTTGCATGCGTTGGAGAAGGAAATGGCACCCCACTCCAGTGTTCCTGCCTGGAGAATCCCAGGGACAGGGGAGCCTGGTGGGCTGCCGTCTATGGGGTCGCACAGAGTCAGACACGACTAAAGAGACTTAGCAGCAGCAGCATGTGATTACATTGGGATGCTAAGGCTGAGAAGGTGCTAGATTTGTGTTTCTCAACTTTGGCTTAGAAATTTGTATAGCTTTTGGGTTGAATAGCAGTGCCAGAAATCCACTCCCCAGAGATTCTGGTTTTAATTCACTTAGATTGGCTACAAGGCAAAGATGTTTGTTCAAATTTACCCCAAGAGTAATGTACAGGCCAGGTGGGGAAACACTGGCAGACGTTTTTTTCATTTGACTTCTTAAAACTGAAGAATAGTTGATCGGCAGACACTTTTGAATTTAGTTTTCTATCAGCAGCTTTCTCTATGACATTCTCAATGAGCTAATTAGTCTTCCATTTGGATTCTAAGATCCACTACTCTAACTACCCATGGATCCTTGTTTTTGTTTCCCTGCTTGTTTTGCTGTTTAGTTGCTAAGTCATGCCCGACTCTGTGACCCCATGGATTGTAGCCCACCAGGCTCCTCTGTCAGTTTCCCTACCTAGGTCCCTACTTAACCCACAAAGTATTCCATTTCCCGTAGATCTGTAAGTCTTTTTTTGTTGTTGTTAATTTCCCCTTCAGGCACTAGAATTCGCTCCCAAGACCCCACCCAGTAAACGAGTCTCCTGTTAGATATTCCCCTTGATAGTCGTCTGCCTGCTGGGATTCCTAAATAGTACCTTTCTCTGAATTTTACAGCATTGTTGCCCACTGGACACTTTGCTCAGATGACAACGTGTGTGTAATATATGTACCCGTGTGTATATATGTGTTAGTAGCTCAGTTGTGTCCAATTCTTTGTGAGATTATGGAGTATTCAGGCCAGGCAAGAACACTGGAGTGGATAGCCAGTTCCTCCTCCAGGGGATCTTCCTGACCCAGGGATCAAACCCAGGCCTCCTACATTGCAGGCAGATTGTTTTACTATCTGAGTCACCAGGGAAGCCTCTCAGATCACAGTAGATTTCCCCCTTCCAGGGGATTTGCCTCCACCACCAGCTGCTGCTTGTCTCTCTCCATTCCAGGTGCCACAGACTACCTCAGTCTTCGGCTGTATTTGTCACCTCAGGCCCCATCCTGGTATTATATTCAAGTTATATGTTCTCCTATTCTGTCTCATTCTTTTTTTAGGGGAAAAAAAGTTTTAATTGATATATTTAGCACAATTCTCTTTATAAAATATACTTATTTTAAAGCCCTGAGCAAAAACCCTGTCATTCATTTCAAAATCAAGTCATTTCAGTGTTCTCCCTTGAAGTGCCTGCCGTTTCTGCCTCTGGTCTCAGAGAAGGACAAGGGGTCTGTTCTTCACATCGGTCATCAGGGTAAGAATCCAGGAGGGAGAAATCCTGTTGCAGCCATTACTGTTCTCGCCTTACACAAAGAGACTCTGCACCTTCAGGACACAGGGTTGCCTGCTGCCCCACAGCAAGGCCTGGAGCAGGTTCGTGGTGACTAGGCCTTAGGTGATGTCTGAGGCAGGAGCCATAACTGTTGAGCCAATTAGGAGAAATGTTGAGAAGGATCTTCTCTGTCAGCTTTGATCCTACATGGTCGCAAATCTTAGATATTCTATCTAATACGGTCATTAAAGCTAGTGATTTTAGGTGCTTTCCCTTCCAAGGTATTCTCCCAAACAGGTGGTAGTGCCTAAACAGTTGTCAAAAAGGAATGCTATAGACGGTGTCCCCCGCACTGTCAGTGATGAGAGGGAAGGTAGTCTAGCTGGTCTCAGGACTTAATGAAGCTTCAATTCAGTTTAGTTCAGTTTAGTCGCTCAGTCGTGTCTGACTTTGCGATCCCGTGGACTGCAACACACCAGGCCTCCCTGTCCTTCACCAACTCACGGAGTTTACTCAAACTCATGTCCATTAAGTCAGTGATGCCATCCAACCATCTCATCCTCCATCGTCCCTTTCTCCTCCTGCGTTCAACATTTCCCAGCATCGGGGTCTTTTCAAATGAGTCAGCTCTTCGCATCAGGTGGCCAAAGTATTGAAGTTTCAGCTTCAGCATCAGTCCTTCCAAAACCCATGCACAGTATGAACAATATAATGAAGCTTAGATTCTTTAAGTCTCATCACAGAAAGAATTCAGTGAGAGAGAAAGCAATAGATAAGCAGTGAATTTGTTTAGACAGATACATATTCTACAGGTAGAAATTATGAGTGTGCTAAATCCCTTCATTCGTGTCCAACTCTTTGCAATCCTATGGAATGTAGCCTGCCAGGCTCCCCTGTCCACAGGATTCTCCAGGCATGAGTACTGGAGTGCATTGCCATGCCGAGGGGATGTTCCCAACCCAGGGATTGAACCCACGTCTCCTGAGTCTCCTGCATTGGCAGGTGGATTCTTTACCACTATCGCCACCTGGAAAGCAGTCCATCTCAAAAGATGAGAAAGGCCTTGGGAGAAACACACTTCTCAGACCTAGTGTGGGCCATCTCAGAAGGTGAGAAGCTCACGCTGCCTGATTCTGATGCAGCCAGAAAATCTCATCAAACCTGTGAAAAGGAATGTCTTAATGATTGACACACATTTTCTTGTCAGTCTTCCCTGGAAGCTCACACTAAATTCCCCTATGCTTTTGATTATAGTTTCTTCCCCTAGTTCTATTTTTATGCCAAATTGCTCTTAAGATCCTGCATTTCTCAAGTTGACTCTTTTATGGGCCACCTCTCAGGTACCACTGTCACCGTCTACACATTTACCTCAGCTGGGAGAACTGGGAATGTTCTTGGCATCCTTAATCCCTACCTTCAGTTTGGTCACCATGTTCTTTTTGATTCTGCCAATTTTATTTTCACTTAGCAATATTTCTCCACTGCACTTATCTTTCTAAAATACACTGAAGCATCACACATTTGTTTAAAACTTTCTGGCTTTCATCTCCTACAAAAGTACAAATTCCTAAGCATACACATAACAATAAAATTGATCATGTGTATGATTGCCAGGACTGGGTTAAGAACCTCTCACTTTGTAGCCTGTCCTCAGTCTTTGAGTTTGCCTCATCTCACTACATTCATGCCTTCTACTTTCTGTCTAGTCACTCTGAACACTCACTGTGGGTATGTGTACTTTTTCCAAGTTTGCTATTCTTTCTACCTGGAGTACCATTCCTCCCACTCTTTGCCTGGGAAACATTTGAATAGAGTAGCCATTCTAAAATTCCAAAATTTGACATTCTTTTTCTTTGGATCTTTAGCTCTTTTCACTGAGTTATATTACTAGCAGTTACTGAATTATTTATGTGTATCTACCCAGTTAGGATGTGAATAGAAACTTCTTATCTATCTTTGTGTTCCTATCTCTGGCATATGTTAGTTATTCAATAAATGTTATATATAGTTACTGCATAAAAGGATCATGCCTTCTTTTATATGGAACTATGTTAATCCTTTTATTTTCACCTTCTTGGGGAATTAACTGTTGGTATACATTCTGAGACCATTTAATAGAAAAACATATGAAGATTTCAGTCCCAGGTTTTTTTTTCTTCCTTGTCTTCTTGTCATAAACATCTTTACCCAATCATCCAGTGCTATTCACTGGAAGATACTGGGTTGACCAAAAAATTCATAACATATTATGGGAAAATCCAAATGAGTTTTTGGCCAACCGATAGAATATTAAATAAAGCACTGATAGTTATTTCTGAAAATTTAGAGCAAAGACAAATAATAGAGTAATGTATTTTGATTTGCTAGAGTCAAACAATTAGAAGGAGGCAAATATTTAGGTTCCCTATAAGTCAACTTTTGGAGAACTGAGCATAGTTGATACCAGAGTCTTTAAAACTTTTTTGATAGTAACTCACAGAAACAAATACATATCCAACATACAATACACAGAGAAGTAAAACAGAAGTGTTAGGAAACAGTAATTATTTTTATTATGTGATAGAGTAGTATTTTCTGTTTGGTTTGATTCTATTTAATTTTTAAGAAAAATTCATTTATTTTGCAAACTATTAATGAGTCACAATTTATGGTTTGAAAATCTGATTTACATTAAAATCCCAAAATGGAAAGAATCTACTATTTAATGTTAATGGCATCTTTTTTACCACTATGAAAAATGATAAAATTTCAGCTAGCTGTCAGGAAGAAGATGAGAGGATCATGACAAAGATTTAGATCCCATCTAATCTAGAAAACCCCAATAGGTTTAGAGGAAATTGAAGGAAAAGAAAGAAAAACAAAAGCCCTTTACAGAAGCTCTGCAAGAACCTCCATGAGTAGGACTTCGATGTCTGTGCCTGGAGGAAGAGTCTGGCAGCAGAGGCTGAAGGTCTCATAGAGGCGAACACACATTCCAGCATGGGAGGGGGGAAGACTTGGGTGTCCTGGAACTCTAAAGAGGTATATAGAAGAGTTGAAAATCTGGAGGACCGACAAAGGGCTGAAGTTAGGATGAGAAAAGCTCCAAATGCATGAGATCTCGTGACCAGGTCCTAAGTGACGTGAGGGTCACTCAGCTGTATCCGACTTTTTGAGACCCTATGGACTATACAGTCCATGGAATTCTCAAGACCAGGATACTGGAGTGGGTAGCCATTCCCTTCTCCAGGGTATCTTCCCAACCCAGGGTTTGAATCCAAGTCTCCCACATTGCAAGCAGATTCTTTACCATCTGAGCCACCAGGGTAGCCCAACTAGGTACTAAACCAGCACCATATCTCAGATATCAGCAGCAGATGGCAGCTCCTGGTTTCAAAGGCTAAAGTTAGCCAGAGATAGCAGATGTCAGGTCACGATGCCTGAAGGCCAGGTGTGACAACCAGCTAACAAGACTACAGCTCTCCCCCACACTCATCTTCAACACAGAGATATACCAAGCTGATATATAGATCCCTAGGGAACTTAGTTCACTTAGGGGAGAGCAAGGAAGATTGAACAGGAGGAAGAAAAGGAAAAGGGAAATTTTCTTCTTACTGTTTGTCTCAAAGACATTGAATTTTAATGATACCGAGTTTAAGACATTGAAATGACAAAAATATGAGATTTTCACCACCATTTTTGTGCATTTGAGTAATGACTGCACATTTTCCCCTGGTGGCTCAGTTGGTAAAGAATCCATCTGCAAAGCAGGAGACTCAGGTTTGATTTCTGGGTCAGGAAGATCCCCTGGAGAAGGAAACGGCAACTCACTCCATTATTCTTTTCTGAAATATCCCATGGACAGAGGAGCCTTGTCGGCTACAGCAAGAGTCAGACATGAGTTAGTGACTAAACCATCACCAAACACAACTGCCAAAGTGATACATTATCTAACTGTGAGCGTCTTTCATCATCCCTCTGTCATCAGCAGAGGTTTTCTGATTATACACATAAAGATGAAATTTTAGCATTCTTCCTTCTACCTCAACTAAAACCAGTCAGAGGCAGGAGACATTGCACCAGCCATTGATGGTGATCTTTTGAGACAGCTAGGAGCACTTCAGCAGCCAGATTGAGGGCGGGGAGAGCAGAAAAGCTAATATGTGGAGATGCTATTAATCAAGAACAACCCTGGGCTACAGGGCTGACCTGAAAGGAAGGGTTTGACCAATACCAGGGAGCAGAGTTATGACTTGGGCAGCATCCCAAAAGAGGACCCTTGCAGAACCCCTTACATCATGGGAACCCAACAATGGGGCGAGAGAATAGGGTTGACTACTGGATAGTGAGGAAGAAGTACTCTGAGTCACCTGAGAAAGTTAGTCAAATTCCTGTGGAGTAGGAGACAGGTAGTGCAAATAAGCTGACCTGGCCAGGGGCAGCTGGGATATTGACCTCTTGATGTGGGTTTTGTTGACTGCACTTTGGACTCTCAACCAGCCCCACCTGCCTTCGAAGGCACACTGCCCATGGACATGGAACTCTCAAGAATAACTGCTTTTGTTTCCACAACATTCAGATGCCTCATTCTAGCCTCCTCTCTACTTCCTTTTACCTTCAAGGATATCTGCATTCTCTCACAGCCCTCACTTGTATCTGCCCATGACACTTGGTTTTCTTTAGACCATGTACCTCACAGTGTGTGACATCTCTCACTTGCACCCTTAAATCTTTTGGTCTACCCTTCCTGAGAAATTTTAACTCTGTGTAAGTTATATAGTTTGTGTTTTTTCCCCTCTTATATCCAGGCTGTGAAGCATGGTTATAAAATATTAATATATAGAATGGGGCCAATTCCAAACATGGGCCAACCAATCTCCATTGGTCTTTTAATACTATATGAACATCTTTTTAAAAATGTAATATGCTACTGCTGCTGCTGCTAAGTCGCTTCAGTCGTGTCCGACTCTGTGATACCCCATAGACGGCAGCTCACCAGGCTCCCCTGTCTCTGGGATTCTCCAGGCAAGAACACTGGAGTGGGTTGCCATTTCCTTCTCCAATGCATGAAAGTGAAAAGTGAAAGTGAAGTTGTTCAGTCATGTCGGATTCATAGCGACCCCATGGACTGCAGCCTACCAGGCTCCTCCATCCATGGGATTTTCCAGGCAAGAGTACTGGAGCGGGGTGCCATTTGCCTTCTCCAAAAATGTAGTATACAGTCTCCCTAAAGCTCTTGCCATCTGTCAGCCTGTTTACTTGTAATAAAATAAATAGTAGTTAATATCTGAACTATAAACTGTGGAAAATTCTTCAAGAGATGGGACTACTAGACCATCTGACTTGCCTCTTGAGAAATCTGTATGCAGGTCAGGAAGCAACGGTTAGAACTGGACATGGAACAACAGACTGATTCCAAATAGGAAAAGGAGTACGTCAAGGATGTATATTGTCACCCTGCTTATTTAACTTATATGCAGAGTACATCATGAGAAATGCTGGGCTGGAGGCAGCACAAACTGGAATCAAGACTGCTGAGAGAAATATCAATAACCCCAGATATGCAGATGACACCACCCTTATGGCAGAAAGTGATGAAGAACTAAAGAGCCTCTTGATGAAAGTCAAAGAGGAGAGTGAAAAAGTTCAGAAAATGAAGATCATGGCATCTGGTCCAATCACTTCATGGCAAATAGATGGAGAAACAGTGGAAACAGTAGCAGACTTTATTCTTATGGGCTCCAAAATCACTGCAGATGGTGACTGCAGCCATGAAATTAAAAGACACTTGCTTCTTGGAAGGAAAGTTATGACCAACCTAGACAGCATATTAAAAAGCAGAAACATTACTTTGCCAACAAAGGTCCATCTAAGTCAAGGCTATGGTTTTTCCAGTAGTCATGTATGGATGTGAGAGTTGGACGGTGAAGAAAGCTGAGTGCCGAAGAATTGATGCTTTTGAACTGTGGTGTTGGAGAAGACTCTTGAGAGTCCCTTGGACTGCAAGGAGATCCAACCAGTCCACCCTACAGGAGATCAGTCCTGAATATTCATTGGAAGGACTGATGCTAAAGCTGAAACTCCAGTCTTTTGGCTACCTGATGTGAAGAACTGACTTATTGGAAAAGACCCTGATGCTGGGAAAGATTAAGGGTGGGAGGAGAATGGGACGACAGAGGATGAGATAGTTGGTTGGCAGCACCAACTCAATGGACATGAGTTTGAGTAAACTCTGGAAGTTGGTGATGGACAGGGAGGCCTGGCATGCTGAAGCCCTTCGGGTCACAGAGAGTTGAACAAGACTGAGCGACTGAACTGAACTGAACTGAACTGAATATTTGAATGCTCATTGTGACTGGTATTGTGCAAGCATTATCTCATTCAATTTTCACAACCACTCATGGCAAGCACTATTATTGACCTCATCTTACAGGTGAAGAAATTTAGAATTAGAGATATTTGCTCCTGATCACAATTGGTATATGAAAGTGCCAGAGTGCAAATCAATTCTTCTCTGATATCAGAACACTAGATTTTAAACACTATTCAGCTCTGCACACTTCTTAACAGGCTACTCTTTTTTTTAGAAAAAAATTACTTTAAATTATTTTGCTAAATTATTTTTAATTTTTTATGAAGTATAGTTTATTTACAATGTTGTATTAGTTTTAGATGTAAACAAGGTGATTCGGGTACACACACAAACACACATGTATACATGTGGCGTGTGTGTCTGTGTTTGTATATATATGCAGGAGATATGGGTTTAATCTTATCCCTGGGTTGGGAAGATCCCCTGGAGGAGGAGAGGATCCTCCTCCAGTATTGTTGCCTGGGAAATCTTATGGACAGAGGAGCCTGATGGGCTACAATCTACAGAGTTGCAAAGAGTTGGACACGCCTTAGCAACTAAACAATAACAAGTGTACATATTTAGTTCCTACCAACTTCTGCTCATAATCTTCATATCAGCGGGCCCAGGTTACATTGGAGGAGGCAGGTGTAGTTTCTATTCACTTAGGAGTGCTCTAAGGGATGATATCCTATCCTTTCATGTACCCCAAATATAACTATCCTCCTGGCATCCTGATGTTGTTACCATTTTACACAAGTTCTTGAGGACCCAGCAGAATATAGAACCTGAATGGTCAAGCTACATAGTTTGAAATGTTAAATGTGTAAAATGTTAGGTTGAACTCTGATAATCAAAACTCAATTTGTATACCACATTTGTCTCTGCACTGGGAATGCCACAAACTCAGTATCAAAATTTGCAAAAATCAAAACCTGAGCACTTTGATATTAGAATTTTATGGAGTTATTCCTGCCCTTTCCCACAATACCCACTGATGGCTTTCTTACCCCTTGCTCATACCACCCCCATCTAGTCGACCCTCCTGTCACTCACTTTTTGGCATGAAGAACTCGGCCTCTGCTTGTGCCTAGGCTCATTATGTGGCAGCTGTTTTCATTACCATCTCATTATTTCACTGAGGGGGAGATGTTTCCATGGTGATGCTGAATTGCATAAGCAGAGATTTTACTACACTGAGCTTTTATCTACTCAATGTTCCACTTATAGGGGAATTGAGCTAGAACCTTTTTCCAAGAGGAAAAGGGATTGTAAATCTCCCTTGTTTTACTGTTAGGTGTCTGCAACTTTTATCAGTGAAAGTATGTTGTAATTTTGATTTCTAAACAACAGGTGGAAGTTGATGAAGAAAACCAGGAGTTGTTTCTTTTTATTCTAATTAACTTGCTCTTTACCATACTCATGGAAATTTCCAGAGCAGCATTTCTTGGGATAATTGACTAATATCACTCTTAATATTTTTTAATAGCCCCACAGGGAAAAGAGAATTTGAGGTCCCAAGAAAAAAATCTATATAGCAACTAGACCCAGTCACTAATGTGATTATTCACTAAGCTTTGATTGCTTCTAAAGTTGTCATTGCCCAGGGAAACAAAGGTCACAACAGCATGGAAATGACTATTTAATATTTTCTTCACATATGAATGAGTGACACAGCTTTTCACTAATTGCTTTGTGGTTAATCCTACATTTGCAGGAAGATTTTTATTAATACACTTTCCCTTGCAGTAAGCCTTCAATAATTTGATCTTTACTAAAAGTAAATCTATCCATAGCTTCAGATTATTTTGTCACCATTTGCCTTTGGATTTTTAGCCAAATCAAACCACATTTCTTTAGCATGTAAATTCTTAAACTTATATTCTACTCTTTAATGTGACAACTCTGTGCTAACTGAAGTCCAAAGGCAATTAAAAAGTTTAGAATAAGTAGCATTGACATTGATGGAATTATTAAGGACATTGATTAAACAAATGCACCAGTAAGGTAAGTACATTGGAGCATGTTAAGGTTAATACAGAGCATGAACAAATCAATAACAAACTGGAGTTCAGTCTAATATAGATTGATTTCTGACTGAATTCAATGAACTTTGGATGAGTGGAGTATTCTTTTCACATAGTTACTGGTGCTACAGAGATTCTCCCATGGCTGATTTTTAATAAATTAAAATGATTAAAATAAGTTTACCTAATTAAAATTATTAAAATAGGTGGTACAGAAGGATAAAGTGCCATGGAATGCTTCTTGAGGAGCTATTACATATTACAAACAATGGAAGATCTTTTCCTATTACCTCATTTTCTTCCTTGTGCCAGCATGAGGCAGATGTTACCATTTCCACATAAAGCATGATGAAACAAATGTTTGGATGTTAAGTACCTATCAAATGTCAAACACTGTCAGTATTAGCACTGGGGTTCAAATTCTGATGTTCAAGTCTACTGTTGCTAACACTTCATCAGAAGCAACTGTGGAATTATGATACTCACTGTCAATCTCCAAATAAGCTAAAAAAGTTTTGGGGGGTATGTGTGAACAATTTAAGAGTGAGATCATGATGGAGAACCATAGAAGAGCTAGTAAAATCTAGCACAAAAATCTGCTTTTATGAAGATTTTTTTGTGTTAATAAGTAATAGCAATGTGCTCTGCAGTGCTTAGTCACTCAGTTTGAACTCTTTGTGACCTCATGGACTGAGGCCCACCAGGCTCCCCTGTCCTTGGGGATTCTTCAGGCAAGAATACTGGATTGGGTTGCCATGTCCTCCTCCAAGGCATCTTCCCACATTTCAAGCGGATTCCTTTACGACTGAGCCACCAGAGAAGTCCAAGAATACTGGAGTGGGTAGCCTATCCCTTCTCCAGGGATCGAACTGGGGTCTCAGGCATTGCAGGCGGATCCTTTACCAGCTACCTTTGGACAATAAATCACCTATTAAAATGAAAAATAGAATCTTTTTGTGAATGAGGATTGGTTTGGAGGGCAGTTCAAACTTAGTGCAGTTTATCCTCTCTATGAGGCCTCATTCAGATCAAAGGGCATTTGAATTGTTCATCACTGTTTGTTTTAAGCTGCTTCTATTTCAATCAAAATCCCGCTTCTAAGGGGAGTAATGTCTCCGATCTCCACATGAAATTCAAGTGCTCTCTTCCTGAAGTGCCTAGATATAACTCACAGAATCCCATAACCTGTGCATTTGGAATACGTGTAGGTTCAAAACATGATGGTCTTGCCTTTATATTCCATTTGGCATATTCAAAGTTTTATTCCACTAACCCACTGAGGTAGATTAAGTAAAGTCCCGTCTTTCCTCATTAGAAAATTTTATTTTTGTTAGAATATTGCTTATTATAATTATTTACATTTCCCGTCCAACTTTGTTTTCTATATTTTGAGTTAAGGGGAAATTACAGAGTTGAGGAAAGACACAAAGAGACACAGGGTAGTCAGGAGAGCCTCTAGTCAGGATATTTCCAAAATACGCAGGATGAAACTAACACAACCAGTGTTCAGTCCAATGTTTGTAGAATTGAGTCCTTTGAAAAGTGTAGGTATAGACAAAGCAGAGCTCCATTTGACTGGGAGCCAAGTATCACCTGGTACTATTTTTGTACAGTCTATTATTATCAAGCAATGTCTTTACAGAGAATGTAGAAGTGTAATGACCTTTCAGTCCTCTAAATGTGGATAAGATCTCAATGTCAAAATACATTGCTATGCCTCGCCACATAGCATGAAAGAAAATTAATCAAAATTTTATGTGTGCAGATGGAAATGCCTAAGCCAGTTTTACAAACCAATTACTGTTCAGTTCCAAAATCCTGTAACTTGTTCAAGATTTAATACACACTGAACAGCCTCAGAACTCCTTGAAGAATAATAATTCACACTTACTGTAGAATGTAAGTTGACTACTATTTCTGTGTTCTTTAGTTCCTATATTTTTCAGTTAAGGCAAGTTATAATTCAGGACCACGTAGGAGGTGCCTTTGTAGGATATGTTTTCTGCTGATTGGCCTTTTTTACAAAGAGTATGCAGCATATTTTTAGTGACGTAGTACCATTGCTATTAGGGGTTCTGATTCTGCACTCCTTATTCAGAATAAATGTCCTGAGGATCCTAGATAAAGACAGCTGAATTTAGGATAAAGAAACAAGGTTTTATTTTAGAATTTGTCATGGCTAAACCTTAAGGATTACTATGAAAAGGTCTAATTCTGCAGGAAATTTTGTTGTTGTTATTGTTTTTGCTTAGAAAAGTTGTCAGTGTTCAGATCAAAGAATACACTTTGCTGTTTTATTTTAAAATTTTTGTTACAGTGTAAGTAATATTGCACATATATAAATTAAAGACAGAGATAAACAAAAATGAAAATAATTCACACATAATTCTACCACTCGGAGATAATCATTGTTAATATTTTAGCATTTAGTATTATATATAATCTGATGAACACTTTTTAAATAATTGACATACTATGGTAAAATTGATAATAGTATTACATTTTTAACATTTTATTCTAGATTTAAAAAATTGCAATGTGTCACATTATTACAGTCATTTACTAAGCAATATATTTTGAATGTTTTTCCATGTTTTAAAAAAACTCAATTATGATGGTAAGAAAATATTATAGACTAAATATAAAGTGTCCCATATATGAGTCTTCAATCGTTTTTATTATTCCCTAAAACTGTTTTGAAAAATTCAGATACCCAATTGCTCATTTTAAGTAAATATTTACATTTTTAAATCATGGGTTTAATAGCTAACAAATGTGCCATGTCCGTAATATTAAAATATTAACATTTTAACTTAAATCTGTTACAGAGCTCTTAAGTATAGCTAATGGAATCTAATGTCATAGTGATTTGATGCCCACAGTCGTACCTTTGAAAAATATATCAAGGTGTTTTTGTCAGACAGTATACATTATCCCTTTTCCTTCTTATACTCATATTTCCATTACATTTACCCCCACTGATTTTTCTTATCCTAATAGAATCTATTTTTATTTTTGAAATATTTATGTTTCAAAAGATTTACTGATTATATTTTTATACCTCTCTGAAGCAAACTATACATATAAAATGACATTTGAAAATTCACTTATTATCTACTACCATTTTTTGAAAATTCTTTTGTACTGTGTTATAATTATATTTAATATTAAGTGATCAATGATAGATAAATGAATTGCATTTTTTGTAATTTATTATCAAATATTAAAGTAAGGTTTTGTTGGAAATATATTTCTTAATAAAATGGATAGTTTTTTCTTCAATAAAGATCATATCCACAGGTGAGTATGCCCTATCCCTAAAATGAGACAAATTTTGGAAATTGAACATTCACTTATAAGTATGTGCTATACTGTGCTTAGTTGCTCAGTCATGTCCAACTCTTTGCTGCCTCGTGGTATCTAGCCTGCCAGGCTGCTCTGTTCATGGGGATTCTCTAGGCAAAAATACTGGACAGGGTTGCCCTGTCCTCTTCCAGGGGATCTTCCCAACCTAGGGATCAAACCCAGGTCTCCTGCATTGCAGGTGGATTCTTTACCGTCTGAGCCACCAGGGAAGCCCACTTATAAGTATATGGCTTACAAATTTCTTTTTATTGTTGTTTCTAAGTGATTATTTATGAAAGAATTCATAGCACATTTCCTCTGCTGCTACTGCTGCTGCTAAGTCGCCTCAGTCATGTCCGACTCTGTGCAACCCCATAGATGGCAGCCCACCAGGCTCCTCCATCCATGGGATTTTCCAGGCAGGAGTACTGGCATGGGGTGCCATTGCCTTCTCTGACATTTCCTCTAAGTTAGCCTAAACTGAAGAAGTATGTGGCAGGAATGGAAAAACACATAGAGAAGTAGTTGACATGTGATGGTGAACAGGGGGCCTACCCAAAGAAAAGACAAATACAAATTTACAATATCTATGATATTTTAGCAAATGTTACTGAAAATATATGTCATATGAGTTTGAGTATACGTTAAAAGGACTCTGAAACCCATTAAGCTACCTCTACCACTTTTTTAACCAAAACTTGAGATGGTCATAAGAAGTAAAAAAAAAAAAAAAAAAATACAACATGTATTGTATTTCACTATTTCTTTCTTGAAATCATTTTTTAAAAAATATAACGGAGACCCAAATAGTATCTTGCTTAAAGGAGGCCTCCAGATGCCAAAATTTTAAACTGTTGTTTGGCACCTCATAATCTTTATACAATACTTTGTATACTTTATACAATCCTTTGGCCACCTGATGTGAAGAACTGACTTATTGGAAAAGACCCTGATGCTGGGAAAGATTGAGGGTGGGAGGAGAAGGGGATGACAGAGGATGAGACGGTTGGATGGCATCACCGACTCGATGGACGTAAGTTTGAGTAAACTCTGGGAATTGGAGGCCTGGTGTGCTGCAGTCGCAAAGAGTCAGACATGACTGAGCGACTGAACTGAACTTAACTGAATCTTTATACAATACAGTCTTTGTAAATTCAGAAAAGGTGAGAGATGCAGTTTTTTTTTTTAGTAAAGTAGACAAAGACATTAGGGAAAGTGAAGCTAAGAAAGGAAAAGAGACATGATATTTTAACCATAGGCACATTCAAGAAAAAATTCATTTTAAAAAACAAAGATCTGAAAATTGATTTTCTTAATATATACTGTCAATACTTAAGTTCCATACAGAGTGTCTTTAAATATCCTCAAAGATACTAAACCTTGGGTTGAATATCATTCGTGAGCTAGGTCTTTAATGCTAAAACGTCTGCCTAAATATACTGACAAGTGATTAATATTAAAACACAATTGTTTTTAAGATGGTTACTCAGAAAGAGGACATTCCAACACTCCAAACAAGTGTTTGTGGATCTGCATTAACCACATTTCAGATACTCTCTTGGTGGTTCCCTATTTTGCATGTGTTTTCAGACTTGTCTCTCCCACCAGTCTCTTGCTCACCCATTAGTCTCTGACTACTTCACAGCTTTCACTAACTAATGCTGTCTACTTGTTTATTATGTTCCTTTTTTCCTGGCCCCTTCTCTGCCTTAAGACTCTTCTTTGTACATCCTTTCAGCTTCAGTCTCACTGCCTGATTCCTTCAAAATTCACAGTTGCAGTTTCCGTAGAGCAAGATTCTGATCGACACAGCTTACTCCACTTGGTCAGAGGTTTTTTTTTTTTAATTGGAGTATAACTGCTTTACAATGTTGTGTTAATTTCTGCTGTACAATGAAGTGAATCAGCTATATGTATACACATATCCCCTCCCTCTTGAATCTCCTTCCCATCCCATCCCACCACTCTAGGTCATCACAGAGCGCTGAGCTGAGCTCCCTGTGCAATACAGAAGCCTCCTGCTAGCTAGCTATTTTACATCTGGTAGTGTATGTATGTCAATGCTACTGGATGTGGATAGATGTAAAGTTGGTCAGAGATTTTGATGCCAAGATACCCTGAGCTTATGGCCCACTCACAGATTGGCTGCCAAATTTGATTTGGTAAAGGTGGATGGTGTCATCAAAGGCTTGAGACTGCCCTTTCAGGATTGACTGACCTTGCACACAGAACACCAGTTAGTACTCTAAAGAACACCACTATATCCTCATTAATACTATTTTGCATCTTGTCTTTTTGACAAAGCAATATATTGTAAACATTCTTTCATGATAATACATTTTTGTGATATCACCTTATTATAATAGTTTCCAAACAACATTGTACACTGCACCTTGGAGCTTAAAAAAATAATGATACCTCAGCCTCACTCTCAGAAATAATGATTTTTGAAAAGTGACCCAGGCTTTGGAATTTTTAAAATATCTTCAGATGGTTCTGAATTGCAGACAAGTTCATGAACCATGGCTTTAATGGATCCACAGTGTCCTTGAGTGGATGCACTTTAACTTATTTAATAAACTTTTTCTCAGTATATATATTTTAAGTTTGTCATTAAGTTTCCACTACCTAAGCAACACTAGCAAGAATATCCTGTTAGCAAAATTTCTGAGCACGTATGTGGTTACTTTCCTAGGACACATTTCTTAACTACTGGAATTATTGAATCAAAAGGCATAAACAGTTCAAAACATACCTCAGAAAATCCACAAATTTATACTTTTGCAAACAACGTATGCATTAATATCTTTGCTTAAACCAGGTGGCTCAGTGATAATCTGCCTGCCAATGGAGAAGATGCAAGAAATGCAGGTTCAATTCCTATGTCAATAAAATCCCCTGGAGGAGGAAATGACAACCCACTCCAGTATTCTTACCTGGAAAATTCCATAGAGGAGCCTGGTGAGCTTCAGTCCATGAGGTTGCAAAGGATCAGACAGGACTGAGCGACTGAGCATGCACTCATTCATGCTAAGCCTAAATAATATTGTGGTGGTGTTTTAGTTGCTAAGTCATGTCTGACTCTTGTGATCACATGGACTGTAGCCTGCCAGGCTCCTCTATCCATGGGATTCTCCACGTGAAACTACTGTAGTGGGTTGCCATTTTCTTCTCCAGAGGATCTTACCGACCCAGGAATCGAATCCAGGTCTCCTGCGTAGCAGGCAG
Source organism: Antilocapra americana (assembly GCA_007570785.1). Taxonomy (NCBI): domain Eukaryota; kingdom Metazoa; phylum Chordata; class Mammalia; order Artiodactyla; family Antilocapridae; genus Antilocapra; species Antilocapra americana. The sequence goes on from ML661346.1 coordinate 19,642,039, forward strand.
AATCTTTAAGACTGAACTGTAAGGGAAGCCCATATAATATCGAGTATTTAATTATTAGTTTTTTCTATTTGAAAGTAAAAAAAAACTATATGTTCTATTTTAATTTTCTTTCTTGCATTACTAGGAAGCTTAAATTCCATCCTATTCTCAATTTATTTGCCCTTGTTTTCCTTCTGTGAATTATTCATATCTGTTTTTGTTCATTTTTTTCTGAGATGATCATAATTTCTCTGATTCATTTATTTCTCTTTACACACTAAAGCTATAGATCATTTGTCATATATATTGTGCATATATTCAAGATTATTGTTTGCATTCATTGTTGCTTTGCCATATAGATTTCTGTAAGGTTAAATAATTCAATTTTAAAAAATTTTTTCTATTTTTAGCACTAGTTCCTTTTTTAATGTGTTGGTATAGTTGAAGTTGCTCAGTCATGTCCAACTCTTTGCAACCCCATGGACTGTAGCCCACCAGCGTCCTCCATCCATGGAATTTTCCAGGCAAGAATACTGGAGTGGGTTGCCATTTCCTTCTCTAAGGGATCTTCCTGACCCAGGGATCGAACCCAGGTCTCCTGTATTGCAGGCAGACGCTTTACCCTCTGAGCCACCAGGGAAGCCCATGTGTTGGTATAATTGACATATAACATTAGATTAGGTTTCAGGTGCACAGCACAATGATTTGACATTTGTACATTTTGTGAAATGATCATCACAATGTCTAGTTACTACTACCACCTGAATAGTTTCGATTTTTTTTCTTTTTCTTTTTTCTCTTGTGATGAAGGTTTTTTAGATTCATTCCTCAACAAGTCTCAAATATACAATATAATATTATTAAGTACAGTTACCATGCTGTACAGGCTTCCCAGGTGGCACTAGTGGTAAAAGACTTGCCTGCAAATGCAGGAGACAAGAGATGCAGTTTCAGTCCCTGGGTGGGGAAGTCTCCCTGGAGGAGGGCATGATAACCCACTCCAGTATTCTTGCCTAGAGAATCTCATGGACAGAGGAGCCTGGTGCATCTAAAGGGTTGCAAAGAGTTGGACATGACTGAAGTGACTTGGCATGCATGTGTGTATCATGCTGTTTATTACATCCTTATGACATTTATTTGTAACTTGAAGTTTGTACCTTTTGTACTGAGTCTCTTCACCTATTTTGCCCACCTCTGGCTACCACCAGTCTGTTCTCTGTATCTATTAGCTTGGGTTTTTGTTTACATTATTAATTTGTTTTGTTTTTTTTAGATTTCACATAAAAATATCATATCATATGATATTATACAGTATTTATCTTTCTGTCTGATTTATTTCAGTTAACATAATGCCCTCAAGGTCTATTTACATTTTTGGAAATGGAAAAAAATCATTCTTTTTAAAGGCTGAATAGTAAGTATTTCAGTGTGTGTGTGTGTGTGTGTGTGTGTGTGTGTGTGTACACCATTTTCTTTATCCACTGATGTACACTTAGGTTGTTTCCATATCTTAGTTGTTGTAAATAATGCTGCAATGAACACAGGGGTACATACATTTTTTTGAATTAGTGTTTTCCTTTTGTTTGGTTAAATACTCAGAGTGGAATTGCTGGATCATATGGTAGTTCCACTTCTAGTTTTTTGAGGACCTTTCATACTGTTTTCCTTAGCTCCAATTTACATTTCCACCAATAATTCACAAGGGTTCTCTTTTCTCCACATCCTTGCCAACACTTCTTAGTTGTTGTCTTTTTACTAATAGCCACTCTAACAGTGGCTTCCCTAGTGGCTCAGACAGTAAAGAATCTGCCTGCAAAGCAGGAGACCTGGGTTCGATCCCTTGATCAGGAAGATCCCCTGGAGAAGGAAATAAATACCCACTCCAGTGTTCTTGTCTGGATTATCTTAAGGAGAGAGGATCCTGGCAGGCTACAGTCCATGGGGTTGCAAAGCATTGGACACAACTGAGCAACTAAGTGCACACGTGCACACACACACACACACACACACACACACACACTCTAACAGGTGTGAGGTGACATCTCACTGTGGTTTTGATTTGCATTTTCCTGAAGGTTAGTGATGTTGAACATTTTTTCATATGCCTAGTGTATATCTGTATGCCCTCTCTGGAAAAATGCCTACTCAGATTTTCTGTGTATTTTTAAAATAAAAATTACTATATTGAGGTCTATGAGTTCTTTATATAGTTTGGATATTAACCCCTTATCAGATGTATGATTTGCAAATTTTTGTTTCATTCTGTGGGTCGCCTTTTAATTTCGTTGATGATTTCTTCTGCTGTGCAGAAGCTTTTCATTTCGATCCAGTCCCACTTGTTTATTTTTGTTTTTGTTATCTTTGCTTTCAGAGTCAGATTCAATAAAACTTTTTCAAGACTGATATCAAGGAGCTTATCACCTACATTTTCTTCTAAGAGTTTTATGGTTTTCTCTCACTTTTAAGTCTCTTACCAATGTTTGGTTAGTTTGTGTATATGATGAAAGAAGTAGTCTAGTTTAATTCTGTTGCATGTGACTGTCCAGTTTTCCAAGCACTGGTTATCGAAAAGACTGTTCTTTCTCCATTGTATATTTTTGCCTCCTTTGTCGTAGATTAATTGGCCATATGAGTGTGAGTACTGGGCTCTCTGGTGTGTTCCATGATCTATGTGTGCCAGTTTCTTGGCTTAAGAAATACAATCCTTCACTGACAATTTTTCTAGCCCTTGAAAGAAACTTATTGAAACTGAAATTGATTGTTTTATATGATAAATGAGATCTGAAAAATATAACAGGTTGAATTATTCAGCTATTATTTGCATCCATCTCTTACCAGAAGCCCAAGTGACTAAACACAAGAGACATGTAATAAAAGTTTACCTCCAAAAAGTGCTTCCTTTTCACAACAGCTCAGCAACTGAAACTTTGAAATATTCCTGGGTATACTGAAGCAACAGGAAAACAATAGTGGTGGTATAATGAAGCTAGATGATGTTTAGCTGAAGACTCTCTTGCTCATTTTGTTTCATAATCAAAATTCCAAAAAGAGCTTAAAAGGGATTTGGTTCCCCATAGTGCTACCCTGATGCCTGTCTTTGTCTGTAATGTAATCCTTAGATGTAGATACAGATATCAAGTCCTGTGGAAAGTTAGCATTAAATTACTGGATAATGTAACTGAGAGAATTGTGTTCAGTACAGCATGTCTTTGAACCAAATATCCTTATACTTGTCCTTCAGTTTATGATGCTGAACGTATGGTGCTCTAGCCCTATAAGAAAATAGTAAAGATGAGATTGCCGGGTAGTCTCATTTAGACAGTTAATTTTATCTTTGTTTTCTTTAGTCACATTTCATTGTTCTTCTCGATGGTGCAAAACTAATTGGCTCTTATCACAGTTGCAATACCTTCAAAGGCAGATAAAATTAATGCAAAGTAAAAGATCACTAGAATCAGAGATATCTGGTTAAAAGGGAGACAGGCTTGCATAAAGTGGTCGCACAATCCACAGAAGGCTCTGGCAGAATAATAAATCATTACTTTCTCCAGGTTATCATCTTGTACTCTATTTCATTATTTTGTATCATTTGTTTTAACCTTGGATTGTCCCTACTACATCTGCTCTGCTGTGATTAATTCTGCTGATGGAAATAAACTGTCGAAGGGCAATGCTGTACTGCATGACTAATTAGCCTACCGAATTATGTCCATAAATTAACATTTTGTTTTTATTCATTTAAATAAATCAAAGTTGTCCAAACTTATTTTGTACAGATCACTCTAATACCCATTTATTTTTGTAACCTTTTAGCTAGATCAGGTTGCTTACTTTTCGGTCGACTAAGTCCAAACGGTTTCTTACCAGTGTTGTGCTTAGTCACTCAGTTGTGTCTGACTGTGACCCCGTGGACTGTAGCCTGCCAGGCCCCTCTGTCCATGGGGATTCTCCAGGCAAGAATATTGGAGTGGGTTGCCATGCTCTCCTCCAAGGGATCTTCTCAACGCAGGGATTGAACCCAGATCTCCTGTATTGCAGGTACATTTTTTACCAGCTGAGCTACCAGGGAAGCCTTTCTTTCCTGTACTTTCCTACAACTACTATAGGACCTACCTATAGTCCAACCTATAGTCCCAGTTGGTCCAAGTGGAAGAAAACATTTTTTTGTTTGTTTTCCTTAAGCTGAACTCTGCATGAGGCTTTCTGCTTTAGTTTGCCTGTCCTCTGCTTCCTCCTGCCCTCCGTTCTGGCCACAGCCCCTCATCCTCTGTCTCTATTGTTATATGAAAGCAACTAACTGTACTATAGAGTGAATGTTTGCATCTCCCCCAAACTCACATGTTGAAGTACTAACCCCCAGTCCTAATCCCCAGTGGTGGTAAAGGTGGGGCTTTGGGGAGGTAATTAGGCTTAGATTAGGATGTGAGGATGGGACCTTCATGATGGGATTAACATCCTGATAAAAAGAGGGAGAGACACAAACTCTCTCTCCCATGTTGTGAAGATGTGGTAAGCAGGCTGCAAGCTGAGAAGGATGTGCTCATCAGACAACTTTGTTGGCCAGCACCTTGATCTTAAACTCTCTAGCCTCCAGGACTGTGAAAAACATTTGCTGTTTAAGCCACCCAGTTTATAGTATGTTGTTATAGCAGCCTAAACTGACTAACACAGATTACTATTGAGAAAAGAAAACAAAAACAAAAACCCAAATTCTTCTCATAAGAATCTTCTAGGGCCTCTATCAAAAGAAAAGACATTTTATAATACAGAGGCAGGGACCAAGCCACTGACTTTTTTTAGGCCTTCACTTAAAACAATAGGACCAAGTGGGCTCACAGGAAACTTTCAAAGTCTGCTCAAGATTGCTATATGAAATAAAAACAGATTATTTTAAGAACAAAAATGGCGGGAAGCATTTCTGTATATTCTGCAACATTAGATTACCTGTCTCCAAAGATAATTTGAAGATTAGGGCTTAGTCTTTTCAGAACCTTCTTTCACTGGTCTTATTTTAATAAAAGCAATTAGGCCCTTTTCAATAAGGGACTCACTCCCTGCCACCTCAGGAGACTGAATAATACGAGAGAATTTGCAAGCCTCATGTTGATTTCAGAAAGCTCTCACAGTGACCATCCTAAATCATACAGAAGAGTGCCCTGGACTGGCCCCTTCCTGCCCACTGGACCTGATTGTGCACATGCTTCCCAATTTCATGTTCAGTGAGGATGTGTTGGTAGCTTGAATTTGGCAGGGGTGTTTATTCCATGAAAATATACAAACAGTGCCAATTAGGACATAAGTTTTTCAGAAAGCTGGTTGTTAAACCTTTACCAGCACCCCGCCATTTCTAATTCAGGTCAGCGTCTCTAGACATGGCTCTTCTACCATGTCTTTTTGGATTAAACTCTTCACTGGTTCATAGAAGAATCTTTATATTCATTCCTTTCTGGACAGGTTTCCACAGTTATAACACCTGTTTCTTCTTTACCGACGCAGAGCCACCTTATGTTTTCTCTGATACTCAGATGGCTTTGACAGAGGAAAGCATCACATGATTGAATCACTGTATCATGCACAGCTGAATCACAACTTAGTGACCAGTGTGTTTTCAGTGGAAATAGCTTTGCCAAAGGGCACTTTTTATACCAAATTAACTGTTGTTGTTTTTTTTTTTGTAATCTATTTCATGCTTACAGTCTTAAGCACTGTAAGGGATATAATGGTTGTTTCTTACAGAATCCTTTCAAACTTCTTAGGAAATTCACTGAATTTCTAGTGATCAGAGAAATTCATTAGCCAGGACTGATGAAATATATGAAGCAAATAGGAAAGACAGGTGGTAAGAGCCAGTCATTTAACTTTTGGAAGTTTTAAACAAATGATCCATATTTTAAAAAAAGTATACATGCTTGAGGGGCAGAGGAAGCAGAGAGGTTGGAAAAATTTGAGAGGTATTTGCATTCAACTTCAGTAAAATGTTGGATAACTATTATCTTCAGATATTGTATTCTTCTGATTCATTTAGATTCATTTAGGAAAATTTTCTGGACTTCTTATATTTATTTTTTATGTCCTTCTTAGATTATATTTTTATATATATTTGTTGGTATATTTATCTTATATTTATTTTTCTTAGATTCATTTAACTTTTCTGACTCTTCATGGTAGTAGAGCACATACAACGTAATATCACTTTAAAAATTGGAGATTGCATAGAACTCAGCCATTATTGTTTCCTGAAGAAGCAGAAAGCGTAGTTTGGGACAATTCTTTATTAATTCCAGGACCCATATTTTTGTAAATGAGGCCCCAATTTGAGCTTATCTTTTTTATCATCTGCTTACAGGAATTCAGTATATTCTACTGATGATATTAATGACCCTATTTAATCATAAGGGAGTGTGATTCCATGGTTTCCTTACAAGTCTAGAGCACATACCTATACACTAAAAAGGTTAACTGAGGATTTTGCTTGTTTGAATATGTGTAAGTTATCAAACTTTGAATAAATAACATTTTAGAGTATTTCTTAAGATTTCCACATTATAGTATCCAAATTCTGTTACCAAATAGAGGAACACAGGAAACAGTCTCCTAAGCAAGTCTATTAATAGAAGGAGATTTCTGTTTCAAGCTAAGGAAAGGAGGAAATCTAGGCTTTATTTCATGTACACACCATGTGACCAAAACTGTTCTAGCTGTTTCACACATGTTCATCTTGAATCACAGCGATTGTGTAAGATATTTTGTCTCCATTATGGAGATGAGGAATCAGAGATTCAAGGACATGTATTAATTGGGTGGTAATATAGTCGGTAAGCAGCATATGTAGGAATGGAAATTAAGGTTTATCTAATTCTAAAGCTAATTTTTATTTTCACTGCCCCATGCTCCAGAAATATGTCTGTATATGTAAACTTTTATAAAAGAAATTTCAAAATCCTTTTTTTTTCAGATTCTGAAGCAATAAAGTCTGTATCAACATATTTCTGAGTTGAAAAACTAAAATTATCCTTGCAGATCAATCCCCAAACACAAATACATTTTTTTATATACTAATTCAATATTGCTCAAAATAAAAATCACCTGAGACATCTGCTTGGTCTAGAGATAACCCTATAGAGGGAGGTCATGTAAGTTTCATTTCCTATGTCAGATCTTATCCCTTGGTAGTGGCTTTGGATTCCTGCATGGAGAAGAAATCTGAAGTTATCTCTAGAGTCAAGGAAGTGACTTGGGATTCATCAGAGATGAGGACCATGGTCATGGGAGAGGAAAATGGCAACTCATGTACCTTGAGTTGGCTAGAACTGCCACAAATATTAGTAAAGCCGTATGCAATTTGGGATGCTACTGCTCAAAATTGCCTTCAACATTCAAAGTTCTATTTATCTCACTTTGGGGGTTTGTGTTTCCTAACTTTGCCTGATTATAAGAATCATCTAGATTAATTGTTTAAAAATATTGTTTATCAGGCCTCTTCTCTAGAGATTCAGGAGGTTAAGAGTGGGAAGTCAGGAATTTTATGATCTGGCAAGTTTGGAAATATTTGAATTGCTTTTGCATTCAGAAAACCCCTGTGAAGGTGAACATTAACTTACTAAGCAATAATAATTTAAAACATAATCTTCCCAGTAGACATTTCAGCATTTATAGGCCAGGGGCAAACCATAGATCAATTTAATGGTGAGTAGTGATTAGAGAAATTCAGAGCATGTGATAGCTTCCTTTATCCAGCTTGCTTTATTCAACTTACTGACTTAACTTCATTCAGCAGAGGTTTTCCTCTTGTTCACTCTACTCCAGCCAGACTGGTCTTCTTTCTGTTCTAACATGTACATGGTCTCACCTCAAAGTCTTTGCCTTTGCTGTTCCCTTGCATGGTATATTATTCCTGGAGACCCTCACAGGGCTGGTGTCCTTAATTCTCTTTCAAGTGGTAGGGCTGTTAAGTGAAAAACCCAAATGGTAAGCAAAGAGAAGAAAGGAAAGTATTATTTTAAATGTGTGAAGCAGATTCATCGCCTATCTGACAACCAAACATTTTCATTTTGTAAAAGGGAGGCTCCTGGCTCTTTCCTTGCTCTAAGTAATGAGTTACACCAGTCATTGCATAGCATCTGCATTGAAATCAGGGTAAAGAAAGTAATGGCTTTCCTAGAAAACAAGGAAACAATGACAAGTATAAAAACAGAGAAGAGAGTCACTAGTTGCATAATAATTAAATCTGGATAAAATGTATTATTTAAAACCATTCAATCACTGCCTTATCTTTTCTGATTCTTCAGGGTGCTCATAAGTATAATCATCTGACTGTATCTTTGAAATAGCATTAGGAATTGGGAAGCATCTTAATAAACACTAACTGAAGCCACTCTGAAGAAAACATCATTAATCATGTCATCTGATAAGAGATACTGTCAGTGTTCCATTTAGAAATTTATACTCAGACTGAATTCCAGTAAACAATTCATGTGTGCATTAGGGATTAAGAAAATGAAGGCTTCTTTGTTATTACAAATCAAAAAAAATATTACGTTGGCCTAATTTTAAAAAATGGAACCCACCTGGACACATTTGTTCTCCCAGTTGCATAGACTTTCCTGTCCAGTCCACTTTGCACAATGCAATTACATTCTCCTCCTAATGTACTATTTTCAGTACAACAATCATATACTGAAAACATACCTAAAAAGCCGCCATAGTTCGCTATTGCTTGTTAAATAAATAAAAATCTTTAGGTTGTTATTTAAGACACTACTTATATATTTGCAGGTTTACCCATCATTAGGTACTGTTTATATCTTAAAAAAAAAATCAACCAAACCCTAATACCTGACTGCTTAGTATTAAACATTATATGAAGCATCTTGATTTGCATTTCTCTGATAATGAGTGATGTTGAGCATCTTTTCATGTGTTTGTTAGCCATTTTTATGTCTTCTGTGGAGAAATGTCTGTTGAGTTCTTTGGCCCACTTTTTGATTGGGTCGTTTATTTTTCTAGAATGGAGCTGCAGGAGTTGCTTGTATATTTTTGAGATTAATTGTCCGTTGCTTCATTGGCTATTATTTTCTCCCATTCTGAAGGTTGTCTTTTCACCTTGCCTATAGTTTCCTTTGTTGTGCAGAAGCTTTTAATTTTAATTAGGTCCCATTTGTTTATCCATGCTTTTATTTCCAATATTCTGGGAGGTGGGTCATAGAGGATCCCGCTTTGGTTTATGTCGGAGAGTGTTTTGCCTATGTTGTCCTCTAGGAGTTTTATAGTTTCTGGTCTTATGATTAGATCTTTGATCCATTTTGAGTTAATTTTTATGTATGGTGTTAGAAAGTGTTCTAGTTTCATTCTTTTACAAGTGGCTGTCCAGTTTTCCCAGCACCACTTGTTAAAGAGATTGTCTTTTCTCCATTGAAGCATCTTGAAGACACAAAAAATATATGAATTATTCCCAACTCTTAATGACTACCCAAATTCATCTCACACAAGAAGGTAACGTTGTAGAGAATAATGAATATAGTAAGAGTTTATGGGAGACAGAAGGATATCAGATATTGAGATGTTTGTAAAAGAAGTGGAAAGTAAGATTTAGTCCAGTGGAGGATAACAGAGAGGCTATTGGAGTTAGGTGAATGTACAGAGGAATTACGGCAGAGATTTGTATATAGTTTCTGGGTCTATGAATAGACTAGTAAGAGTGGGGTGGAGAGTTTATTTTTTACATTCATTTGTTTATTTGGCTGCATCAAGTCTTAGTCACAGCACGTGGGACCTTCCTTGTGTCATGTGGAATCTTTCGTCACTACACATGGGTTTAGTTGGCGCTCAGCATGTGGGATCTTGGCTTCCTGACCAGGGATCAAACCCACATCCCATGCAGGGAAGATTCTCAACTACTGGACCACCAGGGAAGTCCCAAGTGGAGTGTTTATAGTGGGAGTAGTGGGCCAGATTTTGGTGGCTATATATCAAAATCAAGGGTGGATTTTGTTGGTAATTAATGAAAAAAATGAAACATTTGATTATGGGATTAAAGTAACAAAAGTACCATTTTAGGAATAAGTCTGGTAGAAGCACAGAGGGAGTGTGGAGGACCATATTGCTGTAAGCAAGTGCTTACCTTACATACTAGTCTATGACAAGGCCTCCACACTTCCGATTGGCCCACAGAAGCTTAAATGAGCTGTATCACTGGGATGATAGAGAAGAAGTTTGAGAAGACCAAGAGTTGGGAGGAAAGTCTCTGTACTATAGTGTTATAAAAAGTGAAGTGAAGAAGACACCTTGATAAGAAAATAGTCATACATCTTATAATAATTTTTATAAAGATCAAAGAGAAGTAGAAAGGGCAATAAAAATAAATAAATAGATACTTAGCCTCGAGGGAAGCCATCAAAACACAAGAAAAGTAAACAATTCCCAGTTGATACAAAGTATATGGAAACCAACTGCCAACAAATCCTGATGGAACTAAAGAATTAAAGTTCATAAAGATAAAATAATCCCCCAAAAGGAAGCTGTGTAGCAAATCTCTAGATTAATTCTCAAAGGGTTATCAGGTACTGAGAAATGGAAGGGTCTATGGGCAATTTTTGAGTTAAATTAGTACGTTAAAGGGCTTCCCTTGTGGCTCAAACAGTAAAGAATCTGCCTGCAGTACAGGAGACCGAGGTTTGATCCCTGGGTTGGGAAGAATTCCTGGAGAAGGGAATGACATCCCACTCCAGTATTCTTGCCTGGAGAATTCCAGGGACAGAAGAGCCTGGCGAGCTACAGTCCATGGGGTTGCAAAGAGTCTGACACAACTGAGCAACTAACACACACACAATACATTAAGGAGCAATGGAGAACTTCTCTGGCTTCACAGTGGATAGGAATCCACCTGCCAATGCAGGGGACCTGGGTTCTATCCCTGACCCGGGAATATTCCACATTCCAAAGAGCAACTCAGTGCATGTGCCACAACTACTGAGCCGTGTGTGCTGCAGCTACTGAAGCCCTCACGCCCTAGAGCCTGTGCTCTGCAGTGAGAGAAGCCAGAGCGATGAGAAGACTTAGTACCGCAGCGAAGAGTAGCACCCGCCAGAAAAAGAGAAAGCCTGTGCAAAGCAATGAAGACTCAGAGCAGATATTAAATAAAATAAATAAAATTATATATAAAAAATAAAGAGCAGTGAAATGGTAGTGACTGTCTCCAACTTTTATAACAGTGGACTTCAGCATTTTGCCACAAGAGACAATTTGTGAGTATGGTTCTTAGAAGCAAGAGGGAATAATTTCACAGAGGGCTTTTAGGCTTGAAAAATACAATATCCAAAGTAAGTTATGGTCACCCCAATAGCTAGGAAATCTTTGAAGCCAGAAGTCAAAATATCCACCACAAAGGAAAGGCTGCCTGCTATCCTTCTTTTTCTCTATTACTGTACATCCTCAATAAAACAGCTAATATTGGGAAATAGAATTAAAGGTTAAATATAATTGTAGAACTAAGGTACTATATTCCATAAAATGAAAAATAACATCAATGATATCAACCACAAAAAAGAGAGGCTGCTGTGAAAAACAAAAAGGGTATGTGAAAGTTAAAAGCATGATTGTTGATACTGAAAGGAAATCTCAGCCCATCTCATCAATAGATGGGATGAATCATAGAATTAATTAGTAATAGAACTGACTGAATTAAACTAGAGGATCTAATTAAAGAATTAACCATTAATCCACTGACAAAGAATACATGATGAAAAATATGAGGAAGCTAGGAGATAGAGAAGATCTATCCAGAAAAGATCATACCTTTTAATAGGAAATCCAAAAAAGATAATTAGAGAAGGGAAAATATGCAATGTGGTGGGTTGAATAATAGCCCCTAGTGACAGCACTTATCTTATCCTGTCTCTATCTGCTTTGATTTTGTGTCTGTCATGGGGTCCCCACCATGAAATAACAGAGAACCTTACCAATTCTTCTTGCATAAACTATGACTACTCCTGCCTTCTGCTCTGATGGTAGATTGGATCTGTGAGTCACACCATTCTCTTCACTTCTTTCTGAGCTTTCCCAGGAATCTCCTTTTTTGTCTCTATCTCTACCAATAGTCTCTTCAGAGTAATTTAAGCTCTTATTATCACACACCTCAAAATTCTTCCAAGTCTTTCAGGAACCTAGCCAAAACTCCTAGGCAGTTCTAAGGCAAAATCCAGGTCCCTTTCTAGTATAAAATGATGACTTAAGATCATAATTTAAGTGTATTTTTTAGCATAGGAGACCTCATAAGTTTGAAGAATGTTATTTTGAAAGTTGTTGTACCATGTTTGAAGGGAGTGCTTCTTGGGCACCGAAGGGCCATAAATCCAGTGGTTTACCAAGATTAGAATTTTCTGCCTTGCTTGATAAGCATTCAATAGATCACCAGGTTATATTCTCTAAATTCATGGATGCTGAGCTGGACTGTGTTATTCACAGAAGTCAATTTTCTCATAAAATAACTAATGATTGCACCCCAAGCTGTGCTACAAAGTGCTCCATTTAGACAGAAGAATGCCTGCAGCAAATCCAGAATGTCATAGAGAATGATGCTGTCTTCACCTTGAAGTTTGTACAGACCATCTAAACACAACCTAAGTTTGAAATCTATCTTCTGTTGAACTTTTTCAAAATAAAAACTGCATTAAATAAAATTCTTCCAAGCCCATTCTCCATACTTAATTCCAAAGCCACTTCCATATTTTTAGGTGCTGGTTACAGCAGTGCCCGGTTTCCTGGTATACAATCTGTATGAGTTTCCTACAGCTCCAGTAACAAATTCCCACAAACTGGATGACTGGAAAAGACAGAAATTCTTTCATAGCTCTGTAGGACAAAATTCTGGGATCAAGGTATCAATACACTTGGGTGTTTCTGGAGGTCCTGAGGGAGAATTTAGATAGATCTCTCTTCGCTTCTGGGGGCTGCTGTAATCCTTGACAATCCTTGGCTTGTAGATACACCACTCCAATGTCTGCCTCTATCATCATGTCATTTTCTCCTCTGGGTTTCTCTCTCAAATCTCCCTCTGCTTTTTGCCTGTAAGGACATCTGCCATTGATTTTAAGGCCCACCCTAATCCCAGGATGATCTTATCTGGAAACCTAAACCTAATTACAGATGTGAGAGTTGAACTGTAAAGAAAGCTGAGCACCAAAGAATTGATGATTTTGAACTGTGGTGCTGGAGAAGACTCTTGAGAGTCTGTTGGACTGCAAGGAGATCCAACTAGTCCATCCTTAAGGAAATCAGTCCGGACCATTCATTGGAAGGACTGATGCTGAAACTAAAAACTCCAATACTTTGCCACCTGATGCAAAGAACTGACCCTTTTGAAAAGACCCTGATGCTGGGAAAGATTGAAGGCAGGAGGAGAAGGGGACGACAGAGGATGAGATGGTTGGATGGCATCACCGACTTGATGGACATGAGTTTGAGTAAACTGTGGGAGTTGGTGATGGACACGGAGGCCTGGCAGGCTGCAGTCCACGGGGTCACAAAGAGTCTGACACAACTGAACGACTGAACAGAACTGAATTGAAACCTAATTATATCTACAAAGGTCTTTTATCTAAATAAGGACACCTTATCCAAATAAGGTTTCAGGGGTTATGACATCGATGTATCTTTTGTGGGAGGGGCCTATTGAACTCACTACAGTCTGCTCTCTAGCCCCTGCCAAATTCCTATCCATACAAAACACATTCACCTCATCCCAACATTCCCTCAAAGTCTCAACTCATTACAACCTCAACTCTAAGTTCCAAATCTCATCTAAATATCATCCATTCAAAAGTCCCAAATCTCATGATTAAATCATCTGAATTAGAGATGAGTGAAACATCCGGGAGCAAAACTTTTCTCCATCTGTGGACCCGTGAACACAGAAAACAAATTATCTGCTTCCAAAATACAACGGAGAAACAGGCATGGGATATGCACTCCTATTCCTAAAAAAATCTGAAGGAATAAAGGGTTGCCCATCCCAAGCAGGTTTGAAATCCCATAGGGCAGATTTCTTTAGGTACTAAGGGCTGGGAATAATTCTCTGTGACTTGATGCTCCACTTGCTGGGTTCACAGCTCCATCCTCGGGGGCTGCAACATCCTCTGGGTTCACAGCAGAGGCTCAGCCAGCCTCTAGCCCTCTCCCAATGACGCTGCTGGGCTTTGCATCACTCTTGGCATCTCTGCCCTTAGGGTCATCCTTTATTTTTCTCAAAGAGAACCACATGTCTGCAGCAGAGTCGCTCTGTCAGCCTATTATTTCCTGTCTGTAGAATCCTGGAAGTCATGCCTCAGTCTCACCTTTTATCAATTTTTGTAAATTCTCTTTTACATGAGTATAAAAGTTATTCCACATGTTTTTCCAGGGCTTTACAGTTTGTTCTTTATAACCATTCCTTATGGGTTTTACTTTTGTGCATCATTTAAAGACAAAACAGAACAAAACAAAACTGATATCCCAATTAGTAGCAAGTTATCTAGACTGATTGGTGTGTTATTTATCCAGTGACATTATATGACAGTTTTATCATATATATGAACTGGTATGTGATATTATTGAGTATATAAAACAACTTTTGGCCAATAACCACAAGCACACTATAACTTTCAGCTAGGGAACCTGCTACTTTTCTAACCATGGGGTGAATATATTCTGCAGTGTGTGGTATTTACTATTCATCTATTTCATATTCTGAGAACAGTTTGTCCAAAATGACTGCTTACATGTGTAAATGTAATATTGGTTATTCTTCATATAAACAAGGTATAATGTTATGATGGTACTTGAAGTGGAAATTTTAAAGAGGCTGGAGGTGCTTTCCAGGATATAATCAAGAAAGCAGAAAGTTAAGATCATCAGGGAGCTAGATCCCTCACTGCAGGCAGATTCTTTACCATCTGAGCCACAAAGGAAGTCTAATTGATAAATGACAATTGACATTAAGAAGCCCATTATTAGCCATTATCTTATTGATCAACATTTGTGTGAAGATACTTAGGGAAAAAAAACAGAAACAAGAAAACCACCTACGGCAGGAATCTTATCCTCCATTTCAGAGAATCTGAGTAGATTTCAAGGGTGGTTGCCAAATCAAGATATCAGGAAAGCATCTCCAGAGGGACTTTGTAATAATGATTCTCCTATAGAATTGATTCAGTTACGCTCATTTTTTCCAGTAATACAATCCCTCCACTAAATAGGCTATGTGTGTACTAAATTCCCGTAAGGATACCTAGATCTGTTTCAGGAATCTAAATTCTGTAGTATTAATTTATGTGCTCATTCCTGTATCAATAATCAGTCTTATTACTGTAGCTTTACAATGTTTAATATATTGTAGTATAAAAACATTTTAAAAAAGATCTTGAATATTTTTAATCTCATTTTTCTAGATTAACTTCAAGAAAAGCTTGCAAGTTTTCTTTAAAAATACTGACTAGATTTGAGGTAACTCGTATTGTTCTTCACATTTAGAATCATAATGCATTTATCCAGATATTTTTTGTATCTTTTAGCAATTGTTTTTCATACAAGCCCTACAGTTTGGGGATTTATTGCTGGTTATTATGGAGATTTTATTGCTCTAAAAAAAAAAAATTCCCTGCTGTAGTCCCTGGTGGCTGCCTAGAATGTGGGAGACCTGGGTTCCACCCCTGGGTTGGGAAGATCCCCTGGAGAAGGAAATGGCAACCCACCCCAGTACTCTTGCCTGGAAAATCCCATGGACAGAGGAGCCTGGTAGGCTGCAGTCCATGGGGTCGAAAAGAGTCAGATAGGACTGAGCGGCTTCACTTTCACTTTCAGCTCTAGGTTGCAGAAACTTTTTTCAATTAGGATTTGTTGGTATTTAGAAAAGGCTATTATTTTATTTATCTGATGTACAGTCACTTTACTGATCTCTTGTAGGAAAAGATTTTTTCACTGCTGGATTTTTTTGTTGACAATCATGACATTTGCAAATAATGACAATTTGGCTCTTTTCCCCATGGTATTACTAGCTCTTTTCTTTTTGCCTTATTCCACTGGCTTTGAAAGTTCCCTGATTTTAATGGGAGCATTTTCAATACTTCATCATTAAGATGTCTTTGTAGGTCTCTAGTAGATTTTCTTTATCAAATCAAACAAGCTTCATTGTATTACTATTTTACTGAGAATTTAATTTTTCAAAGTATAGCCAGGATGATTGTAAATCTATGTACTATATATGGTCTTTATAAATTCTTTTTTAAAAATTTATGAAGACTTTTTGTGACTTATTGCATCGTTAATATTATGTCTTCATTCAAGCTAGGAAAATGTGAATTACCTGTTTAATTTTCATGCATAGTTAATGTGATATGGAGTTATTTAAATCCTATATTTTCTTGATTATTTATGTGAGAGTTCTGTTAAAACTTCACTCTGTAAGTTATACCTTTCTCCTTATATTCTTACCAATTTTTTCCCTTAAACTTTTATGTTGAATTGTTAGGTTTATAAAGATCTATAATCATAAAAATATTCTGTTTTTACTTTGACTGGAAGTATCACTCCTAGTTTCTCTTGGTAAGCATTTACTTGTTATGTTTCTCATCATCCTTTTATATCCAGTTATTTTGTTTTGATGTGTCTCTCCTAAGCAGCATGTCATTAGATATTTTTGCTTCTCATTCTGAACTGATCTATTAATTTAACATATTGACTTTAGTTGTGGTAACAAATATTTGGTATTTTCCACTTTGTTTTCTTCCTCATCTATTTCCTATATTCAACTGGATGTGTTTACTTTGTTTACTGTGCCATTATGTCAGGAGGAGAAGGGGACAACAGGGGACGAGATGGTTGGATGGCATCATGGACTCAATGGACATGAGTTTGCGCAAGCTCTGGGAGAAGGTGAGGGACAGGGAAGCCTGGCATGCTACAGTCCATGGGGTCTGGAGTTGGACAGACAGGACTCATGGACTGAACAACATGCAATATTTTTTTCTGTCTAGGATTTTGGAAGCAATTTATCCCATTCTTGTCTTCTCTTGCTTGTTCTTAAATTTTAGAAAACTTTTATTTAAAGTTATTTTCTTCTATAATGTCAATCATTCATGTCAGTAACGACCTTTCCAAACTAAGACAGTTAATATATGCAGACTAATCCTAGCCTCTCATGTTTTGTGGCTACTACCTGGAATCTTGTTTATAGATTTTTAAAAATTTTGCTTTAAATTGTAACTCAATTTTTGGTTGAATTTTACCTTAATAATTGTAATTATACTCATAATTTCACAAAACTATTTTTCTATCAGTTTCAGTTATTTCTCTGCTCACTATTATCTCTTTTATTCCATATGTTCCTCCTAGTGGAACATATTTTCTATTTTCAATATCCTCAAGTGATACTTTCAGGACCCTTTTATGGTGGTAAAGTTTCTGAGTCCTTTAGTGCATAAAAGTCCCTTAATTTTGCCCCTAAACTTGGTAATAGTTTGGCTAAGCTCAGAAACTGTTAAAAAGAATATTCCTTTAGAGCTGCAGAAGTATTGTTCCATTTTACTTATTACCTGAGAGATCAGATGAGAAGTCTGACAGCAATCTGAATATTGTTTCTTTAAAACTATCTTATGTTTTACCTTTCAGAAACTTTTAGGGCCTGTCTGAATTTTCTTGGAGTCCAGAAATTTTAGGATGTCTTAATTTTTCTCACATACATGCAGACTTTTTACTGGATTTCTCTATAAGGGACAATCATATAAATTTAAAAATTTAAATCTGAAGTCATCTTAGAGGCCAACCAAATGCAAGGAAGATTAAAATTAAATGCTTAATCAAGGTACCACAACATGCACCTAAAATCTACTTCCATGGCAGTAGTAGATTTAGATTAAGCTACAACAAAAACTTTAGAGATTTTAGAGACTATATAGCTCAAATTTTAGAAACTATATAGTATGAAGTGGGTTTGCTTTCCAGAAGACTGGTACACTGATAATTTGGATTCAATAGGACATTTGACCAGGAAAATGTTAAGATGGTTGGAAAGAAAGCTAAATCTGAAAGAAGAGGTATAGTTAAGTAACCAAAATACATAGCCTCTTACCTCTATGGCTGATTCATGTTGTGTTTGGTAGTAACTAACAAAATTCTGTAAACCAATTATCCTTCAATTAAAAATAAATTGAAAAATAATAGTCTCCAAACATATGGTGACAGAGTTATTTTCTTCCTCTCAAGTAGCATATTCTCATGATTCTCCCCAATGGCTATTCAGACTGAATCCTGAAAGCTGCTGCTCTGGCCTTGCAGGTGGCTCAGCAACCAGGTAAACTAGGTTTGCATTGCACAGGGCTCTTCATGTAATTTAGCACAGATCTTGGAGAACTTATGATACATGGGGATGGGGGCTGTGGAATACAGAAATATGGAGGGGTTGGTGGTATGGAGATGTGGTGGCAATGGTGGACTGGGTTGGCTGCATTGTTAGCTATTCTGGAAAAAGTAAATCCTGAAGCATTCCCATATTAAGTACACTAAGTTTCCCCAGTTACTTTCAAAGAACTCCACACAACACCTTCAAAGTCTGAAGTCAGCAGCTGACCTATAGTTAAAGCTGCAAGGCCCACAGACTCATCAAAGAAGCCAGAATGAGATGAGCTAGATAGGAAATTCTAGCAATTATTCTCCATCAGTCTTTCTCCAATTAAAAATAAACATCTAATATACATTTAGAAAGCCATGCTGTAGCAAGCAGGGTATTCTGTCAAACTTTTCATCAAACATCAAGGGAAACTAATGGTCAGAATACATTTTATTTTATTTTATTTTATACACAACTTCCAACATTATTCTATTATAATGGGACATGGCTGAACAGGTAGGAGACAGATTTCCCACTGTGAGTTCTTCTGATGGCTTCTGCAAGAATCATGGAGATGTCTATCACCTGTATTTTGGAGCAGCGCTTCATCTTATCCTCCTGAGGTACCGTATTGGTGACTACGACTGCTTCAAAGCCGGCACTGTTCATGCGAGTAATGGCTGGGCCAGAAAAGATTCCATGAGTCAAGATCGCATAAACTCTGGTGGCTCCAGCTGAGAGAAGTTTGTCGGCTGCGTGGCAGATTGTACCACAAGTGTCAGCCATGTCATCCACAAGGATAGCCACGCGACACTTCACATCTCCCACTAGTACCATTCTGTCCACTTCACTGGCTTTCTTCCGTTCTTTGTGAACCAAGGCAAAGTCCACATTCAATCTGTCCGCGATGGAGGTCGCTCTCTTAGCTCCACCAGCATCTGGGGAGACTATGGTGCAGCTCCTCCATTCAGAGATACTCTCCTTTATCCACCTCAGGACAACGGGTTCTGCATACAAATTGTCTACTGGGATATCAAAAAAGCCCTGAATTTGAGAAGCATGTAGGTCCATCGTGATGATATGATCTGCACCTGCTGTTGACAGCATATTTGCAACAAGTTTGGCGGAGATTGGGGCTCGGCTCTCCCCTTTCTTATCCTGCCGGGAATACGGGAAGCACGGGATAACTGCGGTAACCCGGCCTGCTGAAGCAATCTTGCAGGCATTAATCATGATCAAAAGCTCCATCAAATTGTCATTGATTTCGCCACAACCGCTCTGCACTATGTAAACATCCTCTCCTTGCACACTCTCGCCAATTTCCACGCAGGTCTCCTGGTTGCTGAATTTCTTGGTCACCACCTTGCCCAGCTCCAGGCCCAGTCGGTCGGCGATTTTCTGGGATAAGTCCTGGTGGGAGCTGCCGCTGAAGATTTTGATATTTGGCTTTTTGGTCAACTGCAGTAGGCTCTTCGCGTCCATTGATCACGCCGGCAGCTGAGAAAGGAGCAAAAGTCAGACTGCAGACTGCACCAGGCGCCGCCTCGGGCGCCAGATACTATAGACTCTAACTAACGGCTTCTGGTTGTTACTCTGCTTCCGGTCCCGTCAGGCAGTGCGCGACTCTAAACCGCTACCTTAGATCTTAAAAAAAAAAAATCCTGCTAGGAATGGACTTCACACTTGTAAACTAGAGAGAATTAAACCTTTTCTCAGTTCGTGAACTATTTTCCCCTTCTGTTAGTGCCTGTTTTAGTTTCCATGGGCAGCTTAAATCTGAATAAGTGAAAATATAAAATTTCTGTTAGGCAAAAAACGTAGTTTAGAAAACTTCTGGACTGGAGGAAATATCTAGAATGTGTCCTGAGTTCTTCAAAGCGCGGAAAGGTAAGTAAGAATAAACATACGAAAAAAAACACTAGAAGTCAAGAAAATGACACATTTTCACACACCAGTTGAGCCAAAATTATGATAGATAATTCCTTCTACTCTAATGGGATGTTTAAGTGAAGGATATTGTGAGGGAAATTTTGCATGTAACCTTTGACTCAATGTGCCTTCTAGGAATCTACTCACTAGAAATATTCTTAAAATATATTGATAACTATTTCTTTCTGTATTAATCCTTTCAGTCAAAATTTCCTGAGGTATTATGTGTGTCAGGTTGTTGTACCATTTACAGGTGAATGACGTCATTACAGGTGAATGACGAATAGTAACTCCCTAGAATTTCTTATAAAAGCAAAACATGGAAACCAATAAATGTCTGTCAATAGCTAAATTATCAGATAATGTATAGTTGGTACACAGGGCTGCTGTTAAAGAGGTTGTAATAGTCATGAGAAAGAAGTCATATAGAAGTATCTCCAATGTATTTTTAAATGTGAAAAAAATCATAAAGATACAAATAGTATATTTATGTATTTAAAATTAAATAATATAGTCAAAGCATCAAATAATTATGGAAGTCTTTTTAAAAAATTATTTATTTATTTTTGGCTGCCTGGGTCTTCCTTGCTGCATGTGGGCTTTCTCTAGTTGTGGCCAGCGGGGGCTGCTCTCTAATTGTGGGGCACCAGGTTCTCATTGCAGTGGCTTTTCTTGTTGTAGAGCGCTGCCTCTAGGCCACTTGGGCTTCAACAGTTGCAGCGTGTAGGGTTAGTTACCTTGAGGCAGGTGTAATCTTCCTGGATCAGTGATCAAACCTATGTCCCCTTCATTAATAGGAGGATTATTAGCCATTTGCTGAGCCACTAGCGACATCTTTTTTTAATTATGATTACCTTTGCAGACGGGAGTAAACTGATAGTAGTTGGGGTTAGTTATGCACAGTTTATTGGCATTGTTAACGTGTTATTTGAACCTTCATTACTCTTATAATTTAAGAAAGAGTAAAAAATATATATGATGATTAACATCTTTGCTAGCAAATTTTAAGTACACTGCTTCCAAATGCATTAGGGGTTGGAGTTATGGGCTAAGAAGTGGAGGGGATCATAGATAACAGGAGTTTCGACAACAAACTGTGTCATAAAAATAATGTAGACTTTAGAGATCAGAAAATTTTATCATGTTAATTGTGTGTTTGACATTTGGTTCTGGGATATTTTTATTTCATCTAAAACCAAAATTATTTTGTAATGTTTTTAAGTTACTAAATACTTTTTTGAACCTATACCAGCTCATTTCAGTCCACAACCCTTCATTCATGTTCTTTCCTATCACAAAATCCACAGACACACCTATACTATATAATTCTCATCCTCAGCCAAGATTACATACGGTGATTTCTAAAGAAAATTCTGTGGCTTAATTTAGCAGCACTGAAAAGTACTTGCAGCTTCAATTAAAATGATTTTTCTCTTAGTGTTCTCAACATGTCGCACATTTTTCAGTTTTTAAAGAAAAACAAAACAGGTTTTTAAATAGACTTATTATTACCCAAATTGAAGTGAATGCTAATATAAACATTAAAAACCATAGTTGGTTGCATTTTCCTTGAGGTGTTAAGTAGGAGAAATTTTTGTGTTGCTGCTATTTTTGCTCCATGCTCTCACTCTTGCAGCACATCACACTTTCAGGGATTTGTCTAGAATCATAAAATGTTAAAAGATGGAAATGACCTTATAAACCACCAGGTCTAACATCCCAATTCACAGATAGGGAACCAAGGCTCAGAGAAATAAAGCAAGTTGCCTGGAATCTAACAGGTAATTTGAAGCAGAATATGGATTAGGACACAGAATCCCTGAATTTCCAAGTAGGGCTTTTCTCAGTGTATCATATCTCAGCCTTTTATTTGAGGTCTGTCAGAATGAATGAAAAGTCAAAAGGTCATTCAGAAATTGTTGCACAAAATTTTTACTCTTCTATTGAACATCTACAACAAAGAACAAAACCCCAAAGCTGAGACTGGAAAATCCTTTTACTTTAAAAAATTATTTCTAGAAAGAGATAAGTGATTAGTAATGTCATGGAAATATCTTTATTACTCTGATATTTCTGTTACATGGATCTGCTTTAAGGGAAAGATTTAGCTACTGTTTATTTTAGTCTCTGTAAGTTGAGAAAGACATCTATCTTGTTACTGTTTCAGACCAAAGTTATAGGTAGGAATAGTGCCCATTGAACAATACATTCTCTCTATTTAAGACATTGTTTCTTAATAAATTACTTTGGAAACAGAAATTGTGGTATAGAGAAAATGCCTTATTTTTCTCCTTCTCAAGGCCAGCATATTTAAATGTCATCTTTATAGATCTGTTAAAATTGCTGTATTTTGAAGGTCTTTTGAGTCAATACCCAGAATATATCTATTACCTTGGTAATAGTTTCTTGCTTTACTGATTATTCTTTTACCCTTCACAATTCCAACATAAATAATTCAAAGAGAGCCCTGATATAGCTTGATCAGCTAAGGAGAAAAGAAATTCAGTCAATTCTTTCAGAAAGTGGAGAAAAATGGTTGTTGTATTTTAAGTAAAATAAATGCTTTCACTAAACATGCTTGCAGTTGACAAAATGCTAGATGTTTAGGTGGCAATTATAGTTCTTTGATAAACTGTCAAATCTCGTCACAACACACGTTACAAACAAGGACAGATTTAGATGTCCTTTATGACAGCTTTGTGTAGGTTGAGAATGTTTGGCAGTTAATTTCAAAAAGTAACATATTTTTCTTTCCAGCAGTTATCTGCTTGTTTATTAGGAAGAGTTTCTTTGTGCCTTTAATCTTCCTCATTTGACTCACAGTTCCAGATCATTATTGTAACATTACCTTACCTCTTTTATTTTGTTCATAATAATCATCTACAATACTTTGAGAAAACAATTTCCCACAGAGCTTTATATTGGTAGAAATGCTTTAAAGTTTGTTTTGTGATTGTTTACAATTAAAGTTGACTATTTTGTGTGTTTACTGAGCTTTCGGTTGGAAATCTGTCATTTTATACAATAGATGTGAAGATGGTGATTAGGTAAGTAAATATGAGTGAAACAAATAGAAGAAAAAGACAAAAATTTTGTTATTCAGAAATGTGACTTTAATTTTGAGTATTATATTAGACTTATGGTGGTATTTTTTACACACATTTTGAAATTAAAAAACTTTCTAGTGAACTTAAAAATCTTAGTATGAAAAAATAGTCTTGGAATAATAATGAGGTTAGCTGTGCTGCAATGACAGATGAGGCAATATATGGAGAGGTTCCATAACTAGTTAATTTCAATAAACGTATCTCTCTAAATATTTATGTAAAATATTTTTAAGTATATTAAGGCAGCTATTGATAATATATCTTTCCCTTCTCATGTAGAATGTTAGTTTCCTGAAATTAGTAAAAAGATACTTATGTTAATTTGACAAATGCAAGTTCCATTTACACTATTCAACCCATTTTAAAGACTTTGTTTTTCCCTTCCATTGTGATCATTTAATCTTCATAATAAACATTAAGACCAATTGTCCATTCACGTAGGAATATATTGAATGTCCTATGGTTTGAAATGGTTCAGTGATTCTCTAATTTTATGGGCAGCAGGATCGCCAGTAGGGAGTGTGAGGGATTTCAGAGCCTCATCCCTAGAGTTACTGATCTGTCGGTCCCCCAAATGGAGCCTCAGACTTCATGTTTCTTACAAGACACCAGGTAATGCTGATGCTGCCGTTCTGATGACCACACTTTTGAGAACTGCTAGTTTGCATCATTAATATTTATTTTACCATTTGGGAAGATAAAAGGTACTAGTGGATTTACTTTGCTTCTACTCATTTCACTAGCCCTTGTAAGTTTGGCATATTTTATTTTACTTCTAGATCTTTTTATGTTCTTTTGTACATATGAATATTGTGCTCAAATATCACATAGTCCTTTATGAACTGTATATATATGCAGATATATGTATATATATTTATATCCTTCAACTTAAAATACCTATAGTATGTTCCAGAAATACTTCTGCAAGTACATGTAAGATGTGAATTCTTATTTGAGGTGTTTAAAAAATCCATTAGATATTTGAACAACTGAAAACTAATTACCACTTATTAGCACCGAATTAGCACTGAAGAATTGAATGAAACTAAGAGTTCTCCTGTTTATTATCCCATTTCCCCTCCTTGAGTATCATACAGTATTAATCACCGAGAAAGTCTTTTCATCAAACTCTGAAAACCACATGTCCAAGATGATCCTAAGTACTGTACAGAGTAAATACTTGCTAATTTGATCTGATGTTGCCATTTGGGAGGAAACCATTGTTCAGACTCTTTCCAACTTACATTGGTTCAACTAACAACTTTTCAACTTTAGGACGTAGTGAAAGAAATATCTTTCATTATAAACTGAAGTTGAATTTTGATCTTTTCCTGGGTTAGCAATATGTGGCACAGTACTCTCTTGAGATGCTAGGGAGAGGTGGCAGCTGCAGCTCCCAGCTTTTTCTCTTTTAAATTACTCTATTAAATGACAATAAGTTATTGTAATTTTTCCATAGCAATCTATCCTCAGACATGTATTTTTACATGTTTAAGGTATTTCCAGGCACTTCATCTTATATGATTTAAATGGTATCATGGGAAATTGTATTTTCTATTATATAGTAATATATTTGATAGTCTAAATTTTGTGTCCATTCTTAAAAAATTTATTTGTGGCTTTTAAAAGTTTCTATACACGCCATATATAATCTGGAAATAAATAACAATATAGTTCTTCATTCTATTCCTTGTACTTTCTCTCCTTCTTGCCTTGTGGTGCTAGCTAGACCTCTAATGTCAGGTTGACTAGAAGTGGTGACAAGTGGGCATTCTTGCCTTATTTCTAATTTTAAAAGGGAAGTTTTTTAATGTTTTACCATTATGTACAATGTTTGTATGTTTACCATTTGTATTTTGTATTTAGGAAATACTCTATAAGGTTAATCCATCCTATTATTAGTTTTTTGGACGTTTCTACTTTTTTTTTAATCAAGAAGGGGACTTGGATTATATCAAGTGCTTTTTTTTCTGTCTTTTTCATGATTGTTACAATTTTTTGTGGTTATCCTCTTAATATGGTAAATTACATTGATTTCTTTTCTAATGTTAAACAGACCTTACATTCATAGGATAAACCCAATTCAATCATGACATATTGTCCTTTTTATATATTAGTTGATTCAGTTAGCCAATATTTTATTTAGAATATTTTCTTGTACCTTTATGAGAGAATTTAGACCATAATTCTAGATTGTGGTTAATTTCTAGATTAAGAAAGCAAGATTATGCTAGCTATGTATGAGTTGGGGAGCATTTCATCTTTTTCTATTCTATGGAAAAGTTGTATAAATTATGACATTAGGTGGAACTGCACCTGAAGATATTTGACTACTTATTCAGTTTTTCTAATGGTTATCAGTTACATGTAGGTTGTAGATTATTATTTATGTACATATTTCCATGTTTTGGTCAGTTTTCTTAAGTTTTATTTTTCTGCAAAATTTCCTATTTTATCTAAATTTTCATATTTATTGACAGTACTTCCCACTGTACCCTTTTACTGTATGTTTTTATATCTGCAACATATTTAATATGATTACCTTTGTCATTTCTGGTATTAGATTTTGAAACTGTTCTCTTTCTTTTTGATCAGTTTCACCAGAAATCTGTTAATTTTATTATTTATTTATTTGGCTGTGCTGTTTCTTCCTTGCTGCATGGACTTGACTGAAGTCATAAAACGTGCTCTGTGTAATTTAAGTCCTTTGAAATTTGCCAAAACTTTTCTTATGTTCATAGGTGGTCACTTTTCCTAAGTATTTCTTGTCTGCTAGAAAAAGTACATACTTTTGAGTGCTATATACATACACACACACATTAGATCAAGTTTGTTTGTGATGTTATTTTTATTCTGTATCTTTACTGATTTTTTTAAAAATCTATTTTATCAAATACTGAGAGAAATATGTTAAATATGTTAAATTTCCACAGTGATTATTGCTATATATCTCTGTCCTTGTGTTTCTCTTTTTTAATTTATCTGTATTTTGAGGCTTGTTTTTTACAAATTTAAGTTGCTGTAACTTTTTGATGAATTGAGATATCAGAGTGACTTCCCTGGTGGCTCAGATGGTAAAGCATCTGCCTACAATGCAGGAGACCTGGGTTCAATTCCTGGGTTGGGAAGATCTCCTGGAGAAGGAAATGGCAACCCAGGCCAGTATTCTTGTCTGGAAAATCCCATGGACAGAGGAGCCTGGTAGGCTACAGTCCATGGGGTCGCAAAGAGTTGAACACGACTGAGCGACTTCATTTTCACTTTCTTTTACTTTCTTTAAAGTAATATCTTTTTTTCTAGTTATGCCTTTTGGCTTAAATTCTAATTTGTCTGGTGTTATTATAGTCATGTTAGTAATATTTTAATAAGTTTGGTTGATTTTCTTATTTTCCTTCTTTCCTCCCTCCCCTTTTTTACTTCTGCAATCACATTAATATTGTTATTGTATATAATCAACATTCATTTACATATACCTGATGGCGCTAGTGGTAAAGAAACCACCTGCCAGTGCATGAGATGCAAGAGACTCTGATTCAATCCCTGGGTCAGGAAGATCCCCTGGAGAAAGGAATGCAACCCACTCCAGTATTTTTTCCTGGAGAATCCCCTGGACAGAAGAGCCTGGCAGGGTCCATAGGTTTGCACGAAGATGGACACGACTGAAGGGACTTAGCACGTGTGCACCTATGTCTGTGTAACTATAGGTACCTGCTCTTTTTGCTCTTATTTTTACATTTTAAGCCTTTCATTTGGGGTCATTTGCATCTGTTTGAAAAATATCCTTATAGATTTTCAGGATACTGCCGTTGAAGAACTTTGGCTTGGAGTTTAGAACTCAGTCTCCTTTAATGCTATTCCTTTAAAATAATACATTTTTTCTCCTCCAGGTGATTTAGATTTGCCTTCCTCCATCTCTCCCTTCTTTCCTTCTTTTCTCTATTTCCTTCTTTCTGATTCACAGTCACTGTTATATGTCTAGGTGTGGAATTTTGTAATTACTTCCTTGAGATTCGTTTGGTTTCTTGAATCTATAGGTTGGTGTTTTACCATCAGTTGTGAATTATTCTTTAATTGCTTCTTCAGATATTGCTTCTGTCTAATTTTCTTTCCTCTCACTGGAATTCTGATGAAACTCAAAATACATCTCTCATTCTATTTTCCAAGAACCTCAGTTTCAGTTTCTTTCAAAAAATTTGTGTGTGTGCATTGTATTCTGTTTCTCTTCTGCCCTATTTTCCAGCTTACTCATTCTCTTTTCATATTTGTGTGTGTGTTAGTCACTAAGTAGTGTCTGAATCTTTGCGACCCATGGTCTGGGGCCTGCTAGGCTCCTCTGTCCATGGAATTCTCCAGGCAAGAATACTGGAGTGGGTTGCCGTTTTCTTTCCAGGGTATCTTCCCAACCCAGGGATTGAACCCAGGTCTCCTGCAATGCAGGCAGATTCTTTACATCTCTTTTCACATGGGTCTGTTATTTTATAAACCAGTTTATTGAGTTATTTAAACAACTTAATTTTTTAGAACAGTTTAACCTTACAACAAAATTGAGAGCAAGGTACAGAGATTTTTTCATGTTCCCCCTGCCCTCACACATGTATATCCTCCCTTATTATCAACATCACTCACCAGTATGGTACATTTTTATTTTTACCAAGGGTGAACCTACGTTGTGACAGACTATTTTTCTGGGCTCCAAAATCACTGCAGATGGTGAGTGCAGCCATGAAATTAAAAGACGCTTACTCCTTGGAAGGAAAGTTATGACCAACCTAGATGGCATATTAAAAAACAGAGACATTATCTTGCCAACAAAGGTCCATCTAGTCAAAGCTATGGTTTTTCTAGTAGTCATGTGTAGATGTGAGAGTTGGATGGTGAAGAAAGCTGAGCGCTGAAGAATTGATGCTTTTGAACTGTGGTGTTGGAGAAGACTCTTGAGAGTCCCTTGGACTGCAAGGAGATCCAGCCAGCCTATCCTAAAGGAAATCAGTCCTGAATATTCATTGGAAGGACTGATGCTGAAGCTGAAACTCCAAAACTTTGGCCACCTCATGCGAAGAGCTGACTCGTTTGAAAAGACCCTGATGCTGGGAAAGATTGAGGGCAGGAGGAGAAGGGAACGACAGAGGATGAGATGCTTGGATGGCATCTCCAACTTGATGAACATGGGTTTGGGTGAACTCTGAGATTTGGTGATGGACAGAGAAGCCTGACATGCTGCAGTCCATGGGATCGCAAAGGCTCAGACACAACTGAGCCACTGAACTGAACTGAACTGAAAATTTTCAACCCCTTTGTTGAATATCAAGGAGTGTGATTTCTGGACTGTATAGTAAGAATATATTTAGTTTTGTGAGAAAAATGATAATCTGTCTTCCAAAGTGGCTGTTCCATTTTGTATTCCCACCAACAATGTATGAAAGTTTGTGTTGCAGAACATTCTCACCATTATTAGCTGCTGTCAGTGTTCTAGATTTTGGCCATTCTAATAGATGTGTGCAACTGTTGAGTTCTAAATTTTAATTATGCATTTTTCATTTGAAGACATTTTTTTTAGTCCTTTTTAAGTTCTCCTGGGGCAGTTTTTAGAGTTCATTGCTCTCTGAACGTGTCTTCAAACTTTTTCTTATTTGAAACTATTCTGAGGGAGAGGTGGACACTAGGGTTGGTTATAGCCTAGTTAAGCGTACTTTTATTTTTCCTATTTATTAAGTATAGTTCATTTACAGTATTGTGTTAGTTTCAGGAGTACAGAATAATAATTTAGTTATTTTTTTCAGACTGCATTTCATTATACATTCTTATGAGATATTGAATATAATTCCCTGTGTTATAGAGTTAACCCTTGCTGTTTATCTATTTTTATGTATAGTAACTTGTATCTGTTAATCTCATACTTCTAATTTGCCCCTCCCCACCTCCCTCTCACGTTTAGTAACCATAGGTTTGTTTTCCATTTCTATGAGTCTGTTTTGTTTTGTATATAGATTTAATTTGGTATTATTTTTTTATACTTTAGATATAAATGATATCATACAGTATTTGTCTTTCTCTAACTTTATTCACTATGATAATTTCTAGATCCATCAGTCTATTAAAAAAAACATAGTACAATAGCTGTTTTATAAGATGCATCTAGTAATTTCAGTATCTGCAGTTTTTGAAATCTGTATCTGCTGTCTGTTTTTCTTGCTCATGCTTGCTTTTTTCCTTTGTGCTTGTTTATACTTAGCTATGTACCATTATGGCATATGAAATTTTATTTGAGGAAATTCTTTGAGGCCTAGAATTAAATTTTTTTCTTCTAGAGAGAATTTGCTTCTAACTCCTGTATGGAGTTGCTGTTAGTCTGGGACTACCTTAAGTTTCCTGGACTGTCAAGCTGATATAACCCTGGACTGCAGAACTTATGCAAGGGTAGTCTAAAGTTCATAGTTTCTCATGGATCCAGACCTCCCAGCCCCTTCACCTCTGTTTCTTAACACTGTTTTCTCTGCTGTGTGCTATGCTCAACAACAAACCACCCTTCCCTCCTATAGAACTGTGGTTCATCATTATTCTGATCATAGAAAGCTTTGGGGCCCCAATTTAATGAGTCAAAAGTCTCCCATGAGACTCTTCACCTTGGACAGGCCTCAGGCCTTAACTTCCATTACCCTTGACCTTGAAATCTGTAAAACTGAAACCTAAGATAATTACAGTTAGTCTCAGCTCTTGAATCCAGAATTTGGGGTGAGAGTTGGCTCATATTCCCTCCCTGAGGGCAGAATGGTAGAAGCAGGAAGCAGCAATTGCCACAGGCAAGGAACACTGGTCCTGGAGAGAAGCCATCTCAGGCAGGTTAGTGGTAGCAGAGACTGTGTCATGGCGGCTGATAAAGAGACTGGACTGGACAAGTCTGCAGGCTATTTATAAGTAACAGAAACCGGTAGTCTGAGAAATTGTCAGAAATAGCTCACAGTGGGACTTCAGAGAGAGAGCGCTCGTTTTTTAAATTAGCTAGAATGTGCTTGTGCCATGGTAGCTATAGTTCCAACTTGGTTTTCTCATGTTTGCTAGGACCTTTGAAATCAAGGTTATTATATTTATTATAAATTTAAGGTCAGTGATACAAGAGACTAAAGATATATAATGAATGTATATTCTATATACTACCTTCTAGTAATTTGGCTTTAAAAATACTGCTTGTGATTGTTGTTGACTTTAGCAGTTTACTTCACCAACAGTCACTTTCTGTGTAAATACATTCTGCTTCATATCCTTATATGTTAATTTACTTCTTATCAATTCAATTCATGAGCTCGCTTTTCAAATAAATTACAATGAAAAACAAGAAACAGCTTATTAGTGTCAATCTGTTTTATTCCTTTTGTAGACATGAAAAAAGAGGTTTTGCCAGTGGGTAAATGAATTTATGACAATGAGATATTATTTTATTTCTTGAAAATTATATATAAATTTAAAGCATTAGTTTATTTTCACTAACTTTGGCTGGTTCTGCACTGTGTTTGGTGCCTAGAAAGGTAGTGATTAATGATGTTTCCAAGTGGAAGAATGTAGAGAATGGAAGAAGTCAATTTTTTATTTTTTGTATATCTAATCCAACAACAGAGGGGCAGTTTCATGTTATCAATTTGCACACAGGGTCTGCTGCCAGATTATTTGGATTTGAATCCTGGCTCAATAGCTTAACATCTTGGTGGCTTTGGGCAAATTATTTAACATGTCTTTGCCAAAATTTCCTCATCTGTAAAAGGGATGACAATAATCATATCAACCTCTTCATATTGTGAGGATTAAATAAGTAGAACAATTATGAGCCACCAGTAACAGTTACTTTTTATATTATATGTATATAGCATATACTTCATAAATGTTATCTATTTATTTGTACAGAATACAGGCAAGCATTGATAATTTTGATCAGTGATAGCAGAATTGGTCTACATGGAGACCTGCTCCAGTTTCTTCTTTCACTTGGCATTTATCTTCCTCTGGGAGTGGTGATAACAGTATAATAGAACCAGCAAGTAATTGCTCTGTCCGTATCTCTCCGGTGGGATTAGAGAGAGTTGTAATGAGAGGGTCACATGCTGAAGGTATGCCTGGTCCAGAGAGAACACGGTTCCAGCTGACTTCATGAACTAGATTCATTACCCAAGTACTCCTGTGTCAGGTGAGAGTTGGGAAGACACTGACAGCCTAATGCATCCGTATGATAGTAGATTTCCTCCACATATAAGGGTAGAGTAAGGTCTCTTTAAAAAGAAGTTCATCATAAAGCCATGTAGAAACTTATTGGTTAACTAAAAAAGGATGGTTTCTCATTTTCCTTAATTATCTAACAGGGACTGAGCATATTTTAACTATAGACCATGAAATCTTTTGAATAGTATAGTGTTTAATTCTTATGACGATATAGTAAGTCTCCATTTTTAGAGTATTTGAAAGCAGTAAATGGTGATTGGGAAGCATGGTCTTCCTATCCTGAGTTCTGATGGTAGTAGACTATTCCTCCCAGCAAGACTTCACTGAAACATTTTGAACAAGAATATATAACTTACATATACATATCTCCAAGGAAGGAAATCCCTCAGATCTTTTTTGATGATTTGCTCTTTTAAAAAACGTAGCTGATATAAGATATCCTCTTATATCTCACTTAAGTCTACTCTCCTGAAATTTAATCTTATTTTTACTTATTCATTCCTCAGTAAAGATGGAGAGCAGCTGACATCATCCTCTTCACATACTTGAGAACCATTATTAAAAATTCCTTTGCTGAATAATCTCATTTTGTCAAGACTTTTGTTATAGGTTCTATTTTTAAATCCTTTGATCATTTTTACTGCTCTGTACATCTCTCTCTTGACTCTCTGAATCTAAACAATTGGTGCTCACATGGGTCTGACCAGTGTTCTGTTTATTTATAGTTTTATTCTGGATGTGTCACTTCACATTCCTAATGCTTAACTACTATTTATGCATCCCAGTATCACCCTTGCTTTTTTAAGAACAAAAGCATTTCAGTGGAGGTGATACATTATCTCTGAGCATTTATTTGTATCACAGGTAAACTAAGGCCATTTGAAAACAGCCTCCCTTCACACACACACAACTGTGTATATCCTGATTATAAATTTTTTCTAAGTATACTAATTTTTTTTTTTATTTTAGCAGTTGTAAAAGAACAGCACTATTCTCTGGAGCTACTTCAGGTTAATTATGGTCTATCACACATTGAAGGAAAAAAGAAAATCAGGGTACAAAAAGGGTAAAAAGAATGAATTTTAAACAATTAATTGAATTATATTTCTTTAAAAAACACAATATATCTGAAATAAATAATCAGATTTTTGGTTGAATTGTTAGATTTTACCAATGAAATGCTTTTTATCTTTCTACTTTAAACATGGATTATAGTCACAGTGTTTGCATTTGAAGTTTGCATCTGTCATTGCTATGGATGCAAAAAAAATCGAAATAATTATATTATGAAACTGGAACCAAAATTGGCATGGTAACTCATTGAAAGTTAAGATTTCCTTGATTATTATGTCAACTATCAGATTATAGCTTGAGTTTATGATTAATTCCAAGAGTTCGTGGCACAGATTGTTTTCTTTAATTCTGCGTGATAGGGTTATGATGCTGCTTTGTTGAAGGACAGAATTTTACTTGCTTCTTTCACTTGTGTCTTTAAGAACTTTTACCGCTTTCTAAAAACGTTGCAATCAGAGATTTTCATTAAATCCTTCTTTCCATAGTTACTCCCTTGTTTTGCTGATTAAATCTTTGTTTCCTTTTCTTTGGGAGGTTTAGATTATGGCCAACTATTTACAGCATGTTAATAATTTATTTATGACTCAAAATAAGACTAAAAATTAGTGAAACTTAATACTAGAAAGGTTCCATATGTTGGGATGTGCTCAGATTATTATTTTTTGCCTATAACTTTTAAGTTACAAATCACTGAGATGTAACTTATGTGCCGGCACTGTATGGGATTTCATGAATATTTAGTGCTTTGTTTCTATTTCTAAGTCTGTTAAGTTTCATAAATCAGCACTGTTTTTGCCTGGTTGCTACATAGCTGTGATTTTTGTGCTGTCTCTTCTGTATTATAAGGGCTGAGTTTCATACAGTTTGCCTATGGAAATAATTCCTAGTAGGTAAAAGATGAATTCTGTTGGCTCAATGTTAAAGGTTATGGTTTAAGTGTAATGGAAGCAGAAAATATACATTTAAACTTCACTTTAAACCTCCAACTCCTGTGTGTTGTTTATAGGTTAGTAAATAATGAGATCTTATGATTCTATTTCCAATTTTATGATCTGGAATCCAAACTATTACCAGCTATTTTTTGTCTGAAAACTCCATTGGCAATGTTTCTGTAGACTTCAGAACTGTAAATAAAGACTCTCAGCTATTTTATTGGGGTGTTACATGTTCTAAGGGCTTCCTTAGAAGCCCTGGTGGCTCAGCTGGTAAACAATCTGCCTGAAATGTGGGAGACCTGGGTTCAAGATCACCTGGAGAAGGGAGTGGCTACCCACTCCAGTATTCTGGCCTGGAGGATTCCATGGACTGTATACTCATGGGGTCACTAAGAGTTGGACCTGACTGAGTCACTTTCACTTTTACCTGTTCTAAGCCAGCAATTCCCAATATGCCAATATGATCAATCATCATATTGGGATGTTTTCTGAAAATATAGATTTCCAGACTCAACCTTGGGAAATTTTTATTTTTTATTTTTACTGGGTAGCAATTAAAGCAGAGTCTCAACCTTGGTTACAGATTAGAATCCTCTGTGAAGATTAACTCCCCCTTGCCAAACTTGATGTCTCAGCTCCATCCCCAGAGATCTTTATGTAATTCTGGGTCAGCTTAACTTTAACCCAAACTAAAAGTTTTTCAGACTTAATATCCAGGTACTTTTGAGAACCACTGCTTTAAACAATATATTGCTTGGTTAGAAGTACGATATTCAGCATTTCTTATAGATAATATTGATTTGGCTTACAATTTTATAGTTTCATTACCATCATCAAATATTTCCCTTTTTTTGTTGTTTATAAAATTATACTATTAGCCCCTTTGAAGCTGATACCTCTGAAAAAGTTCTGGCATGGGAAGATTTCTGAGACTGTTTACTTCATCAGGAGAAATATATGACTTTGAGAAATACTGTAGAAGCAGAATTGCCTTCCTCCCACCAGACAGAGAGATTAGGGGTAGTAGAATTAATCAGTTGATTTTGCTGTGCCCAGGATGACAAAGAGCCCTGCTTTAGCTTGAGTTGACTCCTTGACCCTTGGTAACGGTAGCTAACATTTATTGAGTACTTACTATAAACCAAATTCTTAGAATTCCTCACCATAGCCACACTGTCATTTTATAGGAAAGAAAATGACAGGCACAGAGAGGTTAATTAACTTTCCCTGAGTCACACAGTTTTAGTATCCAGTAAAGGCTGGATGTGAACCTTGGTGTTCTGACTCCAGGGCCTTTATGACTGCCTATGATGTCACCTTGCCTGACTTGCTAGGCCACTATATGGTATAATGAATATGAATGAGGGATACATAAGCATATCGAAGTCCGATCTCACATGAGCAGTGTTTACATGTACAACTTACTTGACTTCTCTTTAATTATGCCATCTGTAAAATGAGGTTAATAACTCCTTCACAATGTTTATTATGAGGCTTTTAAATAAAAGGTTAGCTTCATACCTGGCTTATACAAGTACTAAGGAAGTAGAGTCTGTTTTTATAAGTCAGCACAGTTTACAAGTCCAAAAACCTAGAAATTTTGGGTTTAGATTCATTGCTGTTCTTCATATTGGTTGTTGTTGTTCAGTCATTAAGTTGTGTCCAACTCTTTGCAATCCCATGGACTGCAGCACACCAGGCTTCCCTTCACTATCTCCCGGAGTTTGCTCAAACTCATGTCCACTGAGTCAATGATGCCATCCAACCATCTTATTCTCTGCTGCCACCTTCTCCTTTTGCCTTCAGTCTTTCCCAGCACCAAGGACTTTTCCAGTGAGTCAGCTCTTTGCATTGGGAGGCCAAAGTATTAGAGCTTCAGCTTTAGCATCAGACCATCTAGTGAATATTCAGAGTTTATATCCTTCAGGATTGACTGATCTCCTTGCTGTCCAAGGGACTCTCAAAAGCCTTCTCCAGCACCACAATTTGAAAGCATCAATTTTTTGGCACTCCGCTTTCTCTATGGTTCAACTCTCACATCTGTACATGACTATTGGAACAACCATAGCTTTGATTATATGGACCTTTGTTGGCAAAAGGATATTTCTGTTTTTTAATATGTTGTTTAGATTTGTCATAGCTTTCTTTTCAATAAGCAAATGTCTTTTAAATTCATGGCTGCAGTCATCACCTGCAGTGGTTTTGGAACCCAAGAAAATGAAATCTGTCACTGTTCTTTTTTTCCCCTTTCTATTTGGTGGCTCAGATGGTAAAGAATCTGCCTGCAATGCAGGAGACCCTGATTCAATCCCTGGCTCAGGAAGATACCCTGGAGAAGAGAACAGCAACCCACTCCAGTATTCTCGTCTGGAGAATTCCATGGAGAGAGGAGCCTGGCAGGATACAGTTCATGGGGTCCCAAAGAGTTGGACACAACTGAGGGACTAACACACCATTTACCATGAAATCATCCATGATCTTAGCTTCTTTTGAATGTTAAGTTTTAAGCCAGCTTTTTCATTCTCTTTTTTTACCTTCATCAAGAGGCTCTTTAGTTCCTCTTCACTTTCTGCCATTAGAGTGGTGTCATCTGCATATCTGAAGTTGTTGATATTTCTCCTGGCAGTCTTGATTCCAGCTTGTGATTCATCCAGCCCAGCATTATGCATGATGTACTGTGCATATAAGTTCAATAAGCAGAGTGACAATATACAGCCTGGATGTACTCTTCTCAATTTGGAACCAGTTCGTTGTTTCATGTCTGGTTCTAACTGTTGCTTCTTGACCTGCATACAGGTTTCTCAGGAGGCAGATAAGGTGGTCTGGTAGTCCCATCTCTTGAAGAATTTCCCACAGTTTGTTGTGATCTACACAGTCAAAGGCTTTAGCATAATCAGTGAAGCAGAAGTAGATGTTTTTCTGAAATTCCCTTGCTTTCTCTATGATCCAGTGAGTGTTGGCAGTTTGATCTCTGGTTCCTCTGCCTTTCTAAACCCAGCTAGTACATCTGGAAGTTCTCTGTTCACATACTGCTGAAGCCTAGTTTAAAGGATTTTGAGCATAACCTTGCTAGCATGCGAGATGAGCGCAGTTGTACAGTAGTTCAAACATTCTGCAACATTGTCCTTTTTAGGGATTTGAGTGAAAACTGATATTTTCTAGTCTTGTGGCCACTGCTGCGTTTTCCAAATTTGCTGGCATATTGAGTGTGGCACTTTCACAGCGTCATCTTTTGGGATTTGAAATAGCTCAGCTGGAATTCCATCACCTCCACTAGCTTTGCAGTAATACTTCTTCAGGTCTACTTGACCTCACATTCCAGAAAGTCTAGCTCTAGGTGAGTGATCACACCATAGTAGTTATCTGGGTCATTAGACCTTTTTTTGTAGAGTTCTTTTGTGGTTTTTTTGACATCTTTTCTTAATCTCCTCTGCTTCTGTTAGGTCCTTGCTGTTTCTCTCTGTTGAATGGTATGCTTTGGAAACAACTGAGATCATTCTGTCATTTTTGAGATTGCACCAAGTACTGCATTTCAGACTTTAGTTGACTATGAGGGCTGCTCCAAATTTTGGGTTTAGATTCAGTGCTATTCTTCCTGTGGATAGGCTAAAATATACGGTAATGTATATAGACTTAGTTAAAGTTTATTCTAACCCTGAAATTCTCTAATTTTTATAAATTTTATCATTCACCCAGTTACATTCTCTCTACTTGGCAAAATTCCTCTGGTCCTACCATTATGGTTAATCATTTAGTTTGTTAAATAAATCTTAATTTTTCATTGATTTATATAAGAAAAGCTAAGCCTCATTCTTGAAAATATATTACTTTAGGTTCTGAGTATAGGACTTTTCCTAAGGAATTAATATGGTAGCTTACTTAAAAGTTTCTCCCAACATGTCGCCACATAAAATTACTGAAATGGGACTCTAAATACTTGTTTTCTGTTCTTCTTGATCTTCCTTCTTTAAGTACTGGCATGTTCAGGTGTGTTTACTTAACCTTTTAAGTGGTTTGTCTTTGGTTGTCTTACATGTAAATTTGAAAGCTATGTTTTATGATAGTGATGACTTCTTCTTGCTCTAATAGTATGTGATACTGGATATTATAAAATAGCAACAAGGATACATTTATATATGTAAACTGTGTATATAATGGGAACTGCAGTTCTTAGCCACTAGCTCATCTTTTTAGTTCCAACATTCTTTTCCTTATTTTGCTGCTGCTGCTGCTAAGTCGCTTCAGTTGTGTCCAACTCTGTGCAACCCCATAAATGGCAGCCCATCACGCTCCTCTGTCCCTGGGATTCTCCAGGCAAGAATACTGGAGTGGCTTGCCATTTCCTTTTCTGTTCCTTATTTTGAGCTCACCTATTAAAAACAATAAAGGATTATATTATTTCTAACTTTTTAATGATTCTATTAATCATCCCCCATTGTCAGCCTTTTGCTAAAAATATAACTGCCCTGGTACCTAGTGATCTCTTCCTTGGTTACTCTCTAATAACTCCTGGAAATTTGCTCTATCTTCTATCATCTAGTATTTTATTACCTAATTATAGTGTTCCTCAAATACTGATTTCTGGATATATGTTTGATTTACACAAATAGTGGAAATATTTTCTTAATTTACACATATAAGAGTTGACTTAATGGATAAAAGACTTCTCCCATAAAATATTTTTAAACCTCTGACACCTGGTACCATTTGTCTGTGTTAGAACAAAATATGACAGAATATGCAATTAATACAAAATTATTTATATGGTAGTATATTGATCTCAAACTAATATCCAATCCATTGCAGACTAATTCTTTTGTAACATACAATAAAAATGAATCACCAGAAAAATAATATTTTGAAAAAACAAAAAATCAAATTTTTAAAATTATTTGTTGCAAAAGAAATAAAATCAATCTGTCAAACTGGTCTAAAATTAGTTCTCTCAAAAACAATTTCATTCTCAATGACTGTTTTTGTCATAAATTGAAAGCAAAGAGTTCATAGAACTGTACTGATCTGTGAATATGACATTGAATTGTGCTGTTCTTGAAAAGCAAGTTTGACTTACTATTTTTTTGTAAGTTTGAAATTCTTCCACAAAAATAAGAGAGCTTCCTTATTCCCCTCTCTCAGCATGTAGTATTCTCTAAGTGACTGGAGCTCCCTAGCTTCAGATAATCTCTACATTCAGTGACTGGATCCTTCAGAGTCTTTGCTGGGTGAAAATTTAAGTTCACTTCAGTCACTCAGTCTTGTCCAACTCTTTGCAACCCCATGGACTGCAGCACGCCAGGCCTCCCTGTCCCTCACCAACTCCTGGAGTTTACTCAAACTCATATCCATCAGAGTCAGGGATGCCATCCAGCCATCTCATCCTCTGTTGTCCCCTTCTCCTCCCACCTTCAATCTTTCCCAGCATTGGGTCTTTTCCAATGAGTCAGTTCTTCGCATCAGGTGGCCAAAGTATTGGAGTTTCAGCTTCAACATCAGTCCTTCCAATGAGTATTCAGGTCTGATCTCCTTTAGGATGGACTGGTTGGATCTCTTTGCAGTCCAAGGGACTCTCAAGAGTCTTCTCCAACACCACAGTTCAAAAACATCAATTCTTCCGCACTTAGCCTTTTTCACTGTCCAACTCTCACATCCATACATGACTACTGGAAAAACCATAGGCTTGACTAGATGGACCTTTGTTGACAAAGTAATGTCTCTGCTTTTTAATATGCTCTCTAGGTGTGTCATAACTTTTCTTCCAAAGAGCAAACGTCTTTTAATTTTCGTGGCTGCAGTCAATATCTGCAGTGATTTTGGAGCCAAAAAAAGTATAGTCTGTCACTGTTTCCACTGTTTCCCCATCTGTTTGCCATGAAGTGATGAGACCAGATGTCATGATCTTAGTTTTCTGAATGTCGAGCTTTAGGCCAACTTTTTCACTCTCCTCTTTCACTTTCATCAAGAGGCTCTTTAGTTCTTCTTCACTTTCTGCCATAAAGGTGGTGTCATCTGCATATCTGAGGTTATCGATATTTCTCCTGGCAATCTGGATTCCACCTTGTGCTTTATCCAGCCCAGCATTTCTTATGATGTACTCTGCATATAAATTAAATAAGCAGAGTGACAAGATATAGCTTTAATGTACTCCTTTTCCTATTTGGAACCAGCCTGTTGTTTCATGTCCACAAGAGACTGACCCAGACTTGCCTGTGAGTGTTCAGGAGTCTCCAGTGGAGGCGTGGGTCACTGGTGACCTGTTGCAGTTTTGGGGGCACTGAGTATAGCAATACATGCATGGGATCTTTTGAAGGAGGTCACCATTATCTTCATTACCCCCACCATAGTTTGGCCCCAGGTAAATATAAGGGAGGGAACATAGCTCCCCCCATCAACAGAAAGAAAGAAAGAAAGTGAAGTTACTCAGTCATGTCTGACTCTTTGTTACCCCAAGGACTGTCGCCTACCAGGCTCCTCCATCCATGGGATTTTCCAGGCAAGGATACTGGAGTGGGTTGCCATTTCCTTCTCCAGGAGATCTTCCCCACCCAGGGATCAAACCCTGGTCTCCTGCATTGTAGACAGACGCTTTACTGTCTGAGCCACCAGGGAAGTTTAAGATTTACTGAGGATGGCCCCATCCATCAGAACAAGACCCATTTTCCCCCTCAGTCAGTCTCTCCCATAAGGAAGCTTCCATAAGCCTCTTATCCTTCTCCATCACAGGGCAGACAGACTGATTACCACAATCACAGAAAGCTAACCAGTCTGATCACATGGACCACAGCCTTGTTCAACTCAATGAAACTATGCAGGTCCACCCAAGATGGACAGGTCATGGTGGAGAGTTATTACAAAATGTGGTCTACTGGAGAAGGGAATGGCAAATCACTTCAGTAGTCTTGCCTTGAGAACCCAATGAACAGTATCAAAAGGCAAAAAGATAGGACACTGAAAGATGAACTCCCCAGGTCGATAGATGCCCAATATACTATTGGATTCAGTGGAGAAATAACTCCAGGAATAATGAAGAGATGGACCCAAAGCAAAAACAACACCAAGTGGTTGATGTGACTGGTGATGGAAGCAAGGTCCAATGCTGTAAAGAGACCTTTACAGAATGTTAGGTCCGTGAATCAAGGCGAATTGG
This sequence comes from Antilocapra americana, assembly GCA_007570785.1. Classification (NCBI taxonomy): domain Eukaryota; kingdom Metazoa; phylum Chordata; class Mammalia; order Artiodactyla; family Antilocapridae; genus Antilocapra; species Antilocapra americana. Next base: position 19,682,773 of record ML661346.1, read on the forward strand.
AAGTGGTCGAACAGGAGATGGCAAGAGTGAACATCAACATTTTAGGAATAAGTGAACTAAAATGGACTGGAATGGATGAATTTAACTCAGATGACCACTATATCTACCACTGTGGGCAAGAATTCCTTAGAAGAAATGGAGTAGCCATGACAGTCAAAAAAGATTCTGCAATGCAGTACTTGGATGCAGTCTCAAAAATGACAGAATGATCTCTGTTTGTCTCCAAGGAAACCATTCCATATCACGGTAATCCAAGTCTATGCCTCGACCAGTAATGCTGAAGAAGCTGAAGTTGAACAGTTCTATGAAGACCTACAATAGCTTCTAGAACTAACACCCCAAACAGATGTCCTTTTCATTATAGGGTACTGGAATGCATAAGTAGGAAGTCAAGAAACACCGGAGTAACAGGCATATTTGGCCTCGGAGTACAGAATAACGCAGGGCAAAGACTAACAGAGTTTTGTCAAGAGAATGTACTTGGTTATAGAAGGTTATAGCAAACACCTTCTTCCAACAACATAAGAGAAGACTTTACACATGGACATCACCAGATGGTCAATACTGAAGTTAGATTGATTATATTCTTTTCAGCCAGAGGTGGAGAAACTCTATACAGTCAGCAAAAACAAGACCAGGAGCTGAGTGTGGCTCAGAACAAAAACTCCTTATTGCCAAAGAAAGTAGGGAAAACCACAAGACCATTCAGTTATGACTTAATCAAATCCCTAACGATTATACTGTGGAAGTGAGAAATAGATTTAAGGGACAAGATCTGATAGACAGAGTGCCTGATGAAATATGGATGGAGGTTCATGACATTGTACAGGAGACAGGGATCAAGACCATCCCCAAGTAAAAGAAATGCAAAAAAAGCAACATGGCTGTCTGAGGAGCCCTTACAAATAGGTATGGAAAGAAGAGAAGTAAAAAGCAAAGGAGAAAAGGAAAGATATACCCATTTAAATGTACAGTTCCAAAGAGTAGAAAGGAGAGATAAGAAGGCCTTCCTCAGTGATCAATGCAAAGAAATAGAGGAAAACAATAGAATGGGAAAGACTAGAGATCTCTTCAAGAAAAGAGATACAGAGGGAACTTTTCATGCAAAGATGGGGACAATAAAGGACAGAAATGTGACAGAAGATATTAAGAGGTGACAAGAATGCACAGAAGAACTATACAAAAAAGATCTTCATGACCCAGATAATCACAATGGTGTGCTCACTCACCTAGAGCCAGACATCCTGGAAGGTGAAGTCAAGTGAGTTTTAGGAAGCGTCACTACGAACAAAGCTAGTGGAGGTGATGGAATTCCAGTTAACTATTTCAAATTCTAAACGATGATGCTGTGAAAGTGCTGCACTCAATATGCCAGCAAATTTGGAAAACTCAGCAGTGGCCACAGGACTGGAAAAGGTCAGTTTTCATTGCAGTCCAAGAAAGGCAATGCTAAAGAATACTCAAACTACTGCACAATTGTACTCATCTCACACACCAGTTAAGTACTGCTCAAAATTCTCCAAGTCAGTCTTCAACAATACATGAACTGTGAACTTCCAGATGGTCAAGTGGTTTTAGAAAACGGAGAGGAACCACAGATCAAATTTAAGTTGATATGTGTTAAGCCTCATCTGTATTTACCCTCTCAGGGAGTGATTTGTTCAGATCCTTTCTTGATAATGACTTTTAGTGAGAAGAAAAGAGGACAGACAGCCTGGGTTGGAACCAAGTGACTCAGGTGTAGACAGGGGACACTACCAAAATAGGTCATATCTGGGCCACATGTCTGCTAATAAGTCCCCAGAGATTTATTCATGATTTTAATGTCAGCATCATTGTCCAGGTGGAAAACAATCCAAAAAGTTGATGATGGAGAAAATAAAAGTAAGATCATTCTGCTGCAAAAATATTTGAGTCTTTAAAGTTGTTTTTTCCTTTTGATTTATTGTAAGAAAGAATACAGAAATTACTATTGCTCAAAATAGTCATTCTACTGGAAACCTCAAATAGCAAATTATATATATATATACATATATATAAATATATATTGAAAGATAGTTGCTAGGAGAGTAGATTTTCCAGACCCCGATGAAAGATTCATTTTGCAATCAGCTTAAGCCTATATTTTTGAAACTCAAAACCTTACTCATCTGGCAGAGAAAAGGATCATAATCACTGAGAGGGAATACAAAGATCTTTCAGAGCATCCAGATTTTACTTCGAAATCTTAATCTTCAAGGACTTTCCCATATACTTTTAAAAATCTTATTTGCCTGTCAAGGAATTTTATGCATTATTTCACAACCAAGTTAACTATTCTAATGTAAAAGTCTACCTTTATAAGGACCCAAGAGAGAGATTTCTCTCTGACAATACGTTAAAAATACAGCACTTCCCCTGAGCTACTCATTTGTTTTATCTTTTTCTTAGCTCCTTTGCTTAGTAGATTCAAGACTTTGATAATGTATTTAACTTTCATGGTCTTCACTTTCATTTCAAAGGTGGGAATAAAAATTTTACCCACTTTATAGAGTTGATCTATAGATTAAATGAATTAATATTGCATAAATAGTTAAACATGCTTGGAACATAAGTGTTTAACAAGTGTAAGCTGTTATTGTTGCTACTGTTGTCTTTCATAGAATTGGTGACTCTTGTGACTATTCGTTTTCCTTTTTGCTTTTCCCTAGGAACATAAAGGATCATATCTGCTTATTCTAGTAGCTGTCCACTATTCTTTTATTCCCCCTATTCTTGATTTGTCATCAGTTTAATCTTTATTTTTCTATTTTGCATGCATATTCATAGGCTGCCTCAAATTCTTTTTGGAATAAAGTGGCATATCAATCGTTCATCTATCATTCTCTTAAAAATTGGATTATGGGTTCACCTATGGACAAGAATAACCTCAAAGACATTTTAAACTCATGATTGGCTTAAATTTGTTTTCCTGAACTTATCACCTGAGAGGACATCCCTTGTGGCTCAGATGGTAAAGAAGCCACCTGTGATGCAGGATTTGATCCCTCAGGTTCTATCCCTGAGTTGGGAAGATCCCCTCAAGAAGGGAGTGGCAACCCATTCCAGTATTCTTGCTTAGAGAATTCCACGGTCAGAGGAGTCCATGAGGTCGCAAAGAGTCAGACACGACTGAGTGACTACATTCTCACTTCACTTTCACTTTTCAACACTTGAGAAGGAGATGGAATTACTATATTTGATTTGGAAAATCGTTACTGCCATATGTCTGAGGCCTATCGTCCAAGTGTATTGCTGTTACACCAAGGAGGGGTGCTGGGATGGGTGATAGGAGTCCTCCTCAATATCAGTCACAGTAGAGCATCCCAAATCACCCAGGTACCCCCAGTGCCAAGCACAGTTTCTGGTGTATTATGATACTCAGTAAAGGATTGATGAATGAATGTATCATTTTTGCCTGGGTGCCACATTTTTCATTTGGCAGCTTGAGTTTAGGAACCTCAGTGAGTGATAATCATAGAATTCTCTTAAATGAAGCTTTATTTTCTGGAAACAAAACCTTCCTATCAAGCAAAACTCTAGGAAGCTTTTTGTGATTTATTCCCTGCATAATCCACTTTCTATCATTCTTCCATGCTCACTCTGTATTCTAAGATTATCAAGTCACATACCAGAGGAAGGTCTCTGAGACCAGGATGCTTTTTCATTCATATTTATCCTTCAACCTGCTGATCTCTCGTGTCTAGTAAAGTACTTATCCTTTAAATCTTGACTTATTTGCTAATTGACTCCACTAGAACTAGACATGTCAACATTTATGACCCCTCCATGCCAGTATATATCCTCATTGTAATCTTCTATACTTTGTATTTTCTCAACTTGATGCTCTGGTAACCTGTAGTGGAGAAAAATCATAGGTTTTGTAATTGGGCAAAATCAGGTTGGGTCCTTTTTAGCTGTGTAACTAAGCCCTGTTGCTTAACCTTGCTGAGAGTTTACTTGTTTTAAAAAGAGTATAGTAAAGCCTATCTCATAAGGTGCTGTAAAGGTTAAATTAGGTAATATACGCAAAGGTCAAGCACATAATCAGTGCTCAGTTAATAAATAATAGAGTAGACACACTAAAACGTGTGTGGCATCACGCCTGATTCTTGAAAAAGTGAAGATTATATACCAGATATATGATGATAGGTGAAAAATCAATTTGAATTTTGATTTCAAGCATTAGGTTTTTGAATTAAATTTATTTTAGGGTTATGAATGTCAAAGGGGGAGAATCATGTTTTTATCTGCCTTCTAAAAAGTACTTAGAATAGCATCATGTGTTAATAGACACTAATGATTTTGTTGAATGACCAGCAAGCAGATTTGCTTCTTTGCTTCACATGTCGTTAAGGCTCATCAGTGATTATCATGGTATTAGAGCAGTAGTGTTCCAAAACCTCACCATAAGCACTGGTTTCCAGATGAGGCTATTCTTGAAAGACTTAATTTAAGCTTTTCCACTTAGCATTTAGTGTGACTTATTTTGTACAATGACAAAGCTGCAGGTGTTAACAAAATCTAAGAGTTTAAAAATGTGCTTGTGGTATATTTAAAGTGACCAAAATAACTTTTTTTAAGATTCAAAAATAAACTGTTGACATAAATCACAGAAATACCACTGCTTAAGAAATAAGATTTGTCGCATTTCATCATTTTCACTCGGAATGAAAGATCCTCTGTAATCTAGCCCTGGTTTACCTTCCAGACATATCCTGCACCCACCCTCTTTTTCAGACCCTCTGCAGTCTTGCCTCATGATGGATTTTTTTCCCACCTCTGTTTCTAATTCTTCCTTTGCATCTGATGTGTTTTTATGTAGAGACATGCCTTTTCTATCTTTTTATTCCAACATGGAGCTGAAACTCAGGACCTGGCTAGTGGTGAGGGCTCGAGACGTATTTTCTTAGTGGCAGGTCCCTCAGAGAGCCTGAGTGGGGATGTGGAGCATTCAAACACATCCTGTCCTTCATGGGAAAGTCAATGACTAGAGTTGTTGGAGTTTGTGGCTGGGCTCCCCAGACTGGTGATAAAAGCTGTGCTTAAACTTCCCTGGCACTGTGCTTGATGGAGAATGGGTGCAGCCTGAGTGGCAGGGGAACTGAGGTTCACAGACTTGGCCCACAGACAGTGGATGAAGGTCAGAATGGAAAAGGCAATTTTGAATGAATCACAAGGCATAACATATAGCTGACCTTTCTGCTTAGCTCTCTCTCCAACTCCTAGCTTCTTCAGGATTTGTAGCAGAGGCCTGGGGAGAAGACACTCATGGACAGTTAGTTCCTTTAGTCAGCAGTGCAAGAGGGCAGCTCAGTTGGAAAGCTGAGTGAGAAGAATAAGATGCTTATAAAAATTGTTTGTATATCTGTCTCTCTGATTCCTCATACTTCCATACTACAAAGCCTAAAGAAATTTCTAGAATCTGTGTTTTTTCTTAGAGTAACAAGGTACAGTGTTTAAAGTGCCTTGTAACTTCTTAGAGGAGATATTTCTCTGTAGGGTCTCTCAGATGGAAGAAACCAAATGTGACATTTCACAATCTGGGAAGGGGGAGGCATCTTGCTAATTGAGAAAACATTTCTATTCACAGTCTTTAGACTGAGATTTAGACTATACTATCCCCCAACTAACATCTGTTCTTGGTAAAGATAGCATGGCTAAATTCAACCCGTCCATTATTTAAAGGATGAGGCATGTCTCCATTTTACCTTGGTGGGTCTATGGAGAAGGAAATATGATCAGGAATTTTTACAACCTCATGACCACACCAGCTATTCTTTTTATGTATAATAACTTATTCTTCCATACCTCCTGCAAGAAATCTGAAAGACTGAGCGTTAAAATACTGAGCAATTAAGAGTTTGAGACTGAGAAACCGACATTGGTAAGTTAGCCTGTCTCACCTCCAGCAGTCTCTCCCCATCCACTCCCTGCAACATCAGGCTCAAGAGACACATTCATGAGCATTATAAAACACAAAGAAACTATTCTTTTTTGCATGTCTGCACAATAAGTTGTTAATTTGCAACCCACTTATATCTAAATGCTGACTTTGTTGTTGTTGCCTGGTTGCTAAGTCATATCCGACTCTTCCGCGACGCTGTGGACTGTAGCCTGCCGGGCTCGCCTGTCCATGGGATTTCCCAGGGAAGAATACTGGAGTGGCCATTTCCTTCTCCAGGGGATCTTCCTGGCCCAAGGATTGAATCTGAGTCTCCTGCGCTGGCAAGTGGATTCTTTACCACTGAGCTTACTCGGCAAACCCAAATGATGACTACCATATGTGAAATACTCCCCTTGCTTTCAGTCAAATATTGCCCATCTTTTAAAGCCCAAATTAAGTTCTGCACATTTGCCCTCCCTACCCTCTCTCACCCAAAGCTTATTAAATTTTCTTAAGTCACAGTAGCATCCTCTTTTTTGTAAAGCATTGCTTTCTGTATTTTATATCTATCTATTTGACAATGGCTCATGCACACAGTATGTGACTGGTTAGTCTTTCATTAAAAGCTTAGTTACCTTAACCACTGATTTGTCCATACTTGATTGGTTTAGACATATTTGTAGTCCCAGGAGCTAGGAACTTGGAAGCCCTAGTCTACAAAAAATTTCAGGATAGTTTTTAAAAAGGAATAAATGAACACTTGTCAGGAGATGCCTGTCGCTAACACTGTACACATCAAAACACATTCTAATGGGAATTTTTCAATGGTGCACATTAATGTCTAGTGTTTTTTTTTTTAAAGTTCTTTATTCATTTGGCTGTGTCAGGGTTAGTTATTGGGTCTTAGATGCGGCACACAGGGTCTTCATTATGTGATTTTCATTGCGTCTTGTGGGATCTTCTGTTGCAGCGCGTGGACTCACTAGTTGTGGCATGTTGGCTTAGTTGCTCTGAGGCATATGGGATCTTATTTCCCTGACCAGGGATTGAACTCTCTGCCTCTGCATTGCAAGGCAGATTCTTAACCACTGGACCACCAGGGAAGTCCCAATTTCTAGTGTTTTTACAAGGAATTCCACGTAAATATGTAAAGCTTTATGTTTGTTTCTTATTTTTAAACTAGTTAATGTTCATTGAAATTTTGAAAAGTGTGAAAAGGTATAAATGAGTACAAAAAAGTCACTTAATATCCTAATACTCATTTTGGCATACTTCCAACATTTTTTGTTACATATTTGAGACTTTACATATAATTTCATATCCTGTTTTTGCATTTAATATTATAACATGAGGAATTTCCTTAGTCATTTAAAGTACCTAGCAAACATTATTTTAAAAGCAAAAATGGATATTTCTTTGTTTCCTATTCTCATTATATGAATAATTCATGCTAGTTATAGAAATTTCAAATAATGCATAAATGTATAGGGAAACAGTAATAAATACAGTGAAATTTAGTGTATATTCTTCCAGAATTTTGCCCTTGCATTTAAATATAAACTTGTATGCATAAATACAGATAAAATGTAGGTACATAAACAAATAACCCTCAGATCACACTTGGTATATAGTTGGGTAGCCTATGTTTGTCACTTAATACATTTTAAAAATATTTTGCTATCCGTCATTTACATGTTTATTCTTTACTTCATTAAACAGCTACATGATATTATATGGTAAAAGTTGTAATAATTATATAAAATTCTATTGAACAGATGTATATTAGTATACTTAACATCTCCTTGCTGCATATGCCCACTCTCCCATTGTGAAGACATTGTTTTCTTAACCTTTAAAACTAAAAATAATTCTAAATTAAAAATAATATTGTGATGAACGTCTTTACCCATAAAGTGTGTCCATACAAAAATATTTCCTTAGTAGAGCCCCACTGTTGAAATTATTTATTCAAGCAGGTGAAAAAGCTTAAGATTCCTGATAAATATTATAAACTTTCTATAGTTTTAAGAATTTCTTTGCTATTCCTTATTTCATCTAAAATTCTTGCATTACCTACCCTTTGGTTTCTAAACTCATATCCTAAAAGCCTTTTCCATTTAAATTTGCAATTCTGTCATTTTCATTGAAGATATTGGACATGCTTTTATAAATTTGAATTCCAGAAAGACTCCTGTATAGGTGGCTACTCTGTGTGAAATTTGCTTGTAGATTTATTTGATGGTATTTTTTGGCACTTTGTCCTTTGTCTGCCGCTTTGCTTATGACAATAAACACAATATAGCATACCTGACAATATGAACTCTGTCTTTAAAAATGGCATTAACTGGTTTCATTCTGTACTAGTATCTACTGAGAGATGAGGTTTTATTTAGCAAAGTACTCAAGCCTGAAGTCTTTTGCAATCTTATCTATGAGATGTGTGCATTCAGAGTTAAAATTTCATGAGAACTTTGCTCAAGGAATTACTCTTCACCTCTGTTCAGTGCTAATTTACTTTCCTTGTAAGCAAACAGAATGTAGTTATACTATTTCTGTCTTAAGAACATATGCATGTTGTTCCATTAGTAGTAATATTTTCATCAGAATATTGTTGAACAGTAGCAAGTGATAACATTTGTAGGCAGTAATCAGAGACTTGACAGCTTTTCTCATCACTAACATTCTTTCTTCTAGGAGGCGAGAGATGTAAATTGAATAGAACCCTTCAGAAAGTGATTATTAGCTGATGTTAACTCAAATACCAAGTAGAAGTTGGATTACTCACTTTAAAAAAAGAGTCATTTTCTGAGGTATCCTAATGGCTTCATTTTATAAGTGACAGCCATAACAGAGTGGGGAATGAAATACAATTGTGCAACATTTCTTATCTTTCAGAGAGAAAATATGAGTGACCATGTGTGAGTTTCTTCAATTCCCTGCTAAGCACCTAAAATTTATGGGAATCTATTCCATTTCCTTCTTTCTTTAGCAGTTGTGAAGGAAGAAGAGCCTCTCCTCCTATCTAAAACTAAGCTTTCCCACCTCCTCGGGGAACTTTGTGCCTCTATCAGAACTTCTGTCTTATCTTCTCTTAACAGCCAAGCTTTTGAAAAGTGCCATTTGGTTCTTTCTCCTTTTATTTTACTTTTATAATGTTTAATTTACTTTCCTGCCCAACTATACATCCCTTTTCCAACCACAGTTAATATGAGGGAACTAAGCCATACAGTGTGTTCTCTTGGCAAAACTCTATTAGCCTTTACCCTACTTCATTCTCTACTCCAAGGCCAAATTTCCCCCTTACTCCAGGTATCTCTTGACTTCCTACTTTTGCATTTCAGTCCCCTGTAATGAAAAGGACATATTTTTTGGGTGTTAGTTCTAGAAGCTCTTGTAGGTCTTCATAGAACTGTTCAGCTTCTTCAGCATTACTGGTCGGGGCATAGACTTGGATTACTGTGATATTGAATGGTTTGCCTTGGAGACGGACAGAGATCATTCTGTAGTTTTTGAGACTGCATCCAAGTACTGCATTTCAGACTCTTTTTGTTGACCATGAGGGTAATTCCATTTCTTCTAAGGGATTCTTGCCCACAGTAGTCGATACAATGGTCATCTGAGTTAAATTCACCCATTCCAGTCCATTTTAGTTCACTGATTCCTAAAATGTTGATGTTCACTCTTGCCATCTCCTGTGAGTTTGGTGAATTTGTTAAACTGGCCCCCTCCCTGAAGCATCATCAGGGGATGATGTTTCACAGTCAAAGGATATGGTCCTCCCCTCATGGCCCTCTCTACAAGACTCTCCTCCTAGACCACAGGGAATGCATCCTTACCTTGGTTTTTAAGGTCTATTCTCCCTTTGCAAATCATGCCTTGATTAAACCTTACTTTCTTTCTGTTGTTCAGGTACTCAGTATTGTCTGACTCTTGTGTCCCTATGGATTTAAATTATCCTAGTTTGGGAGTACTACATGTTTGCCATTGGGACCTTAACTAAATTACAGTGGTTGATAGTGGTTGTGATTCTCTCTGGCCACTTCCCTTGTAAAGAAGTCTCTCTTCCATGGTTTCTGGTAAGGGGAGTCTCCCTGCTGGTAGTACCTGGGTGCTTTACTATTGGCTGGTGTTTCCTTAACTGTACTTGTAACTATAAAGAGGCCTTCCCTGAACTGAGGAGAAAAAAGTGAAAGTGAAAGTCGTGTCTGACTCTTTGGGATCCCATGGACTACACAGTCCATGGAATTCTCCAGGCCAGAATACTGGAATGGCTAGCCTTCCCCTTCTCCAGGGGATCTTCCCAACCCAGGGATCAAACCCTGGTCTCCTGCATTGCAGGCAGATTCTTCACCAGCTGAGCCACAAGGGAAGCCCAAGAATACTGGAGTGGGTAGCCTATCCCTTCTTAAGGGGATCTTCCTGATCCAGGAATCTAACGGGGGTCTCCTGCCAACTGAGTTGTTAGGGAAGTTAGGAGATCCGGGTTCATTTCCCAGCCCATGCAGCCACAGTGCCCCCTTTATATTTGCGGGCTTCCCTGATAGCTCAATCGATAAAGAATCTGCCTGCAATGCAGGAGACCCTGGTTCAGTTTCTGGGTTGGGAAGATCCTCTGGAGAAGGGAAAGACTACCCACTCCAGTATTCTGGCCTAGAGAATTCCATGGACTGCATAGTCCATGGGGTTGCAAAGAGTCTGACAGGACTGAGTGACTTTCGATTTTGCTGAACTATTCTGTTAAATACTTGTATGCTATTTCTGGCTAGAACTTTGATACAGCAGACAATAAATAAATATTGAATGAATGAATGAAACTTTTGTTATCATTGTATTGTAATACCTTTGTTTCTTTGCTATTATCCCCTCAAGAGTGAAAACCACTGAAGGGCGAAAGAACTTAGCATAATACTTAACAAATAAGGTATGCTAGGTAAAAGTTCCTGAATGCTGAATGAATTTGTCTTAGAATCTGAATCTGGTTCTCAAGTTTATGAGCCATTTGACCTTGGCTTAGTCCTTTTAGGATGGCCTAGCAGTGTAGTGGTCTAAGGTGCTACGTTCAGGTCCCAGTCTCCCCTGGAGGCTTGAGTTTGAATCCCACTCCTGACAAGCCAGCCTTTGGTCCTTCCTTCATGACTCAAGCGGTAAAGAAGGTGCCTGCAAGGCAGGAGACACAGGAGATGTAGGTTCGATTGCTGGGTCAGGAAGATCCCGTGGAGGAGGTAATGGCAACCTACTCCAGTATTCTTGCCTGGAGAATCCCATGGACAGAGGAGCCTTGTGGGCTACAGTCCCTAGGGTCTCAAAGAGTCAGACACGATTGAGCATGCAAGCACTAGTCCCTTAGGTTCTATAAAACATAAAGAACCTAAATGTATTTAATATTAAAAATATTAATAGTTACTCCACATGGTAATATTTATCCTTTATGCTTATTGTAAATTATAGAGATGTTTTTTTAAATGTAAGAATTGACTTCAAAAGAGAATGATACATGCAAGGTATTGCTGTTCTAGAGGAAATAGTTCCTGGTCAATAAGTACCATAAATTCCTTCTTTTTTTAAGTTGGTTTGTAGCCCTTTTTACTTTCTTTAGTCAGAACATAAAGTCATCTGGATCATTTGCCTTGCTTATCACGAAAGCAGGAACTTTGTTTTCATCTGAGAGTGTAAAGCCACTAAAGTGCCTATGGATTTGTTTTTATTTCAGGGACTAAGGTTCTGACTCTATTGGTGAAGGTATAATTTATTTCCTTTACCCCAACACTCTGAAAGGACATCCTTTAAGACAAATGTGGTCATCTATAGGTAGGAACCTATATTAGAACCTTTACTAGATTACTGCATGTCAGTCTTGTTTGTGAAGTCATCAATCATTGGTTTGTCCTATCCAAGAAATGAATATAGGTTCACATATCTTTAATAGCATTTAGTTGTGTTATCTTGATTTTTCCTCTTGATTATTCGTCCTCCCTTTAATAGCCTGGGCTCAGCCTACCTCTGTGATCCTTGGCTACACTGCTGGCTTGGCTTGAAAGGCAAGTGTGTGACAGGGAAGTTGTTACCACTAAACATAAAGATAATGAATGAGTTACAATCATTATAAAAATAAGAATAAATGATTAGTACTGATATTTATGGAGCACTTACTTTGTGCCGGGGACTGTACTAGGCACTTTACAGACAATAACCTACTTGATCTTGACAGCAACAGTTATGAGATATATATAGTTATTATCTCTCCATTTTATAGATGAGGAAACTGAAGAACAGAAAGGTTGTGACATATTTTTCAGATTGTAAGGTGTGAAGCCAGCCATGAATCCAGGAAATCTGACTCTAGAGTTCTTAACCACCTGTGCCATGTTGCCCCTCATAATGATACAAGAGTTAGGATTAAGCTAATATATGTGGTCATTGACTTTAAATCTAACACTCTGTTTCTACCTCCCTTCTTTTACCCAACACTTAGGTTGCAGTCGTGTGTATTTCTGTATAACTTCAGTTAGTTATAAGAATGTTTTAAAACTTATTATAAGCATAGAAAGAACACTCACCTATTTAATATGTAGAATCTTTAGCTAGATTTATGAAGTCTGGAGAAAATATGTATAAATAATTACAGTATTTTTTTTCTCTTTTAAGGAAGATACCATAACTAGCTCTGAGAGAAAAGTTGGTTTAGATATCCTTTGTTGAATGGCTCCTAATAACTAGATCAAAATTATTTCTAAATAGCATGATAATGAGTTATGTGCAAATGAGTACTTTTAAGTGCTTAAAAGTATCTGAATATATTTTTAAACAGTTTCCTGAAATTTTGTGGAAAATTTATTTGTTTAAAAAAAATACATTCTTTAGAGATAGTATAAACACTAGTGTGGCCTTCTTCTGACTCATTACAAATTCAGCTTTAGTGGAAGTGGAGTGTGAATTAAGGAAGTATTTTGCTTTCCCAATGCTCCTCATTCCATTTGGAAAAATTAAGGAGAGTAAGGAAAGGGTCATCTGATTCTTTTTAAACACACCATAGTATTTGGTACCAACAAGGGGCATTCACTGAGTGTTGCCCACTGACGAGGATGAAAAAACAGATGTGCCCCAGGAGTGTGTTTCCCAGTGTAGAGAGTCCCTTTTGGGGGATAAAATCACAGGAAATGGAAGCCACTTTTACAAAAGAAAAAAAAGAAAAACAAAATGTTGGTTTGTAATTTTTTTTTTCTGGTTGTTTTAGAATTTCCATTTTTAGATGAATTTCTCACTTGTGTGAATTTATGAAAGGCAAATTATGACTTCCAGTGTTTTTCTCTCAAGCTATCCACTCAGTTTTCCATTTTACATCCCTCAAATGATTCCATTCTGTTAGAAATGTTATATGCAATTCTGTATTTACACAAGGAGTGAATTGCCAGGGAGGGGTTGAGATTTGGGGAGTTTGGATCATAAGCATCTCTTATATTGCCTCCTGCATATACTCATAGTAAGATTAAGTTCAGCAGGTAAGCTAACTTAACAGCAAAACTGAGCAACTCTGAATAAAAAAATACTAGAAAGTAAGACAGACAAATGAAATTCTCCTATTTGAAGAGGATCAATTAGAAGCATCCGTTAGATAAAAATCCTCAAAAAAAAGGTCAAGATGCAGACATTAACATTCTCAAATACTCAGAATTTATTCAGTCAATTTTACAGCATGCTTGCTATGTACCAAATACTGTTCTAGGTGGTTAGGTACACAACACTGAACAGGATAAAAATCTCTAACCTTGTGGAGTTTTCATCAAGTAGAAGTGGAGGGGAGATGTATAGTACTCAAATAAATAAGTAAAAATACAGTACTTCAAATAGAAATAAGGAAGGAAGGGAGATTAAAAAATGACAGAATGTGAGGGGTGTTCAATTTTAGTAAGTGACTTGTGAATAACTAACTCACATGATGGGATGTGTGGAGCATATATTTGGGAGAAGAGCACTGCTACAAAGGAAATACCAAGTGCAGAGGGCCTGGGCAGTGTTGTGCCTGGCATGCTTGAGGGAGGCATAGTGTTAAAAGACATGAGGTCAGAAGAAGTCAGTGGGAAATAGATCAGTTATCTAGGGATCTTGCAGGCCATTGTTAAGATTTTAGCTTTTATTTGTGCTGGTTTCTATCTTGAAAATAAGTTGTAGTATGACAAGAGTACAAGCAGGGAGACTAGTTAAGAGGCTAATGAAATGATCCAAGTGAGAGGTAATGACAGCTTGAAGGAATGGTGTAGGTGGTGAGACAGGATCAAATTCTGGATGTATTTTGAAGGTAGAGATACCGGGATTTTGCTAATGGGTTGGAGGTAGTTTATGAAAGAATGAATGAAATTAAACATGAATCCACATTTTTGGCTTGAGTAGTTGGGAGTTTGGGAGTTGGGAAAAACTCTAGTAAATGGTGCTGGATTGCAGAGGGAGGATGGGATGCTTGGTTTTGGACATTTAAGTGAGCTTGTTGAATAGCAGGTACAAAGGTTACAATGACAGAAGAGACTGGGGTTAAGGTATACGTTTGGAAATCATTCATATAGAGGTGGTTTTAAATAGATAAGAATGGATTCATTCATGAAATCAAATTCCCAGTTCCAATGCTTTTGTCTTTTCTGATGGTGATGGTGTAACAAGTTGATTTTACTTGTTTACTTTGACATAAGTGAAGTTGGTCTGTTGATCACATTGACCACAGATCTTTTCTCTACTTTAGCTTTCAGCTTCAACCATCATCTTCTTCCCTGTGAAAACTGTTTGTTGCAGTAGGGCTGACCACTAAGGTGGTCACTAAGTAGGGCTTCTCACTAAATAGCGAGCACTACTTAGCCTTCCAACCCAAGACCCATAGGAGAGAGTACTACTCACACTTTGTTGCAGTTCAAAACAAAATAAAACATAGCAGAAAACACCCAACTCCAGAACATAGCAGCAAATGATGAAAAAATTTATTTCAGATTTTGTGATTTGACAGAGGAGAAGAGTGACAGTGCATGCTGCACAGATGAAATATAACAAAAATCTCCTTTGCGCCTCCCCCTCAGTTTTTCTTAGGCTGCCAGCTGTCACATCTTCATTCTTATTCCCCACCCCCTTCACTATTTCTCAGAACTCCCCTTACTATCCAAATAATTCCCTTTTGGCTTTAGGGTTGCTTACTCTTCACCCTCCACAAAACAAAACCCCTATCTGCATTTAATCAAATCTGTTTCTTCTGCAAAGCAGTTCCACAACCTTCTGTTGAAACTCATGTTTGTCTTTTAGGTGACTAGCTGTCCATATCAAAGTACTTATCCGAACTACTTTACCCAACACCTCAGGTCTTTTTAAGTGTGTGTGTTTTTGCCTGTGTGTATGGGTGTGTGTGTAAGGGAGGTAGAGAAACAGAAAACAGAGATAGAGGAGAGAAAGAGACTGGGTGTTGAAGAGGTAACTCTCCAAATCAATGCACATTTGTTCCCTAGTTTGGATAAGAACTACAATGTATGCTGAGAATGTATTATTTTTATTTGGTCATAATTTGAATAAGGAACAATATAAAATGCCAAGAAATTTTTGATCATATCTTCACAATCTTTTTACTAATCTTTACCATCCTATTACTTATTCATGTTAATATAATTATTTTCAAACTCTCTTCCTCTGCCATATAAATATGCATCACTGGATAATTGGATATAAACCAGTCTATGTTCTATTTTAACATTTTCCCTTATACTAGTCTTCTCTACTCTCATGGATACCGCACTGTGCTGTCCAAATCTCCTGTTCAGAACAGAGGGACTTATTTCCTCAGCTGATGGGAAGAACTGTCCTCTGTTAAAGAGAGCCTTCTTACTCAAATTCCATGTCTCTGAAATAAAGATAAAAATGGCTCAGCTTCCTCACTCCAACTCAGGACAACTGGAAAGGGCCATCCCAGCTCCAGGGCTCTCGCTGTGCAGTCAGCCACGACCGTGTTGTGGCTTCATTGCAGCTTGACTTCCTCTATTATCCTGCTGCCTTCTCTTCCCCTCAAGCGGTTTGCTCCTGAGGGCTGTTCCTATCACACACTAATGTCTGTCTCAGAGTCTGTTTTCTGGAGAAGCTGACCGCGGCATTCCCTCCTGGTCACCTCCTACCAGAATATTTGAGACTGAGAGAGTTTTTTTTACACCTCTTCTTGAGCTGCCTGCCCTCAGCTGCTTCTCCTGGTCCCATACTTCTCTCTCCGCTCACTCTGCTGTGAGCCACTTTCTGAACCGCGATGTTGCTCTCTCCCAGCAGGTGCCCCTCTAGAGCATTTCATGTAGAACAGACACCATCTCCTTTACTATCTTATTTTCATTCCCTGCAATAGCCACCCACACCAGGCTACAAGGATATATCAGAATTATTGAATCATTGCAGGCAACTGAAAGCTTGAGTTCTTATTATATTCTTTGTTTTCAAATCCTTGCCTTTCCCTCCCCCAACCACCACACACACACACTGCAATAAGCATTTCCATTTTCAGAAATTTATAGTACATCTCTTCTTTTTCTTTTAGGGAAATCTCACTCTCAACCTACAAGATTTCTAGAATCTCTCCTTCAGAGATCATATCCCGTTTCCAGAGAGTGTTAATTTAATCCTAAAGTCTGGGTATTGACTGGACAGTCTCCTGTGGGTGCTGGCACTTCAAATCAACCTACACACAGTGTTGTTATCAATGTGATATACAGTTTCCCCAGTCACCTGGTGGTTCCTTATTAAATTATCTCCTAAGGGCAAATGAAAATCTTCAGAGTTAGTATTATCTACCTCTGTACTCCACAGTATTGGATCCACCGGCCAGTTCCACCTAGGGGTATCTATTACTTCCAATTCTTGAGTTGTGAGTTGACATGTCTCTGGTTTTTGTTATCTCTTGGCTTCTAAATCAGTTATAATTCATCCATCTTGTTTCTACCCAGAAAATTGTGCTGTTGTCATCTTCTTTCCCATTCTTTTTGTACTCTGGATTTATGCTTTAAAAATCTTTGTTGTCATTTTAATGGGTTTTAGGAGAACCCGTGACAAATACATGTTCAATCCACTGTATTTAACTCAAAATTCCAAATAGAGTATTCTCAAACAGTTAAAGTTTGTCTCATAGACCTTAGATTTATATTAAAATTGTAGGAAATTCATTATTATGAAATATAGAAATTAATCTCTAAAAGAATTTGTTGTAGGATAAATATTTTGGCTACCATTGAGGTTAAATCATATTGAAATAGGAGGAAAGAGGATTTTCTATAATTCCATATGAAATATATTAAAATAGCATTTCAATATAAGGATTTATGAATATAGCCTATCAGTTCTTCTAAAATTCCCCAGTCCTTTCTGGGGAAGGCTTCTTCATCTTTTCAAACTTCTAAGTACAAAAAGCAGTCAGGAAAGAATATTTTCCCCAGTAAGCTTTTACTTAACATTAATTTGTATCTCTTGTGACCTATTTTTTAACCTCAGTCTTTATCAGGCTATAAAGTAGCATATTTTAAAAATTCATGGATGAATTTCATATCTAAAGAAGACAAAAAATGCCTTTATTACCAGTAAGCCAAAGAGTTAAGAAAAATAGCTCTTTGTTCTTGAGTATTAAAGGGACAAGTCTGAGCAATACACAAAGCAGTGGGGAAAAAGACACATATTTTAATAAATATATTACAAATCCAAAATGCTTTTGTAAAGCACTGAAGTTTGCAATCGTTATGAGATGAGTAACACCCCATAAAATATAGTTGTTGATTTCTATTTTCAAGGGTTTTCAACAGACACTAGAAAGTTTTTCTTCCAGACCAAAAGAGCAAAGTCTTTACTTAATTTTATTACAATAGATACATAGTGTCAGGTGTACAACATAGTGATTTGATATTTTTATACATTACAAAATGATGGTCCATGATAAATCTAGCTAACATCTGTCATCATACAGAATTGTTATAATGTTACTGACTGTCTTCTCTATTCTGTACATTCCATACTCATATGTACTTACTTTATAGCTGGAACCTTATATCTCTTAATCTCTTTCATCTATTTCATCCAACCCCCAACTCCTTTCCCCTCTGGCAACTACAAGATTATTCTCTGTATCTGTGAGTCTGTTCTCACTTTGTTTTGTTTGTTCATTTATTTTGCTTTTTAGATTCCATGTATAAATGAAATCATATGGTATTTGTCTGTCTTCTAGGTCCATCTATGATTTTGCAAATGGCAAGATTAATTCTTTGTTTTATGACCGGGTAATACTTCATTGTATGTGTATATCACATCTTCTTTATCCATTTATTTATTGATGGACACTTCAGTTGCTTCCATATCTTGGCTGTTGTAAATAATGCTGCAATGAATGTAGGATACATATGTCTTTTCAAATTAGTGTTTTTGTGTTCTTTATATAAATACCGGAAGTAGAATTGCTGGCTTGTATGGTAGTTTTAGTTTTTTGAGGAGCCTCCGTGCTATTTTCCATAGTGGCTGCACCAATTTACATTCCTACCAAGGTACATTAGTGTTCCCCTTTGCTCCACATCCTTGCCAACACTTGTTTTTTGTCTTTTTGATAATTGCTATTCTGACAGGTGTGAGATAATATCTCATTGTGGTTTGATTTGCATTTTCCTGATGATTAGTGATGTTGAGCATCTTTTTATGTGCCTATTGACCATCTGAATGTCTTCTTTGGGAAAATATCTACTCAGATCCTCTGCCCATTTTTAATTGTATTTCTTATTTCTTTGATATTCAGTTATATGAGTTCTTTATACATTTTTGATATCAATCCCTATTAGATATATAACTATAAATATCTTCTTTTATTCAGTAGGTTTCCTTTTTGTTTTACTGATGACTTTTTCACTGTGTGAGAGCTTTTTTAATTTTAGCTTTCTAGTAGTTACATTTGCTTATTTTTGTTTTGTTGCCCCCGATGAAGGAGACATATGCAAAAAAAATTGCTCAGACCAATGTCAAAGAGAGTACTGCCTATATTTTCTTGTTGAACTTTTATGGTTTCAGGCCTTACATGTAATTCATTTTGAAGTTTTTTTTTATATGATGTAAGAAAGTGGTCCAATTTCATTCTTTTGCATATAGCTATGTAGTTTTCCATTTATTGAAAAGACTATATTTTCCCCATCATATTGACTGTATAAACATGGGTTTATTTTTGGGCTCTCTCTTATGTTCCATTGATCTATGTGTCTGTTTTTGTGCCAGTACTATACTGTACTTTGATTACAGTAGCTTTGTAGTAAATTTGAAATCAGGGAGCATGATACTTCTAGCTTTGTTCTTTTTTCTCAAGATTGCTTTGGCAATTCAGGGTCTTTTGTGGTTCCCATATAAATTTTAAAATTATTTGTTCTAGTTCTGTGAAAAATGTCATTGGTATTTTGATAGAAATTTCATGAAGCTGTAGATTGCTCTGGATAGTATGGATATTTTAAAAATACTGATTATTTCTTATTTGAATACTGATTCTTTCAATTCATGAACACAGTATATCTTTCCATTTATTTATGTTGTCTTCAATTTCTTTTATTAATGTCTTAACATTAAAGAGTACAGATCTTTCACCTTCTTTGTTAAATTTATTCCTGGCAGTCGGACTTGACTGAGTGCGTGCACACACACACACACAAAGCACATTTCTTTCTCTTTCCTAATTGCTATGGCTAGGACTTCGAATACTATACTGAATAAAAATGGCAAGAGGGGAATCCTTGTCTTATTCCTAGTCTTAGAGGAAAAGCTTTCTGTTTTTTCACTGTTGAGTATGATGTTAGCTGTAGGTTTGTCATATATGACCTTTTTATTCCCTCTACCTAGCCTGTTGACTTTTTATAAATCATAAATGGATATTGAATTTAGTTGAATGCTTTTTCCTGAATCTGTTGCTATAATTATATGCTTTTTGCCTTTCAGTTTCTTAATTTGATGTATCCTGTTGATTGGCTTGCAGATGTTAAACGATCCTTGTATCCTTAGAATGAATCTCACTATATCATATTGTGTGAAACTTTTAATATATTGTTGAACTGGTTTGTTAATATTTTGTTGGGACTTTTTGTATCTATGTCCATCAAGGATGTTTTTGGCCTACAGTTTTCATTTTTCTAGTGTATCCATCTGGTTTGGTATCAGGGTAATGCTGGCCTTGTAAAATAAATTTGGAAGTATTTTCTCCTCTTTAATTTTTTGGGAATAATTTGAGAGAGTTAGATATTAAATTTTTAAATGTTGGGTAGGTTTACCTGTGAAGCCATCTAGACTTTTGCTTCTTGAGAGTTTTCTGATCATGGATTCAGTTCTTTTACTAGTAATTGGTCTATTCAGATGTTTCTTCATGATTCAGTCTAAGAAGATTGTATGTTTCTAGAAACTTATCTTCTAGATTATCTAATTTGTTGTCTAATTATTCATGGTATTCTTTTATGAGGTGTAATCTTTCATTTCTGATTTTATTTGGTTTCCTTTTTCCTTGATGAATCTGGTTTTTCAGTTTTGTTTATATTTTCAAAGAATGCGTTCTTGGTTTTATTGATTTTTTTCTTTTTCTATTGTTTCTTTTGTCTCTATTTCATATCTGATCTTTATTATTTTCTTCCTTCTATTAATTTTCAGCTTTGTTTTTTCTAGTTCCTTTAAATATAAAGTTAAGTTGTTTATTTGAGATTTTTCTTATTTCTTAAAGTAAGCTTTTATTGGTTTGAATATCCCTCTTAGAACTGTTTTCACTGTGTCCTGTGGATTTTTTATCTTTGTGTTTCCATTTTCACATCTTAAGGTATTTGGTCAGCTATTTATTTGTCATTATTTCCTACTGCACTTGTGAGCTTCCTCAGTCCTTTTAAAAAATCATTTTATATATTTATTTATTTATTTTCTGCTTTCCTGGGTTGTTGTTGCTTTGCGCAGGTTTTCTCCAGTTTCAGTTTGATATGCTCCTGTTGTTGGGGGTTTGCTGAAGCCTATCAGTGTTCCAAAGAGAAAAATCTTATTTAGCACTTAGTTTCAGGCTCATTGGATACCAGACCCTCAGGCAGCAGCTTTTAAAGTATGCATCCTATGGGACCATCGTCTTAATCCCAGCTGGCCTCCAGACCGGGAGATCTGAAAGTGCACCCTGGGAACAGTTGCAAAAATTGGGGTTTCTGAAAAGTGTATAAGCTTCTTTCTGAGGAGTCTTAGTGAGGCTAATGAGGTGTGCAAGGATAGTATTTCCCTGCTTATGTTTCCTAAAAGCACCTCCTTACTCTCCAGATGTGAGCATAACTTCAAGTCTGTCCTGCAGGGTGAAACTTCAGGCTAAGTAGAAAATAGTGCCCTGGGAGTGGTGGCCTGCCAAGAACCAAGATTATTGCAGTTGTGTAGAGTTCAGAGGAGCCAGCCTCATTGGTCACGAGGGCCAAGAGATCAAGATGTGTCCCCTGAGTAAATTTCATTCACCTGCTTGTTTTAGCTAAGCTTCTCCTGTGGCTCAGATGGTAAAGAATCTGCCTGCAATGTGGGAGACCTGGGTTCCATCCCTGGATCAGGAAGATCCCCTGGAGAAGAGAATGACAACTCACTTCATTAATTCCTGCCTGGAGAATTCCATGGACAGAAAAGCCTGCTAGCTTTAGGTAGGTAGCTGGAGGGTATAGGGGGCAGGGTTTGTTCTTTAGTTTCAGAAAGGCGACTAGAAAATGATTTGACTATTTACACCCACCAGCTTCAGCTGTCCACCATGAGAATGCCTTGTCTCTGTACCCGTGTTGGCTTTAGGCAAAGGATGGGAGAACACCAGCCCCAGCGAGGGGGGAGGGGTGTTTCGAACTGGAAGACTTTAGCTAGGAAGAAGGAGAAAATCACACTGTTAAAGCCCGCCTGTTCCAGCCAGGAAGTGGGGGAGTGCTGCAAGCCACTGGAGCTGTCTGGCTTCAGCAGCATGGCAAAGTAGTGCCCATGATCTTTTGCTTGCCCCCGTGTCCTAGCTGCCTGCCTGTACTGGTTAGATAGGAAAGTAACATCAGTGTCTGGCAGTGTCTCAGTCTCTGGGGAGTGTTTCTAGCTAGCATCCCCATCTCTAACCGGTTCTTCATATTCATAGATGTCTCTATCACTTTTCAAGCTGCTCTTGTTTTGCAGGGTCCTGGAGTGAATGAGGTTGCATGGGAGCTCTTTAAGATGAGAGTCTTGGTGTCCTATAACATTTTAGCATCCTTGAATGGCAGCCCCGTTGGTTTTCTAAGCCAAGCATTTTGGGTGCTCTTCTTTCTTATATAGATTTCGGGGAGTGGGGTGCCTGATATTGGGTGCCAAGGCCTTGCTTCTTCAGGAGAAGCACCTGTCTGGTGAGATGCCTCCCTATTGGATGTCAGGGTATGGGTTCTTGGTAAGAGTGCTTCTCTGCCTCTCCTACCCAACTTGATGTCATCCTTTTTATTCTTTGTTGTGGAGCAGGTATTCAGCTAGCTCTCAGGTTATTTTCAGAGGGGACCGATACATGTGTGAGTATATGTTTGTTGTGTCCATGGGAGGAAGTAAGTTCAGGATCTTTCTGTGTCTCCATTTTGAACAGTCTCCTCTAAAGTCTCTTTTTGAAGAGTAGGAGGATATTATTGGTGGGACTAGGGATTTACCATTCTCTGGATTCATTCAGGGAAAGTCAGTTTCTTTGAGATAAAACAAAAGCATCCAGAAGAGGTATTAGTGGTGCAAAAGCAATTGTGGTTTTGCATTGTTGAATTTGCTGTTTGATATTGGGAGTATTTTTTTTCCTTGTCTTCATAAATGGTAACATTTCTTATTCTTCCAGTTTTCTTAATGTCTTGTTATGATGTTAGACCATCTATTCTAAATTTGCCTTTGGAGCTGGGAGTATTGAACAGCCTCTTTTTATTTATTTATTTTTTAAATTTATTTACGAACAGCCTCTTTTGAAGACTGACCAGAATATTACTTTCTTCAATTATGTCACCTAAAAATACACTATAATGGAAAGAATGTTTTTCTGTGACAAGTATTTAAAAAACAGATTACTTTTTGGTCTGTAATTCACATGTTTTATATGGAGGATCCGCTTTCATGCAGCCTGCTTATTGTCATGTCAATACTACTCTTAGATTGTGTTAGATAAGCCCATTGAAGATACATATGTATATTTTAAATTGAAACACACACAGCGGTCTTTCCTTTTTCAGTAAAGCTAGAACTTGGAGAAATACACACATTCCACTTACTTTAAATAATGTTGGGTGGGAAAATCCAGTGTTCTGATAAGGTTCTTAGAGTTTTGGTTTGGTGAGCTCCTTCATGTACCTTAAAACAACTATCCAACCTTACTCTTTAGGCAGAGCGGAAGTGGTCGGACTAAGTATGGTGTGACTTCTCTCTCTGAGCTTCCCACAAACAAAAGCCAGCCAATAGTCCAAAGGCAAGAAAGACCAGGTGATGCAGTCTCCAGAGGCCAGTCTTCTGGGCACAGAGCCAGACTGAGAAAACAGTGGGCCTGGAAAGAATGGATGCAATATTTCCTTTAAACTGAAAATGTGATCTGATTACTGTGAAACTGAAATTCCATTGAGATAAAATGGAAAATGTGACTCAGTAAAACTCAGATACTGATTACCAGTTACACAAAGGCACAGATGATGAAGAGCAGGGTATAAATGAACAGTTAAGAATGGAACCCAAAATAAACTGACAGTTAATAATGTACTCAGTCAATATTTTGTTCATTTATTTATCCATTCAGTCATCTGTCTGTCTATTCAAGGTGAGTGGTTTACCATAAATTTACCAAAAATTGTGATATATAGT
Organism: Antilocapra americana; assembly: GCA_007570785.1. Classification (NCBI taxonomy): domain Eukaryota; kingdom Metazoa; phylum Chordata; class Mammalia; order Artiodactyla; family Antilocapridae; genus Antilocapra; species Antilocapra americana. The sequence continues at coordinate 19,706,507 of ML661346.1, forward strand.
CAAAGCCTAATTTAAATTAAAAACAAAACTCTATTTTTAGTGTATCCGAGGGCCAGGATTAGAACTCTGGAATAGTAGGGATAAAACAAATACAGTTGACCCTTGAACAACACAGGTTTGAATGGTGCAGGTCCACTTATATGCAGAATTTTTTCAATAAATATGTAGTACAGTACTATGTGACCCATGCTTGGTTGAATCTGTGGGTGTGGAATCAAGGATAGGAGTCCACCTGTAAAATTATACATGGATTTTCAGCTACATGGGGTTGGCGCCCCTAATTCTCCTATTGTTAAAAGGTCAACTGTAAACAATATTTTATGTGATAAGTTTATGTGTTCTCAGTTCTTATGCTGACGCACTTGGACAATGTTTTGTTGAGGAGCTAGAAAAAAGAAAGAAAGAAAAAAAAAGAAGGAGAGGCAGCTGTAAACTGGACTAGGACTTTGTGTGTTACTTCAGCACACTGGTTAGGAGCTAGTTTCCAAAGGAGGACTGCCTGTGTTTGAATTTAGTCTCCAATAGTCACACGTTAGCTCTAGGATTTTAGCATTAATTAACTTTTCTCTAACTCAATTTCTGCTTCTTTAATGGCGATAACTATTAGTACCCAAATTTTAGGACTGTCATAACAATTAAATGGGACAGTCTGTGTACTAGTACCTAGCCTAATGCTTGTTGTATAGGAAATCCTTAATAAATATTATTATATTATTACCATATAATATTATATCAATATTATTTGAGGCCCCTCTCTGTGAGAAGATTGTACTTCCTACTGCATTAAAGTTAGACTTGGCTAAGTGACTTGCCTTTGCTAATGAAATATGAGGGGAATAATGTATGCAGCTTCCAAACAGAAGCTTTAGAATTAGTGTCCACCAGAGCTGTGCTTTCTTTGCCAAGAAAATACTTTTGAGATAGCCATGCTCTATGTGTCTAAGCCTGCACACAGACCCATCATGGAGGAACCTGGAAGCTGAACTACTAAAGACCAATTTCATGAGCATGAAATAAACCTTTGAGATTTGAGGGAGCTGTTTGTAATTGTCCATAACTTAGAGAAAGCAAATATGCCAAGATAATTCATTGTCAAACTGTTACTTGTTCACTGTCTTTATACCTGGAGGGCTTTGTTTCTTTTTTTATACAGTAAAATACATGTTCTATGGCTTATTGAGGTTGATCATTTGTCCAAACAAAGACTTGATCTCAGAGCACTGCCAGGCTTAAAAACAACCTCATGTTACCCGCCACTCTGTTCCATCATTGTCTCATACTTGACACTTGGTTAAGAGTAACATGGCAATTTATGAAAATTTAGTTAAAACGCTGGTGTGTTCTCTTTTAAGAATTGTCTGCCAGTGGCACTCAAATCATTTAAAAGTTGCTTATTGCTATTCTTTTGCTTGGGAGAAATAATGCTTATATTTTAAAGATAAATTCACATTACTATAAATTATTAAAAGAAAATAGACAATGGTATAATGGGAATTAATTTACTTAATACTTTCTATGTGTTCCTGAGTTGCATGAAAATAAAAATTGAGAATTCTGAAGTTACTAGAAAAGCTCATTATGTAATAAAATCCAGAGATTAATTTTTAAACACTTGTTTATAAATTTTATGAAAAATTCTTCTAGATTTTCCAACTCTACTTAACACTACATGATTATAGATTTCCATGATCAAATCTATTATAGAACAAATAACATTTTGTTAATAATTACTCCCCAAATTACTTTTTCCTGCATTTTAATTTTCTTAAGACTATTTTTTTATCATTGTATCCTATCTTCTTAGGCAGTTACAGAACTATAAAAGAGAATGTGCTCCTTTATAGGCAATTATAATCATCTTTAGACAAGGAAGGTACATCCCCAGTGTTCTGAATGTTTAGAAATGATAACTGCAGAGTTACTAATATAACCCTCCTTTCTGGAGGGTTATGGTGTTAAACTGTCTTTAGATACTAATCTGAATAAAATCAATGTTTTGGAAAATATTTACTATATATATGATTTTGGCTCAGAAGAAAGTAATGACTTAGAAAAGGATGGTAGACATACTTTCTCCCTCCCTTTCCCTCCCTCCCTCCTTTCCTCTTCTCTTCCTACCTTCCAAGAGAAAAGGCAGATTGGGCAAGAATTTCACTTGAAGAAGGATGCTGACCCAGAAGGTGTGTTAGATCAGAGAGGCGTTTTTAGTTCTGGAAAAATTAAGGCCTAACTAAGGCCTTGGGTTATTACTTAGAACTTCTGGATCTCATTTTCTTTCTTTTTTTTTTTTTTTTAGTTAATTAATTTATTTTTTCCTTTACATTATCGTGTTGGTTTTGCCATACATTGACATGAATCCACCATGGGTATAATTTGTAAATATTGGATTAGATTTGATAACTAAAATCAGGGCAACAAACTTCTGAAACTCCCTGAAATTCTGTAACACAACACAGTCTTTTTAAGAAATTAACAGAATTTTTCTAGTAGAGCCAATATCAATTTTTTGAAACTTTAGAGTTTTTGCAGATATTATAAGTTGATTCACTCATCCATTCAAACTCTCTTTCCCTTGTTGTTCTCTAGTATAGAGGCTGGAAAAAAAAATAGTAAGTAAAGAAATATGAAATAAAGTTTGCTATCCCAGCTTCCCTTCCCAACAGGGTTGATGGAATGACATAGTGTAGTAGTGTGTTTGTGAATTCTGATAAAGTTTCTGTTTCCTTGATACATATGTTGCCCATTTTATATTCCCCTCACCTTTGCTTTTTCTTACTCTATAGAAAGGAGATTTGATGTCTGGTGCTTAGACAATAAGGAAAAGACCATGAAAAATCACAAAACCTTGGCCTTCTATCCTTGAGCTACCAAACAATACCAGCAGCTTTCTCGAGACTTCTTATTGTGTTAAAAAAAACAAAAACAAAAACAAAAACTTTCAGCTTGCCCAAGATACATGAACCATGAACTTCCAGATGTTCAAGCTGGTTTTAGAAAAGGCAGAGGAACCAGAGATCAAATTGCCAACATCTGATGGATCATCAAAAAAGCAAGACAGTTCCAGGAAAACATCTATTTCTGCTTTATGACTATGCCAAAGCCTTTGACTGTGTGGATCACAATAAACTGTGGATAATTCTGAAAGAGATGGGAATACCAGACCACCTGACCTGCCTCTTGAGAAACCTGTATGCAGGTCAGGAAGCAACAGTTAGAATTGGACATGGAACAACAGACTGGTTCCAAATAGAAAAAGGAGTATGTCAAGGCTCTATATTGTCCCCCTTTTTATTTAACTTATATGCAGAGTACATCATGAGAAATGCTGGGCTGGATGAAGCACAAGCTGGAATCATGATTGCCGGGAGAAATATCAATAACCACCAGATAACACCACCCTTATGGCAGAAAGTGAAGAACTAAAGAGCCTCTTGGTGAAAGTGAAAGAGGAGAGTGAAAAGTTGGCATAAAGCTCAACATTCAGAAAACTAAGATCGTGGCATCTGGTCGCATCACTTCATGGCAAATAGATGGGGAAATAGTGGAAACAGTGGCTGACTTTATTTTTCTGGGCTAAAATCACTGTATATGGTGATTGCAGCCATGAAATTAAAAGACGCTTGCTCCTTGGAAGGAAAGTTATGACCAACCTAGACAGCACATTGAAAAGCAGAGACATTACTTTGTCAACAAAGGTCCATCTATTCAAGGCTATGGTTTTTCCTTTGGTCATGTATAGATGTGAGATTTGGACTATAACAAAAGCTGAGCACAGAAGAATTGATGCTTTTGAACTGTGGTGTTGGAGAAGACTCTTGAGAGTCCCTTGGACTGCAAGGAGATCCAACCAGTCCATCCTAAAGGAAATCGGTCCTGAATATTCGTTGGAAGGACTGATGCTGAAGTTGAAACTCCAATACTTTGGCCACCAGATGGGAAGAGCTGAATCATTTGAGAGGACCCTGATGCTGTGAAAGATTGAGGGCAGGAGGAGAAGGGGACAACAGAGGATGAGATGGTTGGATGGCATCACTGACTCAGTGGACATGGGTCTGGGTGGACTCTGGGAGTTGGTAATGGACCAGGAGGCCTGGTGTGCTGTGGTTCATGGGGTCGCAGAGAGTTGGACATGACTGATCAACTGAACTGAACTGAAGCTACTGTTTATTTAGATTTACCACAGCTGAAAGCCAACTTTAACTCTTAGAGGGCTGAAAACAGACACCTTTAAAAAGCAAGGTATCCTTAAATGTGTATATGTTTATTCATATGGCAAACAACATTATGCAGCTGGTTAAACAGCATAAATTTAAAGGGTAACATTAAATTTATACTTTCACATCATAAGGTAACACTTTGTAAGAGCTAAAACATAACTTAATGATTAGTTCAAGCATACTGAAAAGCAGCCCACAAATAGCCTAAATTAGTTCAAGTTCTTCCTTTAACTTAATTAGCATAAAATTTAGTTACGTTAAGAATTATTTTCTAACAAATACTTTAATTCACCCACCAGTATTATGTATAAATATAGGCATATGCATTTAAATATACATCTAGATTTTGAGATCGTTTCTTTCAATGTAAGCTTATTAGCTATAGATTTGAGGTACATAGGTCACTTTACATGGATATGAAATTAAAAGAAATTCACTGTGAAAGTATAAAAAACCAAGGCTTTTCTTTGATTGTTTCCTAATTCAAAAACTTGCTTTGACAGCCTGCTAACATGAAGGTGATAATAGCACTTCACATTTGTACATGACTAATTGCAGTTCAGAGTATTTCATAAATGAGCAAGGGATTGTGATTAAACTTTACTATGACCCACACATTTTTGCATAAGAAAGGAATTATTAAAAATAGAGGCAACATATTCATCTAGTTTGCATTCAATATTTAGCAAGAGAAAGAAATCCTAATGGCTAACATTCCAACCTCTATTTCAGCACAGACCTCTCCCTTCAATGAGAAATTCCTGAACAGATGATGACTCGTACAGGATCCACTGTTGCAGACCTAGAAATGGACAAAATTAATTCAGAAGAAATAGTTACTTAATTCTCCTGAGGAGATTATCAGCAACCATGAGAAAAATTACTCTCAAAATAAAATGACTTCTAGGAAAAATTATCTCAGTGAAAAGTAGAACTTTTATGGAGTGGACTAATACTGTGTTCACAGATTTTGGGGGGAGTTCAAACAAAATGAAAGCCCCATGATGGGAATATGCTACAGTGGTATACAGACTTGGCCTTGCAGGTTTGGGTAGTTCAAGAGGCTCTGCCTGATGTTGGATATATCGTCTTCTCTTATTAAAGATGCACATGCTGACTCACTTTTAAATCTGACCAGGGAATCCAAACTTCAGGGCCACCTTGCACAGAACACTTTGTGGGAAGTCACATACAAAGACTGGGAATGTTGCCTGTTATTCTTATAACTCTTATAGCTCTTTTTTTCATCCTTTCATATATTGTAGTATGCAAGGGAAGAGCCAGGTTTGGTGCATCTAAAGCTCAGACATATTTGGGGCCCTACAAATAAAATAATACTAAATTGTAAATACAGAGCCTTAGAAAACATCTGTGCAAATGAGGGTCTCTGAAATGGAAGGCTCATTTCCTTCATGGTAAAATCTACCTCTTGTATATTATTCTAGCTAAATGTCTTTCTCCATTACTTCTAAATATTATATCTTTTTAAACAGCATCACCCTAAAACTAATATTCAGAAAAAAATTTAGTGGGTATTCAATTAATTTTGTTGACCATGTCATAACTAAAGGATGGAATATTTTTTTTAATTTGTAAAAAATGTTACTTTTTAAACCTAATAGGAAATCATTAGGTTTCCTATTGACCAAACACAAACAGGTCCTGAAAGGCTACACCTCAGAGGTGTAGCCAATTTTAGGATCTCAGGAAGGACTCTGCAGTCTCACTGGATAGGTCAGGCAAAAGTGTGATAACAGCAAACCCCCAAATCTTAGTGGTTTATTCCTTGCTGACGTTTATGTCCTCTGTGATATGGTGGAGGGCTCTGTGTGACCTTCATTTCTGGAAGGGGCTGTCCTTATATGCAAAAATGCTTATCTAGTGGCTGAGGGCAAAGAGAAATAGAGGAACATCAGGAAGGTTATTAGAGATTGCACTTGAAAGTGACACATCACTTCTGCAAATATTTCATTGGCTAAAATAAGTCATAAGGGTAACAAGCATAGTTGGAGTTCTGGCCCCCTGGGAGGCTGCCACAAACATTTCAAACAGAAATAAAATGTATGCAATACTTTTCCCTAGAAAGAAAACTATACAACATCTAGCATCATCACCACCACCACCATCACAAATACCTCATTTATCTTCCCTCTGTGTCTAACATTTTTAAAGAATGGAGATTTATCATAAGGCTTTTACTTTTACTGAAAAAATTTCCTAGAGGGAAAAGTTTTCTTTAAACCTAATCTTGCAATTCACAACAGACTATGGTGGTGGGGGCACAATGCTGATCTCTGGAGAAAAAAAGTGAAAGTGAGAAAAAAGTAAAAGTAAAAATTCCAAAAAGTTACATAGAGTACCTACCCTAAAGGAGGCAGGACTGACTCACCACTCCTTATATGTGGGCTGTACATAGTGACTTCCTTCCAAACACTGTTTCAACCTGGTCAGAATCAACAGTGATAAATCATGTTGCTTGTATGCACTCTTTCTATGATGTGCTGAAAAGGCACTTTATAAACTCTATGATCTTCGTTCCAAATCCCATAAACTCAGTCGCATCATGAGAAAAATGTTAAGACAAATTGTAAACGCAGGGCTCCCTGCAATATACTTGATCATTATTCTTGAAAACTGTCATTCTCATGAGAAACAAGGTCTGAGAAACTGTAACAGCCAAGAGGAGCCTGAGAAGACATGACCACTAAATAGAAGGTGGGATCCTTTATGGAATCCTCAAACAAAATACAGACGTTAGGTAAAAAGCTAGGGAAATATGAATAAGCTATGGATTCCAGTTAATAATAATGTGTCAACACTGGTGGGCCGCAGTTCATGGGGTCTCAAACAGGTGGACACATTTGTGACTAACAGACACAGGTAGTTCACTAATTGTAACAAGAATACAGTACTAATGTAAGATGTTAGTAACAGAAAAATGAAGTGTGTATGTGGGGGAATATATGAGAATTCTCTACAGTATCTTCTAAATTTCTCTAAAATATAGCCTGTTTAAAAAATTACAAGAAATATGAATGAGGTCTCTATGTTCTCCCACTGTTCAGTTGTGTGAACGTGCTGTTGTTCAATTGTATCTGACTCTTGTGTGACCCCTGCTCAGTTGAGGAGAGAGTAAAACCAGGAAAAGTCATAAATGCTATAATTTAGGTTGGAACAGGGACCTGTGAGAATGCCATCAGGACTTTTAAAATAAACTTTTCTATTAAACCATATCTTTTGAATATTTGAATCTCCAGTAGCACCTAGCAAGTACCTTGCTCAAAGGTGGCATTCAGGTATCTAAGAGAATGACAAAGAATTCAGCTCCTTGTAAAATGACCTAGATGAGGTAGACATAAAACATTAGAGATAAATAAAGAATAACAAGCCTGTACCATTTCCCTAAAAGATAAAAAGAAGTTCAGTTTGGCCAGACACATCTTTATTACATAAATATCTAGTGAGATTCCAGCAATATGTCTTTTCCTGTGCTTCAGAAAAGGTGTTTTTGGTACTTCAAAAATGACTTCCCATGGGAGAAATTTTTTCTTGAGAGATAATACAGGGAAAATTGTTTCCTTTTGAGTCAGTAGGCAAACAAAAAAAAATGTTTAAAAAAAATGGTTGGACACATGACCATTTCAGAAGGAGCTCCGTTTTAAAAAGTAAAAGGTGGAAAGTCACTAGACGTTTATACCTGCTTGTACTTAATTCATGCAGGAATGAGGAGTTTATTTTTGTCAGCACAACAGATTTCACCACTGAAAACCCATTACAAGATTCATCTTCCTAATCAGTTCATTTCCTAGTGTAGACAGAAACTTAAGCTAGAGGAAGCTCTAGCACCAAAGGCCCTTTAGGAATGTTACCTTTTTATTTAAAGGTAGTGGTCACCTGATGCGAAGAACTGACTCGTTGGAAAAGACCCTGATGCTGGTAAAGGTTGAAGACAGGAGGAGAAGGGGACGACAGTGGATGAGATGGTTGGATGGCATCACTGCCTCAATGGACATGAGTTTGAGCAAGCTCCAGGAGTTGGTGAAGGACAGGGAAGCCTGGCGAGCTGTAGTCCATAGGGTCGCAAAGAGTCGGACATGACTTGAGCGACGGAACTGAACTGGAACTGAACTGACCACGCTTGGAATGTGAATTCTTGATTAGTGCAAAGTGAGGGTTAAATCTAACCACAGCACACCTTCATTTTTCTATGAATGCTGAGCTATTTTAAATCAAATTACAGGCACCATACCATGAACTTTCTCAAAATTATACTAGTCTTACAGCATTGGTAGTTTGGCTTTAATCTTAGGGATTAAACTGAACCCTGGCACTAACTGAGAGACCCTGGTCAAATCACATCGCTTCTGGATCCAGTTTTCCCTATGAAAACGAGGGCACTGGTTATGTCTCTCCTGTTCTTTACATCCTAATCAGGAGTCAGCTCATGGATTTGAGTCCGTGTTTGAGATGCCACAGAAGAAACCATACATGTATACGTAGAAGCACTAGCTTTAATTTGTGTTAGGGTCAAATTATTAACAGCTTACACTATAAATATTACCCTCTTCGAATGATCATATATTATAAGAAGTATGTTTAGGATTACATTAAAAAATCTTTTTAAGTATTCTACGTTTTAAAGGATTCTGTAAGTATCAGTGATATTATAATATGGAGTAGGTTATAGAAGTTTAAAAAAGTCCACAAAATGAACTTAATAACCGCTGAAGGGGATCACCTCTTCAATTCTCGGACCTACTAACTCTACCTCCCTTCTCTTAGATTGGTTTCAGAGCGGACGGCGCTCTGTTCAGTCTTAAGACTTAGCCACAAACCTAATTTATGTTCCCATTAGCAGTCACCATGTTTCCTCACGTTTCCCATTTGGTCATTAAAACCCCAAATGGAAAATTCCCTTGAATGATCCTTTAAACTCCAAGCATCTCTAAGGACGCTCCAGGTACCGCCTCACAGCGCTCTCCTCTCTCAAGAAGTCCGTGGAGCCTCGGACACGGCGCGCCGCGCACCTGAGAGGCGGCCGCCTTCGCCTCCCCGCGCTCGGCCCGGCCGCGGGCAGCGCAGGGGCCCGGCACGAGGAACCAGAGCCCCGGCCACGGGGCCAGCACCTGGCGTCGCGCGTGGGCGTGTTTCGCTTCAGAAATCCCGGGCCGTCTCAGGCGCCCCGTCCTTCCCCGGGAAACAATCGCCGGTCCAGCCGGAGTTCCCCGCCGCTCGACTCCAGGCGGCTCCCTGGGTTCCCCCAGTCCCTCCCGCGTCCTTCCCGGCGTCTCGGCCGCGCGCCCAGGGCTCCCCGCAGCCCGCGCTGCCCCGCGCCCGGGCCTCCCGGCTCTGCGGGGCTCGGGTCGGCTCCCCTGCCGCGGGGCCGGCCTCTCTGCCCACCGGCTCCGCCCAGCCTCCGCCGCGCCGGGGCTCCCGGCCCGGCCTCCCAGGCTCCCTCCCACCCCCGCCCCCCGCCCCCTCCCAGAGAGTTGCTATTTTTAGCCAATCCTCCGCGCGCCGCCACCGGCTCTGCTCTCGGCTCGCAGCCGCGCGGCCGCCCTCCCGAGCCACCCCCAACCCCGCGCCGCGGTGGCCGCGGCGGCGGCGGCGGCGCATCCCGCACCTCGCGTCGCGCGCACCCCGCGCGCCCAGCCCGCCCCGCCGCGCCCGCCGCCCTCGCCGCCGTCTCCTCCTCAGGCGCCTGTCGCGGCCGGTAAGTCCCTGCTGGCGGAGCAGCGGCGGTCCCCGAGTCAACTTTCAGTCACCCCTTTGCTTCTGCCTCGCCATTCTCTTCTCCGCGAACGACGGCTGTTGGGCGAAGGGGGAGAAGTTAGGGGGTCGTTGGAGCGGGGCGAAGGAGGGCGCGATCGCCCTGGCGGGAGCGGGCGGAGGTGAGTGGCACCACAGCCTGGTCGCCGGCTGGTGCCCGGGGGAAGCCCTGGGAACGGGGACCGAGCGTCCTCCGGACGCTCCGCTGGATTCCCGGCTGGGGCTCCCCAGGTTAACAGAATCCCAGTCGGGACCCCGACACGGCTTGCCTGGCATCTCGCAGCCCGGAGGCGGGTGGGTTTAAGGGCGCCTTTGTCACAAGTTCGGGGCCAGGTGGTCTTTTTGGTGCAGACCTTGACATTTGCTAGACTGAGGCGAGGGTCCGTGCCCCCTCCCCCCGCCCCGACACACACCTCCCCGTGGATGCTGGAGTCGAGTTATGAATGAAAAGTTTGTACTGCCAACGTGTTGCTTGAGGGGAGCAACACTTAGTGGGGGTACCTTTGGCGTTTCATGGGGGGCCTCGGTCCCAAGTCCGTACGTCTGAATTCTGTGTTTAAGAAAAAGGTTCTGGAGCCTGTGGCATGGGAGATAGAGCTGTTGCTTGGCTGGTGGAAGGAGAGTGATGAGTCGTAAACTTCCTGAGGTAAACTGGTTCATTTAACGCCACCTGAGGGTGTCGCAGCGGGGACCTGAGGGAGCCGAGGAGGGACGGGGGCGTTCCCCGAGTGCCGAGCGGGCGGCGTTTGCCTGGCCTGGGAGGTTGCCCCCTGGTCTGCGGTGAGCGGTCCGGGGTCAGAGGCCTGAGCGCGGGGAGCGGAGCGGGACGGGAGAGAGGAGAGGGGCTGCGGGAGCCGAGGACGCGGTTCCTGGGCTGTGGAACCGCAGATTCCGCAGTCTCCTAGGCTCCAAATTCCGGAAGATCTTTTGTGTTTGTTTCCCCTGCCAGGGAGGTGTGTATAATCTCCTGAAAGGAACTTTTAGGTTAAGTAACTGAAACATTTTGTAATCTGTGAGAAATGAAATATCCACACAGATCCCATTATATGTCTGTGTTGTGTGTAGTAATCCGTGTGCATATGTAAAATGTGGGAGTGAGGTAAGAAGGGCTTTAAAAGTTTAGCTGGAAAAGAAAATAAAGAGTTAATTCTTTTTTTCTCCCCAAGTGGCATAACAATGCTTATTCAACAAATATTCTCGGTGTGCTGAGTTTTATCATAAAGGTAAGATTTAGGAATTACAGGTATTTGGAGTACAATTATGTTTTCAAATCTGGGAGTTACTGACATCTAGGAAAAGGGAATAAGTACATAGAGAATCTGTATTAAAGAAAAATAAATTATTTGGAAAGAAAATCCTTAGACATCTGAAAAGGTCTGGATGTTATTTTCTGATGTTCTAGAAATCTTTTAAATCCTGTAATTAATAACAGCACAGAATAAGTTGCAGTTGGTAAACGAGGACAATTAAAATTATCATGTTTGGAAGGGATATCTTTTGAACTACTCTTTGGTACTTTGGATGTTTATTATGGAAATTATTGTGATATTTGCTTTTTACCACAGATAATTAGTCCTTCTTTTCCTTTTAAACCACTGTTCCAGTTTGGATCATTTAATTACTCAAACATCAAATCACTGACATGCCTTCTGGAAAGCATTTGTTTTTGTTTTTGTTTTTTGGAAGGCATTTGTATTTAAAATGTTTAATAAGAATATTATATTTTCAAGAGGGCAATAATTTTGTCAGTTGTAAAGCTTTCTTGTAATTTATTTTCACCCATTTTGTTTGAATGAGGCAAATCTCAAGAAGAGAAGCATTTTCTTGGGATATGTTATTTTCTGTGTGGGGAAAAAGTGAATGTTTTCATATGTGTTTCAGTCTCAAACAGGTGCATATAGAGTAGGAATCCTGAATCTGACTTTTGATATCAGCCTCCCAGCTAGAGGAAGAGATGCTTTCCCCTTTCTCTTCCTGAATCGGTCATCTCTGCTACAGACTGGACACAGTTAGATGCATACATGGTTGTGCTAAAGGAAGTTTAGAGTTTTAAGCTAAGTACCAGTTTAAGGTTAGGAGGGAGGTGGGCTTTTTGCTTCTCTTTTTTTCCTTCAGTCTTCCTGTTTCTCTCCTTCTGCAGTTGATTTAGCCTATTGGTCTGGTCTTTATTGGAAAATCAGACCAAATACTCTGGCTGGAGAGTGGCGTATTAAACTACTGTCCTCTGTAAAAATAAGAAGGGCTCTTCCAAAATTCAAAAGGTTATTTTATAAATCGTCACAGACTGTTGCAATTGTTTTATGCTCATTATTATGCTCATTATTATAGTAGACAGAGTTGCTTTATGAAGTTACTGGCACTATCTGTAAATACTTATTGTTTATATTTGACATGTATTCGGATAATATTTGGATTTTAAGGAGTTTTAAATCATGAAGGTAACTGACCAGATAACCTTTTTAATTAACTAGTTTAAATGATACACATAGTTCATATTTATATTTATATTAACCTCTGTGTTGAAGATTGTTTTAGGGTTGCAAAGTTTGCATTTCTTTTTATTAGCATTACTTCTATTTTGAATTTGTTTAAATATTGCAACATATTATATTGTAATTTACACTTGCTCAGTGGGGAAGGTGTAGGTTATTCTTAAATAGCGATACGGAGAAGTAGCTAACAAGGAGAGTCATTTGAGAAGCATATGGACATCATAAAATCCTTCTGTATGTAGCATCTGTACCTTCTCATTAGTGAAATATTGTAGTCATGGACATTTTTTGTTATTACATCCAAATATGGCTTTTTATTTTTGCTTCCATAGAATGTTTTAAAAATGTAATTTATATGAGTATTTAAGTTAGTGGGAGCTTTTATTGTTTGAAGCCCTTTCCTTTCAACAAAGACATCATACTTAATTTTTATCGCATGTATCTACAAATACATACTGTTGTTTCCTAGCTTGTGGTTATAACTCTTATCTTTTCTGGTGATTCTTCAAAACATTTGAGAGATAGGTAAGGAGATACATCATTCTCATTTTCAGAAGGAGGCAGCAGGTACACTGATAGACCCAAGGTCACACACCAGTGAATCAGTGTGAAGCTGAGGATAACATCTATATTTCCTGTATCCTGTTCACAATGGCAGGCTGCACCCGTGGCTATGTTATGACATTTCCATAAATTAAACTTTGCTAGATGTTCACATAAACCTGCTTTTTTTTTGGCTCCATCTCAGGGTATACTGAACTTACAAGACCAGGGATCAAACCTGTGCCCCCTGTAGTGGAAGTGTGGGGTCTTAATCACTGGACTGCCAGGGAAGCCCCAAACTTTCCTAGATGTTTAAAATGCTGAACTTGGTAGATGTGCAGGTAGATTTTATGCCAGTCAATATAGTCCTAAGTGACTTGTTCCTTACTGTTGCCTACTGGTTGGGGAGAACCATGACTCTAGTAACTGGTTTTAAATCAGTTATACCCACCTCTGAGGGGTATCCACTCTTGCAGTCAGTCCATATCCCACATATCCCTTTGCCCCCTTATCAACTGCATGCTGCCTTTTTATTGATCAGAGGTGCTTTGAAGTTTATCAGCATAGTTGTTAAGCTTGAGGATCATCAGGCTCACCGATGAGAGAGCTCAGAATGTGATTTTTGAAGAGAGTATTGACAGAGAACGATAATGGAAGTCCACTATATAAGCAGCCAGTATCAATTAAGGTACATGTTGTTTGGGGTGTTAGGACATCCACTTTCTTATATTAGCTCTGCTTCTTTAAATAGAGAGTTTATACAGTTATCTAGTTATTTCTTTCTGTATAGACCTCTTTTCTTGATAAATGAGACTTTAACAAAAAGAAAAAGGATAGCAATTTGTTCTTCTGTAGGGAAGGTATTCATACTTTTATCACTTTTTCTTCATGCTCCCAGATAACCTCTCCTTCAAATTTCTCCAGAATTTTTGGGAGTAATTGCCCACATGATTTGTAAGAGCCAAGGTGATAGACTTTTGATATCAAATTATTAGATTTAAAAGTGGAATACATTATCCAAGATGCAGAAGAAATTTTTGCAGTTTCGTAGACAATAGTATCAATGATATGTAATCTTACACAAGCTCTCATGTATTTAATGAAAGTACTTCCAGTATTTTTGAATAAGCAGATGGTATCAGGAGCTCTCTACTCTATTAGGTTAATGCGTGTGTGTGTATACATAAAACTGTTCTTTACCCTAAATGTATGTTTTATGAGAGCTCATTAAAATCATTTTTAAATGTGAAATATTGAAAAAGAAGTGATTATTCAAGGGTGACTTGCTGTTTACTATAATTAATTCTGTTTAGAACACCCAAAGAAGAAAACTCCCATTCTTTATATTCTTTGCTGCACCAGAGAGAGTATAGACTGCTGGTGAGATTGGGAAAAGTTGAGGTTACTGGAAATGATATGTTCTTCCCGTTTCTACAGAATCTGTGATGAGAAGATGGGTGTAGACTAGTTTGAATGGAATAGTGATGAGTGGAATTTGAGTTGGCCACTAGAGGAAGAAGAAGATTCGGATCACTGAAATATCATGGAAGATATTTGGTAGCAAATCATCAAAATTAACTTTAGTTACTTTAGGTATGACATAAACTTAGTAGATGTTATTGACTCAGTTTGTTTTCTATTGCTTTGTAACACATTACTACAAACTTAGCAGCTTAAAAAAAATGCATACTTACGATCTCAGTTTCATTGCTCAGGAGTTCACACGTGGCTTAACTGGATCCTCCGTTCAGGGATCTTGCCAGGTGTTCATTATCAGAGATTCACTGGGGAAAGACCTGCTTCTAAGCTTTCTTAGGTTGTTGGTAAAATTCATCTCCTCGTGGAGATGGACTGAAGTCTCCATTTTCTTGTTGGCTATCAGAGACCACTCACAGCTCCTAGAGCCTGCCTGCTGTTCTTTGCCGTGTGACCCTCTCACAGGCATGAGTGACCCTCTTACAGCATGGCATCTACTATTCAAAGCCAATTAGAAAGAGTCTTTTGCTCCCACACGCTATAACATATATGAGTAACGTGACATCACCTTTTCATATAACAATCTAATCAGGAGTGACATCCATCACCTTTGCCATCTTTTATTTGTTAGAAGCAAGTCACGTGTTCTACCCAAACTTAAGGGGAGAGAACTATACAAGGACATGACTCATTGGAGGTTACCTTAGCATATCTCCATCACATTGACTAGTTCACAGCAGACCTGGTTTAGAAGCCACTTAATCAGAAAGATGCTCAGAATCACTCTGAAGAAGTGATTCTGTCACTGTTGGCACACCAACTTCAAGAGAGGAAGGTGGACTCTTTCTTAAGAGAGGATACACCATATACAATAGTGGGGTTCAGTAGTTCATGGCCAGAAAGAATGATGTATTCACTGCTAAGGAAGGAAGGATAAATATTATGAGCAAATGATTGTTTAATGAAATGTTGAAGTTTTTGACCAAGGTAGGCATGATGACCATCTGGAGATGGGACTGAGCTGTAGAGTAGCTAGAGCTATGCAACTCTTTAGAAAGAAAACTCTTTTGGGATTTAGGAGAATGGTGGTGGTGAGTCCTTGTTTAGGAGTAGTTATAAGAAAGGAGTCTGAATCACTGGTGTGTATGTTAGTCTAGGAATTAATTAGTCTCCAATGTATTACACATGGGAAAGATTTTTAAGGGACTGGGCCCACCAATCCTTACAGGGAACCAACCCTGTGATTTGGAGTCCCACAGCATGGTCTCCTTTTATCTTATAGGCTAGAGACCCTCTTAGGTCCACTGTACATCTGTGGCCCAGTGACTCTGGGGCATTGTTTAGGGGAATGGGGGTCAGTTGAGCATAACTAATGCCCGAACTCTTTGCAGGAATGACTTTGTCTAATCTTCCTCTCATCTCTAGCAACTGAGTTCATGTTTCCCTAGTTCCATCTCCTCTTTCTTCCTTCCTTTCTCCCCAGATAAATGGAGACTTTGAAAGGTGAAATGCTAATGGTCATTTACATAGGAATGGAACCAGGGTTTGAATATAAGTCTGATTTCA
Organism: Antilocapra americana; assembly: GCA_007570785.1. Lineage (NCBI taxonomy): Eukaryota > Metazoa > Chordata > Mammalia > Artiodactyla > Antilocapridae > Antilocapra > Antilocapra americana. Next base: position 19,722,570 of record ML661346.1, read on the forward strand.
AAACCCATAGTCTTGTAATGTACATCCCATACTCACATGCAGTAAGCGAAGTTTCCAGGGCAAAAGCTTGTTTTTTTTTTTTTCCATTGAAATGAATGTCAGCACTACGGTTGCTCTTGGATTCCTTCATTCATCTTGAGAGAGCTGGGTACTGGAAGATGAGGGCTAGAGAGAGGAGTGAGAGAGTGTGCTGCATCATGCATTCTTTTATTTTCCCAGCAGGAAGTACAGATTATCCATCTCCCTTCCATATAAAAAGTAAGAATTTGAAAAAAAAAGTAAGAATGTGGAGTGGAGTCTCTGTATTTTTATTTCTATGTGTCGTTTTGGCAGAAATCAAAAACTCTGTGTCTCCTTTCTCTCCTATATGTAGATTTCTACTGTTAAATTCAATCAGGAAGCTATGAATTCCCATTGCCTTTTTGGTCATAGGGTTCTTTCTATAGCTTTTTCAGTAGATGCCACTGTTTTGATCTACTTGAAAAGTCTATTGAGACATTCTTTCTTTGTTCTTCTGTTACTCAGTTCCCCTTTCTACTCTGTGGTGCCTCTGAATTCTATTCATAGATATTCTACTTTTTTCCCCTTCTGTTTTATGTACTTAAACCTCTTCTTTAAATGGATCCAGTTCCATTGATCGGAATCATTGGCCCAGATCCCCTTGCTGCTCTATTGCAAAATACAAGCTCAGTGTGGGACTCATCTGTATTCTGTTAATTTTACAGAGTTGTACCCTGTGTCCCGGCATGGATTGAGGAAGATTTCCTGGGTATTTGAATATTTCCTTTAAGATTTCCCTGGGTATTTGATTCAAAGTGTAAACATTTAAAACTGAGTATCCCCAAACTGCACTCTGATGTTAGGTAAGGTGTATACCTATGAACCATTTATCTGTGGCCGGTAGGTAGGAGATTGGGATGGCACCATCGTGGCTCAGGTGTCTGCCCTTCTTGAGAAGGACTGTTCTCAAAGAGGGAAAGAAATTGTGAGCCACTCAGCCTGATTATGGTTGACTGCAGTAACTTCATCAGAGCAAGCTACAGCTCAGGAAGTTTTGAAATAAATATATTTCTTCACACAGGTTTTAGATTTCTAACTGAGCTTAGGCTAAATTTGACTCTAAAAGCCAAAGCTCCTTAGTGTGACACCTAGATTCTCTCAGAGACTGGACCTAGCCTAGCTTTATTATCTTTCCATTTTTAACTCCTGCCACTCCCTGCCTTACACCTTTAAGGATTTAAGCCTTAAGCTTGGAGCTACCAAGTGGTTTAGATTTTTAGATGGTAGGGAAGACAGCGTGAGAAAATAAATCAACCTGTAAAGAAAAGATGTGCATGTATGCATGTGTGAGTGTGTGAGTATGTGTATGCATGCATGTGGTGGGTAGAGAACAAGTAGTAAGAGCATTTCAGTTTTTCAGTTCCTGCACCCATGCATTCTCAAGGCTGTCCTATCACTGATTTTTCTGGGATTATGTTATATGAGCAATAAATTGAATTTCTTAAATTGAATTTCTGTCCCTTGCAGTCAAGAGTACTCTGTAGTAGAGATTTCTGTTAGCCAAGCATTTGCAGTGTGTTTTTTGAACCTACTACTCCCAGAACTACCATATCCATCTCTTACCTAACTCACACTTTCCTCCTCTGCGGTTTTACTTAAGAAACTGCCCCTTTTCTGCTTTCTTTTTTCTCTGGGCCCAACTTATGTCCTTCTTCTTTTGTGGTGCTTCTTCTTGATTTCGGCAGCTCACGGTGATCTCGTTCTTCTCTGAGTTCCTGCAGTAATTTAGGACTACGACAGTGGTTCACATAGGCTTACGAGTTGAATTTTAGTATTGATTTGATTGAGAAAATCCATAATAAAAAAAGGATACCACAAGAGTAAAGTCTTTACAAGAATTGTCCTTTTATTACTCAGAACAACATTTTTATTTTTATTTTTTACTGCTATCATCTTTTATTTTCTAATTCTTCCACCAACTATATCACTGCTAAATAAATTCACATTTCCGAAATCATTCTAATTCTAATTCCATGTTACCTTGTGCAAGACCACAGAATAAAATGTAAGTGTTCCTAATCTCTTTTACAAAATAGGAAAACTCTTCACCTTGAACTAGTTAAGTACAAACACAGTGTGATCAACGTTATTGACATAGTTAGATACTGGAATGCATTGTCTTCTCTAAAAAGGAATAACATTTGAAAAATTCCTAAAGAAAACAGAGATGAGTCTCCATGTCATTGTAGAGAACAGGAACACAAAGATGCCACACACCGGCTTCCCCCAATGGGCCCCGACCCTCACTGCTGAGAAGGCTGACTGTTCCCACTTCAATCACAGAGGGAAGAATCAGCCTCCTTTCCTGCCCTCCTCCTCCAGGACAAGCTGTTGGATGAGAACAGCATCTTTATACTTTTGAAATATGATGTGTGAAGGTCACTCTATCGTGTCCAACTCTTTGTGACCCCATGGACTATACAGTCCATGGAATTCTCCAGGCCAGAATACTGGAGTGGGTAGTCTTTCCCTTCTCCAGGAGATCTTCCCAACCCAGGGACTGAACCCAGGTCTCCTGCATTGCAGGTGGATTCTTTACCATCTGAGCCACAAGAGAAGCCCAAGAATACTGGAGTGGGTAGCCTATCCTTTCACCAGTGGGTCTTCCTGACCCGCGAATCGAACCAGGGTCTCCTTCATTGCAGGCAGATTCTTTACCAACTGGGCTATCAAGGAAGCCCTTGAAATATGGTAGCATATTTAATATATGGTACAATTTAAATATGTATTTGTGATTTCTTTTCAATTCCTCTGTGGCTCGCTAGAGAGAGGTCCAAGGCCTCCCACATCTAGATAGAAAGGAGAGAATAGAGGGATTGGCTTCTTAATGAGCACTCTCTTTAAATAAGACACCATAGGATGAGTGGTAGCAAAGATTATTGGTCTGAATCGTGTGAACCTGTGCTGTGCTGTGCTTAGTTGCTGACTGTCTGACTCTTTGTGGACTGTAACCTGCCATGCTTCTCTCCCGCCATGTCCATGGGGATTCTCCAGGCAAGAATACTAGAGTGGGTTGCCATGCCCTCCTCCAGGGGATCTTCCTAACCCAAGGATCAAACCCAGGTCTCCTGAATTGCATGTGGATTCTTTACCATCTGAGCCATGAGGGAAGCCCAATAATACTGAAGTGGGTAGACTATCTTTTCTCCAGGGGAACTTCCTGACCCAGGAATCAAACTGGGGTCTCCTGGATTACAGGTGGATTCTTTACCAGCTGAGTTACCCGGTAAGCCCAGTGTTAACCTAGGTTATCCTCATTAAACATTTCACTTATGTCTATAGGAACACAGTACAAAATACAAACACTTTCACTTACAAATTTCACAAATTATAAAACCAAAGCCAATGAGAAAATACTAAATGTGAGCAACAGAATTGATGAAATTAAAAGGAATAACATTGAATTATTTTGCAAATGATATTGTATTGTTGAAATTACATTGCCAGTGTTGGGTTTAAGAATATAAAAGATGTAGCCTCAGATTCTATTCTTATTTAATCTGTTTCTGTTTTATATTAATATAGAACGTGTCCTTTTAAAATGTAGATTAAAAATTAACATCAAAGCTTCGTTTGCTGGTTCAAGGTACTCAGACTTCATACGTGATGAAAACTCTTACCGGTAAATAATCTTCAAATGTCAGTTTTAATAAAGTATCACCATAACTTCTTTTTGTTCTCTTAAAGGTGTGATTAGCATTGTGAAGTTCCTGAATTCTAAATCAAATGTGTAAGCTGTACCCAAAGACTGTAGGAGTGGAGAACAGGTCCTATAGGAGCTTCACAGATACAGGATGCACACATCACCTTCACCCTCAACATGAAGGTGATTTTAACTACTGTAGTGCAGGCACTTTTGGATATCTCTGCTACCATGTGTTCTGCGTGCATGCTAAGTCGCCTCAGTCGTGTCTGACTCTCCGTGATTCCATGGACTGTAGCCCTCCAGGCTCCTCTGTCCTTGGGAATTCTCTAGGCAACAATACTGGAGTGGGTTGCCATGCCCTCCTCCAGGGGATCTTCCCAATCCAGGGATTGAACTCGTGTCTCTTATGTGTCCTGCATTCGGAGATGGGTTCTTTATATCACTGGCGCCACCTGGGAAGCCCTATCCTATGTTCTCTAATGACTCAATTCATCCTCACCTTTCCCCCTCCCCTCCATCAGACTTTATTTATTTAGCAAACTATTTAGGCCTTCACCTAGTACATGCATGACTGAGAACACCGACAACAGATACCAGAATGAAAATTCATTGGTTGTATTTACTTTTAAGATGCTTATCCAGAAATTAATTAGAATGCATTTATATGCATTTTTTAGATTATCATTCCAATGAAAATGCAAAATGGAAGAAATAATTCCACATCAAACTCAATGGATCTCAGTTTGAAGACATAGTCTCCAATATTAATTGCCACTTAAAACATTTTACTTCTTACTTTGTGTCGTGTATCATTTTTGTTGTTTAGTTGCTCAGTTGTGTCTGACTCTTTTGTGATCCCATGGACTGTAGCCCACCAGGCTTTTCTGTCCATGGGATTTCGCGAAGAAGAATACTGGAGTGGGTTATTATTTCTTTCTCCTAGGGATCTTCCCAAACCAGGGATAGAACCTGCGTCTTTGGCCTTTGCAGGCAGATTCTTTACCACTGAGCCACCGGGGAAGCCCTGTGTGTCATTAGCCAGGTTCTAAGCCCCTTGAAGGCAGAGAGAACTTGGTTACTGTATTTTGTTTTCTTCTACATCACTAAGTGCATTTCTGATAGTTGGACCCAGTGCCCAATACTCAAGTATTTGGTGTTTGATCAACTCTTTGCAGTCATTATTTCTTATTGTTCTTGTGAGCTCCTTGAATGCAAGGAATGTTTTGTTTTAGTCTATATGGATTCCAAATTCCTAGCATAGTGACTCTCACATGAGAAATGCTCAATAAATTGTTCTACAAGAAAGAATGGGTGAGTTATTGGCTTTGTGTGTGTGTGTATGTGTGTGTGTGTTAATTTCATCTTTCACATACAAGGCATCTCCAGTAGCTGTATAGATCAGTGCTTTTCAATAGAAATATTCTCTGTCTGTGACTTTTGAGCACTTGAAAAATAGGGAGTTGGGCTGAGAGCCTGCATCATTTGCTTTTTAATTACATATATATATATATGTATACACACACATATACATATATACACATACATGCCTGTCATAGACACACACATATATACTTATAAAATATACAGTAGTAGCCCTTTGGGGCTTCCCGGGTAGCTCAGCTGGTAAAGAATCTGCTTGCAATGCAATAGACCCTAGTTTGATTCCTGGGTTGGAAAGTTACCCTGGAGAAGGAAAAGGCTTCCCACTTCAGTATTCTTGGGCCTCCTTGGGGGCTTGCATGGTAAAGAATCTGCCTGCAATGAGAGAGACCTGGGTTCAATTCCTGGGTCAGGAAGATCCCCTGGAGGAGGGCATGACAACCCACTCTAGTATTCTTGCCTGGAGAATCCCATGGACAGAGGAGCCTGGTAGACTGCAGTCCACAGGGGCACACAGAGTTGGATATGCCTAAAGCAACTAAGCAGTAGCAACAGCAGTCTTTTATCCATGGTTTCACTTTCTATAGTTTCAGTTACCCATGGTCAACTGTGGTCAGAAAATATTAAATGAAAAATTCCAAAAATAAAAAATTCACAAGTTTTAAACTGCATGCCATTGTGGGCAATGTGATGAAATCTCTTGCTGTCCCACTCTGTCCTGCTGGGATGTGAATCATTGCTTTGTCCAGTGTATCCACACTGTATATGCTTCTGGCCTGTTTGTCACTTAGTGGCTTTCTTAGTTTTCAGATTGACTGTCTCATTATTGTAGTTCTCGTGCTCAAGAAATCCTTATTTTACTTAATAATGGCCACAAAGTGCAACAGTAGTGATGCTGGCAGTTTGGATATTCTCTTAGTGTGCCTAATTTATAGATTAAACTTAGTCTTAAGTGTGTGTGTATACACACACACATGCACATGCACACACACATATGAAAAAACATGGTGTATGTAGGGTTGGTACTGTCATCATTTCAGGCATCCTCCGAGGGTCTTGGAATGTATCCTCTGCAGATAAAATGGGGATGGGACTACTGTACAATCATGTGGCCAGTAGGCAGCCTAGGTCCCGATATAATGACTCCATTCTCAAACTCATTTGTTCACATCTGCAGCACAGCTACATTTTTTGGTTGTACTTGAATGTATTGTTATTTATATGACTTTAAACATGGTGCAGTACATTCCTTCAGTTTGGTTTCGCTCTTTTCCCAGATGCCCAACACTTCATGTCATCTCTTCATTCATGTCACTGTCTGATTTGGTTTCTCATCATTTCCTTACGAGTCTACAGGCCTGACACAGACTGCTTTACCAGATAAATTTTATATTGACTTTTTTTTAATGGCTCAGATTTCCTTATATTTGCTAGTCCCACTATTTTATCCTTTCTTTCCTAATAAATCATTTAAACCTGGATTATCCATATCACTATGATGATCATCATGTAAAATGGTGTTTATGCTATGCTAGCCTTTATTTGATGTAGTAATGTATGCTGATATTCTGAAAAGATTTTGAGTTCACTGTATTATTAAACAATGTATTTGAATATTCCTTCTCTTCTGTTGATTTCTTTGCCTTTCTTATTCTTTTACCCTTTCTGGTATAGGAGAAGAATGAAGAAACATCATAGCAATTTAAAAATATTATAAAACTCAATCCATATGTAAGATGTAATCCTGCCATAACAAGCTTCACAGCTGGTGTCAAAATACATGAAATAATTGCAACAGGATTTTCTATTTAGAATGGGAGGAGGAATTACTTCCAATAAGTAGCCAAAATCTTTTATGCGACTGTGGCACTTTCAAAGCAAGACTTAGAGTAAACTCCGTCATAAATTTATTGAGGTTCAGTGTTGAGTATATTCATGTGTATTGTTTCCGTTAATTCTTTCAAGAATGCTGAATCTAGTAATATGTAATGGTTATAGAGACTTAATATTCAAATAAATAGAAACGAATCTGCTGACAAGCAGAAATACTTTAGAATTTTCCATTCATTCTCTGCTGCTGGAGATTTAATAGTTGTCTTATATGGCAAAATTTGAATGCACAGATTTTGGCATGGGACTTCTTGCTTTTTGTTCACTTGATTTTAGACGAAAATAGTAGTTCCCAAACTTGAGTGGGCATCAGAATTTCTTTCAAGGATGCTGAGTTAACCTATTTCCAAAGTAGTTGGCCTTTCTTTATTAGGTTTTCATCTTAAAGTCTCCTTTTTCTCTTACTACCCAAAAGACCCATCTCCTTTGTATATTTTAATTTCTGCTTTCATTCTACTATAGAGCTACTCACTGAAAGAACTTTTAGGTATGCTTTTGAATAGATTTCACAAGACAGGAGAAAAATTCTGTAGCTGTGTATAGAATTTTGCACACGTGAATCACCTACTGTGCTGTGGTTTTATGATTGCTTTCATCTACCTCTTAATGATGAGAACTGCTTTGTTATCTTCTCCCTTTAACCTTCCTAATAAACATTCTCATAAAAGCCCAAATGATGTATATTATGTTAATTGCTCATTTTGAGCTGGTTTGGGGAGCAATGAAGGGAACATTGTTTTGTGACTTGTGCTATAAATATAAATTTAATCTACTTATCTGTTTGACCCAATTTAAAAAAGTTACCTACATTAAACTAAATATTTGATGAATTTAACTTTGTAGTGAAACAGCAGTTGTTTCCTTTTATTTATAAAGTTCAGCAAAAGCCATTGCCAAACGTTGTGAGATATTTCTTTACTAGAACATCATTTTCAATTATTGTTTTTTCTCTGTGAAAGCAAATGTATTAAGTTCAACTTAAATTATATTTTCCATGGCATAATGCTAAGACTACTCAAGCCAAATAGGAAAACGTAGGCCACATGGCATGGGATAGCAGAAGAATGGTTTTTAGATTTTAATTTCTTTAAAATAGTAGCTCTGAAATATTCTTGTGTGAATTTATAATTTTCAAGTTAGTATTGAAAACACATTAACATTTATTTCTGTTTTTCTTACATATCTTATAAACTTACGGGCTTCCCAGGTGGTTCAGTGGTAAAGAATCCGCCTGCCAATGCAGGAGATGCAGGTTCAATCCCTGAGTCAGGAAAATATCCTGGGGAGGGAAATGGCAACCCACTCCAATATTCTTGCCTGGGATATCCCATGGACAGAGAAGCCTGGTGGGCTACAGTCCAGGGGATTGCAAAAGAGTCTGATATGACTGAGTGACTAAGCAACAAAAGCAATCTCATAGACCACATTCTACATTATCAGATTAAACAATAATATGTTAAAGAAATTTACATAATAAAAGAAAATCTCTTATGTTTACTCATGTAGTTGCTATTGTCGTTACTCTTCCTTCTATTTATTCCTTCATTGACTTTCATGCTTTTCACACCATTTCCATTTGGTGTCATCTTACTTCTGTGTGAAGGACTTCCTTTAACCCTTTTTATAGCATGGGTCTGCTGGTGATGGATCTTTTCAGCTTTTGTATGTATGAAAACATTTTTATTTCAACTTAATTTTTAAAGATTTTTGTTGGATATAGAATTCTAAATTGGCCTTTTTCTCTTTTAATACTTTAAAGATGTTGCTCCACTGTTGTTCTCACTTGCATTTTTTTTTAAATGAAAAATCTGCTTTCATCCTTGTTTTTGTTCCTTTTATATATAACATGTCTTGAAGGATTTCCCCTTTTTTATTGGTTTGAACAATTTGGTATATGATGTGTCTTGGTTAAACTTTCTTCATGTGTCATGTTTTGGGCTCATTGAACGTATACCTGTGGGTTTATAATTTCCACCAAGTCTGGAAAAACTTAGTCATTATTTTTTGAGAACATGACTTCTTTTATTTTTTTTAATTTAATTAATTTATTAATTTATTATTGTGGACTTTCTGTAGTTGTGGTGAGCAGGGACTACTCTTCATTGTTGTGAGCAGGCTTCTCATTGCAGTCACTTCTCTTGTTGTGGAGCACAGGCTCTGGTCACCTGGGCTTCAGTAGTTGTACACACAGGCTCAGTGATTGTGGCTCAGGGGCTCTAGAGCATCAGCTCAGCAGTTGTGGTGCACAGGCTTAGTTGCTCCACAGTATGTGGAGTCCTCCCAGACCAGGGATTGAACCTGCATCCCTTGCATTGGCAGGCAGATATTTATTCACTGGGCTACCAAGGAAGTCCAGTCATTACTTCTTCAACTGTTTTTGTTTCCCTCCTCTCTTTTAGGAACTCCAATTACATGTATGTTAGAATTACTGATGCTCTTTTAATTTTTTAAATTAATTTTTCTTGGTGTGTTTCATTATGGATAGTTTTTATTGCTGTGTCTTTAAGTTCACTACCAATAGTCACACTTAGTGTGTTTTTCATCTCTTGAAGTTTTCATCTCTTGAAGTTTGGTTTGAGTGTTTTAGAAGTCTTCCATGTCTCTATTTAATTGCTTTGAACATATGGAGTAAATTTATAGTAACTGTTTTAATGACCTGGTCTGCAAATTCTAACATCTTTTTCAGTTTTTGGTCAGTTTTTTGGGTTGATTTTTCTCATTATAGGTTATATTTTCCTACTTCTTTGCATGCCTGGTAATTTTTGGTGAATACCAGACATTGTGAGTTTTACCTTATACAGTGCTAGGTATATTTTATATCTCTATAAATCTTCCTGAGCATTTTTTTTTTTAATGGAATGCAGTTAGTTACTTGGAAACAGTTTGATCCTTTTCAGGTCTTTTTTTTTTCAAGATTAGTCTCTGAGTCCTCTACCCTAAACTTGGTGAATTATCCGGTTTTTCGGTTTGGCTGGGTCTGGCTCCTGGGAACTAGCACAATTCCCTGCCTTGTGAGTTTCTTTTCCTTGCTGTGGGTTGTTTCCTCCTATACATATGCTGATCAGAACTCAGCTGAATAGCTGCAGAGGTATCTACAGATCTTTAGAGATTGCTCTCTGTTTGGCTCTCCTCCCTCTCATACTCTGTCCTGAGGGTTTTAGCTGCTCTGATTTATCCCATTTCTCAGATACATTTCTTCAGTTCAGAGTTTGTGCCAGGCTCTGCCTCAATTTTCCTTTCCAGAGCCAATGTCTGGAAGCTGGGTGAGTCATAGGGCTAATGTCATCAATTTCCTGTTTCTTAGGGTTCACATTATGGTTTTCTTGTCTTTTTTTGAAAAATAATGGTTTCCAGTATCTTGAAAACTATTATACAGTAGTTTCACTTTTTTCAGGCAGGGGGGCAGTTCCCATCATTGTTACTGTCTTGATTGGAAGTAGGTATGCTCCATTCATTTGTTGTTTCATGTGACATTTTATTGGTTAAGGTAATTTTGGACACAATTTATGTATTTAATACTCAATTTAATCCAGTTTATTGTAGTATTCTTTCTATTTTTCAGTAGTTTCCAAACTTACTGTAATGAATACTTTGTAGTGTAAACATTTAAAAAAATTGTTTTAATAGTTATGTCCCACATTATGCTTGATGATATTAATCATTGCCCTGGCCATTCAAAACTATTCTTTTCTTTTTAAAACCATTCTTAAGGCAAGCCATTCATGGAGTGGGTTGCCATTTCCTCCTCCAGAGATCTTCTCAACCCAGTGATTGAACCCCTGTCTCTTATGGCTCTAATTTGGCAGGTGGGTTTTTATTGCTAGCGCCACCTGGGAAGCCCATTCAAAAGTTAAATTTGTTAAACATAATAATTTATATGCTTTTAAGTGGATTAAAAATGCTACTATAGGGAAGTAGCTAGTTTTTCTTGTTTTTTTTTTTTAAGGAAGATTGGAGCTAAAAAGTTTTTAAATAATATACTCTTGAATTTGTAGATCTGAATCATTATAAAACAGCCAATAAATTATTGTCTTAAATTTTATAACTTTTTATGGAGTTCCTCTTTATATATATATATTTTTTACAAGACTCTATAATTCATGGATAATTCTTAAAAGAATGTTCACATATCAAGCAGTAGTGAACCATGTACTAGATTTTCTAGTATTTGATAAAATATAGTATTGTGAACTAATATGAGGATAAGTGTCAGAATTCAGGAGCATTTTCTTGCTATAATGCATACTTACTACTTAAAAGAGTTTTCTGGCAGTAAGGGCACAATTGACTGTGTTAATTTAAAAGAATCTTTGAGGTAGTATAGTTCCATATGCTGTAGGAATATGTCAATGATTTTTTTTATTTTATAATTTGAGTTTTTAATGCAGTCTTTTGAAAGCTAGTTGTTAAGCAAGGCAAGAAGACTAGAATTCCTTTAGAATTCTTAGGAAAATAATTTTGTAAGAACAGATTAAAATTAACTTTAACTTTCTTCAGCACTGTCATAAATACCAGCATGATGAAGCCAAAATTGTGGCAATGTTACATTGCTGTGTTTCCAATATTTAAGCATAAAGGTTAGGCCAGATTTATATTCCCTTGTAAAACTGAACCAAAATATAAATTATTTATAGAACTTTAAGAACAGAATCTTAAAAAATTGAATACCACTCTGTGGAGGAGACCGCTGGTTGTCTCACAGTATCCCCTTTCTCCATCATCCTTGGATGTAGAGCCCCTGAATTGTCACTGGGGATAGACCCCTACAGAATAAAGATGACGTTTCTCAGCCTCCCTTGCAGCTAGGAATTATGCCATGTGGCATTTAGTGCTGGTTGTACAATGTAAGCAGCAGTGACTTGTGTGATTTCCTGATGTCACAGGGAGAGAGCACCTCTGTGCTCAATGACTCCCCTTCTCAATGACTGGGATGTGGATATAGTGGTGTACTCACTTGGACCTGGCTGAAGAGGCCAACCCTATAAAAACGGTGGAGCAATATGATTTTTTTAAAAGGGTGGAATAGTGATGATAACTTTTTGAAGCAGAGCTGCCATAACACCTTGGGGTTTCATATGAGAGAGCAAGAAACTTCTAAGTTGTTTAACTAACTATGTCCATGCTCTAGTTGTGTCTGACTCTTTGTGACCCCATGAACTGTAATCTGCCTAGTTCCTCTGTCCATGGTATTTCCTAGGCAAGAATACTGGAGTTGGTTGCCCTCCAGGGGATCTTTCTGACCCAGAAATTGAACCCATGTCTCTTGCATCTCCTTCATTGCAGGTGGATTCTTTACCACTGGGCCACCTGGGAAGTCCTAAGCCACTGTTAGTCTGGGTCTCTGTCACACACCAGCAAGTTTTTTCTTTATAGGGAATATAGGTATTCTTTTTTAAGTTGTAAGCTTGAGAACCAGTGGTCTTACATCATAGAGATCCAAATTTCTTCAAGGGATCTCATTTTTTTGAAAATTGCACTATTTCAGTTTTTATAAGCTGAAGAAAGAAAGTGAAAGTGCAAATCGCTCAGTCGTGTCAGACTCTTTGCAACCCTGTGGAATTCTCCAGGCCAGAATACTGGAGTGGGTAGCCTTTTCCTTCTCCAGGGGATCTTCCTAACCCAAGGATCGAACCCATTCTTTACCAGCTGAGCCTTCAGGGAAACCCATCTGATTCTTTCTCTGAGAAACTTAAAAGATTTGAGGCACATAATCTTACTGACTTTTGAAGGAAACAGTGTTTGGGAAGAGAGAGAGACCTTTTATCTTTTAACTTTCTACTTTGCTCACAGTTAGCAAATATTTTTTCCATTTTCCCATGTTTTTTGTTTCATAGTTGTCAAAGATGAATCCAAAATCCACATTTCATTCTGCAATGTGAATGGCTCCCTGTGTTATTTTACTAGTCCCCTACTAGCAGTCTGTTGTCCCAGAACCTCTGGGATGTCACACAATTACAGTTTTCTCCTCTGCTTCTGCTCTCTCCTTCATCTCCTCGTGGAATCTTCTTTAATCCACCCCTTTCTTGCGGGCATACTCTGATTCTTGGCTCACTTCCCTTTCACTCTGTGTTAGGGAGATCACAAATTGGCAGCTCATGGGCATGTTTTGTTGAGAGTGCACAGAACTCAAAGAAATGTTTTATCCATTGGCAGTATTTAAAGATCAGGATGTTTAACACGAAATCCAGATTTTGGCTTTTCTTTCTGACAATACCGCACCTGCGTTCCCCATCACATTAGGTGGTTGGAGCTGAGTTATAGCTACTTCCTTTAGAGTGGATGTATTCTTTCTCCTTAGTTATAGCCACCCCCTCCCACTGCCTATTGCTTACATCTTATACCATTTTATTTATTTCCATTACTAATCTGATCTTGTAGGCATTTAAGTTTATGATGCTTATCTTCCTGGGTAATTTAAGTTTTAAATGTCTTTTCTAAAAGTGATATTACTTTTCTTCCCCTTCCTTTTTAATTCCAATTCCTCCTCTCCATCCTTACTACTGCTCTGCTAGTTAAACTGTCCTGTTGTTTCTTGTTGCTTATTTGCAATGGGATTCTAACAGACTTCTCTGCCTTTTCCTTTTATCCAAATCCTCTAAATCCTTCTCCATACTGATTCTGGAGTGACCTTTTAAAAATGAAAAATTTAATATGACTTAAGACTGAGTATCTCACCTGCCTGTTACATGACTAAACTTTTTAGAATTGATGTGAATATAAAATGGTGCAGCCACTTTGGAGGACAGCCTATCAATTCCTCAAAAAGTTAAACATAAAGTTACCATATTAATTAGTAATTCCACTGCAAGTTATATGCCTAAGGGAATTGAAATCATATTTCTAGACAAAAATGTATACATGAATATTGCTAACTATGAGCCCAGAAGTGGAAACAACCCAATGTCTACTAACTGATGAACAGTAAATGTGGGATATTCACACAGTGATCCATAAGGAAAAGAATGAAGTACTGTTTCATGCTACAATATGAATGAACCTTGAAAACATTATGCCAAGTGAGAGAAGACAGATTTGTAAGGCCCTTTATAAGGTCATATATTGTATAACTCAATTTATATGAAATATCCAGTGACAAAAATAAAGTAGTGGTTGCCAGGATCTGGCAGGAGGGGAGATGGGATGTAAGTGCTAATGGATATGGGTTTCTTTTTTAGGGTGATAAAAATGTTCTGGAATTAGATAGGGCTAAATGGTTGCAGGCCCTGAATATACTAAAAAATCACTGAGTTACAAAATATAAAGGGTGAATTTTATGCTGTATGAATTATATCTTAAAAAAATCAGAGACCATAGAAAATCTGACTTTTGCTCATCTCTCCAGTCTCATTTCCTGGTGTTTTGGTCCTCTCATGTCTCTGACCTGCCGCTAGGGTGGTAGGGTGCTGATCTCTTAACTGCCCTTGGAGTTCCATGCTCAGTACTGCCCATTTACACAGTTTTGCCAGAAGACACCTACCCACTTTTCCCTCCCTCACCCCATCTAGAGAATTCCTAATTTTCCTTCAAATTTTATGTCAGCTCTCACCTCCTCTGGGATTTCTTCTTACACACTAGTGCTGGATTACTTGAGAGGAGGATTAGGTATATTCTCCAGAGCCAGGCAGGAGCACCCTACAAAATGAAAAGAGATTAACTTAGAGTTGATCCAAATTTTGCAACCAGAAAATCTAGAAAGAAGCTCTTTTACATTTCAGTGGGCATGTAAGTGTTCATGTTTTATAGTTTTTAATTTTAAATAAAATATATGGACTGGGTGTAGGTGACCATATTTGAAAGCAAACATCATGTCAGAGTCTTAATCCAGATTGCCTGCCTCCCCAGTTCACCCTATATAGGCTAGGAGCATCCCCCTTGTGATCCCCAAACACCCTGGATAATCCTTACCACCTTGGAAGTGTAGTGTAGTAGCGTTAGTTACTTAGTTGTGGCCGACTCCTTGTGACCTCATGAACTGTATAGCCCACTGGGCTCTTCTTTTCATGGGATTCTCCAGACAAGAATACTGGAGTGGTTCGCCATTCCCTTCTCCAGAGAATCTTCCCGACCCGAGTATTGAACCCAGGTCTCTTGCATTGTAGGCAGATTTTTACGCTCTGAGGCATAGGAAACAACCTGTCTCACCATGTACCAAGCAACTCCTTGGGCATAGCTCTGTCTCTCTTATTTTTCTAGCTATACATGTAAATCCTAGTAATTCTCCATAGAAAGTATTTAGCAAAATTTGAATAAATGAATGGACATGCTCAGTGACATCAAATGGGAGAAGACAGCTTGAATTTGCATTACTGAAGATTAGAGATCTGAGGACTGTTTAAAGATGCCTTCATTAAACACAACCTGATCTTTTCTTCTTTCTCTCTTCCCTACCCAAATATCCTCCCTCCCTTCTCCACCCCCCGACCCCTTACACACACACACCCTTTATAAACTATTTCAAAAATAGTAAAACAAGAAGATGTGAGAATTTTCACTTTTTTCAACCTATGCACCTAAGGAGGGTGTTAGATTGAAGGCCTAAAGGGGGGTATTAAAATGGCACTTTCCCCAACAGATTTGAAAGTGTTTTCTGTACTTTACCTTTTCATGTCAGAAAATTAATACATTAAAATTCATGTAATGTTAATTCCCAGTTTGGAGTTTTTCACCATGCAGTAGCAAATAGTGGCTGGTTAACGTTTTCTTTTTGAAAATGTGATTATACTTAATTATTTATAAATGATTCTTTACTTTTTTACCTTTAGTTTTTAAAACTGAAATTTCTTTCCTGTCCTATAGTGTCTTGTTTCTCAGACCCTGAGACAAAGGTTTGAGAGCTGGTAGCTTATTTAGGAAAAAGAGAACACATGAGTAGGAGTACATAACAGTGTTTTTCAGTACCCTAGTCATGTCCTACTCTTTGTGACCCCATGGACTGTAGCATGCCAGGCCTCCCTGTCCCTCAGCACCTCCTGGAGTTTCCCCAAGTTCATCTTCATTGCATTGGTGATGTCATCCAGCCGTCTCATCCTCTGACAGCCTCTTCAGTAGAGGGTTGTATTAAAACCTTAAAGTCAGTAGAGGGTTGTATTAAACCATCTACAGTTTGGGGCAACTGAAGCCTAATTCTTCTTGGGGAAATTGTAGAAAGTCCCCCTTGGAATTATCTATCCAGAAAGCAGGGGAGCTGCATGTTGCACCATAGGGCTCCTTAGTGGAGGGCAGCTTCCAGCCTGCTGTGTGGGTCCAGTGAAAACCCCAGGCAACAAAATAGCAGTGTTAGCAGTTGGAAGCCTGTGGGCGTACAGTTGAGTAGTAATGGCCAGGGAAAAGTGAGTGGGCATAGTAGAGTCCACTATATGTGGAGATAGTGCTCCACTCTGTGAGGAGTGCTCCAGTGTGAAAAATATCAGAATTTAAATTAGCCTAACTCAAGCATTTACTCAGCCATTAGATTATGTGCTAAGTACTGTGCCAGGTAAGTGGATATGCTGATTAACTTTTGAGGTGCTTAGCTTTTTAAAGCTCTATTTCTTTACAAAGATAACTTTTCTTCCTTTCAAAGTTGAGATATAAATGAAATGATACTCCTGAAGATGCTTTGAAATTTTTAAAGCAGTATTTTGCATTTATTATTATGTCATTTATCCAAATTTACCCAGAGAAAGGAGTAGACATGTGGTTAGGCCATAAACTTAGGGGTCTGTTAGCCAGTCAAAACCTTTTTTTTCCATAAGACTGTGTGAAACTGGCCTTCCTATGCAGTTTGTTTACGATAGGAAATTTGTAAGTTCCATGAAAGGAATAAAGTACTATGGGAATGACTATTTTTAGGCAGTTGGCAGTGAAGGCATCACAAGGAAAGTGAATAAAATGAACCTTAACATAATACCTAGGAATTAGCCATGTGAAGGGCTTCCCTGGTGACTCAGACGGTAAAGAATCTGCCTGCATTGTGGGAGACCTGGGTTCGACCCCTGGGTTGGGAAGATTCCCTGGAGGAGGGAATAGCTACCCACTCCAGTATTCTGGCCTGGAGAATTCCATGAATAGAGGAGCCTGGCAGGCTATATATAGTCTTTGGGGTTGCAAAGAGTCGGACATGACTGAATGACTTCCACTTTTTTTTCAGCCATGTGAAAGGGCTTCCCTGGGGGCTCCAACAGTAAAGAATCTGCCTGCCAATTCAGGAGATGTGGGTTTGATCCCTGGGTTGAGAAGATTCCCTGGAGGAGGAAATGGCAACCCACTCCAGTATTCTTGCCTTGGAAATCCCATAGACAGAGGAGTCTGGTGCCTGCAGTCTGTGGGATCATAAAGAGTCAGACATGACTGAGCAACTGAGTATGCACACACAGCCATGTGAAAATAAGGAGTTTATAAGGGAACGGTGTATTCAGGAGAGACTAAACTAAGTTTAAGAGGTGGTGCAAGTGAGAACACACTCAATGGTAAGGTTAAACTTCTGGACCCTTGTTAGGACAGGGTGACATTCTGTTTCTATTGCTAACTAGCTGTGTAGTGTCTCATTGGTTACTTAACTTTGATTAGCCTTTCTTTCCTTAACTGTGCATTGGGGATCGATCCCCTTACTACCTATATTATAATATAATACCATTCGATAAGTGTGTTGTGAGAATCTGTTGTAAGGGTAAATGAGGTGTATTATGTAAGGCAGTTAGAATAAATTCTCAGTAACCTTCTGTGTAGCTTTTGGTTTCAATGTAGTTTCAGATTACAAGTCTTTATTTCATGAAGATGCATCCAGTCCCGTTCAATGCAAAGTTTCCCAAAGTATATGGAACATTAATCCTACAGCATCTGCCAGAAAAAGATTATGGAGTTAAAAGCATTTGAGAAACCCCATTGATCATAGATGGACTTCATGGAGAGTCACATTAAGATATTAATAGCTCTGAAAAATCTGAGAGTAAATAAATCTTTTTCACTTTGTTTAATGCTATGTACTAAATTTCTTTAATCACTACCCTCCCCCATATTCACATTGTATATTCTTTGGAAAATGCTAATTTGAAGAGCTTCATGAGGTAGATCAAGCAAATTACTGGTGCTTAGAGATTCCGTACTGTGAACCTATAATAAATGACAAATAATAAAATATTTTCTGAGATTCTCTGAGGTTCTGTATAATTCTGAGCCAGTTTATTAGTTGCCCCACATCAATCATTACATTTATCTTTTACATATTTCATTGCTCATTTTGTACACAGAACTGTATCACTTGCCCTATGTTCCTCCTAGGCCTCAGATGTGTTCAGCATGATGTTTTTTGGCCTGACTTGAGATAATTTAAAGAATGTTCCCCAGACAGTTCTGAAAGTTGCCTTCCAAAAATACTTGGAATAATGCCACCATCATTAAACTAAGCAGACAACTTTCAAGGTGAGTGGCTTTGAAAGGGACAGCAGCTACTTGCACATGTATTTTCTCTGCAGAATAAAGGGTTTTTCATTTTATAGTCATACGAGTGTGCTGAGTTCCTACTACGTGCTTGTCCCTGTCTTAGATATAGTTAATTTGGAGCAGACATTCTTAGTCTAGTGGGAGAAAATTAATGTTCAGAATGAACCATTATGGAAGGGGCTAAGTACAGTCATAGAAGACTGTTACAAAAGTATGGAGGAGGGATTTTCCTTGGGGGTCAAAAAATACTTCACAATATCAAAGAAACTTTTATGGTTACCCTTGATCGCCATGTAAACAACATAGAGAGGATATTCCAGGCTGAGAGAAGTAAATGTACATAGGCCTCAGAGACAGGAAAGAGAGTGGGGAACTATAACCATGTGAGTGCAGATGGAGTGTAGGCTCTTCATGGAAAAGTAGAAGGTGATGAGGCTGGGAAGCCAGATGGAGTTCTGACCATGGAGAGTCTTATAAGTTCTTGGGGACGCAGTTTGGAGTTCACCCCCTAGCTGGTGGAGCACCACTGATAGATTGTTAGACAGAGATGGCCATAGTCACAATTTTAAAGAGATTGCTTTGGTTGCACTGTGCACTTGAGTTAGAGTAAGAGAGACCGGAGCAAGGAGCCCCGGAGGCCATTGCAGTGGTCCTGGCAAGAATGAATCTAAACTAATGTAGCAGAATTAATGATGCAGAAAAGAAAACAGCTTTGAAAGATGTTTAGGAGATGAGAAGATAGACTGTGGTGAATGGCTGGATAAGAAGAATAAGGGAAAGAGGAAATCTAGGACTCTCTCAGAGGGAGCAGGGTTGGAGCTAGAGAATGTGGTAGATTCTGACATATGGCAAGAAGAAAAGGCACAATATTCCATATGCCTTTGAAGCTATAGCCTAGTAGGAGAGACAGACATAAACAAATAATTACTCCACAAATTACTTAACTAGTAAGCATATAAGAAACTGACCTAAGTCAGTTAGGTGTGCAGTTCATTCTGGAATTTAGCAGAACAGTCTGGTCTGTGATAGAGATTTGGGGGTCATTGGTAAATAGTTACTAACTGAAATTATTAGATTGCCTACATGAGCAGGAAAGGGGACTGAAGCTAGAATAGCATGAATATTTAAGGAGAATGCTGGATGACTAAAGTCCTAAAATACATCTGTAAAAGGATGGCGGAGTAGTTGAAGGATGTATCGAGAGGGTTGGGCTGTGGCACAGAGATAACATAAGATAGGTATACAAAGGTTCTGTGGCTTTGGGACTGCAAGTCCTCGTTGAGTGTAGCAAGAATAGGTACAGTAGAGTGGAGGATGTACAAGCCATATTTTTATGAAACGGTGCACTGGAGCTGGCTTTTGCTCATTTCTGAGAACCAGATTGTTAACTTTTCAGTAATTGTGCAAGCTAGTTGTTAAATATCGCCACTATTGAAAATTATATTATGTACACTTATGATTAATAAATTTTATTCAAAATAAATTTAAGAAGTATTCAGAACTCATGCTCTTGAATCATTTTACTGCATTCTCTTTTATCTATGCTCTTAAGTGTACTTAGATCTGTTTTACCTAAATGGTCGATATGTTGTATATAATGGTGTGCAAGTGTATATCTGTTCTGAAGTCTGTGTTTGTTGAGTTCACTTTAGTATATTGAAATTAGCTGTACTGAGAGTACTTATGCCATAGAAATTTGCAAATGTTACACATCAGAGATATTGTCTTGTTGATTTTCTAGACTTAAAGTGTTAGAAATATTGTAAATAATGCAGACTAAACTCTAAAATATGTTGAAGATATAGCAGTTACATTGTGTAGCAGTTACACAGAAAATTGAGGAAATGGTCTTACAATTGCTTTCCAAATACATAAACTATCATCCAGTTCAATGAAGAAATTGCTCCCAGTTTTGACTGAGCAAGAGAAGCTTTATCATACATATTCATTGTTTCACTTTTGTCTTACTTATTAATGCAAAAGAAAGATTCAACCAACTTTCATGCTAGCACATCTACATTTGATAAATATCAGTGAAAGTATTTTATAAGAAACAGCTGTCTATATGTATTCTCTATTACAGTAAAGAATATTGCATATTATGTGTAAATTGTGTGCTTTGTATTGGTAAAATTTATAATAAACATAAATGTATAGAGATACATACATCAGTTCAGTTCAGTTCAGTTGCTCAGTTGTGTCCGACTCTTGGTGACGCCATGGATTGTAGCGGGCCAGGCTTCCCTGTCCATCACCAACTCACAGAGCTGACTCAAACTCATATGCATCAAGTTGGTGATGCCATCCAACCATCTCACCCTCTATTGTCTCCTTCTCCTCCTGCCTTCAATCTTTCCCAGCTTCAGGGTCTTTTTCAGTGAGTCAGTTCTTCACATCAGGTGGTCAAAGTATTGGAGTTTCAGCTTCAACATCAGTCCTTCCAATGAATATTCAAGACTGGTTTTCCTTAGGATGGACTGGTTGGATCTCCTTGCAGTTAAAGGGTCTCTCAGGAGTCTTCTCCAACACCACATTTCAAAAGCATCAATTCTTCTGCACTCAGCTTTCTTTATAGTCCAACTCTTGTATCCATACATGACTACTGGAAATACCATAGCTTTGACTAGATGGACCTTTGTTGACAAAATAACATCTCTGGTTTTTAATATGCTATCTAAGTTGGTCATAGCTTTTCTTCCAAGGAGCAAGCATCTTTTAATTTCATTTCTGCAGTCACCATCTGCAGTGATTTTAGAGCCCCCCAAAATAAAGTCTCTCACTGTTTCCATTGTTTCCCCATCTGTTTGCCATGAAATGATGGGACCAGATGCCATGATCTTCGTTTTCTGAATGTTGAGTTTTAAGCCAACTTTTCACTCTTTCACTTTCGTCAAGAGGCTCGTTAGTTCTTCTTCACTTTTCTGCCATAAGAGTGGTGTCATCTGCATATATGAGGTTATTGATATTTCTCCCAGCAATCTTGATTCCAGTTTGTGCTTCATCCAGCCCAGCATTTCACATGATGTACTCTGCATATAAGTTAAATAAGCAGGATGACAATATACAGCCTTGACGTTTTCCTTTCTCGATTTGGAACCAGTCTGTTGTTCCATGTCTAGTTCTAACCGTCGCTTCTTGACCTGCATACAGATTTCTCAGGAGGCAGGTCAGGTGGTCTGGTATTCCTGTCTCTTGAAGAATTTTTGACAGTTTGTTGTGATCCACACAGTCAAAAGCTTTGGCATAGTCAATAAAGCAGGAGTAGATGTTTTTCTGGAACTCTTGCTTTTTTGATGATCCAGTGGATGTTGGCAATTTGGTCTCTGGTTCCTCTGCCTTTTCTGAATCCATCTTGGACATCTGAAAGCTCACCGTTCACATACTGTTGAAGACTGACTTGGAGAATTTTGAGCATTACTTTGCTAGCATGTGAGATGATTGCATTGTGTGGTAGTTTGAGCATTCTTTGGCATTGCTTTTCCTTAGTATTGGAATGAAAGCTGACCTTTTCCAGTCCTGTGGCCACTGCCGAGTTACCACATTTTCTGGCATATTGAGTGCAGCACTTTCATAGCATCATCTTTTAGGATTTTAAATAGCTCAGCTGGAATTCCATCACCTCCACTAGCTTTGTTCATAATGATGCTTCGTAAGGCCCACTTGACTTCGCATTCCAGGATGTCTGGCTCTAGGTGAGTGATCACACTATCGTGGTTATCTGGGTCATGAAGATCTTTGTCCAGTTCTTCTGTGTATTCTTGCCACCTCTTCTTACTGTCTTCTGCTTCTGTTAGGTCCATACTGTTTCTGTCCTTTACTATGCCCATCTTTGCATGAAATGTTCCCTTGGTATCTCTAATTTTCTTGAAGAGGTCTCTAATCCTTCCCATTCTATTTTCCTCTATTTCTTTTCTTTTCTTTTTTTCTCCCTTTTATTGTTTTTGCCATACAATGTCATGATATCACCATGGGTTTACATATGCTCCCCCTCCAGAAACCGCTCCCTCCCCCCCCGGGAAATCTCGATGCACCAGCCCCGAGAATCAATCCTGGGCTGGCGATTGATTAGACATATGATAATTAACATGTTTCAATGCCATTCTCCCATATCATCCCACCCTTTCCCTCATGCACAGAGTCCACGAGTCTATTCTATACATCTGCGTTCCTTTTGCTGTCTCGCATGTTGGGTTCTCGTTACTGTCTTTCTAAATTCCATATATATGTGTTAATATACTGTATTGTTGTTTTTGCTTCTGGCTTACTTCA
The DNA here is from genome assembly GCA_007570785.1 of Antilocapra americana. Classification (NCBI taxonomy): domain Eukaryota; kingdom Metazoa; phylum Chordata; class Mammalia; order Artiodactyla; family Antilocapridae; genus Antilocapra; species Antilocapra americana. The sequence goes on from ML661346.1 coordinate 19,745,236, forward strand.
CTCTGGATAATGGGCTTAACAGACATTTCTCCAAAGAAGACATAAAAATGGCTAACAAACACATGAAAAGATGTTCAACATCACTCATTATCAGAGAAATGCAAATCAAAACCACAATGAGGTATCACTTTACACCAGTCAGAATGGCTGCCATCCAAAAGTCTACAAGCAATAAATGCTGGAGAGGATGTGGAGAAAAGGGAACTCTCCTATACTGTTGGTGGGAATGCAAACTAGTACAGCCACTATGGAAAACAGTGTGGAGGTTCCTTAAAAAGCTGCAAATAGTCCTGCCATATGACCCAGCAATCCCACTGCTGGGCATATACACTGAGGAAACCAGAATTGAAAGAGCCACGTGTACCCCAATGTTCATCACTGCATTGTTTACAATAGCCAGGACATGGAAGCAACCTAGATGCCCATCAACTGATGAATGGATAAGAAAGCTGTGGTACATATACACAATGGAATATTACTCAGCATTAAAAAAAAATTCATTTGAATCAATTCTACTCAGATGGACCGAACTGTTTTCCTCTATTTCTTTGCACTGATCACTGAGGAAGGTTTTCTTATCTCTCCTTGCCATTCTTTGGGACTCTGCATTTAAATGGGTATATCTTTCCTTTTTTCCTTTGCCTTTTGCTTCACACGTACATACATACATACAAATGTATTAATGTTATGAGAACTAATTGCCGAACACTTATTAGCACATAATGGCTATATATATGGAGGATATAAATGGAATCAGATGGATTGGATTCCATGGATGGAACCACTCTTTTGAAAAGCATGGCAGAGAAAAGGTGTTCTCTTGGTGCTAGGTTATAGGTAGCCAGAAGACATTTGCAGGTTTGTGGACTTTTAAACTTTTGTTCTTTTTGTGTCTTTACTTCAAAAGATTTATAGCCCTAAAGAGAGGAGCCAGTAGAGAGGGAGAGATTGATGGTGCAGAACAAGGTGAAAAAGTAAATGTTGGGAGAATGTGGCAAAGAAATGGTAGGAAATAAGATGCAGACTACTCTGGGAAAATTGACCTTGTGCACACGGTGGATGCCTCTTCCTGTAAGGATGAGGAATGATCATGCAAGATGTGTTAAATTCAAGTACATGGACCTTAAAATCTTTTACATCAATGAATTGTAATATAAGAAGTAGGCAGGAAGAAACTTAGAAAGGTATCTGTTAATTTATGAATAAATTATGGAATAAGAGGTTAATGCTGTGATTGACCAGGGCAAGTTTTTATACTGATTTAATCTCTGAAATATTGTGTTGTACTTTTAGTCTGTTTTCCAGGTGGAAAGATTTGAATAAAAATGAGAGACAATTTAAAGGCACTTCATGTATTTAAATGCCAAGTAGTATTTGTTTTACTGAGCTCTGCAGTGTAGTGCTACATTTCCATGGACATGGGTTGAATTTCTACAAGATGATCAGATATGGGAAATAATTTGAGGTTGACAAAACTGCATTCATTGAATGGTTGGATAGTTTGAACACAAGGTAAAATGTTATCCAGACTGCTGAAGAAAACAAGATTTATTTTGGAACATGACTTTTTTCAGCGTTATAATTTATGACTTTTTCACTTGGATTCTTGCTTTTAACACACTCATATTTATATATATGCTTCAATCAAAGAAATGAATAACATTTTGCTTATGCTGTCTCAGTTCTATTAGTTTTCCACCATTAAAATCTACAGCCCTTATTTTTTTCAATTGAATTGCATTGATATAAAGAACTATTTTATATTTTTATAGTACTTTAATATTTCAAGTCTTTTCATATCTGTTTTCTCGAAATACATTAAATAATTATCCTGAATGCTCAGAAGTACTGGTACGAGCTGATTATGCTGAATATGGGTATTAGTATTGAATATTGCATGCCTTTGGCTCTCAGTTGCCATTATAGCTGTCATTTTTGAGTCTTAACAGCTGTAGTTACCTCCTTTGCAGTTTAATAGCACATCGTCCATCTGGCTGAGGATTACAAGGCCTCAGCCTTGACTTTTTGGAAGAATTATGCCTCACTCTGTGTTAGTGTTGTTAGAGTTAGAATACTGTTGTAGCCCTCCTTGCACAGCCGGTCCTGTGTTTGTTAACTGAGTCATGGCTGCAAGATGCTACTGCTGGTCTAAATGTTATGTTAATGTTCAAGGTGGAAAAAAGGATGAGGGATAGGGAAGGGATGGCACCAGGCAACGTGTGTGTCCTATTTAATCATGAAAGAAAAAGCTTTAGAGACACTTCCTCAGAGTTCTGCTTAGACCTTATTGGCCACCCCTAGGTACAGGGGAGTCTGGAAAGTGATTTTGGCTTTTTTGCATTGGTAGTGGAGACTGAGGAGGAGAAGGTAGTAGGTAGAGAATGGTCTTGGTTGGCTCATTAGCAGTGTTTGCCAGAGGGGATATCTCAAGCTTTGCATTTCTACTGCTTATCTACTTAAGGCTGTCTCACCTGGAAAGCACCCCTTTTTGGTCTCTTTCCCTGCAGGCCTGGAAGAAATTTTGTTGGCCTTCATCTTGACTCTACTTTTAGCTGGAATGTAGATTATGAGATAGTCATTCTGAAAGAGAGGATCCATCTTTCAGTGTTAGTCTGGAGAGAGCAGTCCAGGAAATAGGATACAACCCTGAAATTGAAAGGGTACCAATGTTAATAGCATTTCAGTACCAAGCATGGCTGCTGGGAAGGCTCCTGTGAAAAAAAGACCAGCAAGGAAGAAAATAATCTGAGAATCTGCCTGATAATACTTTTGGCATCTGAATGATTTAAACAAGTATAGCTGCATACGTTGCTGGGTTATTTTCTGGTCGGTGTGGGACTGTACATCAAGACTTCTTGTTTGAAGTGTTAGTTTTTCTCATTGCAGCTAAAAATATTAGAAAAGAATGAAGTTTAAGTAAACTGTCTGTGGACTACTTGGGAGCACTGAGAATGGTTCTGAAGTTAATATACTTCTAAAAGCCCTGTCTAGATCAATCCTGCACTATTCACCCCTGCAAAAATAAAATATTTCTGACCCTCAAGCTGTAGAATAATTCTTTATTTTGGATTTGTGAGAAAAGATTTTAAATGACAAAAATTTTCAGTGCACATAAATGAAAAGCCAAATATTAAATTATTTGCAAAGGTGAATTCCACCATGAAGATACCATAAGACATACATATTTTTCTGAGATCTTATTGTGTTCCAGTATTGGGCTAAGTGATTCATGTGTTATTTTATATCCTTGAAGTACGTTGTTACTATTATTTTCTCCTTTTGAAGAATCTGATGCTCATAGAGATTAGGTTGCTTGCCTGAGGTTTCAATGCCAGTAATTAACAGCAGTTGTGATTTGAAACCAGGCAGTTTGCCATACCTGCCAGGTGTGAATCTGTGATCTTAATAATAATAGCAATTAGTCACTATGCCAAAGATTTTATAGTCATTTCTCCTATTATTCATTAAAATCCTAGATGTTAGTACTAGTATCAGCATCCCTGTTTTACAGATGAGAACGTTGAGAGATTCAGTAGCTGTCTCAATTTTTCACAGCTTCAGGGGAATGGCTTCCAACCCAGGCTATCTGACCTGACTCTGTGTGAACCCTAAGTTCTTCACCACACTGCTTGTATGCAATTGGTCATGTGTTTAATTTGTATCTGTGTAGTTTTCTATAAAATGCAGTTTTTATTTCTAAAAAGAAAATTTCATCCACATTATAAAATTCCAGAAAAGCCTTCTGGTATTTCTCAGTGGTTTCATGTGGAAAGACAACTTTCTTCTGCCAGATCAAGTTTGGTGGCGGTTTTAGCTACTTTTCTGGTGTATGTTAATAAAACTTTGATATAGATTACTATGTCTTGCACATGTGATCAAAGCTCAGGTTAATTCATTTTTAGCTGACTGTGTAAATTTTTTAAACTAAAAATTAGCTCAATTTATATTAGGAAGATTCCAGGGTGAGAAAATTGGACATGAAAATTTAGTGATGATGAAAAATTACACCTAATAGAAAAAGTTATATTTTATGTTACTTGCTGATATTTTATGATAATGGAAAAATGATAATTTTTATTCTTCAGTCATCATTTTGCTTAAAGGATTGAATAGAAAGTAATATGTATTTCTTCATATAGTGGAGTGTGATTGGAAAGAAAATGTGATGGCTACTCAGTCTCAAAAAATAATCTATTTCATTACAAAAACATTCATATTATAGTTCATTCTAGACCAGCAGTGCTTTGATTTTGATTCAAATGTGTGTAAAATAAAATATAATAAAAAATTGGTACATGAAAAAATCAACTCTATATTATTCTAGGCACATTTCGTCACCTAACTCTGTTTTACCCAAATTCAGTGCTATATTTTATAGTAATTGACTCACAGGAGAAAGATCTGTGACTTCTATCTTGCTACATGACCTTGGGGAAAATTGGCTTAAATGTATGAAAGGATATTTCAGGCATTGACTCAGACTAAATAAATGTGCTAAATTTGATACAGTGAGTGGGAAATTTTTCTCACCACATGGAACCACTAATGAGCTTGGGAAGTAAACATGGTTAAGTAGACATAGTTGCGTTTTTGTTACTGTAATTCTGAATTGGCCCATTAGCATGAATATCATTTCAGTAAACTTTACAATTGTAGTTTTAGGACTGACCCCCAAACCCAAAGCCAAAAAAGAAAAATGTCTATAAATGACAGCTAATGTGGGTTGGATTATGTTCCCCTAAAAGATACGTTCAAATCCTAACACCTGGTACCTGTGAAAGTGACCTTATTTAGAAAGAGGGTCATTGTAGATATAATCAAGTTAAGATGAGGTCATACTGAAGTCGGGCAGGCCATTAATCCAATATGATTGATGCCCTTATCTGGGGAACAGAGGTAGACACACAGGGAGAACACCTGTGACAACAGAGGTAGCGATGATGTGATGCAGCAGCAAGCCAGGGAATGCAAAGGATTGCCAACCACCAGGAGAAGGAGAGGCGAGGAAGGAGTCTACCCGGAGTCTCAGAGGGAGCATGACCTTGCTGACACCCTGATTTCAGACTTCTGGCTTCTAGAACTGTGAGAGAAGAAATATCTCTTGTCATCAGCCACTTAGTCTATAGTAGTTATGGCAGCCCTCAGAAACTGACATTAGAGGTAACAGTGGAGCAGTGACGGAGAGAGGCAGTGGTAGTGCTCTGTGGATTTGCTTTCTCCTATAGCTCCACGTCTTCCCACCTCTCCCTGTGATCTTAACATAAACATCAGAAAATTGGGTTCTGTTTCTTCTTGCATCATATACCTTGGCAGCATTACTTACCTCTCTGGGTGTCATTTGCTTCTTGTTGAAGAGAGGATCTCACACCCTTCTGAATAACAGTAGCCATCATTTAGGGGAATTTTGCCCATCCAGACCCAGGGCTCACTGCTTAACACATGATTTTATTTACTTTTTATTAAAATTCTATGAGGAATGTAGTATTATCCTTACTTTACAAAGGAATCAAATAATGACATTTCTCTGTGACGCCCCATGTGTTCTTGTCTTGTCCCCTCAGAGACTTGAACATGAGAGTCAGAGCTTGAAAAGTGTTAGTATTTGTGTTTCCTTGATGGGAAAGGTAACAACAGATATGTAACTTGACTTAATCTGAGTAGAAGGGGGTGAAAGGCATTGGAAAGGGATGTTACCATCATTTTGGCCATTCACGCTTTCTCCATGTGCAGAACAGAGAGTAAATAATTTTTAAACTTCTCTTTGATATATTTGACTCCTTTTTATTTTGAACAAAATATTAGTATAATTTCCATATTTTCTGACTTACTTGAAAGTTTCATTTTTGGAACTATTTCAAGCTAGGATGTAATAGAGGAATTTAATGATGTAACTGCCATTATTCATATTCTCTTTGTCTTAGACATTACAGTGTCTAACAAATACATTTGTACAGCAGCGAATGAGATAGTGATACTGTTATTCCATGGTGTACAAAATGAGGCATAGAAAGGTAACCTGGTAAAAATTACTGGTCTTCAAGTTCTTTTTTTGCCTCTAGAGTCTATTTTTATATGTTTCTGTTAGAGAAGGCCATTAACACAGTGACATGGACTAATTTATCAGATTAATGATAAGCCTGGAAGCTAGATATCTGGGCTGTAAGAGATACTGGCCAAAGCAGGTAAGTGTGGGGAATCTGGAAACATCTGAAAAATGGTATGCTGAATGAAGTAGCTTAGGCTAGAGGGTGGCAGGGGCATCACCATGGGAATATCAAAGATGAACTTGGCTTCTTTCAGAATATTTAAACCTCTTATATCCTTAGTTACCATAATTAGGGACAAGCAGAAGTTCAATACTTTTGCTTAGCTTTTCGGTTGCTTATATTCTCCCATTCAAGGATATGGTTACAAACTCCACCCCTAACATGGACCTTTTAGTAAATGGTGAGTTACAATCTGATAATAGAAAGGATGTTATAGCTGAAATTAGAGTGCATAATAAGTCCATTCCATGCTGTTTCCTTGGATAGCATAGACACTGTGTCACATGCCTCTAATATTAAAATTCTTAGAAAATACAGCAAGCAGTAGTGTTTGAGTAGGTCTCAGAGGCAAAACTGATCTGACCAAGCAATGTATGTTGGTTAAGTGAAATGTGAAAGACTGTCTGTTCTATCTCAGCTGAGGATGTTTGCCATCGAAAATGTTTGTTATGGCACAGGAGAGAGACTGAAGCTACCAGTTTCTTGCTACCCAAACTTGTCTTGGTTAAATTTGTCTTCTGTCTTCTAGACCCTAGGGAACTGTCAGTCTCCTGAAGAACTGGGCAGTATAGTGTAGGAAACAGGAAGAGAGTTTGAGGAGTTTAGCCAGTTTACCAGAAGCATTTACTGGGAAAATGTACGTGGACAGTAAATAGACACTGGAAAGTCTGACTGTCTAATTTGGATTTCTCCATATACCTGTCATGGTGAAGTGAAATATCTGTTGGACTGGAGTAAGTGGGTCAGTATTTTGGTCACACCTCTATACAAATTAACATTAGGACTGGGAGCTTTGTGGTAATAACTTTCTTCATGTGTCAGAGCTGTGGAGTTTTTACATTCCCTTTATCTTCCCCCAAATTCCTTCTCAACCTACAAAAGACTGTAGAGGTCATATTGAGAATGCATTTTGAAGAGGAACACATGTATACCCATGGCAGATTCATGTCAATGTATGGCAAAACCAACACGATAATGTAAAGAAAAAAGAAAAGAAAATAAAAAAGAAAAAAAAAGAGAAGGCATTTTATCAAGTGTTGATCAACCCATTGGATGTTTGCAATGACCTTTCCATGCTTGCCATCTTTGCCACCAAAGAAAGTTTTCAGGGGTAACATATAGGAAGTTCAAAATGCAAATAATACTACAGTTTTTTTGTTTGTTTGTTTTTAATCTGGAAACCAAAATCTAATGGGTAATGATAATGTTGACTGCTACCATTAAGTGAGTAAGCATTTATTATGGGCCAGATAATTCACTGACACCCATAGGGGAAGGCTTTGCCCTCCCAGGGATATTTGGCAATATCTGGAGACATTATAGGTTATCACAGCAGAAGAGAGGAGTGCTACTGGCATCTAGTGGGTAGAGGCCAAAGATACTACTCAACGTCCTGCAGTGCACAGGACAGCCCCCACAACTGAGAATTATCTGACTCAGATTGCCAGTAGTGCCAAAGCTGCTTTAGAGTCAGTATCTTATTTAACTTATATACATGATGATCATAGAAGATTTAAACCTGTCTTACAGCGGAGGTTCAAAATGGTTAATTTTTAAATTTTCATTAATCAGAATTCTGTTTCAGTCTCTACTGCTCGATCTTCTTAAACTAAGAGATGGCACCCAAACAGAAATCTTTTCTTCCCTTCCCCCATTGTGGGAAGTGTCCATGTCAGTCTCTTCATCCCTAATATGAGAATATTTTCTGTCCTTTACCTGGAATTCTGTAGTAATGTATTTGGGTTGGAGGTCAGTAGTAGAAAGGAAAGATGGAGGGGGGGACTAGAGATCTTCAAAAAGTTGAGGTATTATACTTAAATGTAATATTTTTGGCAAAAATCTGTAGTCATAAGCAGTGTGGGTGAAATACAAAATGTATATTTAGAGTTTAGTGTTGCTCATACATATGCATTGTTTTTAGATTAAGAATGAGAGCTTTTAGTTTTTGCTTCTCTTTGTATCTTTCAAAAGCATTTTGATTTGCTCCTCTCTTGGGCGTGATGGTGATTTGTAGTGCTTGCTGGCTGTTAAGGAATCGAAGACTCTTTGTGGGTACTTAAGGAATGAGAGTTTACTTCCATGTAGGCAGAAAGGTAGATCATGGGTGTTTGGACTCAAAGCATAACAGAAGATAGAGAGATGTGAGCAAGGCCAAATTGTACTTTGGGAAAAGAAGTGTGGAGAGCCTCATGAGGAAATTGTGCTTTATTCACTTCTCTGATCAGTGATAAATATCAATTTTGGGATAAAGTTTGACAGATAAATAAGGTTACTGGAGTCTAAGAGGTGGGGAAAGTTAAATTATTTTGTTTGAATATTACATTTTGTAAGTGGGAAATGTGGCCTAGGAAAACTGACAAGATTCATTCCTCTATAATATTAATTTCTTGCCAAAATATTACCTTTCATGTAGCATCTTTAGGACCTTGAATATTGAAAAATACAGACAGCTGCCCTGGGTGAGGTTACAGTGCCACAGAATTTTAAATTTGCTTAGAGAGTCAGGTTTTATTCTGAGACTTGTGGCAGCAGCTTCATTTACTTTCTGGGATAATTACATAGAACAAGGGCACCTCTTTGATTTACCTGGTAGTCATTCTGCCAGTTGGTAGATTTAACAAATAGAAGAAAAACAGGACATGCAGCCAAGGTAAGGAGAGCACCGTAACAGTATGCAAATTACACCTTGAAATTATCTATAGAGGATTGGAAATAGACAGCTTCTAATCAGCACCCAAAACCTGAACATTTTAAGGAAGCAATACACAGAGATATGCTCAGTGTGGCAGTCAAGTTAACTGAAAGAATGAATTCCAACTTTTCAGTGTTAATTTCAATGCATTAAGAAAACTGAGGTGTAATCTTAGTGCCTTATGTTAACTACAGACTTTATTTTCACAGGCATTCACTTATCATTGCAATTTATTTTTAAGTTAAAAAAGCTATTGTGTGAAAAAGAATAGTTTTGGACCCTCTGAAACTTAATAGTTCACAAAGAAAAGATGAGGAGATCTTGAAGCAAAGATTACATTCTCTGAATTATATCAAATCCTGATTTGAACTGATATTGTTAATTTGCTTCTTTTTCGTCCTTTTATGAAACAAAGCCACCCCTGTGTTTTTTCAGTATGCTAATCCCCAGAAAGCTAACATCAAGATCCATGGTTTCAGCAGAATTTAAAAACAAGTTACAGTCATTGCAGTATTGAAAAGCCCCCATAGCATTCAATCATAATATTTTATGTAAGGCAGAGAGAAATGTTAATTCATTTTCACATACAGTTGAAAGATTATGTTAGACTTGATTTTCTTTAGACACCATATGCGTATTTACCAGTAGAATAAACTCTGGTTGTCAGTTATGTGTGTAGGTTGGAGAGATTTTGGTTATCTTATATGAGGGCAATATTCTTGTCGGGGGAAAAGAGCGGACAAAAGTAGTGGACTGACTCTGAGGATTTTGTGGTTTCAGGTATAGTGTTGGGCGATGCTATGTGTAAATGTCACTACAGCCCAGGGACCTGGATGATATTATTTTCACTTTACAATTTGAGAAAATAGAGATGTAAACCACAATAACTAGGAAATACTGTTTCTACTATACCCTGATCCATCCCTAGTACCTGGATCAAAAAAATGGAGATGTAGGGGGAGAGGAAGTCAAGTTATAGTTGTTGGTTGACTTGAGTGCAGAACTTTTAAGGATTTGGATTCATCTTTAGACACAAAGATCTCTGCTATTTTTATTTTTTTCCCTTGCAGAGAGGGGATGGATTTTCATGTAAGCATTCAAATTACTGCATGAAATATTTCCCAGTGGGTTTAAAGACACACTGGTTACAGTGACAGGTTTTGGTAGGATGGGCACTATTTAGTTTGCAAAGTAACCTCCTCCTCCAACAGAAAATTACTTTAAAATGGAGTCTGGTAGGTTATCTTGGTTCTGATTTTGTATTGTTATTTGGTACTGCTGGAAGTCACGACCCCTTTTTATTCAGAGCTATTTTATCCTAATGACAATGGGTTATTGATCAATTTAAGTCCACAGTCCAAATGTGATTTTTGCAGCTGATAACTCACTTTCATCCCTGTGTATTTTACTTGTAAACACGTACACAGTCCCCCAATTTAAAACAGGTTGCATTCCAAAGTTCAGTTCGAACAGAGTCATTTGGAGTTTAAAGCATTTTTCCATAGAAACAATGTTAGGTTTCCAGGCCAACCCACAAAAGCCTATTTAAACCATATTGTACAGTTTCTTCTCTAAAATCATCATGGGGCCCACACAACATATATAATAATATTTCTATTATTATAAAGGCATTTGGAGTTTGGCTTGGAATAGACTAGAGCTTCGCTGGGGTAGAGCTGGGCACTTAAAAGTCTTCCTGCTATCTTGGTAGTGGAGCAATTTTTTCTTATGACTCTGTCTATAGTGCCTGTAACGTATGGTGAAGACTATGACAGGATCATGGCCAAGGCAGGGAACGGGTCATCTTTCAGGGTGGATACATGATTCAACATGCTTTTCGTTCCAGGCAGGAGACTGCTCAACTTGAATATAAGGTTTTTTTCTCTCACATAAGAAGTCTGGAACAGGCAGTTTCAACATTGGTTAATTCAACAGCTCAATGAAGTCAAGGCTCTAGATTAGGTTGTGTGCATGCGTACTCAGTCCCTCAGTCATGTCTGACTCTTTGCAACCCCACCCACTGTAGCCTGCCAGGCTTCTCTGTCCACGGGCTTCTCCAGGCAACAGTACTAGAGTGGGTTGCCTTTTCCTCCTCCAGGGGATCTTCCCAACCCAGGGATCAAACCCACATCTCCTGCATTGGCAGGTGGATTCTTTACCATTGAGCCACCTGAGAAGCTCCTGAATAACCCCACAGTTATATCCACTAAGGCATAAGAATCTTGTTCTTGTGTAACAAACTTTGAATGGTGAAAGAATGAGAAGTGACCTCTTAATCTTATTAAGTAAGAAACTATCTCCCAAATGGACTCTGAGTTAAAAGTCCACTCCTAAACCAATCATTGGCCACCGAAAATCAGATTGCTAGCGCTGGCTTAGAGTCTAAGCCTTAGGATGAGTTGTAGTTCATGTTGTAGGGCTTGAAGCAGATGCCCACCTCCTCTCAGCATGTCGCCAAGCTCATTTGAAGATCTGTTGACAAAGAAGAAGGTGGAATGCCTCTTGAGTGAATGTCACACATTGTGTGACACTAGGGAACTATGGCCTGGGGCAAAGGGAAGGTCATAAAATTCGAATTTTTGTTTTACCTGGCTCCAGCCTCCTGGAAATCCTGTGATTCCTCCCTCAAGTCTAGTTTCTATAAAAGAAGCAGGTCCGATAGATTCATTTATTCCTTGTTTATTGGGCATCTTCTTTGTTACAAGCAATGTTTTAGGACAGATAATTTGATTGATGTTCTGTAATGTTTTCTTAAGTTTTTGTTTGTTTGTTTCTAACACTGTTAGCAGTGGAGGAGTGGTGGCAGTGTGGAGTGACCTTCTTCGCCTTCCCCATCAGGGCAAGTTAAAAGTGCGTAAAGAGGAGTACTAGTGCCTCCTTGAGTCAAAAGTACTGAAGTAAGATCTATTTATATTTCAGAGAAATATCCAGATTTGATAAGGAAGAAGGGGAAAAGTGTGTTGGATGAGATTGGTGACTGAGAACAGCCACAGGAGTACCGAGGTTACCCTCCCAGCTTCTGCTTTGGACTGGGAGGGTAGAAGCTGAGAGAGTAACTTCAGTACCCGTCCTGCCGCCTCGGACACTGCCAATGCCTGGCACCTTGGACGCTGCCCTGGCCTGGCCAAGCTGTTGGTTGGGGATCAGCAGCTGGCAGGGAAGGGATTCTGGGCCATGAGGCAAGGGGAGGGCGAAGGCAGAGGAATCCTGCACAGAGAGAATAGCAGAAATCGTGCTGCAACTCAGGTTTCCGGGTTTTCCTAAACGTTCATTTTCTAAGGGAAAGTATACATATAATCAAATGTAGCAATAATACTGGCTCATGATAAATATGTTTTGTTTTTTAAGTGATGATAAAATACATCACAAAGTACTGTGGTGATTTTAATTACTATGCTTTAGATTTTTAGTGGAACTTTTTGAAGTAGTGTAGATATTGGAGGATTACAGTTTGTGTTATCTACCTACTTATCTGTCTACCTCAGGAGTCAGCATACTTTCTCAGCAAAAGACAAGAACATAAATATTTTAGGCTTTGTGGGCCATATGGCTTGTGTTCTAAGTATTCCATTCTGCTGCTGCACCACAAAAGCACAGTTTAGGTAAACAAATGGGCGTGGCTGTGTTCCAGTGAAACTTTATTTATGGACAACTTCCTTGTGTTTCCTTCAATTTCACATAATCTTAATGTCATGAAATATTTTTTTATTTTGATAGTTTTCAATCATTTAAAAGTCTGAAAGCCACTTTCACCTTGTGGGCTATGCTAAGGGAAGCCAAGAGTCAGATTTTTTCTCTTGGGCTGTAATTTGTGGACTCCTGGCTTGATTCTCATTTGTCTGTCTACCTGTCTTCTTTCTTTCCTCTTTTATCGGTGAGCAAGAATCTGATTCCATTTAATTCTATACAAGGAATTTTTATTCATGTAGTCAACTACTCTGAATACTTGTAAAGGAGAATGAGAATAACTGATTTACAGGGTCTCTAGTATTGATTCACTTATGTTTTCTGTGGTTAAATTTGTACAGCTTTAAATAACAATAATTATTATTGTAAAAATGCTATGTTTAACATCCTTATAACTGGTTTGGAGTAATTCCTTTGTAAAAAATCCTTAAGGAAGTACCTTTCATCTTATAATAAATGATTTTGGAGCTTGTTGAGACTTAAAAATCACAGGTGAATGATAGTGTCATGTCAATTTTTCCATCCTCAATAGGGCACTTGTATTTTCTGAGGCAGACAGGCAGGACTTGGATGGCTGTATATTACTGTTTATGAGCCTTATCCTTTACTGCAAATCAAGTGTTTATTCCACTCCTGAACTTAATTAGCAGTTAAGAGTTTTGTGCTTTGTATTTTAAGGAAGCATGTGATTTGTTCATTAGTTCAAAAGCAGATTAATTATTATATCTTTAGTTGCCATCTGTAAACACATCTATATTGGTGAGCTCTCTCCTGCTGAGTTACCTTGAAATGCCCTGTGGTGTTTTATTAGCTTTCAATTCTGTGTTTATTACAGTTGGCTGGAGATTTTTCAATTTAGTTTATTGGCCACAGAAAGTCCAGTCCTTCTGTGGAAACTACCAATTTTGGAGGGTGAGAGATTTATTAATGCTGGCTATCAGTTTGCTGTAAACATTTCCCCCAAGTTGTACTGTGTTTTGGTTTGGATTAAAGATGTTAGTAGTAGTTCAATTATAAGCCAAGGTTTTAAGCACCTTATATACTGTCTAGGTTCAAGGAGAAGCAGTTGGGAATAAAATTAGTAACCCGTATAAAAATTGTTTTCTGAGTCTAAGCCAACCCTGAACAGAATTCTTAAGTACATGAGGGCAAGCGGATAAATGAATAGTTATTGAAGCATTGGCACTTTAATATTATTTTTGGTGCTGCAAGAACACTTTTGGGTTCCAAGTAACTTTCAGAGAATTTAAAGAGCTTGCCTAAGGTCAGTGGTGGAGCTGGGAGGTGAACCAAAGTCATATGATCTGTAAGTTTATGTTCCTCTTCACCCATGCCAGATAAGATACAGGATTCTCAATTAAGTTGGAATTTTGTCATATCAACAAATAAGTTTTTTTCATATCAACAGGTAAGTTTCTTCATTGCAAGTGTATCCCAAATATTTCATGGACGTATTTATATTGAAAATATTTGTTGTTTGAGAATTTAATATATTTGGGCATCCTGTATTATCATCATTATTATTATTTGCTAAATTTGGCAACCGTACTTGTGTCTTCCTCACCTCTCTCTTTTTCCAGGTATTCACATTGATCAGGGTACCCCCCTGTGCTGCTAGCTTTAGTTTATTAACCCTGTCTTACTGTGTTGGGGCTACTGTAACAAAATACCACATCTTAGTGGCTTGTAAACATATTTATTTCTCATAGTTCTAGGGGCTGGGAAATCCAAGGAGCTGGCAAATTCTGAGTCTGGTGAGGGCTTGTGGTAGAGGGGCTACAGATCTTTCAGGGGCCCCTTTTATAAGGGCACTAATCTCATTTGTAAAGCCTCTGCCCTCTTGATCTAATCACCTCTAAAAGGCCCTACTTCCTAATACAATCATCTTTAGGGTTAGGATTTCAACACATGAATTTTGGAGGAACACAAACATTCAGACCAAGAAAGAAAGCTGTGACAAAGCTAGACAGCATATTAAAAGCAGAGACATCACTTTGCTGACAAAGGTCTGTATATTTAAAGCTATCATTTTTCCAGTAATTATGTACCGATATGAGAGCTGGACCAGAAAGAAAGCGGAGTGTCAAATAACTGATGCTTTTGAACTGTGATGTTGGAAAAGACTCTTGAGAACCCCTTGGACAGCAAGGAGACCAAACCGGTCAATCCTAAAGGAATTCAACCTGAATATTCTTTGGAAGAACTGATATTGAAACTCCAATACTTTGGCCACTTGATGTGAAGAGCTGACTCACTGGAAAAGACCCTGATGCTGGGAAAGATGGAAGGCAAATGGAAAAGGGAGTAGCAGAGAATGAGGTGGTTAGATAGCATCACTGACTCAATGGATGTGAATCTGAGCAAACTCCAGGAGATAGTGAAGCACAGAGAAGCCTGTCATGTGTTAGACACACACTACATAGCAACTGAACAGAATAAACCCCATTATTTATATATTTTTTTAGTTCGAAGTTTCCCTGCTGGAGACTATTAAGTGAGAACCTTATTCTAGCTTATTTTCAAAGCATCCAATGACTAATCTGATGAAATATCAGTAATTTGAGTAACCTGTTGATCAGAGCTAATGGCTTCATGAGTAATTTTTTCCAGCTTACATATTTATTAACATCACTTGCTATAGCTAATACTTAAACACACAGTAACTGCAGAGGCCAGAACATCAGACTTCGTGCAAAGAAAGTGGAAACTAATTTTGAAACGTTCTTTTAGTTATTCTAGTAATCAAATTTTCTCAGAAGCCCTAAGTTTATGATTTTAACTATATTTTTTATTTTATCTAAAATTTGATCATCATAGTTGCTCATTTTCTTGCTAATGATTCCCATGTACTTTATACTTCTTAAAGATGGTTTTGGTGCATTTTCAAAATAAACTGTATTATAAAATACGTTTTAGAAATTTATAGGGTGAATGAGATTGCTACCGATCTGAAGCTTTATTTTCACTTTTAGTGAAAAATAATGTTGTACAGAACATTTTTTCTTTCTTGAGCAATTAGAAAACAATGACAGAAGTTAGTTCTTAGGATCCAACCACTTATTCAGGCTAATTCAAGCCAGAGCCTACCACTCTGCCAGAATTCTAGGACACTTGTATTTTTACCCCCAGTACCCCCAGTACCTCAGAGAATGGGCTGGAAAATCACTGGGTATATTGAGGGGAGAGGTTTATTATTAAGTTACCATGAAGCATTTAATAGGGGCCCCAAACCTTTTCTAGAGCACTTAGGTTGACTATATGTGCATGTGTGTAAGTCATTTCAGTCGTTCCTGACTCTTTGGGACCCCATGGACTGTAGCCTGCCAGGCTCTTCTGTCAGTGGAATTTTCCAGACAAGAATACTAGAGTGGGTTGTTATGCCCTTCTGCAGGGGATTTTCCTGATCCAGGTATGGAACCCTTAGCTCTTCTCCTGCATTGGCAGGAGGGTTTTTTTGTTTTTGTTTTTTTTGTTGTTGTTTTTTACCACTAGCGCCACCTGTTGTTGACTATACTATGGAACAAATCATTTTGTCTCTGGACCTTGGCTGAAGCTGAAGTTGAACTGTTTTAAGAAAACCTTACAAGACCTTCTAGAACTAACACCCAGAAAATATGTCCTTTTCATTATAGGGGATTGGAATATAAAAGTAGGAAATCAAGAAACACCTGGAGTAACCGGCAAATTTGGCCTTGGAGTACAGAATGAAGCAGGGCAAAGGCTTAATAGAGTTTTGCCAATAGAAAGCACTAGTCATAGCAAACACCTTCTTCCAACAACACAAGAGAAAACTCTAAACATGGACATCACTAAATGGTCAATACCTAAGTCAGATTGAGTATATTCTTTGCAGCCAAAGATGGAGAAGCTATATACAGTCAGCAAAACCAAGACCAAGAGCTGACTGTGACTCAGATCATGAACTCCTGACTGCCAAATTTAGACTGAAATTGAAGAAAGTAGGGAAAACCACTACACCATTCAGGTATGACCTAAATCAAATCCCTTATGATTATACAATGGAAATAAAAAATAAATTCAAGGGATTAGATCTGATTTACAGAGTGCCTGAAGAACTATGGATGGAGTTCATGACATTGTACAGGAGACAGTGATCAAGACCATCTCCATGAAAAAGAAGTGCAAAAAGGCAAAATGGTTGTCAGAGGAGGCCTTACAAATAGCTGGTAAAACAAGAGAAGTGAAAAAAAAAAGGAGAAAAGGAAGGATATAACCATTTGAATTCAGAGTTCCAAAGAGTAGCAAGGAGAGATAAGAAAGATTCCTCAGTGATCAAGGCAAAGAAATAAAGGAAAACAAGAGAATGGGAAAGACTAGAGATCTCTTCAAGAAAATTAAAGATACCAAGGGAACATTTCATGCAAAGATGGTCACAATAAAGGATAGAAACAGTATGGACCTAACAGAAGCAGAAGATATTAAGACAAGGTGGCAAAAATACACAGAAGAACTATACAAAAAAGATATTCATGACCCAGATAACCATGATGGTGTGATCACTCAGCTAGAGCCAGACTTCCTGGAATGTGAAGTCAAGTGGGCCTTAGGAAGCATCACTATGAACAAAGCTAGTGGAGGTGATGGAATTCCAGTTGAGTTATTTCAAATCCTAAAAGGTGATGCTGTGAAAGTGCTGCACTCAATATGCCAGCAAATATGGAAAACTCAGTAGTGGCCATAGGACTGAAAAAGGTCAGCTTTCATTCCAATAGTAACGAAAAGCAATGCCAAAGAATCCTTAAACTACTGCACAATTGCATTCAACTCACACGCCAATAAAGTCATGCTCAAAATTCTCCAAGCCAGGCTTCAACAGTACATGAACTGTGAACTTCCAGATGTTCAAGCGGGATTTAGAAAAGTCAGAGAAACTAGAAGTCAAATTGCCAATATCCGTTGGATTATCACAAAAGCAAAAGAGTTTCAGAAAAACATCTATTTCTGCTTTATTGACTATGCCAAAGCCTTTGACTATGTGGATCATAACACACTGTGGAAAATTCTTCAAGAGATAGGAATACCAACCACCTTGCCTTCCTCCTGAGAAATCTGGATGCAGGTCAAGAAACAACTGGACATGGAGCAACAGACTAGTTCCAAATAAGAAAGGGAATACGTCAAGGCTGTATGTTGTCACCCTTCTTATTTAACTCATATGCAGAGTACATCATGAGTAATGCTGGGCTGGAAGAAGCACAAGCTGGAATCAAGATTGCCAGGAGAAATATCAATAACCTCAGATATGCAAATAACACAACCCTTATGGCAGAAAGCAAAGAACTAAAGAGCCTATTTATGAAAGTGAAAGAGGAGAGTGAAAAGTTGGCTTAAAGCTCAACATTCAGAAAACTAAGATCATGGCATCTGTTCCCATCACTTCATGGGAAATAGATAGGGAAACAGTGGGAACAGTGTCAGACTTTATTTTTTTGGGCTCCAAAATCACTGCAGATGGTGACTGCAGCCATGAAATTAAAAGACGCTTGCTCCTTGGAAGGAAAGTTATACCACCCTAGATGGCATATTAAAAAGATGAGACATTAGTTTGTCAACAAAGTTCTGTCTAGTCAAAGCTTTGGTTTTTCCAGTAGTTATGTATGGAAGTGAAAGTTGGACCATAAAGAAAGGTGAGCGCCAAAGAATTGATACCTTTGAACTGTGGTGTTGAAGAAAAGTTTTGAGAGTCCCTTGGACAGCAAGGAGATCCAACCCGTCTATCCTAAAGGAAGATCAGTCTTGAATATTCATTGGAAGGACTGATGCTGAAGCTGAAACTCCAATAGTTTGGCCACCTGATGTGAAAAACTGACTCACTGGAAAAAGACCCTGATGCTGGGAAAGATTGAAGGCAGGAGGAGAAGGGGACGACAGAGGATGAGATGGTTGGATGGCATCACCAACTCAATGGACATGAGTTTGAGTAAACTCTGGGAGTTGGTGATGGACAGGGAGGCCTGGCATGCTGCAATCCATGGGGCCGCAATGAGTCTGACACGACTGAGTGGCTGAACTGACTGACTGACTGGGATTGCATGAACTCTGAGGTCTTAATTACTTTGGTACTGGCTCCAACAGAATTGGAAATCTCCAAGTCATATGGCACTTTTCTAGAATTACTTCACAGGATTGACTTAGGTTAGCTATGTGATTATAATAACCATCTCAAGTATGTGCAGATTTGTTGGAATTGAAGCAATGGATCTGAAGAACTGTTCTCCAAGATCTCTGCAGACTGTAATGCACTTAGATTTGACTACACACAAGGCAGGCTTATTCACGGAGCTGAATGGCATATTTCATCAAAATAATGGAAGTTAAGTAAAATATCTTCTTAATGGGCCTTTGATGTGCCGTACCTCTCTCCCTTGTAATTAATGCATCTGAGTCTTGATTCTCTTCCCTTTCCCTTTTCTTTCTTCCTCCCTTCCTTCTTTTTTCTCTCCCTTCTTTGTTCCCCTCCTCATTGCTTCCTTGCCCTTTTAACATGAGATGAAGAATTTCAGAGGGTATTCTTCCAGAAACTATACTGTTGCATTTGTTTCCTCATCTGGTTCCAGAGCTTATTTCTCCCCATGTACTTTCTAACTAGAGCAAAAATAACACAAGCACCTAAGTCTTTCAAACAGAGACAGCCCCAGACTTAACAATGGCTTGATTTTGGATTTTTTGACTTTACCATGCTGTGAAACAGATATGTGTTCAGTAGATACCATTTGAATTTTGAGTTTTGATCTTTTGCTAGACTAGTGATATGCAGTATGCTGCACTCTTCTGCTGCTGGACAGCAGCAGTGACCCTCGGTTCCCAGTCATCCAAAGAATCATGTGGGTAAACAACTGATCCACTTACAACCATTCTGTTCCCACACAGTCATTCTGGTTTTCACTTTCAGTACAATATTCAGCAAGTTACATGAGATATTCAATAATTTTTATTTTTTAAAATAAAATAGGCTGCATGTTATATGATTTTTCACAACTGTAGGCTAATGCAAGTGTTCTGAGCATGTTTAAAGTAGGGTAGCGTAAGCTATGATGTTTGGTAGGTTAGAGGAATTAAATACTTTTTCAACTTACCATGTTTTAAACTTGCATTGGATTCATTAAGATGTAGCCCCGTTGTATGTTGAGGAAGATTTGTATATCAGTTTATAAACTAGAGGAGTTTGCATTTTGGTGTTTTTGATGGCACATATAAAGGAAAATACTCAAAATCTGTTTCAGTTTTTTTAAAAATGTGGACTCTTCTTTAAAAATAGAGCAGTGATAATGCAGTTGCTTAATACTTGTTCTTATGAACTAAATTTATTGATAGCTAATAATACTGTTTGATTGTTGGTTAGATATCCACAGTCTGCTGGGAATCAGAATGTTATGGTTGAAAAACTAGCCTAGTAGCATTAATCAGAATTCCTTGGCTTCTAGAAAATTAGGAGGTTGCTTCTTTTCTACTTAGGGAAAAATGAAGAAGTCTTAACCTTCATTTATTTTTGACCAGACCACTTGTGGGATGGAGTGGGAGGTACAGTGTATACTATTGAACTACTTTCTAAAGTCAGTTATAGAAAGCATCTTTTGAAGATAGAAAAGGACTAGTAAATGTCTCTCCTGGGCCAAAGCTTTGTCACCCCAGAGAAGGAAAGGACTCTGATGTACAAGCAAAGGAGGAGAGTGAAATCAAACACTGCCATCGTAAGGCTGTGAATGGCTTAATCCTAGCAAAGGACTCTATACCCTCTCCTCAATGAAAGCAGATCTAGGCAGGCTATTATGTTACTCGTTTTTGGTCTTTCAATCTGAGCATTACAGAATTTAAAAATTATGATGTAATGGTAGTTAATTTGTGTCAAAATTTAAGACAAACCCCCAATTTCTTCTAGGCAGAGAAGAGGCTGATGTCAAGTATTTAAGAGCTATTTCAGCAAATGGCAAGGGATAGATTATGGAGAATCACTGCTTGTTCCTTGGGCCAGGTGGTAATTAGAGACTTAAGAAGTGAGTTGAATGTATTCCATTCTCTAACACCTTCACACGCCTCTTTTGAAAAATTCTCTATTGCCTGTTCATTTGCTTTCCTTTCTTTGCTCCCAAGTCACAGCAATTAAGGGTTTTTTCTTCCCTTCAGTGTGCCAACGTGTCCCAGTGACGTTATTTCTCTTTTCTTCAATTAGTAGCTTCCAAAATCCACAGCAGTCTCCAAACTGCTAACTAAAGAAGTAAAATATAACTATATTCAAAGTGTTTAGAAACTCTTATAAGATTGTAGTAATATGAGGAATAATAGGCAAAATATTTTGTCATATCTGAGTATACTCAAAAGTTGTGATCAAAGTTTTAAGCTGTATTCTATGTAGGGGATCAAAAAATTTAATATCACCTTCCAAATTAAGTTTAATAATTTAATAATCTCTTCCAAAGATAATTTTTTCAAGTAAGATTATTCAGAAAACGTCATAGAATCATAAAATGACCTTGGCGAGTTCTTTGGACTGTGAGGCCTTAGTTTTCTCATCCATAAAATGAAGAGTTTAGCCTGAATCAATTTTTAGTGAGGTGGGTCATGTAAGAGTGACACTGAGGAATAATTTTTCCAAATGATACTGTTTCTTTATATCAGAATCCCAATGTGCCCTGCTCCCCCTCCCCTGAATAAGGTGACTATATTTTTTATTTGATTTTATGTTTGTAGAGCATCCTCAGGTTAATAGTCTTTTAAAATAGCTCTCAGAATTAAATCAGCTGCCTGTGAACTTTGAGTCCTGGCCTAACTGAGTCCTGTGGTCTCAAACATAAATGCAACTGCTCACCATGGAAACAGACTGTATGAGTGGTCTGTTTGATAAGGAAAACAAATCTTGATTCAAACTTCTGCTCCCAACCCCCAACTCATCATCCTTAAGCTTCTATCATAAACTACTTTGGAAATGAGCAACAGCAGCAAAAACCAACAGAGATGTGAACTCTGGCTTAAAGAGGAACAAATTCTCCCAAAATTACCCTGGCATGTCAGTAAAAAGCAGGATTAATCACAGAAAATAATTGTAGTCTTTGGACATGTCAGAACCTCATAATATATTTAGAGCTGTTCATTCCTTATGTCACTCTCTTAAGGAGAAAAATCCGCTGGGCTTTTAGTTAAGTGGTGGTGATATTCTGGATGACATATGAGAAGACTTGTCAAATATCCATGACTTGAAACTAGAAACAGCATGACTTCTTGTCATTTTAGGGAGCCTTAGGAGCTAAGTCTGGAAGCTTTGGCATCAACTTATTTTTAGCAGCGTGTGATGTCTGTTTTTTTCTGGTTATTATCTCTGGGCGTAATTTTACAATTGCAGGATACACACATTATTCAGCAGATCTTAACATTTTTCACTTAGTATATTCTATATATATGAACACCTTTTTAATGAGTTAATGGGCTCAGTTTTTGTTGATTGTTTTGCATTTCAAATGGCACTTGAGTCAGATAATCAAAGACAGCAAATGGAAAAAAACGATTATTGTAAGAAAAAAAGGGGGAAACAGCATGTTTCTTTAAATGCTTTCATATTGCTTACTCAGAGAAATCCATTTGGCTATTGGAAGTTGCTTTGGGAAGCACACAACATTTATGTGGTGCTACATTTCATTTTCTTGTTTTCTTATTTGAAGTTATTCTTTAAAAATATCTATATCTACATATCTCTCTGTGTGTGTGTATATATATATATATGTATATATTTACACATATATACACAAGTAGCTATATGTGTATGTATGTGAATGTATATATATGTATACACACAGACACAGACACACACACACATTTTTAAAAAATACCTGTGTACCTCTTTTCAGGCAGGGCCAACAGAGTAAAATTTAGCTTTAATTATAATGTTCACCCTCCTGGAATTGGTCTATTACAACCATTGTGTGAATAGCCTTGTGGAAGGAAGTTTCCTATAACTGTGCTGGCTCTTTGGCACCGCAGTATTTTTTTTTGTTCATGCTGTGGGACTGCTTTAAAGTTCAGATCTCCTTACTGAGAAGCTTGGTATTTAAGGGACTAAATTCCCATGTGTCTGAGCAATACAAAATTGACCTGCTTTATCCCTAATTCTGCTGGATAGCATATTATTTTTCACTAATGTCATAGTATATATTAATTAAGAAGTGTTATTAAAGAGCTACTTGGGAAAGAAATGAACCTTTGGGTGACCATGTTAATTCCTTTATAACTCTGATGGATCAAAACCAGTAAAGCTAGTGGTTAATTATTACCATTAGCTGTACTTATATCTGTCACTATCAAAATTCATGGATTGAATATAGCTTAGAGATTCTCATGCATGGCCCTATTTGAAAGTGAAAATGAAGTCATTCAGTCATGTCAGACTCTCTGCAACCCCATGGACTGTAGCCTACCAGGCTCCTCCATCCATGGAATTTTCTAGGCAAGAGTACTGGAGTTGATTGCCATTTCCTTCTCCAGGGGATCTTCCTGATCTGGCCCTATTTGAGGCAGTTGAAATTGGATATGACTCTAAAAGGCAGAAATTAGTTACAAAGGCTGTGTAAAACGTATAAAGAAGAGGGTCAATTGTAAGTTGTCAGTATTAGTTAGCATCCTTATCACTCATTCTTAAACACTGAGGGTAATTCTGAATCAGATTTATGTTTCTTGTTCTCAGCCTCATCTCCATGTGCAACCCTACCCTCAACCTAAATAATATTTGACTAAAGAAATATTTTCTTTATTTGCTACATTGGGGATTTTAAAAGGAACTCTGTTAATCCAAGGAAAAGAAAATCAGGCCATTTCTGAGAAACTAAAAATACAGCTATGTGAAATTGTTTTCAGAATGGAATTCATTGGCATTTGTTTTTATGCATGACAACTCTTTAGAATATAGCATTGAATCAAAGTATGATTCTGATTACAGTGAGTTTTATAGTCCATTTAAGAATATTGGCTATAGATTATCATATAGTTTATATGTAAGCATATCTAATTTGAATCCCTGTAGTGTAGTAGTAATATTAAACAAATAATAATAAAATAATATAAAAAAGAATATATATGTATAACTGAATCACTTTACAACAGAAATTAACACACTATAAACAAATTATACTTCAATAAATTTTTTAATGTAAAAAAACAATGATGCAACAATATTTATTTTGTAACATGTGCCTGGCAGAGTGCAAAATTATTTTACATTTATTTTCTCTTTTAATTCTCACCACTACCTTTCCAAGTGGGTAGTATTAGCCTTATTTTATATGCAAAAAGGTGGAGAAAATTTCTTATCAGTTTGACAAAAGTGAAAATCCCTTTTAGGAAGAGAAACCTGTGAGTCTGCAATTTTGATAAGGATTCTGGGGAAACCAGGGACTTCTCACCTACCCGATGCCTTCCTCTCTCTCTCTCCTTTCAAGGGCCCTCTGTTTGTCACTGATGCCAGAATGAGAGCTGCATGGCAGAGTAGTGTGAGGAGGTTTTGGATTCCTGGGTTTATCTGAGACTGAAAAAGTGTGGAATAGAGATGGGAGGGAGAGAAAAAAGGAGTCAAATAACAGGATGGTGGGAAGCTTTTGATACAGTTTATTTATATTATTATTATTGTTTTGTGTACATGTGTGTGCACATGTACCTGCCTTTATAAACTTGGGATCTTGGCCCAGGTAGACACAGTACTGAAGGAAGCCCAAGAAGTAAGAGAAAGTGACAGGCTACAAGCTTTCCAGGAACCAGTAGCAAAAGAGATAGGATTACTTTGGGCTTGTACCAGCTAAAGAATTTAGGGCTCAGTTATATTTCATTATGAATCTTGATTGGCATAGAAACTTCTAGGGACATCTCTCACATCACAGATTAGCAAATTGAGCATAAGTACTTGCCTGAATTCATTCACTTTGTCAGGGGCAAGGCTGGAATGTAAACTAGGGACTCTCTCAGTTCAGAGTGCTTGATTTTCTTCTTTCTGGAACTCTAGAATACTGATTTCTAGTATGAGATACCATACAGATATGACCTAAATCAAATCCCTTGTAATTATACAGTAGAAGTGAAAATAGATTTAAGGGACTAGGTCTTATAGACAGAGTAACTGATGAACTATGGATGGAGGTTCATGACATTGTACAGGAGACAGGGATTAAGACCACCCCAAGAAAAAGAAATTTAAAAAAGCAAATGGCTGTCTGAGGAGGCCTTACAAATAGCTGTGAAAAGAAGAGAAGCGAAAAGCAAAGGAGAAAAAGAAAGATATTCCCATCTGAATGCAGAATTCCAAAGAATAGCAAGGAGAGATAAGAAAGCCTTCCTTAGCAATCGATGCAAAGAAATAGAGGAAAACAACAGAATGGGAAAGACTAGAGATATCTTCAAGAAAATTAGAGATACCAAGGGAACATTTCATGTCAAGATGGGCTCAGTAAAGGACAGAAATGGTAGGGACCTAACAGAAGCAGAAGATATTAAGAAGACGTGGCAAGAGTACACAGAAGAACTTTACAAAAAAGATCTTCACGACTCAGATAATCACGATGATGTGGTCAATCACACTCAGCTAGAGCCAGACATACTGGAGTGCAAAGTCAAGTGGGCCTTAGAAAGCCTCACTACAAACAAAGCTAGTGGAGATGATGGAATCCCAGTTTTGCTATTTCAAATCCTAAAAGATGATGCTGTGAAAGTGCTGCACTCAATATGCCAGCAAATTTGGAAAACTCAGCAATGGCCACAGGACTGGAAAAGGTCAGTTTACATTCCTGTCCCAAAGAAAGGCAATGCCAAAGAATGCTCAAACTACCGCACAATTACACTCATTTCACATGCTAGTAAAGTAATGCTCAAAATTCTCCAAGCCAGGCTTCAGCAATACATGAACCATGAACTTCCAGATGTTCAAGCTGGTTTTAGAAAAAGCAGAGGAACCAGAGATCAAATTGCCAACATCTGCTGGATCATCAAAAAAGCAAGAGAGTTCTATAAAAATATCTATTTCTGCTTTATTGACTATGCCAAAGCCTTTGACTGTGTGGATCACAATAAACTGTGAAAAATTCTGAAAGATGAGAATACCAGACCATCTGACCTGCCTCTTGAGAAACCTGTATGCAGGTCAGGAAGCAACAGTTAGAACTGGACATGGAACAACAGATTGGTTCCAAGTAGGAAAAGGAGTACATCAAGGCTGTATATTGTCACCCTGCTTATTTAACTTATATGCAGAGTACATCATGAGAAATGCTGGGCTGGAAGAAGCACAAGCTGGAATCAAGATTGCCAGGAGAAATATCAGTAACCTCAGATATGCAGACAACACCACCTTTATGGCAGAAAGTGAAGAGCAACCAAAAAGCCTCTTGCTGAAAGTAAAAGAGGAGAGTGGAAAAGTTGGCTTAAGGCTCAGCATTAAGAAAACTAAGATCATGGCATTTGGTCCCATCACTTCATGGGAAATAGATGGGGAAACAGTGGAAACAGTGTCAGACTTTATTTTGGGGGGCCCGAAATCACTGCAGATGGTGATTGCAGCCATGAAATCAAAAGACGCCTACTCCTTGGAAGGAAAGTTATGGCCAACCTGGATAGCATATTGCAAAGCAGAGACATTACTTTGCCAACAAAGGTCCGACTAGTCAAGGCTATGGTTTTTCCAGTAGTCATGTATGGATGTGAGAGTTGGACAGTGAAAAAGGCTGAGCACCAAAGAATTGATGCTTTTGAACTGTGATGTTGGAGAAGACTCTTGAGAGTCCCTTGGACAGCAAGGAGATCCAAGAAGTCCATCCTAAATGAGATCAGTCCTGGGTGTTCATTGGAAGGACTGATGTTGAAGCTGAAACTCCAATACTTTGGCTACCTCATGTGAAGACTTGACTCATTGGAAAAGACCCTGATGCTGGGAAAGATTGGAGGAGGAGGAGATGGGGGCGACAATGGATGAGATGGCTGGATGGCATCACCGACTCGATGGACATGGGTTTGGGTGGACTCTGGGAGTTGGTGATGGACAGGGAGGCCTGGCGTGCTACTATTCATGGGGTTGCAGAGTTGGACATGACTGAGCGACTGAACTGACTGAACTGAGTATGAGATGTAGTAGAGTTCCAGCAAATAAATGTTATGATTGTATCTGCATTTACTAGCAGTTCTAGTAATCTTCAATTTCTAAACTAGATAGTCAGATATGCTTAAAATTTAATAAAAATAATGTATTTTAGAGTGAAGAGTATGCTTATGAATATTAAATATTTAATTTTATCAGATATCATCATAATGCCATTGTAATTTTAAATTTTATGACATTTTATTTTGTTCCCCAGCATCAAGAAATTATGAAACATCTAATGCTTCACTTATAATCCACATGTACTGTGTTTTGCTCTTCTTTCATTTTTGGAGAGTCACAGAGAAGTAAATTGGCAAGTTTTACGAGCTGTTTTGTAATAAATTGGATTGTATGAGACACCTGTAGTAGGCTGAATAATGGCACTGCATAAGACACCCACTTCCTTATCCTTGGAACTTGTGCGTGCTACCTTATATGGCTGAAAAAGGTCTTAGCAGATATGATTAAAGAATTTGTAACTGCTGTGATTGTTGTGTATTATCTAGATGGGCCCTAAATGCATTCACATATATCCTCGTAAGTGGGAGGCAGAGGGACATTTGATACATAGGGAAAGGAGAAGGTAGTGTGATCTTGGGGCCAGTGACTGGAGTGATGCTGCCACAAGCTAAGGAATACCAGCAGCCACCAGCAACGACAAGAAATGCATTCTTTCTGAGAGCCTCTGACAGGACTCTTTCCCAGCATCAGAGTCTTTTCTAATGAGTCAGTTCTTTACATGAGGTAGCCAAAGTATCAGAGCTTCAGCTTCAGCATCAGTCCTTCCAATTAATATTCAAGACTGATTTCCTTTTGGGTGTACTGGTTTGATATCCTTGCTGTCCAAGGGACTCTCAAAGTCTTCTCCATAACCACAGTTCAAAAGCATCAATTCTTTGGCTCTCAGCTTTCTGTGTAGTCCAGCTCTCACATCCATACCAGAGAAGGTGATGGCACCCCACTCTAGTACTCTTGCCTGGAAAATCCCATGCACCAAGGAGCCTGGTAGGTTGCAGTCCATGAGGTGTGAAGAGTTGGACACGACTGAGCGATTTCACTTTCACTTTCACACTTTGGAGAAGGAAATGGCAACACACTCCAGTGTTCTTGCCTGGAGAATCCCAGGGACGGGGGATCCTGGTGGGCTGGCATCTATGGGGTCACACAGAGTCAGACACGACTGAAGCGACACAGCAGCACATCCATACATAGCTACTGGAAACACCACAGCTTGGACTTGATGGACCTTTGTTGACAAAGTAATATCTCTGCTTTTTAATATGCTGTCTAAATTGGTCGTAGCTTTCCTTCCAAGGAGCAAGCATATTTTAATTTCATGTCTGCAGTCACCATCTGCAGTGATTTTGGAGCCCAAGAAAATAATGTTTGTCACTATTTCCATTGTTTCCCCATCTGTTTGCCATGAAGTGATGGGACTGGATGCCATGATCTTCATTTTCTGAATGCTGAGTTTTAAGCCAGCTTTTTCACTCTCCTCTTTCACTTTCATTAAGAGGCTCTTTAGTTCTTCTTCGCTTTCTGCCATAGAGTGGTATCATTTGCATATCTGAGGTTATTGATATTTCTCCCAGCAATCTTGATTCCAGCTTGTGCTTCATCTAGCCCAGCATTTCACATGCTGTACTCTGCATATAAGTTAAATAAGCAGGGTGACAATATACAGCCTTGATGTACTCCTTTCTCAAATTGGATCCAGTCTGTTGTTCCATGTCTGGTTCTAACTGTTGTTTCCTGACCTGTGTACAGATTTCTCAGGAGGGAGGTCAGGTGGTCTGGTATTCCTGTCTCTCAAAGAATTTTCCACAGTTTGTTGTGATCACACAGTCAAAGGCTTTGTTGTAGTCAATGAAGCAGAAGTAGATGTATTTCTGGAGTTCTCTTGCTTTATCTATGATCTGAGGATGTTGGCAATTTGATCTCTGGTTCCTCTGCCTTTTCTAAGTCTATCTCTGGAAGCTGTCAGTTCACTACTGTTGAAACTTTGCTTGGAGAATTTTGAGCATTACTTTGCTGGCATGTGAGATGAGTGCATCTGTGTGGTAGTTTGAGCATTCTTTGGCATTGCCTTTCTTTGGGATTGGAATGAAGACTGAGCTTTTCCAGTCCTGTGGCCACTGCTGAGTTTTCCAAATTTTCTGGCATATTGAGTGCAGCATTTTCACATCATCATGTTATAGGATTTGATATAGCTCAACTGGAATTCCATCACCTCCACTAGCTTTGTTTGTAGTGATGCTTCCTAAGGCCCACTTGACTTTGCACTCCAGGATGCCTGGCTCTAGGTGAGTGATCACCGCATCATGATTATCTGGATCATTAAGATCTCTTTTTATAGTTCTTCTGTGTATTCTTGCCACCTCTTCTTAATGTCTTCTGCTTCTGTTAGGTCCCTACTGTTTCTGTCTTTATTGTGACCATCTTTGCATGAAATGTTCCTTGGTATCTTTAATTTTCTTGAAGAGATCTCTAGTCTTTCCCATTCTCTTGTTTTCCTTTATTTCTTTGCCTTGATCACTGAGGAAGTCTTTCTTATCTCTCCTTGCTACTCTTTGGAACTCTGCATTCAAATGAGAGTGTCTTTCCTTTTCTCCTTTGCCTTTTGCTTCTGTAGGAGAAGAAATTCTGTTGTTTTGAGGCACCACGTTTGTAATAATTTTTTATGATAACCTTAGGAAACTAATAGAACACCACAGAGAAATCCAGGTTCTCCAGAACCTCTGTCCATGAATAAATTAAGGGCAGCATGGGGGCCTTTATCCCCACAGCCAGGGAGGAGCCTCTGGTGAGAAACCAATGGTGGAATGGCCTCGATCTCATCAAAGACAGAATTGGTCTAAAGAAATGATTCAATGGCATAAATTTTTTTGTGTATTTAAAGATTTAAAGACCAATGTATAAGTTGTTTTACAAGTTTTTTTCTTTGAGCACACCAAAATCAGAAAAAACTTACATTATTTTCTTCACCAGAACATAGAATAAATTATGTCACTCTGGCTAGATCTAGACTTCATTCCATCTCCTTATTATTGTTTTAATTCAAGTAAACAAAATTAGCAAGGTGTATCAATACTTGGTATTATGTAGGAGAAATTCTTAGTAATTATGTTTAGATAATTGTTTATTCAAAGTTTTCCTACAATTTAGCTGTGCAAATAACTACACTGCACTGCAGGCAGGCTCTTTACCATCTGAGTCACCAGGTGACTATTATAATTAGTCACCTAATTATAATAACTTAGGCTTTTTTATATTACTGCTTTGCATGCAATACTTTGGAAAAGTATCATCAATTTTTTATTTCTAGTACAAAAGATTTTAATCTATGTGCCTCTGTCATTGAATATATATAATATATATACTTGTATTTATATGTATATATCCTTATATATATATATCCTGTTTTTCTTTCTTTAAATTTTTTCTTGTAGGTAATATCAAATTTAAAACAAAGCAATTTTGTTGATTACAGCATTTAATTTGGAGGTCACTCATATTTTGAATGGGAAATCAAATTGTAAGTTTTTTTTAAATTAAATAATTACAATGGAATTTGATTTCCTGTCTCTTCACAAAAATAAAATTCTCAATGAGCAGCAGTTGTCTTTAGAATAAACCAGCCAGTATGAGAACAAGGTTCTTCAGCTAGTGAGACGTTGTGTGCCCTGATTAGCAAGCTGTGTTAGTTTTCAAGCGTTTTAAAATTGAACCAAGGGCCCTGCTGAAGCAGAGCTTCTATTGTTTGGGAATGAGTATTTTGCAGAGTCCTTTCAAAAGTAAACTGTATTGTTCCCTTGCTAGTTGCAGTGCATCTGAGTGAGGTGATGATGGTTTGTTAAAAAGCACTTTCAGGACCGTGGAAAAATTATCTATTTGAAAAAAGTCTTTTCCCCCTATGTCTGGTGATAAATTTAAAAACCTTGAACATTTCCTGACTGTTCTAGCAAAAGCTTTAAAGTTATCTGAAAATCCTCCCTTTGATCCCAGGTGCACGGAGTCTAAAACACCCTTCAGAGCCCACAGGCAGAGCTCTGCTTCCTGAGCTGCTGCTTCAGTTGGGCAGGAAATTTTGCATAGCAAATACTTTAAAACTTTGGTATTCAGAAAGGAATATTAAGTCCAGGGGAGGACTAACAGCTCTGAATAAATAGAGCAAATGTTCAACACACCAGGGTATTTGTGGTCTAGATATTGAGACAGCCTGATTCATCATGTAAAATGTTCAACTGCTGGTGTTTGTATTTTCTAGTGGCGTTTCTTCTTTAGGGTTCTCAGAATAGCCTGGGGCTGGGGATGGGCATGGTATGGAACTGGAGCTCATCTTTTACCTCTTTGCATTTTCTTTTTAGTTACTTGTGTCATTTCCTTATTACCAAGCCAAAATAACCACCATCTTGGTCAAGTTTTAGTATATATTTTTTTAAAATACTTGCCTCATAGATTTTATTTTGTTTAAATGTTGAATCAAGCATCTCTAGGTTTACTTTAAAAAATTTTAAAAAGTTTTATATTGAAGCATATTTGATTGAAATATTGTGTTAGTTTCAGGTGTACAGCAGAATGATTTAGTTATACATATACATGTGTCTATTCTTTCTCAAATTCTTTTCCTATTTAGGTTATTAAAGAGTATTAGGCAGAGTTCCTTGTGCTATACAGTAGGTCTTGTTGGTTATCCATTTTAAATATAGCAGTGTGTGCATGTCGATCCCAAACTCTCAATCTGTCCCTCTCTCCTACTTTTCCCCCTGGGTGGTAACTTTAAGTTAGTTCTCTAAGTCTGTGACTCTGCTGTTTTATAAATAAGTTCGTTTATATTATTCTTTTTAGATGACTCTTAGAGGTGATATCACATGATATTTATAAATATCTGTGTAAGTAGTTTTTGGAATTCAGGAGGCACATATTGGATAGGGCCTACCATACCCTATCACTTCATTTACTCCTGAGTTTCCTTGACAGATCCTTGGTTCTTAATTTAATGAATTTGTTACTAGTCCTTCATTGTTTTACAATGATGAAGAATCCCCATTTCCCCACTCCTTGTGAGCATATTTTAGGAGATATGGAAGTGATTAGAAGTGTCTTCCTTTGGCCTAAAGAAGTGACTTAATTTGACCCAATGAAACTCTACCCAAAATACAAGTTGCTTCCAAAATAGTCAACTAGAGCAGAGTAATCCCCCTGGGGACCCATCACTTCTCCTTATCACCCTTCCTACCCACTTCTCTTGGGGCTCAGCTGGTGAAGAATCCGCCTGCAATGTGGGAGACCTGGGTTTGATCCCTGGGTTGGGAAGATCCCCTTGGGAAGGGAAGGGCAACCCACTTCAGTATCCTGGCCTGGAGAGTTCCATGGACTGTATAGTCCATGGAGTCAAACTTGACTGAGTAACTTTCACACACACCCACTCTAGCAATTCTTTCTTACTTCCTGAGGTTCTTCTCCTTACCCAAAAAATACATGTTTGAAGATTAAGTTCATTGGAGTCTTATGTGCTGCCCCTACTTGTTATAGCAACATCTCTTGTTACTGAGATGAGGTCAGTATCATCACATAGAATTTTGTTGTCCTGTCTTCATCATGCAAGAGAATTAGAATTCTGTTCATCCCCTAACTGTTTCTCTGCTTTGAGCAGAAGTGACATGTTGTTTTTGTTCTTTCTGGACTAGCTCATCTCAGATCAGAGTAATAGCTTTCATCTTGCTCTCCAGGACCCCTCATCTCAACCCCAGAGAGCTGCTTTCATTTTCCTTGAAGTGAAACTCAGTCAAACCTCCTCCCAGAGGGTTTGGCAGGTCAGTATTAGTCGCTCAGTCATGTCCGACCCTTTGTGACCCCAGGCTCCTCTGTTTATGGGATTCTCCAGGCAAGAATCCTGGAGTGGGTTGCCATTCCCTTCTCCAGGGAATCTTCCTGACCCAGGGATTGAACATAGGTCTCTTGCATTGCAGACAGATTCTTTACTGTTTGAGCCACCAAGGAAGCTGTATAATACAAAAAATTACAGCCTAAAGGTCAAGAAATACAGAGTTAATTATTAATGAGAAGACTCCAACACGTAATGATGTAAAATTCTAGGTAGCATGTACTTTCTTATAAGTGTAAGATTATCATATAGAAAACTTGTTCTATTAAAAGTATCCTATGGAAAGGGAAAACTATAAGGAAACAGACTGTGTTAGAGATATAGTTAAGTGCCCTCCTTTTACAAATTAGAGACTGAGACTCAATAAGTAACTGTTCCAAGACACAACGGTATAACCAGGATTGATTCTTGAACTTGACCTCTATTCTGGGCCCTAGTTTACCGTATCTGTGTTCTCTCCTTTTATGATGTAATCATTTATTTATTTGATACATTTTTACTTTAAATGTAAACTTAGCATTTACTTTAAATGTAAACTTGGCAGGTCAAGAGTATTCAATTTTTTGTACACATTTTGCCATTCCAGTTCTTCCTGCTCCCAAGTCTGTGGAGTTATCCCATGGCAGCGAGCATTATACCAAACTGAAGAGGCAAAACTTTTCCCTTAAAATCTTCCGTTATATCAGCAGCATGCTCTGAAGCACTGAATTTAGTTGTTAGGTCTATTTAGTCCCACCAGGGTCCTTCAGTTCCACTCTTTGGAACCCATAGATTTGAACCACTTTAGATTTATAGTAATCTTGTGGAGATGCTTCCCAAACTCTGCCCACTGCTGCTTTCTCACCTGAATGTAAGCTCCATGAAGTCAGGAAGTTTTATTCCCCTCATCTTTTGTAAACTGGTGTATTCCATGTTCCTAGACCTGTTGTTAAGTGAATAAATCTCTACAGTGGCATATTTGCATTTTGGGCAAGTAGTAGTAATAACTCTTTCTAAAGCCTGGAGAAGAAATTCCCGGAGGAACCAGAAGATAGAGTTATGCTACTTATTAACACTTACCACACAGCTGACTACATTAAGACACTTTTGAGAAATCTATATGATTCTTGTGATCACCCTGTTTATGAACATGGCATGTTATATAAGTTGTTTACTGACGAGAATGGCAGAATCCTTTTGAATTACCATGTCAAGATGTTAAGTATGTAAGATAGCTTGCTCTAATTAAGTACAAATTGAAAGCAAGCTAATAAGTTTATGGGAAGTGAATATCCCTTTTATTTTACCTATTAATTTGGTGCAGAGTATGGCTGACCATGATATATTTTAGCAGAAGACATTACACCAAATTTCTATGACATGTAGCAGATAATCTCATTAGAAGGAGAGAAAAGCCCAGGTTGACATGGTTCACCTGGTAGAGTCTTCTGTTACTGGGTACATTTATACAAAAAAACCCCAAAACCCAAAACTCTCTCCAATCCCCTAAATCTATCTACATTTCACACTTAGTTTTGATTTTAATGACTTTTAGACCCTTTAGTGGGAAATAAATAAATAAAATAATAAAAGCAATTTTATTGAAAAAAATTGGAAATAACACTTCATGATTGTGAATAATAACATGTTTTATTTTAGAAAAATTGGAAATAAAATAGCTAAAGGAGATAAAATCATCTTAAATACCAGTTTTCAGAGGGAATCATTAACATACTGATGTATTTCCTTACCTCAGTTCAAGGAAAGTAAAGACTTCTTTATTTATTTATTTTTTTAATTTTCTTTACTTTATTGTGTTGGTTTTGCCATACATTGACATGAATCCGCCATGGGTATACATATGCTCCCCCTCCAGAACCCCCCCTCCCTCCTCCCTCCTGATTCCCTCCCCCTGGGTCATCCCAGTGCACCAGCCCCAAGCATCAAGCCTGGGCTGGCGATTGATTTCACATATGATAATTAAGTAAAGACTTCTGAGTTACTTTTCCTCATTTCTTATTTCTGATTTCTGTGGTGGGGACCTCCTTTTGGATCACCAAATCAGAAGCCTTGGGGTCATGTTTGACCTCTCCTTTCACTCATCCCTTTTATCATTTAGCCCTATTGGTCCTGCCTCCTGAGTATCCCTATGCTCCATTCTCTCTGGTCCAACCCCACTCCCATTGTCTCAGTTTCCCTTCGTGTTTTATTTGGGATCCTGTAGCAGCTTCTTACCCAGTCTTCCTTCTCCTGTCATTCCCTCCTCTGAAATACGAACCACTTGAGACTGCCAAATTCTTTTTTTCTAAATGTTAACCCGATTATATCCTACTCTTGTTTAAATCCTTTCAGAGGTTCCCACGGCCCTCCTCCTCAAGATCTGCCCTCATAACTCCCAGTATCACTCCTTGCTCTTCTGCTCATCTCCTCAGCCATCACCCCAGGCAATTGACCAACAGTTTCTAGACCATCCATTTCTTCCAGAATGCTCACAGTTCTGTTCCTTGTACCTTTGATGCTTCTCCTAACCTCCTTGAAGTCTCAAACCTCCTGAAGTCTAAAAAAAATGAAAGACATTGCAGTAGTGTATTTATTATAAATAAGTATTTTGAATGGCATTTTCCTGTTCCTCCTTCAGAGCTTAGCTTGTCCTCACCAACTCTGGGAACCCTTCCTATTCACAAAGACTAAGTTTCACTACTTTCGTGTTTCCACAATTTGTGACTAGCACTTAGACGTTGTAAGATTTAGGTCACTAAGTGATCCCAAATATGTCAGGTGAAAATTTTTGAGAAGCAGATTTTAGATGGATTTTATTTGAACAGCTAATGGTATGTGTAGACTGTCTCTATCCTCTGCTAGGCGCTTTCTTCTGGTTCCTGTGAATTAGACCTCATTTTTACTTTCATGCAGTTTGTAATCTAACAGTAGGAGATATATGCTCAAGAGAAAGCATTGACTAAGCAAGATAATTTCACGTGGAGATAAGTAATTTTAAGTAATAAGCCAGGGTGGTATGATGGCTTTGGATACAGTAGTATGTTTTTAGATAGACTGAGCTGGTGAAGGCTGTGCTGTTTCACATTTGCTAGTGTATTATGTAAGCATATGCCAGTCATAGATTAGGTTAACACCAATTGGTGGTGAGAACTATGCATAATTATGGGGCTCAAGGTATTAAGGCTTATTTGAATGAACAGAGGGCCTTTAACTAAGATTTGAAGGAAACTTTGTAGTATTCAAATAATCGAGTGACTATATAACATAACAGAAGGATGCTGGATCACTCACAGAAGACTTAATGAAATAAACCAATAAATAGAATTTACAGAGGTATATCTCAGTGTAGAGAACATCTTTCAAATGCTTATCATTTACTCATTAATAGAATGGATTTGAGCTTTTCACAGGGGTTGTGTTCAGGTAGAGGTGATCCATCAAAGGTCCCTGGTGGCTCAGAGGGTAAAGCATCTGCCTGCAGTGTGGGAGACCTGGATTCAGTCCCTGGGTTGGGAATATCCCCTGGAGAAGGAAATGGCAACCCACTCCAGTGTTCTTGCCTGGAGAATCCCATGGACAGGGAAGCTTGGTAGGCTACAGCCCATGGAGTCACAAATAGTCGGACACGACTGAGCAACTTCACTCACTCAAAGGAAAGAAGAGCAGCCCAGATGGATTTAGAGACACTTATTGTATTAAATTTAAGGCACTTAACTTAGAAGGAATAGAAGTAGATGCTTAAAGAGAAAATGATCCTAGGGATAGAAGAAATATCTCTCATAAGAAGTGAGTGGAACAACAGATGATATTTCTCTGGAGAAGAGGTATGTAGATGATATGTAGGAATGTTGATTCACCAACCAGAGGTTCTTCATGCTGAATGATTGGAGAAAAAGAAACAGGAAAGGAAAAAAAATGAAATAATCTAAACTGAAATAGTATGTTTATCTTTTATTTTAGGCATAAATAATATGACAAGTCTTCATTTTTGATCTTCAGAATTGATTGAAGCATAAATTTACTTGGATTCAGGCTTGACCAGTCAGGAAAACCCCTGTTTTTCTATGGAGTTGCTACTATTGCCTTTTATGTTGTGGTTGGTATATTGGCAGGCACAGATATTAAATTGTGTGCCACCCAGGACTAAATATAATTAATTTAGTTTTCTCAGGCTTAAAAGAAAGGGACCATGGCTTGTTTAAGAGATTAAGCTTTATTTGAACAACAGTGGGTGGCAAAACAGTTCTTATGGTTTACCTGTCATATATTTATACATTATTCTTAGATTTTTCTTGTGCTTATTTTTTTCTTCCAGCAGGAACAATTTAGTTTCCATATTTTAAGTTATGAATGCTTCCTAGTGAAACAGTTAAAGTTTTCCAGTTCAGGAGGTTGTTGTTCAGTCTCTCAGTTGTGTCCGACTCTGCAACCGGGACTGCAGCACGCCAGACTTCTGTGTCCTTCACAGTCTCCCGGAGTTTGCTCAAACTCATGTCCATTGAACTGGTGATGCCGTCCAAACATCAGGAAGAAAAGTAGCCAAAGTGGAAACCCCCCTCATGTTTTACATTTTCTCAAGAAAAATAATGGTTATCTCCTAATCTTCTCATAATACCCTTGAGGCATTAGACAGATATTGCCACTTAAAAAAGAGAAAAATAGGAATGGAAATGTGTGTGATAGGAGTGTAAATAATAATGGAAAAATATTAAACCACAGAAGTAGATTTATGTTTTTCCTTGATATTTTGTCTTTAGCTAATAGGCTTATTTATTCTTATTGATGTAGGGTTTTGATGATGCTAAGTAGAATGTTATCTTATCATTTAACAGTTTATTTCAACATTGTGTTTCTAAATGAGCCATTTTTGTTTTTTGTCTGAAAGGTGACAGCATTCCTATTATGGTCTGTTTCATAAATACCCACTATCAAATAGATCTCTTCACATCTGGATGTGTCTGTTTGGAGGCAGAGAAGAAATCTTCCCAATGTGAATTACTTCTTGACTTTCAGATGTGAAAATGAAATTGCTTAAAATAAAAGGAAAAATAAAAATCTGCTTGCTTCAGTGTACATTTGGAAGGTTACAAAAATTGGGTCAAATATTGATATTTGCTTTTTGGTATTTTTATCTTTTAATTGGCAAGTTAATAGGGAGACATACTTCCTTGGGTGAGATCATTTTCTCTAAGCTTGGGAAGAATCAGTTTCTCTGTTTGCCGGTGGACACATGGAAAATACATCACTTATTTAAATTTATGAAATGTTTTTTAAATTTATGAAATGTTTCAGAATACAGAAAATATGTATGATACATTTAATTGTCATCTATTCACTATATAACTGTCAGATCTTTGTGTTTTATCTTATTTTCCTTAGAATTTTTGTTTTTGTTTTATAAAATAAAGCGTTCAAGATATACTTGAAGCGTCTGTCCAATTCAGTCCACAGAGGTAGCCACTATGCTGAGTACAGTGTTTATCATTCCCATCCATTTACTTACTCCTTAACTACTGCATTATTTATCCACATACATCATCATATCACTTTGTATGTTTTTAACCCTATACAGATGGTATTTTATAGAAACCATGCTTTATTTTATTATTTTTATTCATTTACCATAAGTTTTAAGATGTATCCATGTTGTTTTATATAGCCCTCGGTCCTTTATATTAATAACTGTGTAGTATTCTATGATATAAATCATGACAGGGCTTATATATCCGTTCTTATGTTGATGAACATTTAGACTGTTTCCAAAATTTCAGTTCTGAATAATCTTACCTTGAGCATTCTTATGGTTTTGTCCAAGAAGAAAGGTGAGGGAATTTCCCTAAGAGTAGAATTGCTGGGCCATTTATTAGCTTTCTGTTGCTGTTAAAACAAACTGCTAGCTTAAAACAACACAAATTTATTATCTTAGTCTTATGGAGATTAGAAGTCTGACATGAGTCTCAGTGGGCTAAAATCCAGGTTGACAGGGCTGTTTTTCTTAAATAATCTGTATGGGGGAATTCATTTCCTCAGCATCTAGAGAGTGCTCACATTCTTTTGATTGTGGCCTCCTTCCTCTGTCTTCAGAGTCAGCAATACTTTCTCTCTCTTATTATACTGTCACAGCTCCATCTAACTGTCTTCTTCTGTCTGTCCTCCACTTTTAAGAACCATGGTGAATACATTGGGGACCATCTGAATAATACAGGATAATGTCTCTATTTTAAGGTCATTTACTAACAAACTTAATTCTGTCCACAGCTTTAATTCCCCTTTGTTCTGTAAGGTAATTTATTTACAGGGTCTGGGGATTAGGCCATCTTTGGTGAATGCCATCTTTGGCAAGGCTTTTATTCTGCCTACCACAGTTATTATAACTCTCTCACTTCACTAAATAGTTTTAAATTGCTCTTCTAAGTGATACATGTATTTACACTGTCTCTGTGTGTGTGAGACTTTTAGTTGTTCCATATACTTACCAACACTAGGGTTTTAAGATTTTAAAATGATATCCAGTTTGATGGATGTGATTGGTATCTC
Source organism: Antilocapra americana (assembly GCA_007570785.1). Lineage (NCBI taxonomy): Eukaryota > Metazoa > Chordata > Mammalia > Artiodactyla > Antilocapridae > Antilocapra > Antilocapra americana. Next base: position 19,784,409 of record ML661346.1, read on the forward strand.
ACTAAGAGTCTTTTCATGGAATTATTGGCTGCTGAAGTTTTACTTTCAGTTTATTGCTCATTTCTTTTCCATTTCTAAATTGTTCTTTTTTTATTTACTTGGTTTTCTTACTGATTTTTCCCTCTGTGTGATTTGATTTATCATTATGCTTTTTATTTTTATTTTTTTTTCAATATTAGGAAATTTAATACAATCTATCATCATGATATAGGAGAAAACCCGTGTGCCCTTGGATTTTTTTTTTTTAGACATATGATAATTAACATGTTTCAATGCCATTCTCCCATATCATCCCACCCTTTCCCTCATTCACAGAGTCCACGAGTCTATTCTATACATCTGCGTTCCTTTTGCTGTCTCGCATGTTGGGTTCTCGTTACCGTCTTTCTAAATTCCATATATATGTGTTAATATACTGTATTGTTGTTTTTCCTTCTGGCTTACTTCACTCTGGATAATGGGCTCCACTTTGGTCCATCTGAGTAGAATTGATTCAAATGAATTTTTTTTTAATGCTGAGTAATATTCCATTGTGTATATGTACCATAGCTTTCTTATCATTCATCAGTTGATGGGCATCTAGGTTGCTTCCATGTCCTGGCTATTGTAAACAATGCAGCGATGAACATTGGGGTACACGTGGCTCTTTCAATTCTGGTTTCCTCGGTGTATATGCCCAGCAGTGGGATTGCTGGGTCATATGGCAGGACTATTTGCAGCTTTTTAAGGAACCTCCACACTGTTTTCCATAGTGGCTGTACTAGTTTGCATTCCCACCAACAGTGTAGGAGAGTTCCCTTTTCTCCACATCCTCTCCAGCATTTATTGCTTGTAGACTTTTGGATGGCAGCCATTCTGACTGGTGTAAAGTGATACCTCATTGTGGTTTTGATTTGCATTTCTCTGATAATGAGTGATGTTGAACATCTTTTCATGTGTTTGTTAGCCATTTTTATGTCTTCTTTGGAGAAATGTCTGTTAAGTTCTTTGGCCCACTTTTTGATTGGGTCGTTTATTTTTCAAGAATGGAACTGCAGGAGTTGTTTGTATATTTTTGAGATTAATTGTTTGTCTGTTGCTTCATTGGCTATTATTTTCTCCCATTCTGAAGGCTGTCTTTTCACCTTGCTTATAGTTTCCTTTGTTGTGCAGAAGCTTTTAATTTTAATTAGGTCCCATTTGTTTATTCGTGTTTTTATTTCCAGTATTCTGGGAGGTGGGTCACGGAGTATCCCGCTTTGGTTTATGTCAGAGAGTGTTTTGCCTGTGTTATCCTCTAGGAGTTTTATAGTTTCTGGTCTTATGCTTAGATCTTTGATCCATTTTGAATTTATCTTTGTGTATGGTGTTAGAAAGTGATCTAGTTTCATTCTTTTACAAGTGGCTGTCCAGCTTTCCCAGCACCACTTGTTAAAGAGGTTGTCTTTTCTCCATTGTATATTCTTGCCTCCTTTGTCAAAGATAAGGTGTCCATAGATGCATGGATTTATCTCTGGGCTTTCTATTCTGTTCCATTGATCTATATTTCTGTCTTTGTGCCAGTACCATACTGTCTTAATGACTGTGGATTTGTAGTATAGCCTAAAGTCAGGTAGGTTGATTCCGCCAGTTCCATTCTTCTTTCTCAAGATTGCTTTGGCTATACGAGGTTTTTTGTATTTCCATACAAATTGAAAAATTATTTGTTCTGATTATTTAAAGAAGACCTCTGGTAGCTTGATAGGAATTGCATTGAATCTATAGATTGCTTTGGGTAGTATACTCATTTTCACTATATTGATTCTTCCAGTCCACGAACACAGTACATTTCTCCATCTGTTTGTGTCCTCTTTGATTTCTTTCATCAGTGTTTTATAGTTTTCTATATACAAGTCTTTTGTTTCTTTAAGTAGATATACTCCTAAGTATTTTATTCTTTTTGTTTCGATGGTGAATGGGATTGTTTCCTTAATTTCTCTTTCTGATTTCTCACTGTTAGTGTATAGGAATGCCAGGGATTTCTGTGTGTTGATTTTGTATCCTGAAACTTTGCTATATTCACTGATTAGTTCTAGTAATTTTCTTGTAGAGTCTTTAGGGTTTTCAATATAGAGGATCATGTCATCTGCAAACAGAGAGAGTTTTACTTCTTCTTTTCTAATCTGGATTCCTTTAATTTCTTTATCTGCTCTGATTGCTGTGGCCAAGACTTCCAAAACTATGTTGAAAAGTAGTGGTGAGAGTGGGCACCCTTGTCTTGTTCCTGATTTCAGGGGGAATGCTTCCAGCTTTTCACCATTGAGGATAATGTTTGCTGTGGGTTTGTCATATATAGCTTTTATTATGTTGAGGTATGTTCCTTCTATTCCTACTTTTTGGAGGGTTTTTATCATAAATGGATGTTGAATTTTGTCAAAGGCTTTCTCTGCATCTATTGAGATAATCATGTGATTTTTATTTTTCAATTTGTTAATGTGGTGTATTACATTGATCGATTTACAAATATTGAAGAATCCTTGCATCCCTGGGATAAAGCCTACTTGATCATGATGTATGATCTTTTTGATGTGTTGTTGGATTCTATTTGCTAGGATTTTGTTGAGGATTTTTGCATCTAAGTTCATCAGTGATATTGGCCTGTAGTTTTCTTTTTTTGTGGCATCTTTGTCGGGTTTTGGAATTAGGGTGATGGTGGCCTCATAGAATGAGTTTGGAAGTTTACCTTCGTCTGCAATTTTCTGGAAGAGTTTGAGTAGAATAGGTGTTAGCTCTTCTCTAAATTTTTGGTAGAATTCAGCTGTGAAGCCATCTGGTCCTGGGCTTTTGTTTTTTGGAAGATTTCTGATTACGGTTTCAATTTCCGTGCTTGTGATGGGTCTATTAATATTATCTATCTCTTCCTGGTTTAGCCTTGGAAAGTTGTACTTTTCTAGGAATTTGTCCATTTCATCCAAGTTGTCCAGTTTATTTGCATATAGTTGCTGATAATAGTCTCTTATGATCCTTTGTATTTCTGTGTTTTCTGTTGTGATCTCTCCGTTTTCATTTCTAATTCTGTTGATTTGGTTCTTCTCCCTTTGTTTCTTGATGAGTCTGGCTAATGGTTTGTCAATTTTATTTATCTTCTCAAAGAACCAGCTTTTGGCTATGGTCTCTTTTGTTTCCTTTGCATTTATTTCTACCCTGATCTTTAAGATTTCTTTCCTTCTACTTGACCTGGGCTTCTGCATCTCTTCCCTTTCTAGTTGCTTTAGGTGTAAAGTAAGGTCATTTATTTGATTTTTTTCTTGTTTCCTGAGGTGAGCTTGTATTGCTATGAACTTCCCCTTAGCACTGCTTTCACAGTGTCCCATAGGTTTTGGGCTGTTGTGTTTTCATTTTCATTTGTTTCCATGCATAACTGAATTTCATTTTTGATTTCTTCTGTGATTTGTTGGTTATTCAACAGTGTGTTGTTGAGCCTCCATATGTTGGAAGTTTTGAAAGGTTTTCTCCTGTAGTTGCTATCTAATCTCACTGCATTGTGGTCAGAAAAGATGCTTGGGATGATTTCAATATTTTTGAATTTATCAAGGTTAGATTTATGGCCCAGGATGTGATCTATCCTGGAGAAGGTCCCGTGTGCACTTGAGAAAAAGGTGAAATTCCTTGTTTTGGGGTGGAATGACCTATAGATATCAATTAGGTCTATCTAGTTGGTCTATTGTATCATTTAAAGTTTGAATTTCCTTGTTACTTTTCTGTCTAGTTGATCTATCCATTGGTGTGAGTGGTGTATTAAAGTCTCCCACTATTATTGTGTTGTTGTTAATTTCCCCTTTCATACTTGTTAGCATTTGCCTTACATATTGTGGAGCTCCTATGTTGGGTGCATAAATATTCATAATTGTTATTTCTTCATCTTGGATTTATCCGTTGATCATTATGTAATGTCCATCTTTATATCTTTTCACTGCCTTTATTTTAAAGTCTGCTTTATCTGATATGAGTATTGCCACTCCTGCTTTCTTTTGGTCTTTATTTGCATGGAATATCTTTTTCCAGCCTTTAACTTTCAGTCTATATGTGTCCCTAGGTTTGAGGTGGGTCTCTTGTAGACAACATATACAGGGGTCTTGTTTCTGTATCCATTCGGTCAATCTTTGTCTTTTGGTTAGGGCATTCAGCCCCGTTTACATTTAAGGTAATTATTGATAAGTATGATCCCGTTGCCATTTATTTTATTGTTTTGGGTTCGAGATTATCTATCCCATCCGTGTTTCCTATCTAGGCAAGGTCCTTTAGCATTCGTTGGAGGGCTGCTTTGGTGTTGCTGAATTCTCTCAGTTTCTGCTTGTCTGAAAAACTTTTGAATTCTCCTTCAAATTTGAATGAGATCCTTGCTGGGTACAGTAATCGGGGTTGTAGATTGTTTTCTTCCATGACTTTAAGTATATTTTGCCATTCCCTTCTGGCCTGAAGCGTTTCTATTGAGAGATCAGCTGTCATCCTTAATGGGATTCCCCTTGTGAGTTATTTTTTGTTTCTCCTTTGCTGCTTTTAAAATTTGCTCTTTATATTTTATATTTGTTAATTTGATTAATATGTGTCTTGGGGTGTTCCGCTTGGGGTTCATTCTATTTGGGACTCTCTGTGTTTCTTGGACCTGAGTGGCTATTTGCTTTCCCAATTTAGGGAAATTTTCAACAATTATCTCTTCAAGAATTTTCTGATGGTCTTTCTTTTTGTCTTCTTCTTCTGGGACTCCTATAATTCAAATATTGGTGCGTTTAATATTGTCCCAGAGGTCTCTAAGATTGTCCTCATTTCTTTTAATTCTTTTTTCATTTTTCCTTTCTGTTTCATTTATTTCTGCCATTCTGTCTTCTACCTCACTTATCCTGTCTTCTATCTCTGTTATTCTACTGTGGGTTCCCTCCAGGGTGTTTTTGATCTCATTTATTGTATTATTTATTGTATTTTGACTCTTTTTCATTTCTTCTAAGTCCTTGTTAAAGCTTACCTGCATCTTCTCAAGCCTTGCCTGAAGGTTATTGAACTGCAACTCCAACTTATTTTCCAGGTTTTGGATCATATTCACTATCCTTATTCGGAATTCTTTGTCAGGTAGACTTCGTATCTCTTCGTCTTTTGTTTGTTCTAGGGGGTATTTATCCTGTTCCTTTACTTGCTGGATATTTCTCTGCCTTTTCATCTTGTTTATCTTGCTGTGTTGTCCCTTTATTGTAGGGGTTCCTCTCTATGGGAGGGGTTGGATGTGTGGTTTGTCGAAGTTTTCTGGATGGGAAAGCTTGTGTGGTTTTCTGGTGGGTGGGTCTAGGTTTCCTCACTGTTACTCCTCACGTCGGCAATGGGTCGCCCCTCCAGATGCCCGATGTCCTCTGCAAGCATTCAGATCCTGTTTTATGGAGTTTGGTCGGCCTTTAAAAGTTCTTTTGGTGTATTTATTGGGGAGAGAGTGTTCTCCCCGTCCTATTCCTCCGCCATCTTAGTTCCTCCCCTATCATTATGCTTTTTAAAAGTTTGTTTTATTGAGCAAAGTTTTAAATTTCAAAGGAGAGAAATTATGTCTTGTTTAAGAAAGAATATCCTAGTTTAAGTCATAAAGATACTCCTTTTAATTTTAAATGTGCAACAGAGCAGATTACACATTTTAATAATTTCCTTTTTAGGTTTTTGTGTTTCTGTCCATATCTGTGAAATATACTGATACAAGCAAGTATGATTTATTGGGTTGGCTCAGTTTTGTATAGGCTACAACTGAGAGCTACATTATTTAAAGACTGATGGATTTATGAAGTGTTTTTTCTAGGAAGAACTTTAGAGGTGATCTGGTTCAAACCTGTGGACCAGAGAGGCAGGGAGTGGCAATTCTAGAACTACTTGTATTGACAGAGTGACTTGCATAGATACCACCTTATATTATCTTCATGGCTGAGGAAACTGCCTTACTTACCTTGAAGAGTTTTCAACTACTGGTAGATAAATTAACTCGTAGACTGAGTAAATAATGGATACTAATTTACATCCAAGAAAATAAAACAACATTCACAAGGTAGAAATTTTCATGAGACAATAGCATATCACTTTGGTTCTAACTATCCAGGAAAAAAAGGGCAGTATCAGAAGCAAGGAATAATTGCCATGACTGTAATACTTACTCATTCTTCAGTGATGAGCATGTGAATATAAAAATGACTAGACATCAGTTTTGTTGAGAATCACCAATTTCCCCCCAGATGCATAGTTTCTTTTAGAAGGCTTCTATCACAAGCATGTCTCTACTGTGGACTGGGTTCGCAAAGGGAAGCTTCCTTTAGTGAAGTCCCTTGACTTTTCTGCCTGGATACTCACGCACCTCACTGTGTGATTCACACTCTGCCCCTCCTCCAACTCACTGAACATTTTCACAGTATCGCTCAATTCTTAGACACTTTAAGCTCAGGGATAAAATTAAGTGCATTTCTTATGCCCCAAAAAAGCATCTCAAGAATTTTTCACTATTTTTTTTCCTAAAGGAGTTTTGCAGAGGAACTTAAGAGTGAGTGACAGTTGACAGAGCTCTGGTTGCCCAGCAACTGGCAATTTAAATATCTAGGAGCTGATATGATTTACCAACCTGATAAACAGCAAGGACTTTAATACAGTCTTAAAGACTGCTACAGATGTTGCATTGAACTATTTATATGTGTTGATCTGTCTCAGTTCATTTTAATATGTGTATATATATATGTGTGTGTATGTACATATGCTTATTTTTTCCTCCAGAAGTGGAATTTGAAAGAAAAGACTGTATTTCTTCCCCTCTGTGACATTAATAGAACCTGCCTGCGATAAAATGGTTTGTTTTAGCCCCTCTGTTTTTATTCAGATACTCAGTTTCAGAGAAGGCCTTCTCACTCAGAGGGAATAAGTGTCTTATAGATTGAGTGCTGTGTTTGTTTGGAGTTTTGAGACTGTATTTATATATTCGGTAAATATTATCTTATTTTTTGCAGTTTTTGTAATTCTCTTCATTTTTTCCTTTTTTTTTGAAGGGGGAGAGTAATTACTCTTTATTCTTCCCAGGAATTATAAGGTTTAATAGGTTTGGCTCTGAGTGTGTTAGCTTAATTGATTAATGTGTTTTACTAATGGGATCAAGAGGCTTGTTTCTATCATGAGTCAACTAGCTTCCTGGAGCAGGTTAATCTTCATCTTCTTGAACTTCCTGACCCTCAGTGGACATAATTCATAGGTTCTCCCAAGCAATGATAAAATAGCTAAAACCCATCAGTAATAACAGTATAGAAACCCAAAGGTCTCCCTCCCTGAGGAGGCAGGCCAGCACTGTCATTTTGTACATCAACAATACAACGTACTTAGTCTGTATAAAATCCTACTGTCTTGTCAGGAATACAAGGTGCTACATAAAGCAAACTACTAACATCCTGTTACTAGCATAGAACTTGAAATAATTTTGAGGATAATTTTAACACTGAATATATTTTATGATATGGGAATTTAAAAGTAAATTGTTTCCATCACAGGATAGTTGAAGGACACAGCGAGGTAACTTTAAAATTGTTTCTTAAAACTTTACAATTCATAGAGTTAAGGCTTGGGAAAGGAGGACATTTTTGCCAACCATACATGTTTGATTTAAAATTCAGTGTCCTAAAGCTGCATGCCAGCTGTTTCAGGGTGCCTTTCCTTCTACCTCTGATTACAGTGAAAACTCCCTTTCCTGAATTCTTGTAGTGTATATGCTGTCCTGTTCCCTTTAAAAAATTATACTTATTAGGGCTGTGATGTTTCATGATTCTAGGGGCAGTTTGTAACACAGAGGCCCTGACTTTCATAATGATATTTCCCATTTATTGAGCATTGTGCTGAGTATTTTAAATATATTGTCATTTGTCCCTAGTCATCCTACAAGTAGTTATTAGAGCCAGCATCTTATTGGTGAGGAAGGTCAGAGTGGTACAGTAATTTACCCATAAAAATATAGCAAGAAATTGGGAAGGTGGAATTTTCACTACAGTCTGTCAGACTCCAAAGTCAGTTTACAATATATTATTCTCTCTGTTTTGTTGTTTCCTAATTGTTTATACATATGTCATTCCTCCAGTGGGTCTCACACTTTAGCTCACGTAAGAATCATTGTGAGAATTTGTTAAAAATGCTGTTTCTGGACTCTTGTTACACAGATTCTGATATTGAAGTTTCTAGGTAAGTTCCAAGTACCTTAATCTGTATTTTTACGGAAGTCCTTAGACAACACTCCCTGGTGTGCTATCTGTGAGACAGAAATTATCTGAGCTACCCCTTCAGCTCCATCTAGTCAAGGCTATGGTTTTTCCAGTGGTCATGTATGGATGTGAGAGTTGGACTATAAAGAAAGCTGAGCGCCGAAGAATTGATGCTTTTGAACTGTGGTGTTGGAGAAGACTCTTGAGAGTCCCTTGGATTGCAAGGAGATCCAACCAGTCCATCCTAAAGGAGATCAGTCCTGGGTAATCATTGGAAGGACTGATGTTGAAGCTGAAACCCCAATACTTTGGCCACCTGATGCAAAGAGCTGACTCATTTGAGAGGACCTTGATGCTGGGAAAGATTGAAGGCTGGAGGAGAAGGGGACAACAGAGGATGAGATGATTGGATAGCATCACCGACTCGATGGACATAGGTTTGGACGAACTCCAGGAGCTGGTGATGGACAGGGAGGCCTGGCGTGCTGTGGGTCATGGGGTCGCAAAGAGTAGGACATGACTGAACAACTGAACTGAACTGAATCCTTTCAGCTTTGTACTGAACATTCACACTAAGCACTCAGCGGTGGTGGTGGTGGTTCAGTCACTACGTTGTGTCCTATTCTTTGTGACCCTATGGACTATAGTCCTCCAGGCTCCTCTGTCCCTGGGATTTCCCAGGCAAGAATAGTGGAGTAGGTTGCCATTTCCTTCTCCAGGGGATCTTCTTGACCCAGGGATTGAAACCATGTCTCTTGCATTTCAGATGGATTCTTTACTGCCAAGCCACTGGGGAAGCCCAAGCCTTGATAGGTACATGCTAAATTCAGTCTCTGTTAAAACTATTGCTGCCATGCTAAATATAGCACACAGAGTTTTGTAACATGAACCTGGGTGGTATCTTAACTTGAATACAAAGTTTGTGCAAGTTAGAAAAGTCAATATTAATTGGTAGAATGAAGATTAAAGAACAAGATATCTGATATGATGATTCATTTTTCTTGTCTAACTGTATTCTGGCATTTTAGGGGTATTCGAAAATGCTGGTGTGTGTCCTAAGGAAACCTCTGTAGAAAAAGGAAATACGTAAGTGAAAAAAGAACCAGAGAGGGGTGGAATTGAGATAAATCTTATATATAAAATAGAGTTCTTTGAAAGAGGATGAGAAGGACATAAAAATGGAAGAGGGAAGATTGATTCAATTCGTTAGTAAAAATGGGTTCTTTGGAACGGGATCAGAGAACAAAAAGACCTATTCAGTTGGAAGAGACCTTGGAGAAGCCTCATGGAAAAGAGGATCAAAGACAGCAGGATGGGAATAAAAGGAATCAGTGACAACATAGGTGTTGGTTGGGGAAGAGTTCCACGTATTTCACATTTTTTTGAATGGTCCTGGTAGTCAAGGCTCATCCTGTTTTCCTTCTTTATTGTGTGGATATTCTGCTGTTATCAATTTTTCACCTGAGGTGCTCACCTGTCCATGTATGAAGACGTGTCTTGGCTGGCTCAAAATTGGACTGAACACTAGCAGTAGATAGAGCACTGAGTAGCATAACCAGTGAAATCCTGCCCAAAAGAGAAAGAGAAGCCTTAGGTCGGTTGAAATTTCCAAGGTGATTTGTTAAAATAGAAAAGTTCTTTGGAGAGGAATTTATATGTACTCAGGGAAAATACTTCATGTTTCTCTTCAAATTTCTACAGAATGGTAGTTATTCCTAATTTTTTTTTTAGGAACAAAAAATAGCTGTTTTTGACATTGTAATGTTTTACTTTATGTCAATATCCAAATGATTTTTAACCTTTATGTATATATATTAAATATTTAGTAATACTAGTGAAAGATTAGGGTAAACATGGTATGTGCATGTGTACTAAGTCGCATCAGTTGTATCTGACTCTTTTCGACCCTTTGAACTGTGGCCTTCCAGGCTCCTCTGTCCATGGGGATTCTCCAGGCAAGAATACTGGAGTGGGTTGCTATGCCTTCCTTTGGGGATCTTCGCAACTCAGGGATTGAACCCATGTCTCCTGTGGCTCCTGCAATGCAGGCGGATTCTTTATTGCTAAGCCACTGGGGAAGCCCAAACGTGGTATATTCCAAAGCAAATAGCACAGTAGTTTTCCTTAGGGTAGACGTTTGCCTCCTAAAAGAAAAAAACCAAAGAAAGGAAAAAATTTTAGTAATTAGATCCCTATTGTAAGACTAGGGAGTGCGAAAGATTAACAGCTGCATTTCAGAGTGAGAGGCACCGTGTGTCACTGTTTTCTCCTGGGATGGAACTCGGCCTGAAGTAAAACACAGTTTCTAAACTAATAATGATAATAATAGCCCGACATTTTTGAGCACCTATTCCATACCAATTACTTTATATTTATTTTTTTGTCCAAGCCTCACAGTGACCTGGTAAGTTAAATAATTCATGTTTAAGCAACTGAGGCTCAGAGAGGTTAATTGACTACCAGATCACCCAGCTAGTGAGACATCTTACATGGGCACTTTGCTGCATGAAGCGATTTTCAGATCTTTAGTAGGTAGATTGCAGGATTAAAACAGAATCACAGAAAAAATTTAAATGTATTCAGTATTGAAGTTTGAAAGAAAGAACCATGTTGATCTAAATTGCACTGATGGATAAAGGTCTTTTGTATTTGGCTTGCTGATCATGACCCATGCCTCCACACTGGTGGGGTAGTAGGCTGTGAGCCAGGTTCTTTTAAGCACGCTTGATCAGGCAAGTTTTCTGCAGGGAAGGTTATAGTGTCTAGATTACAAAGCCCTCCTGCTGCACAGGTATCAGAGGTTGTCTGTTGCAAGTTCCTTCACTTCGACTATTACTTCCTTTTCTCAATTCTATTTTAGACTTTGGTCTCGTGTGTATTTACAAGTAGACAACGCTTTTTTATTAACAGCCTCTTTGCCATGACTAAGAGGAGGCTTGTGTGTCCTGCAGTTCCCAGGCGTTGTGATTCTCAGTTTACACTGACACTGATGATAATGGTAGCTGTGACTTGCTATTCCCTGTTGTCCGCGGAGGGAAGCTGTAGGTGGGGGCCTTCAAAGCTGATCTCATAGAAATCAGTGCAAGAAGAATTTTGATGAAATGGTCTTCATAGAAGCTGTTTGAGATATGATTTGGGTGCTGGATACCCTGGGGCTAAGCCGTGTGGTTTTAAACTCAATGCTTACTAAGAAAAGGCCTATCTTTATTTGTACAGGCTCTGAAGTTGGCAGAATTTCTTCTTATAAAATGAATTATCCAGCAGACTATTTCTGATTGTTTTATATTTTTTTTTAGATACTACCATTGTGTTATATTTATAAATATATAAATATAGGCTACTGAATCCTATTTTAAATATGCAAAATATATGCATAACTAACCTTCCAAAATACATTCTGTGCTCTGTGTTATGCCCTGCAGTGTAGCCTGTGCTTAAATGGTTCTCCTAAAAAGTCTTAGAAGAGAACTTATTATTTGCTTTCAAATTAGCACAGAGAGTGTATGTTTGCTGTGTGGCTCTCCAGTGACCGTTCTGTTCTTACCTGTACTCTGGGAGTGCCTGTCAACTAGTTTTCCAGTCCCCAGAGTCCACAGAGTCCCAAGGGTCCTATTGTTTAAGACAACTTAAGTGTTGTCATTAGTGTTATTTTTCAATCCTGCTTCTGCTACTGAAATTGAAGGGAAACGAGTATCCTTAAACCTCTAAATTCCATTCTCCTGTGTCTTGATGAATACTAGTTCAATTATTTTGATGCAGTTGTGAATTTGTAGAACTTATCTAATGAATAAATGAATTTCCTCAGGCTGAGAAAAACCTGAAACAAATAAGGTGAGATTCTGAGAATTTCCAGTGATCTGAGAAATCATTTCAGTTCAAAAGCCTTAATAATGACATTATCTAGGACAACGTAGTTCATAGGCAAATTTGTTTTGGGGTGTCTGCTGTCTTAGCCTGATTCATGAAGACCCACACCTTGTCTGGGTCTACTCTTTCTAAATGGTCGTCCATGCTTCAGAGTATTTTTATTTCTTTCATTGATATAAGTCAAAGGACTATGTTCTAGTCCTTCAGAACTTTATACTAACAGATTGGATAAACGATTCTGCCCCAAAGGTAGGCAAGTGAAGTTTTATTGGTTTAGCCCTTTCCCTTTAAGAATTATTGTGTTTCTATACGTACCAGGAAGGTGGTAGATGTGGGGACTGCAGAGATGGGATAGTGCAATCCCTGAACCGAGGACTGTAGTCTCATGATGAATAAAAGTATGTCACTAATATAAGAGGTGCTGTTATTATCTGACATAAAGGGTGTTATACAGTTATTGTTCGAGACACAATGGGAACATAGATGAGGAAGCTGACCATTTACTTGGAGTGATTGGTTAAAAATTCTCACTTGAACATGGCTTTAAAGAATTTGAGCTGGGAGGTGGAGAAGAGATGATAGTATTTTGAGGGGGAAGGAAGCCCCAAAGCATGGAAATGTGAGCAATACTATACAGAAAGAATTAAGCCCATAGTCATCTTATGTGTTTAAGTATAGCCACATAGATGTTCTTAGAGGTGTTCATTCTGATTTCTCAATGGCTCTGCCTCAGCAGTAGTTGACAATGTTGAATATCACCCTAGGAATAATGACAGATTGTCTGGAACCATAGGAGTTATGTGTGAGGAAAAGAAAGAAGGAGAGAAGGTGGGGTGAGAAGAAATAAATTATGAAGGAACTCGAATGCCAACTAAGGAGTTTATAGGACACCACATTTTATTCAGTAATTCATTCACTCAGACATTCCTTGGAGGCAAGGGTACCAGATAGAAGGCTAGATAAAGAATGTAATCAAGAATAAATAATTACTTGAGCCAAGGCAGTATTCATTGAAAGGGAAAGGAGAGCTCAGATATAAAAGATACTTTTAAGACATCAGTGTTCTGGCTTTGATGACTATCTTTGGGAAATGTGAGAAGTAAAGAATTGAAAATTTTCATCGTGGGTAACAGAGTATCTGATAAGTACACAATTAAGAGCTTGTTGAATGAGTAAAATGTTACGAGTGATTTTTCTAGCATTTTTCTCCAAAAGATGAAATTATGACAGAATATTAGGTTTTGAGGCATAAGATAAACAATGTAGGTCTGATGAACCTCCTCATGAACTCAGTGCACCATACAGTGGGTGCTATGAATTGAGTCAGCCCATTAAGCTGAGAACTTGGGGCTAATGGCTCCATCACAGAAGAGAAGGACTTGCAAATAAGTGTGAATGGTTTTATAGACTGAACTGTGCACTACAACATGCCCTGAGTCTGAGAGAAATATTTTAGAGATAGAGTTCTTGTTAGTTACGTAGACTACAGACAAAACCATTCCACTTTATCCTAATACTAATTGCCCAAAAGAAAATAAAAAAAAGAAAACTATAATATGAAGCTTAGGTTATAGTTTTAAAAATCAAAATAAAGATTGTGGTAGAAAGATGAAGTCTTAGTCAAATTTGAAAGCTTATATTGTGAGAATTCCTGTAGACATTTATTGTAACTACTTTATCATCATTGGTTATTGAGTTCAGTCTGTTCAATGGCTAGGTAAGTACTTTATTAAAGATCTGCAGCTTAGTGAGTCAGTACTGAAATTGTGATGACTAGGTAGAGTCTTGATATTCAAGCAGCTTTGCTACAACAGACAGTAATTCCCTGTGATGCAACAAAGAGAGGAGTGGGCTAAAAGGCAGAAGGCTGGCCCTACCATTGTCATCTGCATGCTTGTGAATAAATTCTCAAAACTTCTCTAAGAGTCAAATTCTTCATCTATAAAATGGGAATAAAAATGGCTTAGTATACTCCAGGGGGCTGTTGTGAAGATCAGAGCAAAGAAACCTTGTGCAAATTCTTTGTGATCTGTCAGTTCAGTTCAGTTCAAACGCTCAGTCATGTCCCACTTTTTGCAACCCCATAAACCACAGCACACCAAGCTTCCCTGTCTATCACCAACTCCCTGAGTCCACTCAAACCCATGTCCATTGAGTCGGTGATGCCATCCAGCCATCTCATCCTCTTTCATCCCCTTCTCTTCCTGTCCCCAATCTTTCCCAGAATCAAGGTCTTTTCCAATGAATCGGCTCTTCGCATTAGGTGGCCAAAGTATTGGGGTTTCTGCTTCAACATCAGTCTTTCCAATGAACATCCAGCACTGATCTCCTTTAGGATGTACTGGGTGGATCTCCTTGAAGTCCAAGGGACTCTCAAGAGTCTTCTCCAACACCACAGTTCAAAAGCATCAATTCTTCGGCACTCAGCTTTCTTTATAGTCCAGCTCGCACATCCGTACATGACTACTGGTAAAACCATAGCCTTGACTAGATGGACCTTTGTTGGCAAAGTAATGTTGCTGCTTTTCAATATGCTGTCTAGGTTGGTCCTAACTTTCCTTCCAAAGAGTAAGCATCTTTTAATTTCATGGCTGCAATCACCATGTGCAGTGATTTTGGAGCCCAGAAAAATAAAGTCAGCCACTGTTTCCCCATCTATCTGCAATGAAGTGATGGGAACAGATGCCATGATCTTAGTTTTCTGAATGTTGAGTGTTAGGTAGTTTTTTCACTCTCCTCTTTCATCAAGAGGCTCTTTAGTTCTTCTTCACTTTCTGCCATAAGGGTGGTGTCATTTGCATATCTGAGGTTATTGATATTTCTCCCAGCAATCTTGATTCCAGCTTGTGCTTCCTCCAGCCCAGCATTTCTCATGATGCACTCTGCATATAAGTTAAATAAGCAGGGTGACAGTATACAGCATTGACATACTCTCTGTCCTGTTTGGAACCAGTCTGTTGTTCCCTGTCCAGTTGTAACTGTTGCTTCCTGACCTGCATACAGGTTTCTCAAGAGGCAGGTCAGGTGGTCTGGTATTCTCATCTCTTTCAGAATTTTCCACAGTTTATTGTGATCCACACAGTCAAAGCTTTGGCATAGTCAATAAAGCAGAAGTAGATGTTTTCCTGGTACTCTCTTGCTTTTTCGATGATCCATTGCATGTTGGCAAGTTTGATCTCTGGTTCCTCTGCCTTTTCTAAAACCAGCTTGAACATCTGGAATTTCATGGTTCACATATTGCTGAAGCCTGGCTTGGAGAATTTTGAACATTACTTTACTAGCATGTGAGATGCGTGCAATTGTGCATTAATTTGAGCATTCTTTGGAATTGCCTTTCTTTGGGATTGGAATGAAAACTGACCTTTTCTAGTCCTGTGGCCATTACTGAGTTTTCCATATTTGCTGGCATACTGAGTGCAGCACTTTCACAGTGTCATCTTTCAGGATTTGAAATAGCTCAACTGGAATTCCATCACCTCCGCTAGCTTTGTTCATAGTGATACTTCCTAAGGCCCACTTGACTTCACATTCCAAGATGTCTGGTTCTAGGTAAGTGATCACACCATTGTGATCGTCTGGGTCATGAAGATCTTTTTTGTACAGTTTTTCTGTGTATTCTTGCCACCTCTTCTTAAAATCTTCTGCTTCTGTTAGGTCCCTACCATCTCGGTCCTTTATTGAGCCCATGCATGAAATGTTCCCTTGGTATCTATAATTTTCTTGAAGAGATCTTTAGTCTTTCCCATTCTATTGTTTTCCTCTATTTCTTTGCATTGATCTCTGAGAAAGGCTTTCTTATGTCTCCTTGCTATTCTTTGGAACTCTGCATTCAGATGGGTATATCTTTCCTTTTCTCCTTTGCTTTTTGCTTCCTGCCTTTCACAGCTATTTGTAAGGCCTCCTCAGACAGCCATTTTGCTTTTTTGCATGTGTTTTGCTTGAGGATGGTCTTGATTCCTGTCTCTTGTACAATGTCACAAACCTCCATCCATAGTTTATCAGGCACTCTGTCTATCAGATCTAGTCCTTTAAATCTATTTCTCACTTCCACTGTATAGTCATAAGGGATTTGATTTAGGTCATAACTGAATGGTCTAGTGGTTTTCTCCACTTTCTTCAGTTTAAGCTTGAATTTGGCAATAAGGAGTTCATGATCTGAGCCACAGTTAGCTTCTGGTCTTGTTTTTGCTGACTGTATAGAGTTTCTCCATCTTTGGCTGCAAAGAATAAAATCAGTCTGATTTTGGTGTTGGCCATCTGGTGATGTTCATGTGGAATCTGATTTTGGTGTTGGCCATTTGGTGATGTCCATGTGGAGTGTCTTCTCTTGTGTTGTGGAAGATGTTTGCTATGACCAGTGCATTCTCTTGGCAGAACGCTATTAGCCTTTGCCCTGCTTCATTCTGTACTCCAAGACCAAATTTGCCTGTTACTCCAGGTGTTTCTTGACTTCCTACTTTTACATTCCAGTCCCCTATAATGCCCACTCCAGTACTCCTGCCTGGCAAGTCCCATGGACGGAGGAGCCAGGTAGGCTGCAGTCCTTGGGGTTGCTGAGAGTGGGACACGACTGAGCGCCTTCACTTTCACTTTTCACTTTCATGCATTGGAGAAGGCAATGGCAACCCACTCCAGTGTTCTTGCCTGGAGAATCCCAGGGACGGGGAGCCTGGTGGCTGCCAACTATGGGGTCGCACAGAGTCGGACACTACTGAAGCAACTTAGCAGCAGAAGCAGCAGCCCCTATAGTGAAAAGGACATCTTTTTTGGGTGTTAGTTCTAGAAGGTCTTATAGGTGATCCGTAATGCTCTTTAATGTGGCCATTATAGAACATTATGGAAAGCAGGTAGAATAGTTCCAGGCTCTGTGGGACCACCTCCACAGTAATGCTCATGATGAGCACACTGTTGGCTGGGTCAGGGTGACGTGTTAACGCCCTCTCCCTGGCTGCACAGGCAGGCTAAAGCATTGCAAGATGTCATCCCCTTGGGCGATTGCCCCGTGCTCTATTCCAGGATAATAGCACTGATTTACTTGCAGGCAGCTGACCAACTTGTAGTCAGAGATGACTTCTTTGAACAGACTCTTAACTCCCTATCGTGGATCCAGGTCCTTCAAGAAATATGGTGGTGGTGGTTTAGCCACTAAGTAGTATCCGACTCTTGCGACCTCATGGACTGTAGCCCACCAGGCTCCTCTGTCCATGGGATTCTCCAGGCAAGAATACTGGAGTGGGTTGCCATTTCCTTCTCCAGGGGATCTTCCAAACCCGGGAATTGAACCCAGGTCTCCAGCATTGCAGGCAGATTCTTTACCAACTGAGCTACCAGGGAAGCCCTCAAGGAATATAGTTGACCCAAAATAACCAATCTTGGCTCTCAATAGGGTAAAGGTTTATAGTAGCAGTTTTGCTGTTACTGTGCTTATATTATCTCAAGTGTGCATATATACATGTGTGTGTGTGTACATTTTTTACAGCATGGAGAAATTAAGGTGTTGACTGAAACTGTTATTTGAAGGCAGATAGAGTTCTGTATTTGCTTTAATAATCTGTATTCACAAATAATCAGCATAACTCTATTCTTTTGTTTTTTTACTTATCTACCCACAGGAAGTCAGTTTCTTATTATTTGTAGTTCAGACTTATTGTAAGAATGACTAATATTGTAGGGGAAAACCTCCCTATTCTAAGAAAATAGTCTGGTTTTCTGCAGTCCATTTAGATAAAGAACCTTGGGAAGATTTAAGAATAAATTGTCCTTTTTCATTGACAAATATTCCCCCACTGGCCCCTCTTTCTTTTCCAGGCAACTGAAAATAGTCCTAATTTGTGCCAAATTCTGAATCAATTTTGTCCCTAAAAGGTGTGAATCGGACGACTCATCCACTGATCTTGCTGTCCATGAGTAGAGGGAAGTGTATGGAGGCTCTGATGCATGCACACAGACACCCCATATGCATATACATGTAGAGGACCCGAATCCCTGAAACATTTTAGGAGAGTTCTTTAAATGGCCACATTTCAGTTATGCAGCTATAGTTACTGTGGTAACTTTGATTTAATGTGGTTTGTCGGAAATGCAGATGTAATAAGTGGACACTAGTATGTATCAACATAGAAATGCATGTTAATTTTCTTTATAACAGTGTTCACATAACAAAGCTTTCATAATGTTAGAAGAATATGTAATGATTAGGCAGTTACTAAAAAGGTTGAATGGCACAGAGTAGCTTACATTCTTGAAAGGCATTTAATGATGGTATTTTGGAAACCAAATTCATATTTCCACTTGAGATTCACTTTGCAACTCAAGTCCAGAGCTTTGAAGATAAAACTGTACAGTTATGTATCAATACAATTATGTATTGATAAATGGCCATGGACAGTTGTCATGCATGTTTGTGGAAATAAATGGCAGAAGTCTGTAGAAGTAGAAACATCTTTTTAATCTTTGATTTTGGGACAAGTGGCAAAACTTTGGCTTTGTATGTATGTTTAACTTTTGGAAATTATTGGTTAATTGAGTTTTATTTGAAGTATACAAGTGTCAATTGTACAAAGTGGCATTATAGATTACAAATAATTTTTTTTAAAAACACAGAGTAACTATGGCTTTGAAGGAAAGTACCTTCCAATGCTGCTTCACTTATAGTCTCTTAAAGTTTCCTGTCCCTTGCTTTTTGTTATTTTTGATTTGAAATCAAACTGTGCTATTGAGAATCAAGAATGTATCTAGAGCATTTTAAAATATTTTAGATTGCAATGTAAGAAAACTAAAATGTCAAAAATCTCAAAGACCACAGTCATCAGTTTTAGGTAGTCTATAAATTCAAATTTCACTCAATTTTAACTTTCACTTTGCTTCATTACCTTTTAATTATGAAGCATATGACATACCAATTTTCTCACCTGTAAGGATAGAGAAGGGAGTTACAAGTGTTTATTAGCATGGTTGATGTGAAAATAATGTAAAATATGGTAATATGTCTAAAAGTACTTTGTAACTAAAAACTATACAAAGGATGTTATTACATTAAAAATATAATACTGACATCTTTTTATTTGGAAGCCAGTGTCAGAATGTCTATTTGCAGATATAGAAATCAAAAGAATTTTTTACTCTTCATTTTTCATCTTTTTTTGTAGAAATACTGCTTTCTCATCAACCTGGAAATTAAGATTCTTTAAATAATGCTGAGAAAGTAGCGCATCGGTATAAATTATTAAAGGAGATTTATGAAAATATGCATTTTATTGTTTCTAAATCATAATGTATATCCAGCATGAATGATGTGGTAAGAATTAGCCTGTTAGAATTGATTACCCATTTTTAATAACTAGCATACTTCTATTTTGAAGTGTTATAGGTATTCTTAGTGATGTTATATGGTTCTTCAAGGGAAATATGTATTTATATCTGCTTTATACATTTGGACAAAAATAGTAATAACACTTTCACAATACTGATTGGAAAGTGAGTCACAATAAATATGTTGGATTCTCAAGATAAAGAGATGTACGGTTCTCAGAGTTACAGCATACTGTCTATAAAAATAGTGCAATTGGAATATACTATTTTAGTAAGAAACACATTAAGTACAACTTTAAGAACTTTTTCCTCTTGTTTTTTTTAAACTTTGAAATTCCAGTAAGCTGTTGGGAAAATGTCCTTCCTATTGCTCTTTGCTGTAGTGTTTACAAGTGAGTACATTCAAATTAAAAACAGAAAGTCCCTAAAATTCCTTTCAAGAAGTCCATCCTGTAAGTGCCACTCCTGGAAAGAGTATGGTTGTATACTTTTGACTGGAACAAAATTGCAAAAGACTTCAATAAGAAATGGAAATGATAATGAGACTTTTCTGTCACCCTTGTAGTTTGCAGTGTATTTGTTACACTTCTTTTTAGTCTATTACAGTGTTTTTGGCAAGAAGTCCTTACCTCTAGAAGGAAATCTGTAATAGTAATAGTTAAGAATACTGTATAATGAGATACTTATTATAGTTAAAATTAAAATTTAATTAAAATTTAAAATTTTTGTAACAATGATAACAGAAAATTAATTATAATTGTAAATAGGAAGCTAACTATAATTATGTGGAGTGCTTTTCAGGCTTCCCAGGTGACTCAGCGGTAAATAATCCGCCTGCCAATGCAGGAGACTCAGGTTCAACCCCTGGGTCGGGAAGATCCCTTGGAGAAAGGAGTGACAACCCACTCTAGTAGTCTTACTTGGGGAATCCCATGGACAGAGAAGCCTGGTGGACTATATAGTTCATGGGGTCACAAAAGAGTCAGACATGACTTAGCGACTAAACAACAATAACGTGAAGTGCTTTTCACATATTCCTTCCACATCTATTATTTTATTTTAGTGTTTGAATATTTTTGTGCTGTGGTAAATTTGCTCTTTTATAAATGAAGACTTAAGAAACCTGGGAGGTTGATGTGACTATCTCAGAGACTCTCCGTGGAGCTGTGGCTGAACTGAAACTCAAGGCTCATCCCCTTATGTTTCTTTTCTTGTGTGGCTTGATGTAATGTATATAATACACAGGCACTTTTCTTACATTTTAGGTTCCACCTAGACCAGCTTCTTGTGGACCAGCATTGCCAGCTAACGGAAGGCTGTGAGTCTGCATCTCGGCCCATCAGTCCTTCTCCTTATTCCCATGATGAGTTCACCAGTGCGGTCCGGTCAGTCTGGTTGCTTCTTAAACTTTAAACAAATTTAGTATGAAAAATGTTATTTTGTATTGCTTCAAGTTAAGCAATTTAAATTGTGAAACAACTTTTTCCCCCTGATGAAGTTTGGTTGGTATAATGAATTTTGAACTGTGTTCTATAGCCAATCCTCTATTACATAACCAGCTTGCATTCCAGGCAATTAATTTCATTTGCTTTGTTATCTGAGCAGTAGACTTTAATTCTTCTGCTGCAAATGTAGCATTTGGGGTGAATTTTATGCAGTTATAAATATTTATTAAATATGACATAGGCATCTAATTTACATCTATAGTCTTTCTGACCAAATACCTGTCTGTATGCTTTTTAAATGGTGTCATGGGCTTTGCAAGTTAGCTTGTGGATTTACTCCTCTTCCATCTCTGTGACACACAGGAAGGATATTTTTCTTCCCCACCCTTCTTTGCTGCCACTCCTGTTTCCTATATACATATTTAATTATAATCTCAACACCTGCTTCCTCTGACTCCAGTTAATGTGTGGCTCATGCAGTGTTGTGATCAGCGCAGCCAACACCCATTTCTCCAGGAACAGAGTGTCACTTTTGGAACAAACACAATCCAAATCTTCAGAATGATGGAATAGCTTCAGATATCACATGTTAAACATAGACACATTTAAAAGAATTTTCTGTTTGGATCATTATGGGAGTATTTATTTCTGTGTATTCTTTAAAAATATTTCAGCATATTGATATCCTTGGGTTATCCAACTCCTGAGGTTGAAGCTAGTATAATATTTTACTCAGTTTATAAAGGGAAATCTTTTGCCAAGATTTTCACTCTGTGGAGGGCTGGCCACACCCAGATCAGCTGCTCTGGAATTTCAGTGTCTCATCAGCCTTCCCCACATCCCCAGCAAGTTGCCAGTTTCTGTGTTGAATTTGGAACTAGAAATTATTGGAGAGTGTAACTGTATTTGTTCATTCTAAATGATGTAGTAAAGATATTCCAGAATCTTCAGTCACAGTCATGATTTATAATTGGAATTATTATCTGAACAAGCAGATGAGGAGTTACCTAGGCCGCTTATATCTGAGTCCCTGTAGCTCAAGGTTTCTCAAACTTTAGCATCAGTTGGGGGGCTTGTTAAAATGAAGCCACTTCCCCATTTTTTTTTTTTTTTTTGATTCAGGTCTTAGTTGTGTCCCAGGAATTGCAGTATTTACAGGTTTCTCTAGGTGATGCTGCTGCTGCACTTTGGGAACCACTGGTCTAGCCTGCTATACCTGTTCCTTCCTCCACCTCTGCCTCCCCTCCACCCACTCTTTGCCCCACACCCCTACCCTCACAGGCAGCCCTCTGTGTGACCTGCATTACTTATCACAATTAAGTATAGAATTACAGTCCTTTCTATTGAGTTGAACTTAAAATGATATTTGCATTTTATATATGTGTATATTACCTTTAAAATATGTATTACAGTAAGTCCCCTATGAACGAGTTCCATTCCAAAAGTGTTTTTGTAATTCAATTTGTTAGTAAGTCCAACAAAGTTAGCCTAGGTACCCAACTAACATAATCAGTTGTATGGTACTGTACTGTAATAAGTTTATAATAACTTTTCACGCAAATAATACATGCATGAAAAATAAGCAGAGAAGTGAAACATTTTTAATCTTACAGTACAGTGCCTTAGAAAGTAGAGTAATACACAGCTGGCATACAGGGGCTGGCACACATGTTCACTTCTTTGAAAGTTCAGATCTTGAAGTTTCGAATGTAGGGGACTTACTGTATGTATATTTTCTCTGTCAATGGGAGTATATATATTTATTTATGTATAAATTTAATGTTTCAAGATTACATAATTTAAAAGAAACATTTAATTTAGAAATACCATAGTCAAACTTTTTTATTTGTGGTAGAATATGTTGGAATTATTAAAAAACATACTGAAAGAAGTTGGAACAAATTGGCTAAGTACAGATATGGCAGAAAACTTATTCCATTTCTACAGTTTATTGTATAGAATTTATACAGGGAGTGCCCTTAATTCTCAACTATACTTTTTACATATTTTTATAAAATTGTCTATGTCTCTTTATTCTCTACTCATCTTCCCCATATCTTCTCCACATTGTTTGTTTACCTCCCACTTTTACTTCACAGATAATGACAGGCCAGATAGAACCATAGGAAAATAGATTTTTTGTTATTTCTACCTCAATTTGTAATCTTGAAATGGACACAAAATGCAGATCTCATTAAGGCTAATGAAGGATGAAACTACATGGGAAATTTTTGGATCCAAATTATAATTAAACTCATAAAATTTAACTTTTAAACACTTATTGGAATCTTTTATTTTCTTCTTTTTTTTATTGAAGTACAGTTGATGTGCAATATTATGTAACCTACAGATGTACAATATAGTGGTTCACAATGTTTAAAGATTACTTTCCATTTAAAGTTGATGTAAAATATTGGCTACATTCCCCATGTTTTTTAATATATACTTGTAGCTTATTTTATATATGATAAGTTGTATCTGTTGATCCCCTACCCTTGTATTGCCTCTCTCCCCTTTCTTCTCCCTCATGGAAATCACTAGTTTTTTCTCTGTATTTGTAAGTCTGTTTCTTTTTGGTTCCATTCACTAGTTTGTTGTCCTTTTTAGATTCCACATGTAAGTGATATCATACAGTATTTGTTTCTCTAACTTATTTCACTCAGCATAATTCTCTTCATGTCCATTCATGTTTTGCAAATGGCAGAATTTCAAAATGGACCCTCTTATTTTTAATGTGAAACATACAATCCTGTTAGAACACTATTGTAAGCCCTTAGATTCCCAGTTTAGCTGGTCGAGGCCTGTTTAAAGGTATATACTTGGCAATGAATGAATACAGAAATATTTTGATCACCTTATTTGAAAAGGAGAATCAATACAGTGTAATAAGAAATATTTAAAAATTTCACCTGGTTAAAGAAAAGTGGACCAAATCGCAGGAAGACAAACAGGTGAGAAATTCTACAGTGATACTTAATGTGATCTATGGATGTCTTAGTTTCTCAGGTATGTCTGTATTACATCTAATTTCATTCTAAAAGTAATGAGTTTTTATTGAGAGATCAGTGTAAGGGTTATTCCACTCTTAATTTTCTCATCTGATGTGTGGAACAGAATGTGGGAGTGACATTTTTGTTGTTGTTGAGGTAACTGCTTAAGAGGTAAAGTATATTGGGCAAAAAAGCTATAGAAACGAAGTGTACATGTAAGGAACAGATGGTCAGAAGTAACATTTACTGAACTTTGTGAGGTAAAAGAGAAAAGGAAAATAGATGAATGCATGCGCCTAACTTCTGAGAGAGAAAAAATATACATGATTAAAGGAGTTTCGGGTTAAAGAAAAATCTTATTCTCTGTGCAGCATAGACTGTTGTTTGTGTAAGAAGGAGACATGAAGCCATGTTTTAAGGTGTATATAGAGAAGGAGTGAGTAGCACATAAATTCAGCTTCTTATGCTCAATTTGTAGCATTATATAAAGACCCAGAGTTCCTATATGTAAATGTAATATACAATGAGATGATCAAATATACTGGACTCCTTTCAAAAAGACAAAGTAAAATAATATCAAATTCTTGGATTAATCCCACAGATACCTAACATAGCTCACTATTGGTAATATCTGACAACTGAAATCAGTATACCTTGCCCCCAAGAGTATTGATTTTGTAATATGAAAATGTCCTTTGAGGCTGCTGTTTCGCTGAGGAGGTTATTGTGAGTCATGAAAATTGTTCAGTTAGAAGAAGAGTGGATGACAAGTGAGACAGTCACCAAGTGAAGCTCATTTGACTTTAGAGTCATTAACATTTTTCTTATGGACTTTCTTATAAATACTTCTGGTCTGCTGAGAGCAGCATTATACAGAGGTCTTAATCAGTTATGTTTAGAAAGTTCTTATGAATGAACTCTAAATTGAAGAAAATCATAGCAAATGGATAAAGTGGTTGGAATCTTTTCTGTTTATTCCAAATACAAACTGCTATCAGAGAGACCTGAAATGCACTTTGCATTTATATAAAGGAAAATGTTCTAGCCACAAACATTAAAACACTCTTCAGCTACTATTAGCCTGTATCTCACGGTGCCATGTATATTCTACTGGTGAGAAGTAACCTAATTGTTGGACTTAGGAAAAGTGTTTTTCTCACATCTCCTTAAAAAAAAAAAAGAGAAAAAGCTGTCTAAAGAGAATTAAATTGGTCTTATGCAATCACCATCCATTTATTTTGCTTTTGTTCTGCAAAGGGCTCTAAGGAGTTATTGTACACCAGAAAAATAGTCTCACTCCAGTTGTTCTAGAAATTCTTTATAGTAAGTATTTCAGATAGAGTATTTCTATTTGTCTTGAAAATTGGTTCTGGGATGGTGTAAGTCCTGTTTTCCTCAGGCATTGACAAATTCTCATAGAAGTTCTTTAGCCATCTTCAAATACAGTTAGTATCAAGTACTAAGTATTGTCTCGATCATACATTCAGTCAAACAATAAATACTGATTTCTGAATATGGAATACACTGATTGCCCCAATAATGTTCTACATTACAACACTGGGCATTGCTTTTGGGCTCTGCGGAGTCTGAATGGAGAAAAGACTACCTGCATGAGACTGGCAGCTAACTGCTGCAGTCAAGATAGTCATTCATTCAAAACTTACTATGCATGTATTTGGGCTTCCCTGATAGCTCAGTTGGTAAAGAATCCGCCTGCAATGAAGGAGACCCGGGTTCGATTTTTGGGTCAGGAAGAGCCACTGGAGATGGGATAGGGTACCCACTCCTGTATTCTTGGGCTTCCCTTGTGGCTCAGCTGGTGAAGAATCTGCCTGCAATGCAAGAGACCTGGGTTTGATCCCTGAGTTGGGAAGATCCCCTGGGAAAGGGAAAGGCTACCAACTCCAGTATTCCGGCCTAGAGAATTCCATGGACTGTATAGTCCCTTTCATCACAAAGAGTTGGACACGACTGAGTGACTTTCACTCACTCACTCACTCACTCACTCACTCATACATGTATTTTATACTAAGAAATGTGTTATTCAGTGGGAATACAAACAGTAATAAAATCATGGTTTCTACCCTTATGGGCATACCCTTTAGTAAGAGAAACAGAAGTGTAAATAGTTTTGGTCCATTCAGTGTGTTAAGTATTTTAATAATTATAGGAACAGAAGTTAATTTCTTCTGTATAGCAGTCTGTATGATATTTCTGGTAATTTATTTTTGTCAGGATTGCCAAAATTCAGAAGGTAAAACTTTAGGGCTCATCTAACCTAGAGTTTTCCAAACATGTCAGGTAATAAATATCATCTGATGCTCTTGTCAAAAATACAGGTTCTTGGACCACTCCCCCTGCCACTGTTAAAAAAAACAAAAGACATACTAAGCTATAGCTCAGTTATTTTGCTTTCTGATACATAAAAACCTGCTGCTACTGCTACTGCCAAGTCGCATCAGTTGGGTCTGACTCTGTGCGACCCCATAGATGGCAGCCCACCAGGCTTCCTTGTCCCTGGGATTCTCCAGGCAAGAACACTGGAGTGGGTTGCCATTGCCTTCTCCAGTGCATGAAAGTGAAAAGTGAAAGTGAAGTTGCTCTTAGCAACCCCATGGACTGTTATGGCCCTTTAATGGGCTGGGGCTTGGGGGTACAGAGTCCACGATAAGAAAATAAGGAAGAGAGAAAGGAGAGAGAGAGAGAAATGAATAGAGACATGGGGACCAAGACTCTGACAGAGTAAAGGCGTTTATTCAGCATAATGTGGGCATATATATGCTGTCTTACAAGATAGCCTTTTCAGCAAAGATAACGATAAAAAATCTTACAGCTTATCCAGGAAACATAAGGCTAGAATCCATCTCAATGAGAGGGGGATTGTAAAACTCACTTTCCATAACAGAAAGGGAAGAAGGCCGTAAATAGTTACTTTTACTTTAAAAATGTATGCATTCCTTTTGTCCCTGGGAGAGGTATGCCTCTCCACTCATCTCTGAATATTCAGGGATTGATAAGGGACATCAGAAAACAGCACACTGGAAGCCTCTTGCCAAAAGTTCCCTGACAATGGACTGAAGCCTGCCAGACTCCCCATCCATAGGATTTTCCAGGCAAAAGAGTACTAGAGTGGGGTACCATTGCCTTCTCTGACATAAAAACCTAGAAATGTTGAAAACTAGAGGAAGTAATAGTTTGTAATGAAATTCTAGATCTTAATCTTAATGTTTTCTCTGCTAGTAAGACATTCTGTTTTTACATGGAGATGAACCAGAGATTCTTATAGGTAGAACACATTTTTTTTCTTCCTCAGAACAAATTTCTAATTATTTTAACCCAGATCAAATGTTTAGAATTACCCCTAGGTGATAGAAAACATGATTTGAATCTGAACATTTTTAAGAGTAAATAAATTAGACTGTATGAGCCCTGGAGTGTTTCCACTGTGACTTATAATTTTGATGAGTTGAATGTATATAATGTAATTTGGATGAAAATCCACCCAAAGGAATTTTCCAGACATAGAACACAATAGGCATCATGCCCCTCTGGAATTTCATAATGTTGTGGCTTCATGGGCTCCTCGGTGAGTCTGGATGGCAGAGTTACTACAGTAACTGTATTCCTAAGTCCTGTAATTTTAGTCTTCAAAGCCAGTTGCATATAGGTGGTTCATCTCTGTTTTCTCCACCATTGTGGGAACACTTATAACAACTATCCACCTTATTGAGTGAGAGACCTGGCTATTTATACAAACTAAAGGTTTGTGGCAAGATCTTATATTCTATTAATATTCCTTTTCTTTTTTTCTGTGGCAAACCTTAGGCAAAAATTAGTTGAGTTTTCCCTTCATGCCTCTATTTTGCTAAACAGCTGAGTTCTCTTATAGAAATGTAGAGTAGGTATAATTAATGATCAAAAAGTTCTTTGAAATAAAAAAATCTTATGGAAATGCTAAGTAGTATAAACAATTTGAGGGCAAGCATTAATAAAAGCTTCACTGCAAGCATTTTTAAAGAGGACTAATAAAAGCTTCACGGTTCAATTAATACAGCACAACATTGAGTTTTCTAGAAGCATATGGGGCCCAGAAGGCCTGCCCTTGTTTTTAAAATTTACGAAGTCTTTAATGATTCACCACTTTTACTCCAGTGCATTACCCACTGTGGTGCCATTTAGTCATTAAGTAGGGAACTAAAACCAGGACAGAGCTACAAACAAATATCATAATGTCCAAGTGGGTATGTTTTTCTTCAATTTGTTCACAATGGGTTACCATAAAAAATGAATGGCAAATGAAATAGAGCTGTAGACAAATCAAGGTTATGGCTTCCCCAGATGCATGTGATTGGTTGGCTTTTTAGTGAAATACAGGCTATATCTTATTACAGCAATCTTGATTTAACTAAAATAATTTCAGACTCCCAGCTAATTATCTATTTCAAGTAGTGTTCAAAAAAACATTCTAAGATAATGAAATAAATTTGTCCCTTGAAGTTTGTTGTAACAGAATTTGATCACAGAACATAGTATAAGTGGGAAATACTGCATGTTAAATTTTATTAAATATTGTTTTAGTTTTTTTAATTACGGCAACTTCACAGTTAAGTGATTCATTCTTGTACTATTGCTAAATCTAAACTTCTCAGTATGGAATTTTCTTGGTTCTTTTTATCTTGCTATGTGTTGTTCAGTTGCTAAGTCGTGTCCTACTTTTTCCGACCCCATGGAGTGCAGCACACCAGGGTCCCCTGTCTTTCACTATCCCTGGGATTTGCTCAGATTCATGTCCATTGAGTTGGTGATGCTGTCTAACCATCTTGTTATATAGCAAGAAAATTCTGACTTTCTAATAGGTGCAGCATTACTACAGGTTTGATTTTTTTCATGCTTATCTTTACAAATTACAATCAATGCATTTTATCAATGCACGTTCCGTGTGTTGATTTCTGTTTCTTCAGATACTTTAATATCCAAAATGAAAGACTCATGACTAAATTACTGATGAGTTGTTTTTTTTAATATCTGTATTGATTAAGAGGAAGTAGAAAACTCTGAGGTACTCTGTGAAATGGTTTGAAGTCTATTTTTTTCATGATAACTTTCTGGCATTTGATTATATAAAACTCTTTCCTTTTATGATAGATGGTTGCTTGTCAGGCAGCTCTGTGTAATTAGCCTTTTCTTTCAGACTTTTAACTTCTAAGAAAACTTTCTCTTCATTACAGATATTATAGCTCCACTGGCAACTGGCCAAGCTGGGGAATTTCCTCTGGAGTTTGAATTTTCTGTAATAATTTTGCCATTCTCAAAGATGAAAGATAAAAATTAAGAAATATATAAGAATCACAGAAAGTAAAACATTTTGAGTGTTATTTATTGGAGTATATGTGGCCCTATATAACTCTTAATTCCTAAAAATCATTATAGTGTTGCAAAACAATCACACATGGGCACACATACACACACACATTCTTTGGTATTCTGAGGACCCAGCTCCAAAGTACACAGAGAAAAAAAATATAAATGTCCACATAATCCTATAAACAAAGGGCTATCCACGTATATTTTGCAGATGTACCCAGTTTTTCTTATGGATCTTCATAAAGTTCAGCATTGTTTTGTAACTGTATTCATGAAAAGATCAATGTAAAACAAGTATTTATTAACCATGGCTTATTTGGCTTAGATTTTCATCATCATATTTAAACTATGAAGATGTTTAAAAGTGTGACCCCAATAAGTAAATGTAAGAATTGTGAATATCACTTCTTTCTCACTGTAGTTTCAGATAAACTGACATGATTCTTTTGCAGTCTTCAGCTGTTACTGACATGACTTTTATACATAAGTTGTTGCTGTTGTTTAGTCAATAAGTCCCGTCTAACTCTTTTGCAACCCATGGATTGTAGCCTGCCAGGCTCCTCTGTCCATGGAATTTCCCAGGTAAGAATACTGGAGTAGGATGCCATTTCCTTCTCCAGGGAATCTTCTTGACCCAGGGATTGAATCCAGTGTCTCCTGCATTGGCAGGTGGATTCTCTACCACTGAGCCACCCAGGAAGCCCATAAACTAGTTAAAGAAACATAATATTTAACAGTATACATATTATGCTTCTCATTTTCTGGTGAGTACCCTCTAACAACAAGAACATGAATGTTCTAACAGCTACACTGTTTCAGTATTTGGCATGATTCTAAAGAAAGTTTTCCTTAAGGAAGTCTTAGAAAATGTAGATAAACTGATTTGTCATGACTTTAATATATTTCTGATCTTGAGATTTGAGTGCTTTCTGGAGATCTGAGACTGCTTTGCAAATGGGCAAAGTCAAAATTTTACCTTGAACCTCTCTTTTAAAAATCTTTATCTGATAGGAAAAATATTGCAAGTCATTGTAGTACTACTTGTTTGGTTTGTCACTGGGACTCCAGATGTCTGCCTAGTGTGTTCAAGGACGTGGACATTTTGGAAATGTTACTGTCATTTAGGGCATACTGACATAATAAATTATTAATCCAGTGACTGTGAAATAATTCTTCCTAAAGACTTGTCTTCCCTCATTATATGTTGTTTAAAATAAGCATTATAACTACAGATATTTTAAAAACTGCTTTAGGAAAATAAGAGTATATGCTATGACAATTGTTTTTGCATTGTTTTTATGGTTTTTAATTATATATATATATCTTTGTGCCTATAATATGGTGCTTGATTTTTTAATGGAGAATTGAATGAACATATCTTATTTTGGCTTTATGTTTAAAGTGAAACAATATATAGGTAAAAAGGTTTTAAAGGTAATAGTATTTCAGTTAAAGGACCTAGCAATTAGTAGGAAAATTCAAGAAGCCAATTATAGATAGGGGGAACAATATATACCATAACTTGTGTTAGATAATGTGTGTTATTGAATTTCTGAATTTCAATAAAACATGTCAAAGAAGAGTTCATTTTCCCTTCTGTTGGGAGAATTGATAATCCACTTAGCCATCTGCCTTCCTACCTTTCTTTATTTTTCTTTTATGCTGCCTAACTCCAAATAGGATTTGGGATCTATATAATAAGTTTAAAAAATAAAACACACAAAAAAGAAAAGACATAAAGAAAGGAAAATTGGATAAAGTAAACACCTTCAGTGCATATACTCAGGTTCTGTAAAGTTGCAAAAAAGGAATAGAGTTGGCTCTGAACTTCCTGGTAGCAAGTCTGTTTTCTACTATGAGATTATGCTTCCTTCAGCCTAAATCTAATCAAGTCACTGCCCTCTTTAAGAATTATCAGTGGCTGTCCATCAACCCTACCTGATGTATACCTGTGTGTGTACCCTTTCCAGATTTATTTTCTTCTTTCTCCTCAGTGAACCCTGAACTCTGTTCTGATCACCACATGAAGCTGTGTACCTTCCTCAGGTCCTGCTTTTCTGCCTGTAGACCTTTAAAAGCACCTTTCTAATTGCTGAGCGTGCTTTTCCCCAATACTCTCCACCTCTCTGTATCTTGGAAAATGTCTTTGTTGATCTTTTCAAGACATGAATCCAATTCCATGGTTCTGTGAAGCCTTTGTGGGTTCCTCTGACATCTGCTACCTCTGTTAATTATGTAACTTATCTCTTGATGCTGGATGTTGTCTTAGTAATAGCTCTGTAAGAGGGAAGGGCATCTTCCTGATTTTTTTTTTCTTTTGATATAAAATAAAGTAGTTGGCTATGTTACTCCCAGTTGCTTACTTCATTAACCAGCATGCTGCCTAGCATATCAACGGAACCAAACAAGTCAAGGATGAAAGGCTTTGAGAGGAGGCTGATGATGGTGGTACTGTCTTGGAGGGTGGGGAAGCTATTGAAAACATTTGAGCTGCTCAATCTCTGGAAAATCATATCCCTTCCCTTCATTTCTTCTTATGTGCTCATTTGTTGACTTTCTGTTCTTTTTACTTATGAATGATGATTTTGAGATGTTCTTTTCCTCTGTTTAGTTCTACCCATTGAAATGCTTTTTCCCTTTCTAGGGTTGCTTGTCTGTCCCTTGAAAAATAAACATTGTGGTTCAGTTCAGTCCAGTTCAGTTGCTCAGTCATGTCTGACTCTTTGCTACCCCATGAATCGCACCACACCAGGTCTCCCTGTCCATCACCAACTCCTGGAGTCTACCCAAACCCATGTCCATAAAGTCGGTGGTGCCATCCAGCCATCTCATCCTCTGTCGTTCCCCTTCTTCTCCTGCACCCAACCCTTCCCAGCATCAGGGTCTTATCAAATGAATCAGCTCTTAGCATGAGGTGGCCAAAGAATTGGAGTTTCAGCTTCAACGTTAGTGCTTCCAATGAACACACAGGACTGATCTCCTTTAGGATGGACTGGTTGGATCTCCTTGCAGTCCAAGGGACTCTCAAGAGTCTTCTTCAACACCACAGGTCAAAAGCATCAATTCTTCAGCATTCAGCTTTCTTCACCATCCAACTCTCACATCCATACATGACTACTGGAAAAACCATAGCCTTGACTAGACGGACCTTTGTTGGCAAAGTAATGTCTCTGCTTTTCAATATGCTCTCTAGGTTGGTCATAACTTTCCTTCCAAGGAGTAAGCGGCTTTTAATTTCATGGCTGCAGTCACCGTCTGCAGTGATTTTGGAGCCCCCCAAAATAAAGTCTGACGCTGTTTCCACTATTTCTCCATCTATTTCCCATGAAATGATGGGACCAGATGCCATGATCTTAGTTTTCTGCATATTGAGCTTTAAGCCAACTTTTTCACTCTACTCTTTCACTTTCATCAAGAGCTCCTTTTTAGCTCCTCTTCACTTTCTGCCATAGGGTGGTGTCATCTGTATATCTTGCAGTCACAGGCTGAGTTCCCTAAATGCAGAAAAGTCTCTAAATTTGAGGTGGCATTAGCTAGGGAAGTGGTAGAAGCAGACCTGCATCCTTTTTTTGTTTTAGTATCTTCGACCTCTCCCTGTTGCAATACTTATAAACTACCTCCCTCCATATAAAAAATGTGTAATATATATAAGAATAGAAAATAGAAAAATTTCTTTTTTAAGTAAACAAAAAGTTAAAAGAATTTTGAGTTGTGATTAAACAGGAGATTTTTTAAAGTTAGTTTAGAGTTTGTTGGATCATCATCCTTTAAACTTTTAAAAACTCATGTAATTTTTGCATACTGTATTATTAACACTTAACTTTTTATGTCCTTGATGTCTGGGCACTTTAAATACGGTATGTATAAACAGCTGGTTTAAAACCTTAAGACTTTTCAATCTGTAAGTTTTCAATTCCTCTTATTTAAAATGGTGGACATATAAGCATGCTAATATAATAGGTAACATCTTCATAAAGATTAATTTGGGATCTTAAACTTTCTGTGTCTCCATTAAAGATATATTTTTGACTTGACAGTGTTGCAGTATGATATTTGCTGGACAGAGTGATGTCTTACTTTGGCACATATATTGTCATACAGGGTTCCTTTCAATTCTGCAGGAATGTTCATTTTCTCAAGATCATGAAATGAACAGGTGTGGAACAGACAAGCACTGCATGTCTTTCACAGCTCTCTGAGGGACGTCCTTGGGTAGGTTTTTCTTTGTCACATGCATAACAAGTATGTCTTTACTCTGGATGATGCAATGGTCCAGCTTCCTGTGGGGTAACATCCACCAACAACAATGCCATAACCCATTAGTTGATAGTGAACTCCCTGAATCCATAGAGATTTGCTCCAGTCTAAATGAGTGACTTATTTTTAAACTATGAGGTAGACCTGAGGTCCTTAGGGAATAGGGACATGTGAAGGTTCGATTGTTTATTTTGCTTGTTATAACTGTAGGATCATTAAGGAAATGTTTATATCCTGTTCTGGTTATATGCTCTTAACCAATGTATGAGGCAAGGAGATTTGATAGTTCTGCCTTCCTTGTATTCCTTAGTATTCTCTTCCCCTCCCCACAACTCCTATGAAAAAAAAAGTTCACACTCATCAGATCTAAATAGACCCATATCTCTTGCTTTGAATACTTTGTTACCTTATCTGTTACTGAGAAATTATCCAAATCCATATTTTACGATACTAGTAAAAGCCCAGAGACTTAAACATAAGCTCTGGAAACAGATGTTACTTGTCATCTATCTGTTATTCATTAAATCTCTCTTTGCCCCAGTTTCCTTGCTTGGAAAATATGTCATGACTGTTATATTGGTACCTAAAAGGTATAACTTCGAAGAAACATAGTAAAAGATCTAGTGTTCTTTTAGAATTATTACACATAAATTTGTAATTTTTGCTCAACTGGAACTTGTAAACTACCCTTTTGTGAATGTCTCTGTAAACTCTGATGTGTGTAGTTTCTTTCCACGCTGATGAGAAAGACCACCATTTCCAGGTTCTAACATAGTTTCCAGTATTTCTCACTTTTGAGCAAATGGAATTACACCTTTCTTCTTTCTTACTGTATTATAGAGCTTCCTGCTCTACCTCACTCTCAATAGTGAATAAGTTTGTTGCCTTACTTCAACTTTTTGCTGTGTTTTTATACCATTTTCCATGTGAGTGCCTCTCCCACCTCCACCCTCACATCCTATTGCTTTATTGTTGTATACTAATTACATTGGAGATGGAAATGACAACCCACTCCAGTATTCTTGCCTGCAGAATCCCATGGACAGAGGAGCCTGGCAGGCTACAGTCCATGGGGTCACAAAAGAGTCAGATGTGACTTAGTGACTGAGCACGTATTGATTACATGTGGTTTAGTGAAATATTTGCCCTGAGTATCTTTTTGGACCTGATATAAGCAACACTGTCTTGTCATGTTTGTCAGATGACTTTTCTTCTTTTTGGTCAAACCAGATAAGCTGCTAATAAGATTGGCATGAGAGATATATAATTGTTATAGTTTCCATTCTGTGGTCATAGATGAGGCTCTATTTGTTACTCAGATTTAAATCAAAGAGTTAGAGGACTCTGTGGGCTTTGAAATATATAGCAGGTAGTATAGTAAAATGGAAAAAATAAGAGTATCTGAAGGAGTCAGGAAATCTCTATCAAAAGCCCAGTTCTGCTAACTTGGGGCTTTGGAAAAAGTCATTTTACCTCTCTGGATATAAGTTTTCCATCTTGTGTTTGTTTCCTGTGGCTGCTATAATTACCACAAACCTAATGGCTTAAAGCAACCAAAATTTATTCACTTACAGTTATGGGGGCAAAAGTCCAAAATCAGTTCACTGAGCTGAAGTCAGGGTGTAAGCAGGGGGGCCGTCTCCTGTGAGGCTCTAGGGAAGAATCTGTTGCTTGCCTCCTCCAGCTTCTGGCAGCCACCAGCATTCCTTACTTTGTGGTTGCATCATTCTGTCCTCTGCCTCTGAGGTCACATTGCTGTCTCCTCTTTTGTGTTTATCAAATCTCCCTTTCCCTCCCTATTATAAGGATGCATATGATTAATCTCTTCACCTTAAAATGTTTAATCACATCTGTGATTCTTTTTTGTTTTTGCCATTTGAGGTAATAGTTACAGGTTCCAGGGATGAGGAGGTGGATATCTTTTAAGGGGGTCATTATTCAGCCTACCAAAAAACTGAAATAGTTTCTGAATTCCTGCTGGCTTGTAATTTCTATCCATGCATTTGGCTCATTCATTCACCCATTCACTAAACTTCTATTTCATGTCCATTGTGTGCCACATACTATGCTAGATATTAGGAATAACATGCTGACCATGACTTTAAGAAGTGCATTATGTTGCCAGCCCAGGACTGATGCTCGGGGCTGGTGCACTGAGATGTCCCAGGGGGAGGGAATCGGGAGGGGGAGGGGAGGGGGGTTCTGGAGGGGGAGCATATGTAGACCCATGGCGGTTTCATGTCATTGTATGGCAAAACCAACACAATAAAGTAAAGAAAATTTAAAAAAATAAAAAAATATATTGATTTCCAGTAATTGTAACTTAAAGCATTTAGTAACAAAGCACTATTTACAACAGCCAAGACATCAGTTCAGTTCAGTCACTCAGTCGTGTCTCCCCATGCACTGCAGCACACCAGGCCTCTTTATCCATCACCAACTCCTGGAGTTTACTCAAGCCCATGTCCATTAAGTCACTGATGCCATCCAATGACCTCATGCTCTGTCATCCCTGGATCCTCCTGCATTTAATCATTCCCAGCATCAGGATCTTTTCAAATGAGTCAGCTCTTCCCATCAGGTTGCCAAAGTATTGGAGTTTCAGCTTCAACATTAGACCTTCCAATTAATATTCAGGACTTATCTCCTCTAGGATGGACTGGTTGGATCTCCTTGCAGTCCAAGGGACTCTCAAGAATCTTCTCCAATGCCACACAGTTCAAAATCATCAATTCTTTGGTGCTCAGCTTTCTTTATAGTCCAACCCTCACATCCATACATCACTACCTGAAAAACCATAGCCTTGACTAGAGGGACCTTTGTTGGCAAAGTAATGTCTCTGCTTTTTAATATGCTGTGTAGGTTGGTCATAACTAATCTTCCAAGGAGCAAGCATTATTTAATTTCATGGCTGCAATCACCATCTGCAGTGAGATTTTGAGCTCAAAAAAAAAAAAAAGTCTGCCACTATTTCCCCATCTATTTGCCATGAAGTGATAGGACCTGATGCCATGCTGTTAGTTTTCTGAATGTCGAGCTTTAAGCCAACTTTTTCACTCTCTTCTTTAACTTTCATCAAGAGGCTCTTTAGTTCTTCTTCACTTTATGCCATAATGGTGTTGTCACCTGCATATCCGAGGTTATTGATATTTCTCCCAGCAATCTTGATTCCAGCTTGTGCTTCATCCAGCCCAGGGTTTCTCATGATGCACTCTGCATATAAGTTAAATAAGCAGAGTAACAACATACAGCCTGGACGTACTCTTTTCATATTTAGCCAACCTGTTGTTCTATGTCCAGTTCTAGCTGTTGCTTTCTGACCTGCATACAGATTTCTCAAGAGGCAGGTCAGGTGGTCTGGTATTCCCATCTCTTTAAGAATTTTCCATAGTTTATTGTGATCCACACAGCCAAAGGCTTTCACATAGTCAATAAAGCAGAAATAGATGTTTTTCTGGAACTCTCTTGCTTTTTCAATGATACAGCAGATGTTGGCAATTTCAGCTCTGGTTCCCCTGCCTTTTTTTAAACCAACTTAAACATCTGGAAGTTCATGGTTCACTTACTGTTGAAGCCTGGATTGGGGAATTTTGGCCATTACTTTACTAGTATGTGAGATGAATGCAGTTGTCCAGTAGTTTGATAATTCTTTAGCATTGCCTTTCTTTGGGTTGGAATGAAAACTGACCTTTCCAGTCTGGTGGTGACTATTGAGCATTTCAAATTTGCTGTCATATTGAGTACAGCACTTTCACAGCATCATCTTTCAGGATTTGAAATAGCTCAACTGGAATTCCATCACCTCCAGTAGCTTTGTTCAGTGTGATGCTTCCTAAGGCCAACTTGACTTCACATTCCAGGATGTCTGGCTCTAGGTGAGTGATCACACCATCATGATTATCTGAGTCATGAAGATCTTTTTTGTACAGTTCTTCTATGTATTCTTGCCACCTCTCAATATCTTCTGCTTCTGTTAGGTCCCTACCATTTCCATCCTTTATCGAGCCCATCTTTACATGAAATGTTCCCTTGGTATCTCTAATTTTCTTGAAGAGATCTCTAGTCTTTCCCATTCTGTTGTTTTCCTCTATTTCTTTGCACTGGTCACTGAGGAAGGCTTTCTTATCTCTCCTTGCTATTCTTTGGAATCTGCATTCAGATGAGTATATCTTTCCTTATCTCCTTTGCCTTTCAGTTCTTTTCTTTTCACAGCTATTTGCAAGGCCTCCTCATAGAGCCATTTTGCTTTTATGCATTTCTTTTTCTTGGGGATGCTCTTGATCTCTAAATCCTGTACAATGTCATGAACCTCCATCCATAGTTCATCAGGCCCTCTGTCTATCAGATCTAGTCCCTTAAATCTATTTCTCAGACTGTATAATTGTATGGGATTTGATTCGTGTCAAACCTGAATTAGGCTTCCCTGGTGGCTCAGATGGTAAAGTGTCTGCCTACAATGCAGGAGAAATGGGTTTGAACCCTTGGTTGGGAAGATCCTCTGGAGAAGGAAATGGCAACCCACCCCAGTACTCTTGCCTGGAAAACCCCATGAATGGATGTGCCTGGTAGGCTACAGTCCATAGGATTGCAAAAAATCGGACATGACTGAATGCCTTCTGTCTCTCTTCTCTCATACCTGAATGGTCTAGTCGTTTTCCCTACTTTCTTCAATTTAAGTCTGAATTTGGCAATAACGAATTCATGATCTGAGCCCCAGTCACCCCCTGGTCTTGTTTTTGCCAACTTTGTAGAGCTTCTCCATCTTTGGCTGCAAAGAATATAATCAATCTGATTTTGGTGTCGACCATCTGGTGATGTTCATGTGTAGAGTCTTCTCTTGTGTTGTTGGAAGAGGGTGTTTGCTATGACCAGTACATTCTCTTGGCAGAACTTTATTAGCCTTTGCTCTGCTTCATTCTGTACCCCAAGGCTCAATATGCATGTTACTCCAGGTGTTTCTCATTCTTCAATTGTGTTTTTTTTTCTTTGCCTTTTAGCATGACTTTAATTTTTTGTTAAAAAGCCAACTATGATGTATCAGGTAATAGGAACTAAGACAATAGGTTTTAGTATGAGGACTAGGAGTTAGTTTGTGTTGAAAGTTTGTTATAGCACACACACACTGACTGCCAGAAGCTTCACATTCCTCTGATGTCCTTGATTTTATATCTACTTTTGACTTTGGGCTTCCATGAGATTGCCTCCTCAGATCCTGCACCTTGTAGCTCTTTCAGCTATAGTCCACCTTCATTATACTAGAGCTCTGTTGTTAAAGTCTGGGAGAGGGATAGCATTCTGTCATATAGTTCATAAATCTCATTCCGTTAATGATACTGCATTTCTGGGCTGCGACTTTTTAATTGGAGGATTAGTGTTCCATAGGGGCTTCCTGGGTGGCTCAGACAGTAAAGCATCTGCTGCAATGTGGGAGACCTGGGTTCGATCTTTGGGTCAGGAAGATCCCCTGGAGAAGGAAATGGCAATCCACTCCAGTACTCTTGCCTGGAAAATTCCATGGATAGAAGATCCTGATAGGCTACAGTCCATGGGGGTCACAAAATAGTCGGACATGACTGAGTGACTTCACTCCTTGCTCCATAATACTGTGTTGGACTGTGTCATACATCAACAGGGATCAGCCATGGGAATACATATGTCCTCTCCCTCCTGAACCTCCCTCCCACCTTTCACTCCATTCTACGCCTCTAGGTTTCCACAGAGCACCCAATTTCAGCTCCCTGCATTATAAAGCAAATTTCTACTTACTATTTTACATATAGTAATGTATACATTTCCACACCACTGTCAATCTGTCCCACACTCTCTTTCCTCCACTGTGTCACAAGTCTGTTCTCTGTGTCTGTGTCTCTACTGCTGGCCTGCAAATAGGTTCAGCAATACCATCTTTCTAGATTCTATATAAATGTGTTAATACACAATATTTTCCTCTTTTCATTAGGACTGACTCAAATGTGTTCTTTTTTATGGCTGAGTGATGGTCCATTGTATATATGTACCACAATTCTTTATTCATTCGTCTGTTGATGAACATCTAGGTTGTTTCCATGTCCTGGCTATAGTAAATACTGCTGCAATAAAAAAAAAAAAAAAAGAAGAAGTGCATTATGTTGTCAATAAGAGGTACCATATAGAATAAATGCAGAGGTAAAGGTAAAGGGGACAACTTGATCCAGAAAAAGATTAATTCTGTGTGTGTATCCTTTTGCATAATTCTAGCACATAAGTGACCATCATTCTTCAGCACTGGTAAAGTTTTTCAGTAAGTCAGCTTCAGCATCAGTCCATCCAATGAATATTCAGGACAGATTTCCTTTATGATTGGTGGCTGAATCTAGTATGTTTACTTGAAGGTTTCATATATTGAATATAAAAAATTTCAGAATAACTTTATGGTTGTGTCAAATATTTTAACGTCATACTGTTTTATTTCTTGTGTCAGTTTTAATGAAATCATAGTATTTTTCTCATCAATTTATAATTTTAACTCAAATACTAACATCATACCTAACTTTTTAAAAAATACTGCAGAGCTCTAAACTATGTCCTATATGTCCCTTTTTTCTAGTACTATAATTGAATGCTGGGTATTGTGTGGTCTTTTTACATAACTTATCCCACCTAACTTTACTGGGAAAATTAATGGAATGGAACTCTCACCTAACTTCATTAGGCAAATTAAGGGAATGTAACTCTCACAAAAGTGTTTAGTATCAAGGGGAATAAAACTAACTTGCTTTGAAAGTCAAGATTGACTTTCAAGAGTAAGCCAAATGATGATTTATGGTTAAAAAAAAAACTATAGATAGCAATCAAGGCAAAGATGTTCATCACTTGTTTGAAAGACATCTGGTAAGCTAGTGATTATCAATTTGAGCTTTGTGTTTCATCATCTGTAGAGCTTAAAAAAACAAAAGAAAACCTGAAATTCTCAACTAATATTGAGAACTATTATTAAACAAAAGAGCAGCAGAAAGTAAATACAAAATTCTGTATATGTGGTACCTCATTTAATCATAGTGAAAAGCTTATAGAGTAGATGCTATTT
The DNA here is from genome assembly GCA_007570785.1 of Antilocapra americana. Taxonomy (NCBI): domain Eukaryota; kingdom Metazoa; phylum Chordata; class Mammalia; order Artiodactyla; family Antilocapridae; genus Antilocapra; species Antilocapra americana. Next base: position 19,824,919 of record ML661346.1, read on the forward strand.
TCTAAATTTCCCATTTTAAAGATGAGAAACCAGTCTCAGAGACATGAATAACATGTCCAAGGCTGTGCATCTGACTCATTTCAGTTTCTCAGTCGTGTCCTACTCTTTGCGACCCCATGAACTGCAGCATGCCAGGCCTTCCTGTCCATCACCAACTCCCAGAGTCTACCCAAACTCATATCCATTGAGTCGGTGATGCCATCCAACCATCTCATCCTCTGTTATCCCCTTCTCCTCTTGCCTTCAATCTTTCCCAGCATCAAGGTATTTTCCAGTGAGTCAGCTCTTTGCATTAGGTGGCCTAAGTATTGGAGTTTCAGCTTCAACATCAGTCCTTCCAATGAACACCCAGGACTGATCTCCTTTAGGATGGACAGGTTGGATCTCCTTGCAGTCCAAGGGACTCTCAAGAGTCTTCTACAACACCACAGTTCAAAAGCATCAGTTCTTCAGTGCTCAGCTTTCTTTATAGTCCAACTCTCACATCCATACATGACTACTGGAAAAACCATAGCCTTGACTAGACGGACCTTGGCAAAGTAATGTCTCAGCTTTTCAATATGCTGTCTAGGTTGGTCATAACTTTCCTTCCAAGGAATAAGCATCTTTTAATTTCATGGCTGCAATCACCATCTGCAGTGATTTTGGAGCCCAAAAAAATAAAGTCTGACACTGTTTCCACTGTTTCCCTATCTATTTCCCATGAAGTGATGGGAACAGATGCCATGATCTTAGTTTTCTGAATGTTGAGCTTTAGGCCAACTTTTTGACTCTCCTCTTTCACTTTCATCAAGAGGCTCTTTAGTTCTTGTTCACTTTCTGCCAAAAGGGTGGTGTCATTTGCATATCTGAGGTTATTGATATTTCTCCCGGCAATCTTAATTTCAGCTTGTGCTTCCTCCAGCCCAGCATTTCTCATGATGTACTCTGCATTTAAGTTAAATAAGCAGGGTGACAATATACAGCCTTGACGTACTCCTTTTCCTATTTGGAACCAGTCTGTTGTTCCATGTCCAGGTCTAACTCTTGTTTCCTGACCTGCATACAGGTTTCTCAAGAGGCAGGTCAGGTGGTCTGGTATTCCCATCTCTTTCAGAATTTTCCACAGTTTATTGTGATCCACACAGTCAAAGGCTTTGGCATAGTCAATAAAGCAGAAATAGATGTTTTTATGGAACTCTCTTGCTTTTTTGATGATCCAGCGGATGTTGGCAATTCGATCTCTGGTTCCTCTGCCTTTTCTAAAACCAGCTTGAACATCTGGAAGTTCACGGTTTATGTATTGCTGAAGCCTGGCTTGGAGAATTTTGAGCATTACTTTACTACCATGCATCTAGTTAGGGGTAAAACTATGATGTAAATTCAATCAGCCCTACACCACAGGCAGTGGTACAGAGTTATAGTATACCAGTATGGAGATGAATTTTTCTGTTTAACCAGTGGGTTGAGACTAGAAGTTCAAGCTTGTACCTTCTTTACAGGAACGCTTTCAAAGAAGACTTTCCTGATATTTCCCAAGAGAATGGCAGATTTTTCTGTGGTGGCTAACAGGGAACAGGTGAACTATTAACATCTGCCACTGACACTGGACTAGCAGGAGGTTGGATGTTTTATGGTGCAAGTTGGATTTTGAGGAGCAATCAGTATTCTCAAAACTTTGCAAAGGGCTCATGATATGACTTATGAACGTATGCCATTGAACTCATGCCGTAAAGGTCACTCAACCCTGAATCTCCATTTGTGCATCTTTAATGATCACTTTGCCAACAAAGGTCAGTTGTTTTCCAGTAGTCATGTAAAGTCCCTTGAACTGCAAGGAGATCAAACCAGTTAGTCCTAAAGGAACTCAACCCTGAATATTCATTGGAAGAACTGTTGCTGAAACTTAAGTTTCAATACTTTGGCCACCTGATGCAAAGAGCTGACTCATTGGAAAAGACTCTGATGCTGGGAGAGATTGAAAGCAAGTGGAGAAGGGGATAGCAGAGGATGAGATGGTTAGATAGCATCACCAATGCATTTGAGCAAACTCTGGGGGATAGTGAAGGACAGAGAGGCCTGGTGTGCTACAGTCCATGGGAGCACAAAAGTTGGACACGACTGACCAAAATGGGGTAGTGGTAACCAAATTCCTTAACTCAAGGGACTGAAGATTGAATGAGATAATACAGTGTATTGGTCATCTGAATTAATTCACCCGTTCCTGTCCATTTTAGTTCACTGATTCCTAAGATGTTCATGTTTACTGTTCCATCTCCTGCTTGACCATGTGCAATTTACCTTGATTCATGGACCTAACATCCCAGGTTCCTGTGCAGTACTGTTTTTTACAGCATCAAATTTTTCTTTCATCACCAGACACATCCACAACAGATCATTGTTTCTGCTTTGGCCAAGCTGCTTCATTCTTTCTAGAGCTATTAATTGTTGTCCTCCACTTTTCCCCAGTAGCATATTGGACATCTTCTGACTTGGAGGTCTCATTTTTCCGTGTCATATCTTTTTGCCTTTTTATGCAGTTCATGGGGTTCTCAGGGCTAGTATACTGGAATGGTTTGCCATTCCCTCCTCCAGTGGATCACATTTTGTCAGAACTCTCCACTATGACCTGTCCATCTTGGGTGGCCCTATGTGGTGTGGCTAATAGCTTCATTGAGTTTTGCAAGCCCCTTCACCACGACAAGGCAGTGATACATGAAGGGGTAATATATTGTAAAAACTAAATATAGCAAAATTTTAAAAACTATTAATGTCAATAAAACAGATTTTTATCTTCTCGCTGGAAACCATTATCTTTAACACTCAGAATTAAAAAAACAACCAATAAAACCTGAAGAAACTCTGTACACTACAATGCTACTTGATTTAGAATGTCCTCACCAAAACCCTTTGACTGGCTTTGTAAGGAACAGTTTCCTCCAAGTGTTCAAAACCCCTATGCATTTAAGCAATCTCTAAGTACACCAGTTATTGTTTAATGGGCAGATCCCATGATCTTTTTTCAGTCTTCAATAGAATTGCTAATAGTAGTAGTAAATCACTTATTCAACAAGTATATATTGAGTGCTTACTATGTGTCTGGAATGGTTTTAACTCATTAGAAGTAAAAGTCAAGGAAAATAAAAGCAGGAAAATATGAAATTGTCTTTTAAGTGCTTAGTTTGAATTATGTGAGCTCATGCTTAAAATCTTGCATGCTAGGCTTATGCATTATGTGAACCAAGAACTTTCAGATGACCAAGCTTATTTAGAAAAGGAAGAGGAACCAGAGAGCAAATTGCCAACCTTCACTGGATCATAGAGAAAGCAAGGGAGTTCCAGAAAAATGTCTACCTCTGTTTCATTGGGTACACTAAAGCCTTTGACTGTTTGGATCATAGCAAACTGTGGACAGCTCTTAGAGAGAGGGAAATACTGGACCATCTTACCTGTCTCCTGAGGTACCTATATGTTGGTCAAGAAGCAACAGTTAGAACCACGTATGGAACAACTGATTGGTTCAAGATTGAGAAAGGAGTATGACAGGGCTGTCTGTTGTCACCCTATATGCTGAGCTTATCATTACAAATGCCAGGCTGGATAAGTTACAAGCTAGAATTGAGATAGGCATGAGAAACATCAACAACCTCAGATATGTGAATGATATACACCCTAATGGCAGAAAGCAAAGAGGAACTCTTTAGGGCTTCTTGATGAGCATGAAGGAGGAGAGTGAAAGAGCCAGTTTAAAACTAAATATTAAAAAAAAGAAAAAACTAAGAGCATGGCATCCAGCCCCATTAATGCTTGGCAAATAGAAGGGGGATAAGGTGGAAGTAGTGGCAGGTTTCCTCTTCTTGGGCTCTAAAATCACAGTGGATGGTGACTGTAGCCATGAAATCAGAAGGCGATTGCTTCTTGGCAGGAAGGCTATGACAAACCTAGATAGTATATTGAGAAGCAGAGACACTACACTGTCAACAAAGGTCCGAATAGTCAAGGCTATGGTCTTCCCAATGTTCCATATATAGTTGTGAGAGCTGGACTATAAAGAAGGCAGAACACCAAAGAATTGATGCCTTCAAACTGGGGTGCTGGAGAAGACTCCTTAAAGTTCCTTAAATAGCAAAGAGATCAAATCAGTCAATCCTAAGGGAAATCAACCCTGAATGCTCATTGGATGGACTGATGCTGAAGCTCCACTATTTTGGTCATCAGATGTGAACAGCCAACTTGTTGGAAAAGTCTCTGATCTGGGAAGGATTGAGGGCAGAAGGAGAAGAGGGCATCAGAGGATGAGACGACTGGATGGCATCACTGGTGGAATGGACATGAACTTGGACAAGCTTCGGGAGATGGTGACAGGGAGGCCTGGTGTGCTGCAGTCCATGGGGTCGAAAAGAGTCAGACATGACTGGGTGACTAGACAATAACAGTAACATAAATCATGTGTTGCATATAATATCTTTTAACCTTCACAAAGTGAAAATTGAAAGTGAAGTCACTCAGTCGTGTTTGACTCTTTTTGATCCCATAGACTGCAGCCTACCAGGCTCATCCATCCATGGGATTTTCCAGGCAAGAGTACTGGAGTAGGTTGCTATTTTCTTCTCCAGAGGATCTTCCCAACCCAGGGACCAAACCTGGGTCTCCTGCATTGTAGTCAGATGCTTTACCATCTGAGCCACCAGGGAAGTCACATTAATCTTCACAGGAGTCCTACAAAATAGATTTTACTCACAAAATATTTTTTTTACTGTAAATGAGGGTACTGAGGTTCAGAGCACTGAAGAGACTATCTAGTATCTATTAGCAAGGAGATGGTAGAACTGGGGTAAAACCCCAATTTCCTTTCCCAGAAAATGGTCTTTCTTTTGACCACTCATTTATTAATTCATTTGCTCATACTTCACCTGATCTAAAACCTTTTAATCTTCTTTCTTACTATGACCATTACAGATGTCTTCCTAGCCACCTGTGTTTAAAGCAATGGTGCCATTTTTGATACTCTTACTCTGCTCTGCTCCACATCAGATTGGCTTCAGTCTTGATTGACTCTCTCTTCCATTTTTATTGCTAATTTTTAGCGCTTATTACTTTTTGCCCCAACTATTATGGTAGTCTTCCAACCTGTCTGTTTTGGTCTCTGCTCCATTTAACCTAATTGCACAATACTGCCTGGTGACTCCTACAAAGAACAAATCTGACTACTTCATTTCTCATAAAACTTTCATGGCTTGCCATGGTCTACAAAAATTGCCAATACTCATGAGCTATTCCTAGTGTTCAGTGTACAGGGTGAACCACGTTTCCAGCCTTCTCCCTCAGTGTGTTCCTTTGCATGCATGATATCTGTTTTTTAGAAGCTTGTCTGATAAGAAGCCCTGAAGGCTTACTGAAATACAAGTTCCCAGGCCCTATTTGAACCTACTTAACAAGTAGTCTGAGGGATTTATAATACTTTGTGGGGTGCCATAAGGCTTAGTGGTCCTTGGAGAAGTTCAGAGCAGAGGTACACAGCTGTGACCACCCAGATGTTCCTGCCAACACTATGTGTTGAGGAAATCAGCCAGGACCACCACCTGACATTATGAAACTTAGTCATATCTGCCTTCTCCTGTCCACTCTTTCACACACATCACTAAGGTGCAAACCAAGTGCTGAAAATCCCAAAGACTCATTAATTAAAGTGAATTTTCCAAAGAGGTGATTTTCTCACATCTTTATGAGCATGACATATTTGTGACTATAATATGAAATAAATAAAAGAGTTTAACTTGTAAATAAATATTTAGCTAGCATAAGAATTGTCTCATCTCTATGTGTATAGAATTTAGAGAGAGAGAAGGGAAGAGAGACACACAAAGAGACAGACTGTCAGACAGACATTGACCCAAGATGCACACATGTATTTGTATATGACTTATTTCTCTCCCAAAATGATTTAAGTTGGATTATAAAAAGACCATCAATACTGCAAGATAGAAATTTTACAGAATAAGATTATGAAACAAGAGATAGATAATGACCAGAAAGTACAATGAAGTAGTCATTGTTGTGTGAAACTCTCTGTATTATCACTGAAATGACTGTTAAATAGTACATTGAAATAAAGATCTTTGCTTTCCTCTTTTTCTTTTACCCTTCCCAGTTTGTGCCACTAATCAGCAAATTTACCTAGCTTTTAACATCTCTTCTACTATCATATCATATATACACAAATAAATTCCTTTTACATGTAGTATGTTTATGAACCTCAGATCTTAAAAATTGCAAGTAAAATTATAGAGTGTAGTTGTTTTGTTTCTAAAAAGGTAAAATTTAGACCCTTTGATTATCATACAAATTAGCCTTAAAACTAAATACAGATATATATTTACTTGAAAGGTGAATAAATCATTTTAAATTCCTAAGTAAAATAAGACATTTAATAAGATAGTCCACAAATAATAAAGTAATGTGAATACTAATTCATTCTTTTTATGCGTCCAGCCATTTGTCTATCCATTCATCCACAGCACATTTATTACAAACCTACTGTGCACAGTGCTAGAACAGATGTATAGCCTTAAAGTTTTGCTACATCTTGATATTTCCTGAATAACACTGACTCTTTTAGAGCTGAAGAAAGATGAATGGATCAGTGTTTCCATCCTGGCTTTGTTTGCTTCAACACTAAAATACTTTTTTTCATATAGATTTAATATTTCAAATACGTATGCACTTTTATTCTCTACTCAGCATTATGAAATTTTTTTTGAGAATTATAGTCATAGTATGTTTAGCGATGAAACTGATGAATCTGCTATCATCCTGGGAGGAAGGTTCTCTTTTTCCAGGTAAGACAAACTGGTCTAGGATATGTGCTCTTAATTCATTCCCTGACCTGCGTTTATTGTATCAGCATCCCACCCAGGCTTTAGTCACCTCTTACACAGAGGGATTGTATGTGCTATGTGTGTTTGAACCTGGCTTTTGAGGCTACATCTTTCTTGGTAGGGAAGGCCATGTTATGCACACCCTAGGAGAGGCAGTGGGAGAGGCTGTTGTCCTTGGTCACATCTCTCCTGTTCCAATGGAAAATGGCTGGATTTTGAAGTTAGGTAGTGCTTGTGTGTTAAGTTGCTTCAGTTGTGTCCAACTCTTTGTGACCCGATGGACTGTAGCCTGCCAGGTTCCTCTGTCTATGGGATCCTCCAGGCAAGAATACGGGGGTGGCTTGCCATGCCCTCCTCCAGGGGATCTCCCAGACCCAGAGATCAAACTGGCATCTCTTAAATCTTGTGAATTGGCAGGCAAGTTTTTTACCACTAGCACCACCTGGGAAGCCCTGAAATTAGGTAGATTCATATGTAAATACAGTCTCCCTCACTTTTTGATCTTAGACAAATTATCATCTCAGAGCGTGTTTCCTCATTTTGTATAACATGGAGAATATTTTCTATCTTATCAATATTTTCCCACTGTCTAAAATTTGCTTTCCTTTCAGTGTCTGTTAATAAATATTTGTTGAACAAAGTAAGTGCTATTTTTGTAATTAAATTAGTTTGTATTAAACTAATTATAATTATTTGTTTAGCTGTTGGGTTCCTGTTATGGGCTAAAATTCATATGTTGAAACTTATTCCTATATTTAAGTTCCTATATTAAAAATCCACATACGAAGCCCTGGCCCCCAGTGTGATGTTGTTTAGAGGAGGGGGCCTTCCCTGGTAGCTCAGATGGTAAAGAGTCTGCCTGCAAAGTAGGAGACCAGGGTTCAATCTCTGTGTTGGGAAGATGCCCTGCAGAAGGAAATGGCAACACACTTCAGTATTCTTGCGTGGGAAATCCCATGGACAGGGGAACCTGGCGGGCTACAGTTAGATACGACTGAGTGACTAACACTTTCACTTCAATTTGGAGATAATTAGGTTTATATTAGGTCATAAAGATAGACACTCATGATGAGATTAGTCCCTTATAAGAAGAGGAAGAGAAAGATTTCTCTCTCCATGAACATATACCCATGAAAGTCCTATGTGAACACACAGCCAGAAGGCACATCTGCACACCAGGAAGAGAGTCCTCATGAGACACCAAATCTGCCAGCAGCTTGATCTTTGATTTTGAGAAATGTATTTTTTTTAATAGGAGGATAATTGCTTTACAAGGCAAACCATTCAATATCACGGTAATCCAAGTCTATGCCCCAACCAGTAATGCTGAAGAAGCTGAACGGTTCTAGGAAGACGTACAAGACCTTCTAGAACTAACACCCAAAAAAGATGTCCTTTTCACTATAGAGGACTGGAATGCAAAAGTAGGAAGTCAAGAAACACCTGGAGTAACAGGCAAATTTGGCCTTGGAGTACAGAATGAAGCAGGGCAAAGGCTAATAGAGTTTTGCCAAGAGAATGCACTGGTCATAACGAACACCCTCTTCCAACAACACAAGAGAAGACTCTATACATGGGCATCACCAGATATCCAACACTGAAGTCAGATCAATTATATTCTTTGAAGCCAAAGATGGAGAAACTCTATACAGTCAGCAAAAACAAGACCAGAAGCTGACTGTGGCTCAGATCATGAACTCCTATTGCCAAATTCAGGCTTAAATTGAAGAAAGTGGAGAAAACCACTAGACCATTCAGGTATGACCTAAATCAAATCCCTTATGACTATACAGTGGAAGCGAGAAATAGATTTAAGAGACTAGATCTGATAGACAGAGTGCCTGATGAACTGTGGATGGAGGTTCATGACATTTTACAGGAAGGAGACAGGGATCAAGACCATCCCCAAGAAAAAGAAATGTAAAAAAGCAAAATGGCTGTCTGAGGAGGCCTTACAAATAGCTGTGAAAAGAAGGGAAGTGAAAAGCAAAGGGGAAAAGGAAAGATATACTCATCTGAATGTAGAGTTCCAAAGACCAGCAAGGAGAGATAAGAAAGCCTTCCTCAGTGATCCATGCAAAGAAATAGATGAAAGCAGTAGAATGGGAAAGACTAGAGGTCTTTCAAGAAAATTAGAGATACCAAGGGAACATGCAAAGATGGGCTTGATAAAGGACAGAAATGGTATGGACCTAACAGAAGCAGAAGGTATTAGCAAGAGGTAGCAAGAATACACAGAAGAACTATAGAAAAAAGATCTTCATGACCCAGATAATCATGATGGTGTGATAACTCACCCAGAGCCAGACATCCTGGAGTATGAAGTCAAGTGGGCCTTAGAAAGCATCACTATGAACAGAGCTAGTGGAGGTGATGGAATTCCAGTTGAGCTATTTCAAATCCTAAAACATGATGATGTGAAAGTGCTGCACTCAATATGTCAGCAAATTTGGAAAACTCAGCAGTGTCCATAGGACTGGAAAACGTCAGTTTTCATTCCATCCCAAAGAAAGGCATTGGCAAAAAATGCTCAAACTACTGCACAATTGCACGCCTCTCACATGACTGAGTGACTTCCCTTTCACTTTTCACTTTCATGCATTGGAGAAGGCAATGGCAACCCACTCCAGTGTTCTTGCCTGCAGAATCCCAGGGATGGGGGAGCTTGGTGGGCTGCCGTCTATGGGGTCGCACAGAGTCAGACACGACTGAAGCGACTTAGCAGCAGCAGCAGCACACGCTAATAAAGTAATGCTCAAAATTCTCCAAGCCAGGCTTCATCAGTACGTGAACTGTGAACTTCACAATGTTCAGGTTGGTTTTAGAAAAGGCAGAGGAACCAGAGATCAAATTGCCAAGATCTGTTGGACCATCGAAAAAGCAAGAGAGTTCCAGAAAAATTTCTGCTTTATTGACAATGCCAAAGCCTTTGACTGGGTGGATCACAATAATTCTGAAAGAGATGGGAAAATTCTGAAAGAGATGGGAATACCAGGCCACCTGGCCTGCCTCTTGAGAAATCTGTATGTAGGTCTGGAAGCAACAGTTAGAACTGGACACGGAAAAACAGACTGGTTCCAAATAGGAAAAGGAGTACATCAAGGCTGTATATTGTCACCCTGCTTATTTAAGTTACATGCAGATTACATCATGAGAAACGCTGGACTGGAAGAAGCACAAGCTGGAATCAAGATTGCCAGGAGAAATATCAACAATGTCAGACACGAAGATGACACCACCATTATGGCAGAAAGTGAAGAAGAACTAAAGAGCCTCTTGATGAAAGTGAAAGAGGAGAGTCAAAAAGTTGGCTTAAAGCTCAACATTCAGAAAACTAAGATCATGGCATCCAGTCCCATCACTTCATGGCAAATAGATTGGGAAACAGTAGAAACAATGGCTGACTTTATTTTTGGGGGCTCCAGAATCACTGCAGATGGAGATTGCAGCCATGAAATTAAAAGACGCTTACTCCTTAGAAGGAAAGTTATGACCTACCTAGAGAGTATATTAAAAAGTAGAGACATTACTTTTCCAACAAAAGTCCATCTAGTCAACGCTATGGTTTTTCCAGTAGTCATGCATGGATATGAGAGTTGGATGGTGAAGAAAGCCGAGCACCAAAGAATTGATGCTTTTCAACAGTGGTGTTGGAGAAGACTCTTGAGAGTCCCTTGGACTGCAAGGAGATCCAACCAGTCCATCCTAAAGAAGATCAGTCCTGGGTATTCATTGAAAGCACTGATGTTGAAGCTGAAACTCCAGTTCTTTGGCCACCTCATGCGAAGAGCTGATCCATTTGAAAAGACCCTGATGCTGGGAAAGATTGAGGGCAAGAGGAGAAGGGGATGACAGAGGATGAGATGGTTGGATGGCATCACTGACTCAATGGACATGAGTTTGGGTAAACTCTGGGAGTTGGTGATGGACAGGGAGGACTGGCGTGCTGTGGTTCATGGGGTCTCAAGTGTTTGATACAACTGAGTGAGCTGAACTGAACTGCTTTACAGTGCTGTATTGGTTTTTGCTGTATAACAATTCAAATCTTTAATCTCCTCCCTCTTGAGCCTCCCAGCTTCCTCTCATCCCATCTCTCTAGGTTGTTGCAGAGCACCAGGCTGAGCTCCTTTTGTTAAACAGCAGCTTCCCACTAGTTACCTGTTTCACACTTGATAGTCTATTTATGTCAATGATAGTTTCTCATTTCATCTTACCCTCTCCTTCTTCTGCTGTTTCCACAAGTCCATTCTCTACGTCTGCATCTCCAGTTCTTCCCTATAAATAGATTAATCAGTAATATTTTTCTGGATTCCATATATGTGTGTTAATATACTATATATATATATACATATATATATATATATATAGTCTTTCTGACTTACTTCACTCTGTATAACAGGCTCTAGGTTCATTTGCCTCACTACAGCAGAGTTAAATTCATTCCCATTATGACTGAGTAATATTCCATTGTATATATGTGTCACATCTTCTTTATCCATTCATCTGTTGTTGGGCTTTTAGGTTGCTTTCATGTCCTGGCTATTGCCCTTAGTGCTGCAGTGAATATTGGGATGCATGTGTCTTTTCGAAATGCAGTTTTCTCAGGGTATATGCTCAGTAGTTGGATTGCTGGGTCATATGGTAGTTTTATTCCTATTTTTAAAGAAATCTCCATATTGCTCTCCATAGTGGCTGTATCAATTTACATTCCCACCAGCAGTGCAGGAGGGTTTTCTCTTCTCCTTTTCTCCACATCCTTTCCAGCATTTATTGTTTGTAGATTTTTTTGATGATGGCTATTCTGACTGATGTGAGATGGTACATCATTGTATTTTTTGCATTTCTCTAGTAATGAGCGATGTTGAGCATTTTTTAATATGTTTACTGGCCATCTATATGTCTTTGGAGAAATGTCTGTTTAGGTCTTCTGCACACTTTCTGATGGAGTTGTTTGTTTTTCTGATATTGAGCTATTTGAGCTGCTTGTATATTTTGGAGATTAATCCTTTATCAGTTGCTTTAAAACACACAGGCCATGGTATTTTGTTACAGCAGCTTGAGCAGACTAAGGTAGGTTTACTAAATTTCTACTAACTCCTAGGATTATGATCTATAATTTGTATTTTTGTTTAGGATCCCCATATTTAATGTACTGCTTGATACCTGGGACTGAATAAATCACGGTTGAATACAACTTAGCTATAAAATGATAAATTAGTGCTCATGTTCTTATCATCATTTACCTCTATTGATCACTTTCCCCACCACACATACACAAAAAACATGATGGTTTGGACAAATAGGGTAAAGTAAAAACTTACAACTTGACCAAAAGGCTTATAGGAAGAACTATATTATAGCGTCTGCTGTGAGATTGGGTATGAAATGGAAGGAATTTAAGTTCTGCCTCTGCTTTTTATTAGCTATGTGGGTGAAAAAGTGTTACCTAACTTAACCTGCTTAGTTTATTTACCAAATAATCTTTACAAACCTTTTTGAGCATTAGATAAAGTCATGTAATAAAGAATGTGAAGGTTTTCTGAGTAGTTTTATCATCCAGTGCTATTATTGAAATATGTTCACTCTCTCAATTCCTAAAAGAATGATTTTAGCCTAACCTAGAGAGCTCTCTTTTGACTATCTTTCTTTGTTCCAAATGTATTTCCTTGTGGCAGGAAGTGATAAAAACACATGGCACAAACAACTAGTGACTGAAGAGGAAATTAATAGTGTTTGTTTTCCTTCCAGGATTAGTAGTTCAAAAATTAAAAATAAAAATATGTCTTGCCATGTTTGGAAAATAGATGGAATGCTTTGATTATAGGATTACAATGGACCTAATTTTTTGACATTAGTATTTCTCTGATATTTATCAATAGAAGTGCTTTTTAAATTTAAAACTTGGATCCTTTACATTTTATTTTATAAACCAAAAAACTACAATGCAAATTAAAATATTGTATAATTTATTATCAATTATAATATAAATTTATTGCAAATTATAAAAATATACATATAATTCATAAGTTATTATAAAGAATATATTTATTCTTTGCCCTGTAGACTTAGGAACCAAGAGAAGATGTATAATAAAGCATTTTGAAATCATTGACAGGCACAAATGATACTGTTACTTTTCCATGTCAAGAGTGTAATGCCTTTGATCAGATAATATTTTAGGAGGATTTTAAGCTATGATGAGATGTAAACAAGGCTTTTCCCAAGCTATGTACTGAGAAAGCTGCAATTGTGATAGAGAAAATTATTTTACTCAAAGCAAGCTCATTTATCACCAGAGATTCCTGCACACCCACTAGTTTGAGACATTACTAAAGATGGTAGAGAGGTGGTGGGATGAAGTGGGGGTGCTGTGGCAGAAGGCAGCCATTTAAGAAAATCTACAAAAGTGACAATAGATGCTATTATAGGAAGTCAAAATATTCTTATTTGAGGGAACAAATTCTATAATTTGGAAGGGAGAATGCAACTACTTTGAAATATATTTTATGTAGTTAAAATCAAGATCTATGTGGTTTGCTTCCACTTCACGAGTGTTGGTTTGGCTTTTGGCTGCTTTAGCTGTTGCCTGATGGCTTACAAAGATTCAAATGTACTTCTTTATGAGTAAAAGGGAGTTCCTTTGGTAGATGTTTAATTTTTTATTGCAGAATCCCTGTTGCTTGCTTCTGCTCTCAGGCTTGGTGATATTCATGCACCCTGAAAAAATCACTTTTAAAGCTTTTTGAGTGGAAAGAATCATTAGTGTTTACTGTGAAGAAGAAGGGAAGACAAAGATTTGTAGGGATTATATCATTTCACTCAGGAATTGGCTTTGGAAAGTTTATTGAGGAGCTAGTATTTGGGAGTGGTAGATATTTTTTAATTGCTTATAAGTAAAAATCATGGTTTTTCATTTATGAGCTGGAAAGAAGTCATCTAGTCCAGTGTTTTCCAAATGGCATGTCATGAACTGTTAGTGTGCCATGAGATCCACTGAGTGGTTGCAGTTAAACAGTGAAATATAAAACACACAGCACCATACCAGAGTTCATCCACACTGGAAGATTTAAGGGTTAATTTCTATACACGTGTAGATAAGCACATTTATGTAAATGTATAAATATACTGCATTTAATATGAAATGTCTTTTTCAGTATGAGTAGCACTTGTGGAAACTTAAAAGCAATTGTTTGAGTGTTCCCATTTTTCAGATGAAATTGAAAGAGACTGACTCCCAGTTTTTTTGAGTGGGTCTTCTTGAGGTAGCTTATCTATCAACAGATCTCTCTCTCATTATTAGAATTTTGTTTTGATTACCTATGCATCCTCTACATTCCCTGACTTATAATTTAAAATTTCTGTATTTTTGTTAAAAGGAGTTAGGTCGAAGATGCTGATTTTGGGGAGATGAGTCTTCATTGAGCCTCTGAGCAGCTTGCTTTGGGGTGCTGGTACTTGTGATACCCTGTGGAAAAAACCAGTGCCTTTCTCTATTGATAAGGCCAGTTATTTTTATTTCTTTTCTTTTTTTTTTTAAAGGGCCAGTTATTTTTTATAGGTTCAGTCAGGTGGAAAGTTGGAACAATAACTTGATAGAATTTCATCAGCAGATTCAGGTAAATCTTTATTAGCTTCTGCCACTTGTTTCAGTTCAGTTCCACAAATATTTATTGAGCTCTGGGTTTGTGGCAGGTATTTTGCCAGCCACTTACCTTCTCCTCTGTGAAAAATAAATATTCAAACAAATTGATCCCTCACTTTGCTTGTGGGATATCCCTTTGAATTTACCAAAGTATGAGGTATTTTGAGATTGTTTGCCAAAGATAATAGAGATATAGATCCATATTTTATAACCCAATATGCCACTTTGGAACTCTGGTATGCTTTATCTAGAAGTGTTCTGGCATCTTGAACTCAACCTTTCAATCATTAGGAAGTCATACAGTGATCAAGTTCACATAGATTTTTTTTTCCTATCTTACTTTCATAACATACTGATTTTATTGAACTTTTTCCCTGTTGCTATTTACAAAGTATCAGTTCTACATTAAGAACCGATGGAGGTTTTTTAAAAAATTTTCTCTGACAATTGGAGAATCAAGGCAACAGAAGCAAGGGGAACCCTGTCTGGATGCCATGTGGAATTTTGTCCTTCCCATGCTGTTGCTATTTTTTTGTTTGCCTTTCTGTGTGGCAGTTCCTGAAGGTAGTGTTCTGTTTTCTGTCTTTCTTTCTTTTGTTTTTAAAATGGTTGTGCAAAGTGAATTACTTGGTTTAGTTTTGTTATTAGTTGAATATTGGCCACACAAGTCATTTCCTGAGGCAGTTAGGCATCAGGGAGCAGTGCCCAGATGGCAGCATGAGCCTGCTTTTCCTTAATGGCTGTCAGTACAAAGCGGGATACCCATTAGGTTCAGGGCAGTGGACGGAGATGGATGGATCACCAGAGGTAGATCTTGTTGGTGGGAGAGAGAATACTTTTGTTTTTCAAGTTCTCAGTCTTTAAAGCCTCTACTAATATGAGAGACAGAGCAGCTATCCCCAATATCCATCTTCAGGACTTTTTCATCAACCCAAAGTAAAAAGAAAAAACCCCTGGTTATATGCCATGAAGTGAGTGGCTGTGATTAACCATGTATGTGTTGTGCAGGCCTGAGGACCTTTCATCCCCAAGACAGTTGCTGAGCTTTTCTTCTTTCGTACAACACTAGAGAAACTTCTTGATTGATACCATCACCTAGTTGTTTTCGGATCCAAAGTTCCTTGATTATTGCTACTTCACTTAACAGATATATTCCTATATTAACATTAACAGACAGAAGTCTTTTCTCATATGACCACCTTACCGAGCAAGTTCTATTTTGTTGTCTTTTAGTTCTTCCACTTTCTATTTAATCTACTGGTGTTTGATGTTTTTCTTGCCTGCCAATGTTGTATTTCCAGCTGTGCATGGAAATTAATTTTCTGTTTGAATAGACAATTCCAGGAAACTACCTATTAAGGTTATAGGAAGCAAAGAGAATGCTGTTTTACAACCTTTTTTTCTGGTATTCTTGGCATTATAAGGGGAGGAAAAAGGTAAAAGTTCATGATTGGCAGGTTATTTTTTTTCCTTTTAACTAATATTATTTAATAAAAGAAATTTTGCCACTGATTGCAGAAGTGATCGATGATAGAATGTGTGTGGCACTGAAAAGATATCCTCCGTTTAATAAAACTATTCTAAATGTATCTTCCATGCACTCTGAAACCTTTTTTGGATGAGAGATCCTTTTGTATATCTGACTGGTTCTTTCTGTGGAATCTCAAAATCTAAGATCCATAGAATTTTATCTAAAATCCTAGGGGCCAGGTGTGTTTTGGAACTGAGAATTTATAAGATTTAAAAATGGTGTAGTGTGGAGCATATATTCAGTATTCCATGTCATGTCATGTTTAATGGGATCTGGGATAGTTCCCCATAATAAAAACAATATTTCTGCATTGAAATTCATAGATGTTAATGCTAAATGAGATAAAGACAATAAACAGCCGTATGTCTTTCTAGGCCAGTTGTTGCTAGATGTGTTTAGATTTATTGCCAGGTAAATTACAGAAAATCTTTGGTTTTTTAGAGTCACGGATAAGGAACAAAACAGAGTTTCACCTATACTTTATGGACTTCAGCTCCCTTGGTTAGAAGTGGCTTGGCTCTATCTTCAGCCATACCTGGTTTTCCTTGGCCCCACTCAAGTTGTGGGCTTAGCATTCTCAGTATTATAGACATTTTTGCTTTTGAGGCTCTATCTGATTTTCAGTTATTCTTCTACTGAATTTGTGTGTGTGTGTTAGTTGCTCAGTCATGTCTGACTCTTTGCGACCCCATGGACTGTAGCCTACCAGGCTCCTTTGTCCATGGGATTCTCCAGGCAAGAATACTGGAGTGAGTTGCCATTCTTTGCTTTGGTTTTGATTCTTTATAGTAGTATATTTGCCACTTTTGTAAATTTCTCATTTTATATATATATATGTTGGTAATATTTTATTTGTGTGTGTGTTTATATATATATATATATATATATGTATATATATATATTTATATATATATACACACATATATATATGCATGTATGTATGTATGTGGCTCAGTGGTGGGCTTCCAAGGTGGCTCAGTGGTAAAGAATCTGCCCACCAATGCAGGTGGCGTGGGTTTGATCCCTGGGTCAGGACTATCCCCTGAAGGAAGAAATGGCAACCCATTCCACTACTCTTGCCTAGGAAATCCTGTGGACAGAGGAGCTGGTGGGCTACAGTCCATGGGGTCACAAAGAGTCAGATGCAACTTAGCAGCTAAATAACAACAAAAATTAGGAAAGCTTCAAAAAGGATTTGAAGCTGGAGACAAATCTTAATAGAGAGATAGGATTGGTTTAGGTGGAGTAGAGTGCATAGTACTTTCCAGAGAAAGAGCGTATGTTGAGTAGAGAAAGGGTGTTGATGAATGAAAAACATACTTTAACTGTTGGCCACTTATAATGTAGGTTCTGATTTAGGAGAGTGATGGAATAAACAGGTCAGTTAGCCAGGTAGGGCTGTATTACATAGAACAATATATTATAAAGAAAAGAATTGGATATATGTGGTGTAAGATGCCATTGTGAGTTAAGGAATAGAATAAGAATGATATGATGAAAACACCATTTTTGAAAATAATTGTATCCACAATCTACCCAGTGCTCTCTGAACTAAAGAATGGGAGGAGCTGGTTTATATCCTTGTGCTGGAATCCAGTAGGAGATCACAGGACCTGACTGAGATAATAGTAGTGAGAATGAGGATGGGAAAAGAACATGAAACTTTTGAGCAGTAAAACCATAGTGTGATGGTTAATTTTTTGCATCATTTTGACTGGGCCACAGGGTGCCATTATATTTGATCCAGCATTATTCAGGGTGTTTCTCTGAATATGTTTTTGGACAAGATTAAAATTTGAATCTGTAGACTGAGTAAAGCAGATTGAACCTTTGTAATGTGAGTGGGCCTCATCCAGCTTGTTAAGGCTTGAGTAGAACAGAAGTCTCACCTTCCCAGAATGAGAGAGCATTCTGCCTGATAGCCTTCACACTGGCACCTGGGTTCTTCCTGGTTTTTTATCACCCTACTATAAAAAGGTCCATCTAGTCAAAGCAATGGCTTTTCCAGTAGTCATGTATAGATGTGAGAGTTGGACTATAAAGGAAGCTGAGCACTGAAGAATTGATGCTTTTGAACTGTGGTGTTGGAGAAGACTCTTGAGAGTCCCTTAGACTGGAAGGAGATCCAACCATTCTATCCTAAAGGAAATCAGTTCTGAATATTCATTGGAAGGACTGATGCTGAAGCTGAAACTCCAACACTTTGGCCACCTGATGTGAAGAACTGACTCATTTGAAAAGACCCTGATGCTAGGAAAGATTGAAAACAGGAGAAGGGAACAACAGAGGATGAGATGGTTGGATGGCATCACCGACTCAATGGTCATGAGTTTGAGTAAACTCAGGGAGTTGATGATGGACAGGGAGGCCTGGCATGCTGTAGTCCATGGGGTCGCAAAGAGTCAGGTATGACTGAGCGACTGAACTGAACTGAACTAGCCTTGATACAAACTGGGACATCTGTCAACTCTCTGCAGATTTTGGACTTGCTAGCCCCCAAATGGTGTGAACCAATATCTTATAATAAATCCTTGTTTTTCTGGAGAGCCCTGACTAATATACACAGGATATGGAGACTGACTAAATATAGGAGCTACAGATGAGTTAAAGATGACTTAAAATTTGGGACTAAGAATTCTGGAGAATAACAACTGTAGTAATAGAAATGGGGAAATTGAAAATAGGAAGTCAGTTTTGAGGGAGAAATTGTTTGGTTTTGGTTTAGTTGACTCTGAAATGAAATTGGAGATTCAAGTGAAGTTATTTTGAGTGGCTGCAGTAAGGTAGGCAGCTGTGTTGGTTAGTCCGGGTGTGGCATCTTGGAATCAACTGCAGCTGGGAGAACAGAAGTCACTTGAGAGAGCAAAGTCCACAGGACAGTGAGATAGAGGGGCAGAGGGTAAGGATTTGAGTCTGTTCATGAAGGAAGTATGGGGCTGGAGGAGAAAGATGAGTCAGTACACAGAAAACTAGTTTCTGACAGAGTTCTCTTTCTTGACATTGATTTGTCTGTCTCACTCACTAGGATGGGAGTCCCACAAGGGCAACTATTTACCCTCTTCTGTTTCCCCAGCTTTAAATGTTGTTTTTCAGATACTCAAGATCTCTGGACATCGCTTTTGCATTTTTTTTTTTTTTTCACTTCAAAAAGAGTGAAACAGGAATTAAGAATCTTTGCTCTAGTCTTGACTTGGCAGTTAAGCAGATGTATAGAGTCATGCTTCACCTCTTAACTCCTGGAACTTTAGTTACTTTTCCTAAAAATGTAATGATTGGCTTAAGAATTTTCAAGATTCTTTATAGATGAATAATACCAGGGAAAACACCTATATGTCAGAAAGTTTGTTCTAAACTGCAGAGGTAGCATTGAGTAAATTCAGAAAATAAAATTTAAAGCTAATCTTCATCACTTCTTTTTTTTGAAGTTTTTATTAATTTAGTATGAGTTAAAATATTGTAATATATATGAAATAAATCAAAGCTTTTATATAATGTTGTCTAACAAGTATCTTTGGGCCAGAAAGATTTCTTCCTAAATATTAAAGATGTGACTAAAAAAATTTTTTTACAGTAGGCCTAACTACTTTATATGGTCAAAATGAATAAAGCTGTTAAACAAAAACTCAGGAAAAAAATATAAGCAACATTTTTATTAAATTCCAAATGCTGTAAAAGAAATTTTAGTTTTCATGGAATTTTTATTCCTATTACAAGGACTTTTTACTCTTAATATTTTCTTAAAGAATCAGCTGACGAAATTTAAAAAAGAGAGGAATCACTGGTGAAAATGATCCTCTGTGTGTACTGTATTTTATTCAAAGTTATATCATACCTCCTCATATGTTTCTTGATCTATAGTAACATCAGACAGTCTCACAATACCTGTTTTTAGTTTACTTTGGAAGAATACTTTCTGTTCTGAATGGCACATTCCTTTAAGGTATATCCAATATCAGTTTTGGGTATTTGATCAGTGTATTATAGTTAAATCGTAGTCTGTGCCGTTTAACAATTTTTTTCTGGTTGTATAATTTGAAGTATTGTGAATTTGTAAAAGTAGTTTGGAGAAAATATGACATCTCTGTTTTAAAAATGTACAACTTGTATGTTAATATACTTGACACAAAAACTATTGAATAGTTAGGGAATAAATGGTATAAACTTTAATCTGAATTCGTTAAAAACCAACATTTTCTTTTTAAATAGAACTTCTTGAGTCCCCAGAATGTTTATTGTGTGTTAGATATTGTTTTATCATTCTAATATATGCCTTCTTTCTATTATACAAAGACACTGTCTGTGGTCATTCTTGCTCAGTTACCATCTACAACTTGGAAATAATCTATCTTTAACAAAGTACTGATGTTGTTTTTTATGTCATTTAATGTCTCTTTTACTTGCTTTAAGTCTCCTTAATTAAGGACAATTAACAGTTAAGAATTCTCTCAGAAAATATACAGTGTTACAACAGCAGTCTAATATGTACTTCTCTGATACAGTTCCTCTATTCACAAAGTAAAATCTAGAAATATAATTTATTTGCAATTGTAATACTTTAAAATTATTTTTACTTCCCACAGACCCCAACTTTCTGGATTTCTGGGAAGGCGAGTAATTAATCCTTGAATTAATTTTAATTTTATGTCTATCTGTATCCAAATTTAGTCATTCATGTTGGTCAAGTGGCAACCTAGTTCAGTTTGTATTGTGTATCAGGCACAAGGATCTACTTTTACTATTTACAATCAGATTTATAGGCGATTAAAAAATAAAATCAACTTATTCAGTAACATAAAAAAGCATTAGTGAAACTCGTGACATCTTTGTTCCATTTATAAGTCACACTAATGACTACTTTGCTTCTTAGTAATTTTCCATTTGTAACATTTTATACCTGGATACACACATGTAATGCAATTGAACAAGAAAACAATTATCTGTCTGGTGGAAATAATGTACTTATCTCATTGAAGCAATTGACTTGTTTAAAAATACACAAAAGTTCTAGTTCTGCTCAGACTCTGGTTACCTATAATTTGTAAGGAATTTCCAGGAAGAATTGAAACCCTCTGGTAGAATGGGATCAGCAATTGAATCCATTGGTTGTAAGTGATAAATTCTCATGCAGAATCTCTCTCTTGTAGACCCCTCTGCTTGGAACCATTTTGGATTTGAAAGCTTTTTTCAATAATCTCTGAGTTTTGGCTGGATTGCTGGAAAACTGCACTTCAAAGGGTGTATCTTCCAGTGCAAGCTTCATGTTGGTTCTATGTCAGCGGAACGTTTTAGCACTTTTTGGCCTGGCTCTAATGTTTCTTGGCATTTTCTGAGGAGTTTGGCCCATCTTGTCTATAGGATCACACTTAATTCAGTATAAACTGTAAAAGCTGTAATTCATCTGCAAGCTAATTTGGGATTTTATTGAGTTTTGGTAATGGACTAACACCAATTGGGCAGTCGAGGATTCACTATTTTTAAGAATATGTCTGAGGACACATTTATTTTAAAAATAATACAGAGTGACTACTTTTCCTTTAGCTCAGTGCTTCTTGTTCTTGCATCTGATCTTTTCAAGGTTAGTGTCCTATTTTAATTCCTTATTATAATTTTTTCCCTCCTCAGCAGTTTCTAAAGCTACTGCAGATCTACAGAATTTTCTTCTTTCGTAAAGAGGAATTGCTTTGGCTCTTGGCTGACTTGTCTGGTTATGTGGGACTGATATGGGCTTTCATTTTTTTCCTTTAAAGGTGCTGTCAAAGGTAGTTAATTTTAGTTACAACATCATAGAATGTTGGTGTCTTATGTACCCTAGAGATAGTTTGGTCCAGCCCTGTCATTTTAAACGTAAGGGACCGTGCCCAGTTCCTCGTCACAGGAAGCTATGGCACTTTAGGCTGTAACTCCTGACCCCCTTGTAGCAGAGCCAGTCTATTGAAGCCCCAGGGACTGCTTAAAGGTATGCCCCATTCCCGTCTCAGATTTTGTATCTTTTGATAGTTTTCCTTAATGCTTTTAAAGTTTAATTTGCCATGCTTCATATTAGTTTGGAAAACCAGCCAAAATTTTTGTTTTGTATTTGGTTGGGATTCCAGAGCATAAATGAATATAGGAAAGAGGACAGGTTCAGAATAACTGCCTAATGTTACAAACAGTGTTGGGTTTTAGAACATATCATAGACCCAAGGCTGAACCTGGCTTCCTGTGCCTCTCCAGACTCCTATTGAACTTAGCCACTGGGCCATAGATGGAAAGTGCGGAACTAGCTGCATTTCCCCATCCAACCCCCATGAATGGCCCCCCTCAGGGAGGAGTGCCTCAGAGAGACCCCAAGAGCCAGGGCACTCCTGCCAGGATCCTGTCCAGGACTGTGACCAATCAGAGCAGCTCTGCACCACTCATCAGAAGCAGTTCCTTTCAAGTAGCTTGCCTTCTGGTGTCTTTGTCTTATTTTTTTTTTTCTCCTTTTACCACCAGTGTCCTGATACCAATGTCATTTACATCCCCGCCCCTCCCCCACCGAAAGATAAGCTATTTTCCCATTATTCTCCTCCATAGAGTTGAGAAAGCCAGGGTAGTGAAGTCATCCTAGGCAACTCATTCTTTACAACTGAGGAAAATAAATGAGAATTAAGCAGCTGGTAATGAGACCTTGTCCATGTATTCAAAATACTTCACAATAATGGGAAATGAATAATTTCTCTATCATCTCATAACCAGGCTCTTTATCTTCTTCTGACATTTTTAAGAAGAATCTCTTCTATTTGCTATTTTTGTTGAAACTCTAGACCCCTGCCAGCACCCACCATTATATTTTAATATATATATTCCAGCTATCTACAAGAAGATTCAAATGATTTTGTTTTGTTTTTGTGTTCCTCTGGGCCTGAATTAAGTAAAATTGGAATTTTTAATTGATTTTTCATTTTATGTAGATAGGTTTCTATGGTTTCACTTTTTTTTTTCAATATAGTTTTTAATGAGTATCTTGTTCCTTTACCTTCTACATTAGGTCTTTAAGATAGTAACCTATGACAACCCAGAGAACATATAATAGTTTCCTTCCTAAAAGGGGATATTTTTTTTCCCCTTAGTATTTCTTGCCTTGTGAAGCATGTTGCACCAATGTGCAGATACTTATTCTTAACTCAGAGGTAACTTAAATATAATTTAAAATCTGAATGTTCTAATACTCATGCCTTTTCCCCCAACTGTTATGTTTACTAGTCATTTATTTCTATTTAGTAGGTTCAAGCTCATTTAGAGAAGAAAATACTGAATTACAGAAATGAAAATCTAAGTTTTCGTGTTTTATCATATTACAGTTTAGGATGTTCCAATACCTTTCTTGGAATCAAAATCATCTTTAAGATGAATTGTTTCTAAAGACATGGTATAGCTGATGTCTCTTGAATCATCACATTGTTTTTGCTTAAGGGGCATGTCAAGTACCTATTATAGTGTAAACTAGTATATGGTGCACAGGAGACAGCACAGGGAAAGGCATGGTACACAGTAAAAGGTGCCTAGGCGGTGGAGTATGGTGGAGACCATGGGCTCCAGATACCTGGGTGGAAACTTAGTTCCAACACCAACTTTTGTGATTTCTAATATTCAGTTTGCTCATCTGCACGGTGGGCATATTGACTAAATGGTACCTGCCTCAAAAGTTCTTATAAGGCATTAAATGAATTAATATACATAAAACATTTTAAAGCAGTGTCTGAAATATCATATGTGCTCTATAAATGTTAGCTGTTATGCAGTCTTCCCATTCCTAATTGGGTTAATGGATCAAGGTTCATTTGTATCTTGAAGTGTTTTTCTCAGTATACTATTATTTAGGAAAACTGGAAATTCATCCCACCCTCTCCTTCCCCTGCTGTGTCTGTAAGTCCGTTCTTCTATGTCTGTGTCTCTATTCCTGCAGTGCAAATAGGATCATCGGTATCATTTTTCTAGATTCTATATATACACATTGATATTTTGGCTTTATTTTTAAAAATGAACTATGCATCAAAGATTATGAGCCTTAATTTTATATAGTTTAACATTAATAATTAACCTTGACTTTTTGGTTGTGTGAAATTATTTGATGATTTCAGACAATATATTTCTCACTGTTGAACTGTATATATGTATTGGGTTCATCAGTGTTGTTGATTTTGGCACTAAAATTGTCCCATATTCACAGTAGCTCACATTAGAAGGGAACTATTGAGACAGCAACTCTCCAACTATTGACAGATCTCAACAAGCATAAAATAGTTGGGTATTTTAGAGGAATGTAAGGTAATATAATACTTAGGGCCATAAGTAACCATTTTGGTTACATTAATGAAATTTTAAGTAGAGGAATTATTTTGCAGATATTGTTATACAGATATAAGGGATAGCCTGCCTTTTTTCCAAATCTCTGCATCAATGTTCCTTTTTAAAGCTAGTGTTAAAGTTTGTGTCCACGTGGTGAATGTACACAAAAGCTGATTGTAATCTTGTTTTTCTGAGACACCAAAGGGCTGCTTAGAGGCACAGGAATGAAGAGGGATGATTGGTAGGGAAAAGTCGAGGGGAAAAAAAGAACTAGTCACAGGGAAAGGTTTCTAAATAATATTCTTTTTTCTATTTTCCAGTTTTTTTGAATAAGCCAATTAACTTGCTGTTTTTTTAGCTTAGATTAGCTTTAATTTTTGATCTCCATGGAGAAAATAGTTTCCATAGGCAAGTATTTATAATTTTGTCTTTTGTTTATTTAATGTACTAATTTTCTTATTATTCTTAGCCTTTTCTCAATTTAAATACCTGGATAAGTACTACAACCCACCCAGAAATTGTAATTTCTTTCAAAGGAATTAATTTTGTTTTTAGCTTTGGTCTTATATTTGGTCCTTCTGTATATCCCTAAGTTTGAAAATCTACTAATGATTTATTTAATAACTTTTCTCTCAGTTTTTAATTATAGAATTAAAAATATTACAGTTAGAAACTGTGCCTTAACATACTAACTTGTTTATTTTGTCTGTTTTCTTTTAGTTTCAGATCTTATTCAGTTTCAGTTTATATTGCCCTTTACATGTATTATACTCTTTAATGAGTGATTTTTCAAGAGCAGTTGTTTGATCATCTAGTTTACTTAATCATTCCCCTGATGTTAAAGATTTAAACTTATAACATTTGCTACTATAAATTACATCACCACAAGAATCTTTTTTGAAAATGTCTTTCTTTTCTTCCTTCCTCCTTCCCTCCCTCTCTTCCTTCCTTTTTGGAGTTATTTACTCATTTTAAACTTTCTGGCCTGATATTGTCAGGTTAAAGATTTTGAATTTTTTATGGATCAAAGAATGTGATTATTAAAATACGGCTTTTGATGTGCTATGTTAAATTGCTTTCTAGTGTAAATTGCCAGTAGTAATGTATGGGTTTATCTGTTTTACTTGTCTAAGAACCTGACAATATTGGAGATTATTTCTCAGAGTTTTTGTATTTATTAGTTAAATGAAAAGTAGCACTTCAGTGTTGTTTTAATTTGCATTGCTTTGATAAATAAAATGCTGGAATGTTCTTTTTTGTTAAATGTGCTTATTAATTTGATTTCCCCTTGTACTTGTATGTGTTATTGACTTGTTTTTCTTCTGGATTTTATGTTTCTCTGTCACATTGTTTGCCCTGCCCCCACCCTGGCCTTTGTAACATAAACAACAACCTTTTATCTCTTGAAGTTGTTAAACATATTTTTGCAATATGTTGTTTTCCTTTTACCATGGCTACTGCTTGGTTAGTATTAAAGATTAAACAACTATACAACTTAACATAGTTTTTCTTTTATTGACTCAAAGTTTAGAAAGCTATCATACTTTTAAAAATATTCAATTATGTTTCATGCTAATATTTTATGAACTACATTATATATAATATATAGATATAAATGTATACAAGTACTTATATATAGAGAGAGACAGGATGAGAACAGATGAGTTTTAGAATTATACTGTATAGTATAAATTTTGAGTCATTTTGTCCTCAAACCAATTGTCTCTATATCATTTATAAATAGCTTTCTTCTCCTACCCCATTATTTTTAATTTCCTTTTTTGTCATATTATTATTTTCTTACATATAGATACTTTTTATACAATAGGACTTTCTATTCATGTTTGTTGGACTATTTAAAATTAGATGTCAAAATCACATTTAAATTATTATCGCTTTGTAATATGTTTTAAAATATAATAGAATCAACTCTTCTTTTAAAATATCTTTGAGCTTCTCTTGTGTTTCAAAGAAAGTATGGACATTGAATTTAAAATTGCAAAATTTCCCTACCCCCGATAATCAGATTTTCTATGTAAAAGGCATTTGTACTATAATGTGATCAAAACTGTAAAAGAAGGTGAATGCAGAACTGTGGGGTTAATAGCAATGAAAACAGTATATTTTCATGTGTTTATATTTTCTAGTTCTAGTGGCAGTTTTATCTTAATTATAATTGCTGCTTTATTATGTCTACAAAGTGACTTAATATTTTAAATTTTGTAATCTCCTCACTCAGAATTAATATCTGTGTTATTTATTTCCCAGTTAAGTTCTATAGTTTAATATTAAATTTTTGTTAGAGAAGTTTTACATTAAACATGTACATGTTATTAATATTGTTTGTGACAATCTCTCAACAATTATTTTATTTACTTCTTTTAAAAAAGCCTTTCATTTTGTATTTAACACACAGAAAATTGGAGCACTTACTTCTTCATCTTTTGTTGTTTTTATTGGGAAATATTCCCACATTCACTTAAAATACTTCTGGGATTTGGTAGGGTTTAGTATATACATATGATACAAGCATAGAAGTGTCACTGATATTTACTAAATAGTTAAGTTTTGAAGCCAGCAACAGGCCAATGAGAAATTCTTGTGCCAAGAAAACAGTATTCTTAGGAAAATAAGATTGAAATGGTTTGGAATGTGAATTATAATTTCTATCATTGCAGCTGGTAATTGGTGACAAGGAGGGGATAAAGGTGTTAAGGAGTTTTGGAAAATAAATGCACATAAAATGATAATCATTTCTGGAATTCTTCTTATATTGGTTATTTAAACCCTACTGTTCAGATGCAGGGTAAAGTTTATTTCATTATTTTCGTTTTCTAAACTGGGCTTTACTTAAAAATATTTTCATATTAGGTCAGGAATAAGTAGGACCTCAGTGACAAAAATAAACAAATCCCAGTGGAAGCCTGTCTTTGAACTTTCTTTCTGGGTAATTCTTTTTGTATACAAGAACACTTCTCTTGGCCAGGATCCCATTATAAAAAAGAAAAGAAAGGTGGTGATGGAGGCAGGTAAATATTCCCAGAGAGACTCTTGTGAATTTCAGTCTTTCAATTACTTGAGTATTCTTGTGGCTGTGAAAGATGAAAGAATATGGAAAAGTTAACTTCCTATATGAATCATACAAAACAATATAGGTATACACAGGGTCATTGACTTGAATAAATCTATGGCCTTTAAGCAGTTCTCTTTTGCAGGAGCACAAATTAGGAGGGAATTTGGTAAAATTATTTCAGTGGTTCAAATACTATGACTTCAGAGTAAGTTCAAGTGCAGGGAGTGGAGTGTCAGGCATTTGATAATAAATTTAAGTCCAAGTGTTTATTTTATTTAATATAAGCATTGCTTCATTCAAAAAAAATCATTTAAGACCTTATATAAGAACATATTCAACTTAATAATGGAGAAAAGTACAGAGAAGAAAGGATTCATTATCAGGAAAATATAAATAATTATATATATATATATAAATATATATTAGCTGTAATAAAAAATAGAAAAACATTTTTTAAATTTTAACAATATTTTAATGTCTCTTACCATATACACATACATTTATTTATTATAATTATTTGTTTAACTATATTAAATCTGTATATTTATGTATTTTTTAAAAAGAAAATTGCATTCATGATCCTCAGGAAAAACTCTGTAATGTAAATCTCTAATTTCTAGAAGATATTCTAAAAGATATTCCTTTATAAAGTGTGTACCAAGTGATGTGCTTAGTAATAAAAGTTCCATTTATAATAACTGATTTTCCTGTGAATGATTTCAGATCAACCTTTTAGGTACCTAATTTAAGTGTGGAGAAAATATAAGAAATGTTTGAGAGAGAAGAGTAGACATGATAATGTAATGTAGAAAAGTTACTGAATCTTCTATGGAGAGACAGTTTCAAATGTTTCTTATTAGTTACCCAGATCACCACAACCTTTCACATTTTCTATCTCAACGTCTAGCTGCCTCTTCTACCCTAACATTAGCTGCAGCACACAAAACAAAAATAACTCCCCAGTCTGAAACCATTTTCAACCCTTGAAGCCAAAGGGTCCTGCTAGCCATTCTACATTGCAAGAGAGTTGTCCTTGGTAGCATAGAGTACAGGAAGAAAATTTAGCAACAACAAAAAAATGGATCTAGATGTCAGTGAGAAAGGAAAGAAAGCTGATCAATAAAAATTAAACTACCATGAGGAAATGAAAAACAATGAGGGACTGGAAGATCAATTATATGGCATGTAAATCCTGTGTAATAATTTTGAAATGATATTTGAGTTAGAAAAGGACCCTTGCCTTACTCAGGTGTGCTTTTTTGCATTTTGTTTTTATGACATACCACTTAATACCCCTTGGTTAAATTCGAATCCACTGAATAAACAAAACTAATTGTCAAAATACCTTATTTAGCAGCTTTCCTTTTCCTTAAGTCTTACTTTCTTTATATATTATGTCATTATTTTTAAGCTCTTTTAGTACTCTTGGTCTGTTACTGCCCATATACTGTTGCAGGCATGGATATTTTAATGGAAAGAGCTAGTAATTCTTCTGGTTTTGTGCCCTTTTACATTCTGATTAAACAAAACTTTATTGATCAGCTACTTATATAAGAGCACAATGATAGGAGCTTTTTCATATCTTATCATACATTACTTCTCCTGATACCTCTACAAGGTGAGAACCTTATGGTCCTCGTTTAATATGGGAGACTGGTAATTTTGGGGAAAGATTGGCTCAAGGTCACATTACTAACAAGTGCTGAATTTTGGCTCAAACTCAAATTTCACAGGTATGTTTCTTGCTAAGCACTTATGACTTTTACTTAAGATACACTTTGCTCTGTATTAATTATGTTTGTGTTAAATATAATCAGTTAAGTAAGTTGAATCTAAGGCTGCTGTTATCGTCTGGGTCAGTGGAATTGAAACACTGAGGTGCAAATCTGATTGTTGGAGACAGTATAACCTTCAGAAGAGTGAGATCAGATTTTCCTTATCAAAGTGGTTGGAGCTTAAGGAAAAAGAATATGTAATTTTTTGACACTGATGTTGGAGCTCTTTTTGGCTATTCGGGGCCCCTAGTACAAACAATGCATATCATAAACTTGTTATCTGATATAGTGAGACACATAATATGAATTTTTCACATTTAGTTGTGTTCATCAGAAATTTTTTGAATACCTAGTATAATCCACCAGGCTTCCCTGGTGGCTCAGACAGTAAAGAATTTGCCTATAATGTGGAAAATCAGAGTTTGATCCCTGAGTCAAGAAGATCTGCTGGAGAAGGGAATGGCTACCCACTCTAGTATTCTTCCCTGGAGAATCCCATGGATAGAGGAGCCTGGAGGGCTACAGTCTACGGGGTCACAAAGAGACAGGACTGAGCAACTAACACTTTCAGTATAATCCAGATAGTCTGCTGCCTTCAGTGATACAGCCTTAAAAACACTTAGATCTGACTGTCAGGACACTTACAGTCTAGTGGAGAAACTTCGAATTAAAAAAAATTCAAATTTAGTAAATTGCTTACCAGAATCATCAGCTTTGGAAGTCTTTATCTAATTGAAGAACCATAAGTTTCAGCTAAGAGAGTTTCTTATTTTAGACAATGTAAGGTAAATCAGCTTGTACCATGATTTTATGCCTTTTTCAAGAAAACTCACATTTTGCCTTTAGAACTAAAGGATATTGAAAGGAGTTCATTATAATTTAGTCACTTTGTTATTATTGTTATTTAGTTGCTAAGTCATATCCAATGCTTCTGCAACTCCATGAACTGTAGCCTGCCAGGCTCTTCTGTCCATGGAATTTTCTAGACAAGAATACTGAAGTGGGTTGCCATTTCCTCCTCCAGGGGATCTTCCTGACCAAGGAATACGAGCTCTTGTCTTCTGCATTGACAGGCAGATCCTCTACCACTGAGCCACCAGGGAAGACCAGTTGAGTCACTTACCAGGCCTATTTTAAACCAGTGGCTCCCTTTTCTCTCTTTGCACCCTGTGACACATAGATTTCCGGAATCAGGGAACTATTGTTTTTGTTTCTAAGGAGCTGTTACTTTTATATGAACCAAATCAAAGTTAATATGAGTAATGTTCAGCTAATGTTAGTGAATTAAATTTAAATTTTCTTCTTTTCACCTTCTGAATTGGAGTATGAAATAGTTTCTCTTGTTATCAGTTCCCAATTTTTATTTATTCATAATGAAATAATCCTTTTTACTTATAGCCAAGTTCATCATTTTAATACTTAATCCTCCATGACAGTCTAGAGGAGAGGAAACTTGGCAGCCATTCATTATTTTCTGTTTTTATCATCAGAAGGTATTTATTTGTAAGGAGAGCATGGCGATGATGTCAAGAATAGGGATTCAATACTCCCTGACATTTTTATACAGGGTGCCCTTTCCTTTGGAGTTGTGAAGGTAAATACGGCCATAATTACTTCAAATGCATGCAGAGTCCCCTGGAAATGCAGTAGTATGTAATTATAGCTGTGGAAGGAGAATGTCTAATAGTGAAAGAAAAAAATGTCAATCTTTGATATGCGATTTGGGAATCCCATCAGTGACCATCTACGAAACCGATTTCATCTACCTTTTAAAGCAGCTTACAAAGCTCTTGTTGGACTGTGCTTTTGCATCTTTGTGCTTGTGTGAAAATTTACTAATAGAAGCCCACTAACTCACAGTCACAACATTTAAGTCTAAAGAATTTTAAAAAATTAGAATTCCAGGCCCTGACACAATATCTTAAATACGAATTTAACATTGAGTTTCTGATGTTTTCAGCCTGGAAGCACTGTGGTATATTGAGGGAAGTCTAATATCAAGGACATCTGAAATGATTTGACATTTGCCTTTGACTGTGAGAATGATGAGCTGCTATGAAAGTGCTCAGATTCTCTTGATTTTTTTTCTTATTCAGTCATAGTATTCTGTGGCTGTCATTTGACTTGGTCCTTGAGACAAAGTTATGTAGGTGGTATCTCCTAAACTGGTGATGAACAGGAGGAAAGCTCTAATCTGGAAAGAACTAGGGAGACTTGGTATTCTAAATCTGTGCCTGGAAAAGGTGATTTGTATGGCCATCAATTCAGCAAGCACTTCTGAGTCCTGGTTATTTGTGCTAAGCACTGGGGATGAAAAATGTACAGTGAAGACCTGGCCCCTGTAATGATGGACATTGCAGTCTAGCTGGGAAAATAAATAATGTTCAAGTAATATATAGCATAGGTTTATTAATGTAAATTATGGCCATTATGATCTTTTTCTATTATGTTGAATACAGAGTATTAATAGGGAAAGATTGAGAAACCTTAAGGCAGGCTCACTGAGATGAGGAGGAGGAGAATTGGAAGGGTATAAGGAGTCATGGAGGGAAGGGAGGAGAGTGGGTGTTTGAGGCACAAAATTCCCTTGGGTGAGAACTATTTAGTTACTAAAGGATCAAGCTGTTCACTGGGTTTAATGATTGGTTGACTGTGTTTCTTTGGGCAGAGGTCTATAATAGTCAGATTGCCCCTGTCTTTTAGTACTCTGTGTTTTGCATGTTTACATCTAGCTCTTGACTTCATCTTAGTTTGATGAGTAGGATAATGATGAATAGGATGGTAAGTAGTACCACTATGGAGATTTAAATTAGAAGAAAAACTTATTACTCATCATCTTTATTATTGTAAGATTCAGATATAGAGTGTTCTAATATGTTTCTTGCATCAAAATGTTTGATTACTTCTTTGAACAATATTATTAAATTTTATTATGATAAAATGAATTATTAAACTTTATTATTAACCTTGTCACTAGTAAGAAATCATAATTTTGTGGTTAAGAGCTCAGGCTATAGAGCCAGAGGATAAGGGTGCTTTATCCTTATCCTCTGGTGATGCACTGGGTGCCTCATTCACTGCCTTTTCCACATTGAGCAATAGCCTCTCCACACCATTGTTAGCTCATCTGCATAATGGGAGAATAATTGTTCCAGCCTCCTAGGATGGATAAAATGATACAGTCAAGTTTCTTGCTCAGCTGTCTTCTTTTATTTCATAAGAGGGTAAGAGGAGGCTTTTCTGTGTCCCTCCTTTGGAACACTTGAAACAGAGGGACAGGTTCTCAAAATTAGATTTCAGGCTGTCCTATTCAGCTTTCAGTCCATCTTGTACAGCTGAAGACCAAACCACAGTTTCACATAAACCTTTTCCTAATGGAAGGTAGTTGTTCACTTACTAATGCAAAGGCCTTGTGCCTTGGATGTGTGAGCCCTAAAAATACACTTCAGGGATAAAAATAGATCTCTTCAGAGTTCTGAGATGGTGCTTAATCAGAACCAGCTGCAAGCTGTCTAGAAAATGCAAGTTATATGAGCCAGATGGCTTTTGCCCTTTTGCTTTAGACAGCATGTAATTTGGATAACTACAGCTACAGTAATACATTTTGCCAGTCACACTGTTTGATAAACATATTTGTTGAGAACAGCCACTTCCAATTAGAGACACAGTAAAATGTTAATTTATTTTAATAATTTTTCCCTCTAGATTGGGACAAAGAATACTTTTAACAGGTTACAGAAATATCTGTTTAGAGGAGAGAGCACTGTTCCATTTACTGTGTGCCAGTGGTTAACTTCTAGGTTTGACAATTAAATTACAATGAGTATTCATTTTCCTTCTTAAAATTCAGTTTAATGATGAGGGACCATTGTTTTCCATATGTTAGAATTATGCTTGTTTTACCTGTAGAAGGATGGTTTGGCTAGTTTTCAGCTTTCTTCTACACAGATCTAATTACTATCAATCTGATAATAGTTATCGAATTATTGTTTGTCCACAGACCATTATTTATGTCTTATTTCTGGGGATTTTGCTTTCATTACCTTTGGTATTTTATCTATTAGCTGTATGTTACCATGACTGATTTTCATCTACTGAAGATGACTGCAGACATGGTCAATGATATTAGCTTTTAAATTTTATCCAGCTCTCAGTTGGCTCAGATAAAACAGCAAAGTTAAGTGTTTGTGGTTGTTCACACTCTTAAGACCTAAGCTCAACACAATAAAGTAAAGAAAATTAAAAAAAAAATTAAGACCTAAGCTTGGATTCAGCGTGTCTTTAAGACTTGTGAAACTGGCAGTTCTATTTTCACTGGTGGCATCAATTCTTGGAAAAGCATTTTGATGGCCTGGTCTCCCTTACATGTGATTAACTCTTCTCTACTTTATTTCTTGAGACATCTATCAGGCAGGAAATAATAGATTGCTAAGTACCTCTGACAAAGATACTTTGCCAACGAAGGTCTGTCTAGTCAAAGCTATGGTCTTTCAAGTAGTCATGTATGGATGTGAGAGTTGGACTATAAGGAAAGCTGAGCGCTGAAGAATTGATGCTTTTGAACTGTGGTGTTGGAGAAGACTCGTGAAAGTCCCTTGGACTGCAAGGAGAGTCAAACCAGTCAATTGTAAAGGAAATCATCCCTGAATATTCATTGGAAGGATTGATGCTGAAGCTGAAGCTCCAGTCCTTTGGCCACCTGATGTGAAGAACTGACTCACTGGAAAAGACTCTGATGCTGAGAAAGATAGAAGGCAGTAGGAGAAGGGGACAACAGAGGATGAGATAGTTGGATGGCATCACCGACTCAATGGACATGAACTTGAGCAAACTCTGGGAGATGATGATGGACAGAGAAGCCTGGCATGCTGCAGTCCATGGGAGTTGCAAAGAGTCGGACACGACTGAACGACTGAACTGAACTGAATGACCTCTGAAAGATCTCTTGTTAGCCATTTTTATGTCTTCTTTGGCGAAATGTCTGTTAAGTTCTTTGGCCCACTTTTTGATTGGGTTGTTTATTTTTCTAGAATGGAGCTGCAGGAGTTGCTTGTATATTTTTGAGATTAATTGTTTGTCCGTTGCTTCATTGGCTATTATTTTCTCCCATTCTGAAGGCTGTCTTTTCACCTTGCTTATAGTTTCCTTTGTTGTGCAAAAGCTTTTAATTTTAATTAGGTCCCATTTGTTTATTCGTGTTTTTATTTCCAATATTCTGGGAGGTGGGTCATGGAGTATCCCGCTTTGGGTTATGGCAGAGAGTGTTTTGCCTATGTTATCCTCTAGGAGTTTTATAGTTTCTGGTCTTATACTTAGATCTTTGATCCATTTTGAGTTTATCTTTGTGTATGGTGGTTAGAAAGTGTTCTAGTTTCATTCTTTTACAAGTGGCTGTCCAGTTTTCCCAGCACCACTTGTTAAAGAGGTTGTCTTTTCTCCATTGTATATTCTTGCCTCCTTTGTCAAAGATAAGGTGTCCATAGATGCGTGGATTTATCTCTGGGCTTTCTATTCTGTTCCATTGATCTATATTTCTGTCTTTGTGCCAGTACCATACTGTCTTAATGACTGTGGATTTGTAGTATAGCCTAATGTCAGGTAGGTTGATTCTGCCCCAGGACGTGGAAGCAACCTAGATGCCCATCAACTGACGAATGGATAAGAAAGCTGTGGTACACATACACAATGGAATATTACTCAGCATTAAAAAAAAATTCATTTGAAGCAGTTCTACTCTGATGGACGAAACTGGAGCCCATTATCCAGAGTGAAGTAAGCCAGAAGCAAAAACAACAATACAGTATATTAACACATATATATGGAATTTAGAAAGACGGTAACGAGAACCCAACATGCGAGACAGCAAAAGGAATGCAGATGTATAGAATAGACTCGTGGACTCTGTGGATGAGGGTAAGGGTGGGATGATATGGGAGAATGGCATTGAAACAAGTTAATTATCATATGTCTAATCAATCGCCAGCCCAGGATTGATGCTCGGGGCTGGTGCAGCGAGATTTCCTGGGGGGGAGGGAGGAGGGAGGGGGGTTCTGGAGGGGGAGCATATGTAAACCCATGGTGATATCATGACATTGTATGGCAAAAACAATAAAAAAAAAAGATCTCTTGTGTCATAAATCTTCTATAGTTAGTTCCAAGATTTCCAGCATTGTAAGATTAGTTGTCTCTCAGCAGTGTGTGTGTGTGTGTGTGTGTGTGTGTTTTCCTTCTTACCCAGTATAAAGAGGAGGGGATATTTCATGTACCGGGTTAATGGTGTTAGAACATAAACTTCACTATAATAATAGCTACAGGTTTATTTACTCTTCCTGTAGTATCAGGAGCTCTATTAATCACTTCATACATTATTGCTTCTAAACCTCACAACAGTATAACAGCATTACAAGGTGCATATTTTTATCCTGTTTTACAGATGAAGGAGCAGTGGCTGTGCAGTATAATTATTCAACATCATGCAGAAGTGTCAGAGTCAGAATTTGAAGCTTCTGTGGTTTCAATAGTCTGTCTGACTCAAGATTTTTAATTCCACCCATTAAGCTATGAAAAGTGTCATTTGACTTAGCCAGAGGTTTTTCTTTTTCTCCAGAGATAAATACATGCCTCTGCCCAACCTTGTATCACAGTGATACTCCTTGCAATTTATTTTAAACTCAGATTAATATGTGAAATGTTCTAATCTCTCTCACTCCACTTCATTAGATATATTATAATTGATGCAACTTAAAATTAAAAGTCATCATTGAGGAAAATCTCATTTTGGTACTTTTCTAGTATGTAGATAAGAATTATACTGATTGGTTCTGCTTGGAGAAACTTGTAAGCACTTGTATGACTTGAAATAGCATAGGAAGTGAATATTTGTGAAATTTACCAAAGTTAAATCCTACTTTTATGACTTTATCTAATAAACTAAATAGGAAATTCAGTAATGAATGCATCAGGTTGTAACTACCCATTATGTCACATGCAGCAGGAAATAAAGCATTATTTATAAAAACATCTTAGTTGTGGCTCTGTCTACCCAAAACAAACTGATGGATCATGGAAAAGATTTTATTATTCCTGACTTTTGGGAGAGATTATATTGTTGAGATTATTTATATAAGAGATTATAAAATGCTACTCCTGAAAGGATAATATAAAATAGTAGAAAAGCTTATGCTTAAGTCACTGTGGTTTAATAATGGGCTTATGCTGTTTCTCAGTGAATATTTGATGTTCTTTGGTGTTGTCTGGAAATGGATCAAAATATTATTTCCTAAAAAACTTATTATTTCTATTCTATTTATTATACAACATTATGCTTAAATGATTACTTAGCTCCCTTTTCATATCTCACACAGTTGTAGTCATGAATTTAAGTATAAACTCTGATACTTGTTTGTGATCAACTCTGATACTTTTTTCCAATTGAAAAAGCATTTCAACATCATTAGATGAAAGACATCA
Source organism: Antilocapra americana (assembly GCA_007570785.1). Classification (NCBI taxonomy): domain Eukaryota; kingdom Metazoa; phylum Chordata; class Mammalia; order Artiodactyla; family Antilocapridae; genus Antilocapra; species Antilocapra americana. Next base: position 19,861,577 of record ML661346.1, read on the forward strand.
TAAATAGCCAGGGGAAAATCTCACTTTTTTCTTTATGTAGAGATGTATGACTTGAAATGACCCAACAAGGCTGATTTAGTCAACATATACCAGTTTTCTGTTAATTTGTGAGGTGCTGTCATTGATGCAATGGAAGGAAAAGGATACATGAAAATCAGTTGCTGCAGCTTTGTCCACACTTATGCTAATGTGTGTGAATTATTTCTTTTTTCACTAGATGAAGGTTAGTAGCTTAAAAATTAGTGCACTTTGGTTTAAATGATTTAACAAGGAAATATCCAGCATCTAATGAAGTAACTATATCCTTACCCTCCAAGAGCTTTTGGCATTGGCAACAAAAGGAGGCCTTGTTCTTAGGTGACTTAAAACCTGCTCCCAGAATATTGTGACTTTTGGAGGTTAGTGATTCCAAAGAAAATAGGTAGATGAAGGGAAACCTTTTATTTTTTCTATCTTATGGGAGACTTGTTACCTTTGTTTTCCTGAAGAAAAGACAAGTACTGGAAAGTATGTTATATACCCTTGGGCTCCTTTAATGTATTCTAAACTGTTATTGTCAATCATATACATACATATGTAGACAATTTCTGAAACACATCTTGTTCCTTGAGAAGAGACATGTCATTTGTCTTGGTACATCAGATTTGTCATTTCTTCACTATGACTTCTCCTGTCCTGCACTCCTTCCAAAGGCCTGTTTCTGCCATTCTTTTTTCATTAGATTACCATAATTCTGTTTCTAGGTATGTAGCAGTATGATATGTGTGTGTGTGTTGGGGGTAGGGGTTGGTGGGTGGGTGAAGGTTGGTGGTGAGAGAGAAAAAGAGAGGGAAGAGAAGAGGAGAAAAAAAGATTGATTGAATGATTGGGTTAGTTGTATGTGAATGGGGCTTTTCCTGGAAAACTTTACAGCTGTTACTGTCATGTTGAAAGGGTTACCAAAAATCTCATTACTTTTAATGGATTTCAGTTAAATCTCCTGTTTTTAAAAGATAAGCAGTAATATTATATGCACATGTAGTCTGCCATTCCAGTATTCATAAATCTTGGTTCTTTTTCTGTTGTATTGGTAAGATTGGTAAGATTTTGGTAAAATTGGTAAGAATTTCATCCTAATGCTACTTAAGGGCATATGTACATCTGGATGTTATTGAAAATTACTTTGCTAAATGTTTAATAGGATGCTGACTAAGTTGAAGACAGAGAGTCCGTACTATATTACTGAATTGTTCTGGCTTACTAATATACAGACATGTAACCAGATGACTACGTATTTTTTTGAAGGGTAGTTCTGTTTTAATTGATCTTGACCTATTGATGTCATCAGATTATTAGGAGATTTCCCAGTAGTCGATCATTCTGGAGTTACTGAAATAAATTCAACTGGACATGTTTTATTATTATTTTAATATGCATCTGAGTTTGATGTGTATTTCATCTAATGTTTTTTTTTCTCTGTCTTCATAAATAATACTGACCTGCAGTTTCATGTTTTGTCAGCTTTTTTTCAAGTTTTAGTGTAAGTGTTATTAGGCCATCACTTCTGATCATACAGCTTGCACATTGTCACCTACTATATCATAATTTGTGTAGCTATGACAGTTTTCCTGATGAAAGTAGTAAAGTATCTTGAGGAAGGGACTTTTTCTTTATGAACTAGCAGAAAAGTGAGGGTTACTTTAACATCCTAAAATAGATTTTGAAGAGATATTTCCAAAATTCTCTATTCCTTCAGTGTTTAAAAGAATTAACTTAAAATCATTATGTTCTAGAAAGTTTATTTGGCAAAAGTTTACTTCAGTTTCTTCAAAATTCTTAGTCTGTTTAGGTATATATGCTACTCTTCTGGAAGAATCTTCTAATTTCATTGATTTTTTTTTTTTTTTTTTTTACCAACCAGTTATACATAGCATTTAAAAATTTTTTAAAGTCTCTTCTGTGTTAGTGACTTTATCTATTTCTAATTTTCTCATTTTACTTTTTGGTCTTTTTCTTAAGCATGTAGGATTGTCTTTTCTTTTCTTCTTTCCTTATTCAAATACCTTTGGCTTTATTTACTAGTAAATACATGTTTTACTGTTTTAAAAAATTAATAATTATTTTTATCTTTAGTAGTTCTTTCTTCCTGCTTTCATTAGATATAGTTTAATCTCTCTTTTTTTAAAAAGACTACTTGAATATATACATTGAATATTTAGTTAATTTTCTTTCTTATTGGTTGTGCTGGGTCTTTATTGAAGCACATGGGCTTTCTCTAGTTGCGGCAAACAGGGTCTTCTCTTCATTGTGATGCATCCTCATTGTAGTGACTTGCCTTGTTGTAGACCACAGGTTCTAGGCAAACGGGCTTCAGTAGTTGCGGCACCAGGGTTCAGTAGCTGTGGCTCATGGGCCCTAGAGCATGGGCCCAGTGGTTGTAGCAAGTGGGCTTTAGTTGGTTGGTGGCATGTGGAATCTTTCCAGACCAGGGATCAAACCCATGTCCCCTGAATTAGCAGGCAGATGTCTATCCATTGCACCTCCAGGGAAGTCTTTTTTTATTCTTTATTTGCAGATGGCCATCCCAGGCACCTTATAGGTTTTCTAATTTTAATAAAGAATTTATTTTATTGTTGATATAGGACCTCTCTGCTCCTTGACTAGCATATGTATGTTGCCTGTGTTAGAATCCTTTGGAAGAATTTAGCTTGAAAAATTGACAGCAGATTTAAATGTCTGCATCAGGATTACACTGACAAGCAATGTTTAGTGTTTTAAAATAATATTTTGTTCTCTGTATAATTTTAAAAGCAGTATGTATTATCCATAGAAACTTGGACTATACAGAGAAACATAAGTTGTCGTGACTGTGTAACAAATTGCCCTAAAATTAATAACTTAAAACAACAAAGATTTATTTTCTTACATGGTTTCTGAAAGTTAGGAATCTGGAAGTGGCTTTGTTAGGCTCTTCTGACTCTGTGTCTAATTAAGTTGCATTCAAGCCATTGGCTGGGGTCATCTGAAGGCCTCAGCAGGGTTGGAGGGCCCATTTCTAATACAGTCGACTCCTAGTTATTACAGAGAAGGCAATGGCACCCTACTCCAGTACTCTTGCCTGGAAAATCACATGGACGGAGGAACCTGGTAGGCTGCAGTCCATGGGGTGGTGAAGAGTTGGACTGCGTGACTTCACTTTCACTTTTCACTTTCACGCTTTGGAGAAGGAAATGGCAACCCACTCCAGTGTTCTTGCCTGGAGAATCCCAGCGACCGGGAAGCCTGGTGGACTGCTGTCTATGGGGTCGCACAGAGTCAGACACGACTGACGCGAATTAGCAGCAGCATAGTTATTGGTTGGAAGACTTAATTCCTCACTGGCTCTTAGCAGAAAGTCTTAGATCCTTGCCATGTAGGCCTCTTCACAGGGCTACTTTCTTCCCCCAGAGTGAGTGCTCCAAGAGAGTGAGGTAGAATGTGAGATAGAGAGCATCTTTCATGAACTACAAGGAGGAGTGACGTATTATCCCTTCTTCTGTATTCTGTTGATCACGCTTACCAACTTTGATACAGTGTGTGTGGGAGGTTATGATACAAAAAAGTAAATGCCAGAAGGTGGAGAGCTTTGGATCACCTTGAAAACTAGTTTCCAAAATACCTAAGGACATTAAATTACCTTATGGAACTCTTCAGAGAAACTACAGTCATAGACGGTGATGTAGGAAAATCCTGAACTCATTGGCTCCCATGGGCACAACACATCTACAGCTGCATATGGAAAAATTCTCTTTGAAAACTGGATGAACATAGAGTCTCCACAGCAAAGGATTAAAGGACAGCATTGAGACAGGTAGAAGAAACAGATAGGACTGGTCAAGAGAAAAAACACACCCTAGCTACAGTAATCCACAGTCAGGAAGGATCATGAAGATACATTTTGCCTGCACATTGAGGAATTTGAGCGTCACATCATGCACCCTATTTCGTAGGTCCTGCAGAGCAGAGATGAGCCTCCAAAATATCTGACTTTGAAAACCAACAGAGAATATCTCCAGAAAACTACAACTACAGGGAACAGATCATCTGTTCTTAAAAGGTTAAAAATGCAGACTCATTCAGCCTGAAAACCACAAAGACATCAGATTGATAAGTGCATGGGCCTTTCGTAAAAAGGACTCACTAATCCTGAATTGTCTACTGGAGATACAGGAGCCAGTTTGCATGTTCTTTGAGGTCTGAGACACTGGTGGGAGCCATTTTTGCGATCTTAGGCTATCTTGCCAATACCAGCACTGGCAGGCACAATTTTGGAATTCTCTCTTTAACCTGTTAATGCCAATAGGCACACCTCACTAAGAGCCCTGCTCACCCCTGTGTTTGCAGGGCCATCGAGGCCTTAAACCCACCACCAGTACCTGGCAGCAGCCTCAGACAAGCTCCACAGCTATTTAGGGGCCAGCCTCAGAACCAGCACCCAACAGTCCCCATGACTGGACTCTGCAGTTATTTCTGGGGGCCAGCTTCACCCACGAGGTTCTGGCAGCAGCCATGCCTCACCATAACAAGAGGGCTCGCATAGTCCATATAGGGGACACCCCTTGAATGCCTGGCTCTGGTGGCCAAGTAAGATTGAGCTTTTGAGCTCCATAGGACATCTCCTGTATTAACCATTCCTTCAACACAGGGAGGGGTAGCTGATTTACCTAATACAGAGACATAAACATAGAGAATAAGGCAAAATGATGAGATAGTAATATGTTCCAGAATAAGAATAAGGCAAAGGATATTATATGTGAAGCTCACAGTAACAAGCTAGAAACTTCTGATAAATGCACAGCAGAAAATGAGAAAGGAATCTAAACATAACAGTGAAGAAAACCACCAAAATGCAAAGGAAGAGAGAAAGAGAAGAAGGGAACAGAGGGGAACCACAAAATAGCCAGAAAACTGCGAACAAAATGGCAATAAGTATATACCTATCAATAATGAATTTAAATGACAATGGTTTAAATTCACCAATCAAAAAAGATAAAGTGGCTGAATATATATAAAATAAGAGCCAACAAACAAAAACCCATGACCAGATGGTTTTACTGGCAAATGCTACAAAACATTCAAAGATTTATTATCTTTTCTCAAACTCTTCCAAAAAATTGAAGAGGAAGGAAATCTTCCAAATGCATTTTACAAAGCCAGCATAACACTGATACCAGAACCAGACAAGAACACTGCAAAAAAAAGAAAATTATAGGCCAATACCCCTGAAGAAAATTGTTGCAAAAATCCTCAACAAAATATTAAATTAAATCCAACAATATGAAAAATGATTGTATGTCATGATCAAGTAGGATTTAATCAGTGGATGCAAAGATTGTTCAGATCTGCAAATCAGTTGTGATACATTGCATTAAGAGAAGGAAGGGTAAAAATCATGATCATCTCAATAGGTGCATGAAAAGTATTTGGCAAAATTCAACATCAATTTATGATTAAAAACTCTCAATAAAGTATGGAGAGAATATACCTCAGGATAGCAAAGGCTGTATATGATAACCCACAGTTGACATTATACTCAATGGTGAAAAGCTGAAAGCTTTTCCTCTAAGATTAGGAACAAGACAAAGATTCCTTCCCTTACTACTTTTATCCAACATAGTATTAAAAGTTCTGGACACAGCAGTTAGGTAAGGGAAAGAAATAAAAGACATCTAAATCAGAAATGAAGACATTAAACTGTCTTATTTGCAAATAATATGACACTGTATGTATAAAACCCCAAAGACTCCACCAAAAAACTATTAGAACTGATAACTCAATTTAACAAAGTTGCAGGATATAAAATTGGTATATAGAAATCTATTGCATTTCTATGCATTCATAATAAACTATCAGAAAGAGAAGTTAAGAAGACAGTCCTATTTGCATAAAAACAAGAAAATACATAGGACTAAATTTAACAGCAGAGATAAAAGACCTTTACATTGAAAACTCTGGCACTGGTTTAAGAAACTGAAGAAGACACAAAAAAATGGAATGATATTTCATGCTCATGAATTGAAAGAATTAATGATGTTAAAAGGTCTGTACTAACCAAAAGCCATCTACAGATTCAACGCAGGCCCTATCAAAATGCCAGTGGCATATTTAACACAACTAGAACAAGTAATTCTATAATATGTATAGAACCACAAAAGAACTTGAATAGCCAAAACAATCTTGAGAACAAACAAAGCTGGAACTTCCCTGGTAGCTCAGACTGTAAAGAATCTGCCTGCAATGTGGGAGACCTGGGTTCGATCCCTGGGTTGGGAAGATACCCTGGAGGAGGGCATGGCAACCCACTCCAGTGTTCTTGCCTGGAGAATCCCCATGGACAGAGGAGCCTGGCGGACTACAGTCCACGGGGTTGTAGAGTCGGACATGACTGAGTGACTAAACACAGCACTATGCTCCCTGATTTCAAATTATACTACAAAGCTGTAGTAATCAAAAATAATACAGCACTGGCACACATGGATCAATGGAATATAATTAAGAGCCCAGAAATTAACCCACACACATATGGATACTCTGGACAATTAATAGGACAAAGATGCAAAGAACATACAGTAGAGAAAGGACAGCCTTTTCAACAAATGGAATGAAAAACGTTAGAATGTGGAGAAAAGGGAATCACTGTACAATGTTGATGCGATTGTAAATTAGTATAGCCATTATGGAGATTTCTGAAAAAATTAAGATTAGAACTACCATACGACCCAGCTACACATTCTGGGTATTTATTCAAAAATGGAAAAATTCTAATTAGAAAAGAGCTCTTCACCTGTGTTCATTGCAGCACTATTTAGAATAGCCAAGATATGGAAGCAATCTAAGTGCCTCAGTGGATATATGGATAAAGAAGATGTGGTACACACACACACATATGGATAGACACACAGAGGAATACTACTAAGTTATAAAAAAGAATGAAACCCTGTCATTTGTGACAATATGAATGGACATTGAGGGAATTATGCTAAGTGAAACAAGTCAGAAGGAGAAAGACAAATACTGTGTGTCTTTGTTCATATATAGAATCTAAAAAAACAAAAGGAAGAAACAAGCAAAATATAACAAAAACAAACTCATAGAAACCAAGAACAGATTAGTGGTTACCAGAGGAGAAGAGGATTGGGGGTGGGCAACGTTAGTACTGGGGACCCACTGTGTGATGATGTAAGTAAACTAGACTTGTGGTTGTGATCGCTCAGCAGTGTGTACAGTTGTTAAGCTGTGCTACACTTGAAACTTAATAATGAGAGGTATCACCTTAAGTCCACTATCCACACATAGTGGATCTTTTAGGTTTCTCTTCCCCTTCCCAATGCAGATATGATCTTGAGCATTAAAAAAAACCCTTATAAGGGCTTATAATCTTTTCTCATAAAACAGCAGATCATAAACATTTTTCATGTTATGAAATAGTGTTCTAAAATAGAATCTTTATATGTTTGCTTAGTATCCGTTGTGTGGAGATGCCATAATTTATTTTTTACCAATCTACTAATGCTGTTTTATAGTTATATTTTTTGTATATGACTTATAAATTATTTATTAAATGTCTCTGTCCATAAATTCTTGAACACATCTTCTACCATTTACCTAAAATAAACTCTTAGAAATGTTACTGCTTGGTCAAAGCATGTAAATGTTTTAAGACTTCATACACATACTGCCAAAATACTCTCTGGAAATTTGCACCAAATCCATTTTCCCATTGATAAAGAGTACCTGGCTTCTTATATGATTATAAATATTAGGTATTATATTTGAAAAATAATAAGAGCCTAATAACAGTTGTAATTTTTATTTTTGGATTACTAATAAGGTAGGGGAATCATTTTAAGTCTTATTCCTGAGTCTATATCATATTTTTTCTTGATTTTAAGACATAAAAATTACTTTAAAAGAGGTAAATAGTTCTCTTTGAAAAATGTTGTTTTGTTTTCTTTGAAAATATGTATTATTGAATTTTTCCATTTGGGCTACACAATAAGAGTGTTTTTCAGTGAACCTGGAAATTTTGGAAAATAACTGTATAACTGAAGCACCTTTAAAGTGCTCATCAATTAGTTTGATGGTTACTAAAGTTTCCCTAATTTATATTTTACTGTTAGAACATTTTCTAGAATAATGGGTTAAAAATGTGAAGATGCTTTTTTGTTGTTGTTTTCATCAGTCTGTCAAAATTTGGTGAGTGTTGAAGAACATTCATCCGGGATTAACATGTGACTGAGAGTTGTCTACTCAGAGAAAAAAAAAGAAAGCACTTTCAGTATTTCCATGTGATAGAATGACTGTTAGTGCTTAAAATTTCCTGACCAGTACTTTCATATCACTGGTGTTCCTAGTGTTGTACCAAATAAACTAACTTGCTCAACAGTTTTCTGGACCTCAAAAAATGTTAATTTGATATCTTGATGAAAATTGATTTTAAACTTAAATGTCTGTAAGAGGCTTAGGCACCATAAGAACACATTGGCAGACGGGACGGCGTAGAGCACAGCAGAGGTACCTTGGAATCTAAAGGTCTTTAGTTGACACTCAGTTCTTGCTCACTTGCCTTGTTGTCTTGGCTCTTTCTGCTTCTGTTTTCTTACTAGTAAAAAAGGAGTAAAAATGACTACTTTGCTACATTTTTTTCAAAATTATGTAATATACACATAGTGTCTGGCACACACAAGTACATGATGTGTGTATGAAGCAACAAGACTAAATGCAGAAATATATATTATTCTTGGAAAGCAATATCTTCACAAGACCTAAACAAAATGAAAAATTCAGTGTTTTGTATGTAAATATTAAATTTATGCCATAATTCTGACCAAGGATTTATGTGATGGAGGAAGGCATTGAGAAATGTTTATTTTTGTACTAGTGAGGAATTCTGCTGTTATTATACTTATTATAAAAGTTTTCTAAGTTATTCAAAATAGAATCATAGTTGCCATGATCTCTCCTATGAATTGAGGATGATGCCATTCAAAGCAACCATAGGCTAAGAGGATGAACATAAAAATGAAACTGATATATATGATAAATTCTGTGGCACTAACTCTAAGATATAAATATATCTACATTCATGATTTTGCTGAGGGGAGGGTAGGTCTCAGACTGTATTTGAAGAATTGATGGACTTGCACAAGAGTAAGGGAGAAGTGTCCTAAATGTGAGGATGGCCTGGACACCTGCACAGTAGCTGATATCGGTGTCATGTTCTGCCACGGGCACACTGACCTGACTTAGGTAGAGAATCCATGTTTGGGATTCAGTATGGACAGGGAAGGTGTCATCAGAATACTGAGAACCTTGATCATCAGGCAGAAGAGATTAAGCAGACATAGATCAGCACTTCTGTAACTGAAGAAGTAATGCTGCTGGGGTTTGGCAGACGTGGGGAGAAGTGATGCAGTGTTTCTGACATAATCCAGATGCAAAGTTGCATGCTGAAAACTCAGCAATCCAGGGATGCAGTGATCAGTTTCTATACACTGGAACCATTATTTCTCTTCTGCTCAAGAGGTTTCCCATGGTGTTTCTTGTTATTCCCTTAGGAATATATTTTTTCAAAGGGCCGGGGAGGGAGGGGAAAGGGAATTAAAATGTGAGACCATTGGTTAATGGTTACTTACCTTTGGTTGATTGTATTGTTTTTTTTAGCACTTTATTTTTCAAGTAGGCCAATAAAAAGTGTGCTTTGACAGTTATATAATGATACAGTTATAATTAGTGTAGTATTTCACAATCTCTTTTCTTCCATGGTATACTCACTATGAATTATCCTAAATGCAGAAAGCTGGAAAGGAAGTAGTATTTTTTTAAGCTCCTCTGTTGTATTGTGCATGTTAACCTCAGCATAGCATTTAGTATCCAACATCCTTATAAAGCTCATAATATTATTCCCATTTTACTGATGGTGTACAGTAAGCTTTCTCAGAATTAGACATCTGGTTGAGTGTTTGTGTGGAATGCTCTGTTTTGTAACATGACGCTTCCTAAGAGAATGTGGAGATGCACAACTTTTGGCAGGAGAAATGAACTCTAAACTAAGAACTGTATTGTTCATTTTTTAATGACATAGAGATAAGGAAGTCAGTCTCCCTTGGAGGACTCCAACTTAATTCTTACTGTGGGTATAATATCTGGTCATAGGGCTGTTCCTCTGTTTCCTGAGGAAGTGAAATTTTTCACTAAATTTGGTGGTGGCCTTTCATATTTAAATATAGTAATAGCTTGCTTTAGTAAAATGTTGAAAAGTGTGGAAAATGCAAAGTATTTGATTTTAAGAAGATTATAATGCTCTTCATTGTTGAAAAAGATAATCAAGTTTTATTTCTACTGTAATAATCATGAATTTTCAATATAACTATAGTTTCTGAAAAAATGGATTAATTTATTATTAATGATAAGAAATGATTTTCCTTCAAATTATGATGAAAAGGTAAGCTTTAGAAAACTTCTTAATTTTAAAAGTATAAAAAACATTTTAAAAGTTGAATTAAATTGAACATATTTTTGTTACTAAGATTTCTCTAAATCTTCTTCCTGCTATGGATTATAATTTTTGGTTTCAAATATTAATGGAGATGTTACTTGCATATTAAACTCTGAACTGAGAACCATGCTTGTGAATTCTTTTTTAAGTGGCACTTTTAATTGCAGTTCTTTTTAAAAAGGAAGCTAACACTTAAGTATATATTAATTCTTGACAAGGACCTTATTGAACCTAAGTAAAAGATATTTTAAAAAGGCAGGTAACTGTTAGCGGAATGTGAGAAACTGTAACTAGGCTAGTAATTATTACACAAAATTCTTAATCTTTTTGTTTTTCCAAAGTGGAAGTGTACAATTTTTGTTATTATAAAGCAGTCTTAAACATTAGAAACTATTTAGGTAATACTGAATGGAATAAATTGAAAAGTGAAATCTTCCGAAAATCTTACCTTACTTAGATGATCACTGATTAGAGTTTAATATATATTCTTTCAGAACTTTTTCTTTGGAAATTATAAACCTATATTGCTATCTACATATTTTAAATAATTGATAATACATACTACATATACTTGAAGAAGGAAATGGCAACCCACTCCAGTAATCTTGCCTGGAGAATTCCATGGACAGAGGAGCCTAGCAGGCTACACTCCATGGGGTTACAAAGAATCAGGCATGACAGAGCAACTATCACTCACTACATATACTATTCTTTAATTTGCTTTTTCTTATTGAATATTGATCTACTTTCTGCTTCAGTAATTACATATTTACCTCTTTGGTTATTTATTTGTTTTGCTGTTTTAACAACAGTGTGAAGAAAGACCTGTTTTTACACATTTTTTTAGGGTAAATCATGCCAAAAGAATTGTTAAGGGAAAGGTTATGCATACTTAGATTTCCATATTTCTTCATAAACTGCTCCTCTAGCAATTTCACCAATTTATTCTCTCATCAATATTACACGAGAAAGTTCTTTATTGACTTATTCTTTTATAATGGTGCGAACAATCAATTTTTACTAATCACAGAAGAAAAAAGAAATATATTTCTCTTTGAAAAACTGTTATTGTAAGACTTTAGATTTCTCTTTGGTTCGGTTCAGTTCAGTTCAGTTCAGTCGCTCAGTTGTGTCCAACTCTTTGCAATCCCATGGACTGCAGCATACCAGGCATCCCTATCCATCACCATCTCCCAGAGTTTACCGAAACTCATGTCTATTGAGTCAGTGATGCCATCCAACCATTTAATCCTCTGTCGTCCCCTTCTCCTCCTGCCTTCAATCTTTCTTAGCATCAGGGTCTTTTCAAATGAGTCAGCTCTTCACATCAGGTGGTTAAAGAATTGGAGTTTCAGCTTCAACATCAGTCCTTCCAATGAATACATGACTGATCTCCTTTAGGATGGACTGGTTGGATCTCTTTGCAGTCCAAGGGACTCTCAAGAGTCTTCTCCAACACCACAGTTCAAAAGATTGAATTCTTTGGTGCTCAGCTTTCTTTATAGTCCAACTCTCACATCCATACGTGACTACTGGAAAAACCATAGCTTTGACTAGATGGAACTTTGTTGGCAAAGCAATGTCTCTGCTTTTTAATATGCTGTCTATGTTGGTCATAACTTTTCTTCCAAGGAGTAGGCATCTTTTAATATCATGGCTGCAGTCACCATCTGCAAAGATTTTGGAGCCCAAAGAAATAAAATCTCTCACTGTTTCCACTGTTTCCCCAACTATTTGCCATGAAGTGATGGTACCAGATGCCATGATCTTAGTTTTTTGAATGTTGAGCTTTAAGCTAATTTTTTCACTGCCTTCTTTCACTTTCATCAAGAGGTTCTTTAGTTCTTCTTCACTGTCTGCCATAAGGGGTGGTGTCATCTGAGGTTATTGATATTTCTCCTGGCAATCTTGAGTCCAGCTTGTGCTTCATTCAGCTCAGCATTTCTCCTGATGTACTCTGCAGATAAGTTAAATAAGCAGATGACAGTATACAGCCTTGACATACTCCCTTTCCTATTTGGAAACAGTCTGTTGTTCCCTGTCCAGTTCTAACTGTTGCTTCCTGACCTGCATACAGATTTCTCAAGAGGCAAGTCAGGTGGTCTGGTTTTCCCATCTCTTGAAGAATTTTCCAGAATTTGTTGTGGTCCACATAGTCAAAGGCTTTGGCATAGTCAATATAGCACAAATAGATATTTTTCTGGAACTCTCTTGCTCTTCAATGGTCCAGCAGATGTTGGCAATTTGATCTCTGGTTGCTGATCTCAGCTTGAATGTTTGGAAGTTCACGTGTTATTGAAGCCTGGCGTGGAGAATTTTGAGCATTACTTTACTAGTGTGTGAAATGAGTGTAATTGTGCAGTACTTTGAGCATTCTTTGGCATTGCCTTTCTTTGGGATTGGAATGAAAACTGACTTTTTCAAGTCCTGTGGCCACTGTTGAGTTTTCCAAATTTGCTGGCATATTGAGTGCAGCACTTTCACAGCATCATCTTTCAGGATTTGAAATAGCTCAACTGGAATTTCATCACTTCCACTAGCTTTGTTTGTAGTGATGCTTTTTAAGGCCCACTTGACTTCACATTCCAGGATGTCTGGCTCTAGTTGATGATCACACTATACTTTTTTGTATAGTTCTTATGTATATTCTCATTACCTGTTTTTAATATTTTCTGCTTCTGTTAGGTCCATACCATTTCTGCCCTTTATTGTGCCCATCTTTGCATGAAATGTTCCCTTGGTGTCTCTAATTTCTTGAAGGGATCTCTAGTCTTCCCCATCCTATTGTTTTCCTCTATTTCTTTGCATGGATCACTGAGGAAGGCTTTCTTATGTCTCCTTGCTATTCTTTGGAACTCTGCATTCAAATGCGTATGTCTTTCCTTTTTGTCCTTTGCCTTTTGCTTCTCTTCTTTTCACAGCTATTTATAAGGCCTCCTCAGCCAACCATTTTGCCTTTTTGCATTTCTTTTCCTTGGGGATGGTCTTGATCACTGCCTTCTGTACAATGTCACGAACTTCCATCCATAGTTCTTCAGGCACTCTTGTCTATAGATCTAATCCTTTGAATCTATTTGTTACTTTCACTATATAATCATCAGGGATTTGATTTAGGTCATACCTGAATGGTCTAGTGGTTTTCCCTGCTTTCTTCAATTTAAGTCTAAATTTGGCAATAAGGAGTTCATTATCTGAGCCACAGTCAGCTCCTTGGGAACAGCTGTTGTCATATGCCATATCTCTCCTAACATACTTATTTTTCATACTGATTTAAAGGACTTTTAATATATTCTGACATGTGCTGTAAATATGGTTGTGTCTTGGTATCCACAGTGGCTTGGCTCCAGGACTCCTTGGATACCCAAATCCAGGAATGCTCAAGTCCCTTATGTAAACTGGCGTGGTATACTGGGCCCTTTGTATCTGCAAAATCTGCATCCATGGATACAGAGGGCCGACTGTGTTTACATATATTTTATCTCTACTTTTATTGTGATATTTGGTGCAGAAATATACTTTAAAACTTGTCGTATGCACACGTCATTCTTTTTGTTTATGGTTTCTGGATTTTGTTTCCATGCTAAGAATAAAAATCACAACTAACTTTATTGGTGCCTAAGCATTTCATGTGCACATTCTCATTGAATCCTCACAACAACTCTATGAATAGGATCTATTAATCTTCTTTTCATAGATGATAGGTAGGTTACTTGGTTTAGTAACTTATTCAAGTTTACAGAGACTTCTGTGTTTTGAGCGATAGTGCCACAGTTCAAAGACAAGCAGTCAGATGTCTCCCTAACCCCAAGATTAATGAAACAAACAACAAAAATTACCTTGTTGTTTCTGATTATTGTTTATAAAAGTTTAAATATAATAATTACAGTGGAGTTAATTTTTTCAACACTGTGAGGTAACTATTTAATTTCAAATCATCTTATACTAAATATATGTTTAAAGTAAAAGTATTAGTTGCTCAGTTGTGTCCAGCTCTTTGCGACCCCCTGCACTGTATGTAGCCTGCCAGGCTCCTCTGTCCATGGAATTCTCCAGGCAAGAATACTAGAGTGGGTTGCCATTCTCTTCTCCAGATTTTCCCAACCCAAAGATCAAACCTGAGTCTCCGGCATTCCAGGCAGATTCTTTACCATCTGAGTCACCAAAGATCTATCTATCTATCTATCTATCTATATATCTATCTATCGGTGACTCAGATATATATATATATATATATATACATACATATATATACATATATATATATGCATGTGTATATACATATATATATGCATGTGTTTGTAGACTTTTTATTGCAATAATCATATTATTTCCCTGCTAATATTATACTGTTTAAATTACTCTAGTTTAAAGTAATTTTCATATGTAAAAGAAAAGTCTCCATTTCTATTTTTCTCTTTAAAATTCCTCTTCATTATTCTTACACACTTTTTTTTACAGAATCAGTACATTAAATTCAGTTTGCAGATTCTCCTTTTAAAATAGTTTAAAGGTAAAGCAATTATCCTCCAGCTGAAAAATAAAAAAGAAATTGCAGTACTTCTAATTGGACAGTTAACATCTTTATGTTATTGATCATTCTGTTCATGAAAATAGTATGTCTTTTAATGAACATTTTTAGCAAAGTTGTACAGTTGTCTTCATTTAAGTTTTGGACATTTTAAGTATATTCCTGGATTTGATCTTGATTGTGCTGGTTCTCCTTCAAATTTATAATTGTGCGTCATTGTGACAGGGCTTCCCTGGTGGCTCAGTGGTAAAGAATCTGCCTGCCAATGTAGGAGACTTAGGTCTGGAAGATCCCCTGGAAAAGGAAATCACAACCCATTCCAGTATTCTTGCCTGGGAAATCCCATAGACAGAGGAGCCTGGCAGGTTATTGTCCATAGGGTTGCAAAAACGCTAGACATGACTGAGCTACTAAACAGCAACAGCAGCACTGGGACAGGGATGTATGTTACTTATCATAAATGTTTAGTAATCTGATTTCCATTTTGTGATTATTATAGTAGTTCATATCCTCTTTTTGTATACTTAGTGTCAGAGAGTGAGAAATAGTTTCAGTATCTTGATAGCCCAGGACTACTTAATGAGTTACTATCATGTTAAAATCCAGTTTTCTTGTAGCTTGTACGAGTCATTCATATGCACATGATTATTAGTTGATTTGGGTTCTGGCCATCCATTTAAAATTTTATTTGAAACTACAGTGTCTTTCAGGGACCTAAATTCTTCAGAATCAAACAGTAAGTCATGTAGGCTCATTCAGGTAGTCAGAATTTCACATTTAAATTGTCAGAACAAGTATTTTTAGTTCTAAGTGAACAGGTTTGAATTTTTTTCCCAATTTTTGCATGCTTCTGTCATATATGTAGGTTATAGAAAGATTTCTGTATTCCCTTCAGATTGAGGACCACAGTAACATCACACCCATTCACATGCAGAAATTTTTTGTTATTCTTTTCATTGCTGCTTAGTCTCAGAAAACCAAGAGGAGGGAGGCCTTAGTTTACATTTTCTCTACAGAACCTTACCAAAGACTGTAGAATTAGAAGTGAATGGAGAGTGTCTTAGAAATTCAATTTCAAAAAGAAATATGAGGCTGGAAAGTAATTATAGTAGTGAAAGAAGGCCAGAGGGAGCCAGACAGAGGAGAGAAGATAATGAAGAAGAAATGAAATGGAAAAAGATGGAGGTCTTTGAGGCCCACACTGACTTCCACAGAATACATGAGAGGAAGTGGAGGCTATAAGGGATAGAAGAGGAAGAAAGGGGCATGACAGTATGAAAAAAATGCAACAAAGTAAAGTTGATGAAAATTTAGTAAAACTGACTTATCCTTGCAGATATAGTTGGCTTAAAAAAAAAAAAACAACTAAAAAACAAATCCCCCACCAGTCCTTTCCTTTAAACTGCTTACTATCTAAAAAAGGAAGTTGTTGATTTCTTTTTAGCAGGCTATTTTGGTATTGCATTTTGAAGATTTCTTCATGGAACATTAGGATGTTTTACTACCTGACTGAAAATGAATAAACAGAACTGGAGAATTTCTGCTTTGCACATTTCTGCAGCTTCATTATATCCTTATATAGGTAAAGAGAGAAGTTATACACAGAGTATGCCAAAATGACCACATGCTTCACACTTGCACTACCTCTTTTTATGAAGCTAAATTTGGAGTTTTCAAAACCTCCTGTTTAAAAATACATCCCAAAAGACTTCTGCTTATTGCACATTTTGTTCCTGTCCTGTATGAGTTAGATCTTCATTTACCATTCTTTGTAGAATGTTTTTCCTTTGTCATAAATTCAAAAGAAAGATATTGACATATAATCCTTTACTATGTTTTACTCAGTAGCACCATAATTCTGAAATTTTGAGGAGACATGTATATATTTTCTTCAAGTATAGAGATAAATTTTATAAGAATGTTTAATTATGTATTCATGCATATACATGGACTCTTAAATATGATTGAATGAATAAAAATGAAGTTGCCACAAATTAGTTTATGCAGGCCATTCTCCACTTAAAAATAACACATACTTTATAAGAAAAAACATTTTCTGACAGATACTTTTATTATATGATTTATATCTTCCTGTTAGATTTCATCATGAAGTTATAGGTTTAGTTCTTTAAATTGTAGTATACTTAATTTACAATGTGTCATTTTCAGGTGTGCAACAATGATTCATATGCATAGATATGTATAGCTGGAGATGTATATATATGTGTGTGTGTGTCCTTTTCAGAGTTTCCATTAGAGATTATTATAAGATGTTGAATATAGTTCCCTGTACTATATAATAGGTCTGGATTTGTTTAATCAAAGGGAAAGTTTGTCCCCTGATTTTAAATAAGTCATACTCAGGAATGTATCAGTCCTGTTGAAGGACTTAAGTATAAAATAGTAATTTTATAAATTTATTAGGAAATATATCTTGTGCTCAATAAAAAATTTAAAATTATAGTTGAGAATTCCAGAAGCTCTCAAAATATAATGATTAATCTCTTTTAACTTTAGTCATAATGTAATTCATTAACCTGTTATTATACTTTCCAAAATGCTAACTTGCCTCTCTTCACTCTCTTGAACTGTACTAACATTTCTATGGTTTATTGTATGTTCCTGGATAACACAAATGTAGAATATGTACAAGTTTAAGGTTGAAGTATTGGTGAAGTTGCCCTTTGAACTATTTTCTAAGTGTGTGATTTTTCTGCAGTGAACTAATGGATGAAAATGAAAATCTTCAAATTAGTGAGTTCTTAATGTGCTAGCTCATTGGTTTCCAATTTGTGGGTTATTTTAAATAGAGTGCTATTATTAGAAATTTTAAAAGTATATCAACTTGATGTCAAGAGTCGAAAACTTATTAGAAAAAGTTGGATAGGGTTTGGAAGTAAAAAGTGTATTAAAAGTAGCTACAACTTAATTGGTGGTAATAGCAGTGCCAGAATAGTGGATAATATGGAAAGATGGCATCTGTTTATTTCTTTATTCAATAAACAACAATTTATGTAGCACCTACTATTGACCAGGCTCTTGCTGGGTTGCATGGAGTATAACAGTAGACCAGACATATAATCCTTATCTTTCTAGAATGTGTATACTATCACCAAAGATATCACATGATTAATTATAATTTGGGGGTCTTGAGTGTTCCCAGTAAAAATCACTCATTGTCCCTGCCTGAAATGAAATGAGAAATGTAAGAATAGAGCCTGGAGGATGAGAAGCAAAAACATTTCCTTTATACTGATACAGCTGGTGTTAAGAGTGTGCAGGAAAAGTGGGCTTTCTAATATTAAGAGATTTACTCATAGTGTTCCTGCAGGGAGCAACAGCAGGCTCCTCTACAAAGAGAAGCAAAGCACATATTCCCTGTGGGTAAAATGGCTCCCAGGAAGAAAAAGGAGAGAGACTCTGTGTTGCCGCTTTAAAAAAAACTCACCAGGTCAGTCTTTCCTCCTTCTATGAGGGAAGAGTTGTAGTGTCCCCCCGGTAATGCTCCTTCCCCGTGAGAGAAACTTCTGGAGTGGAGAAGAAGCATGTCTGCCTCTCTTCCCAACAAAAGAACAGTAATAACGTTTGGTAAGTTAGGGTTGATGAGAAAGGAAGCATGGACTACTGTGGGAACCTAACCTAGTCTAGGACCTCAGTGCAAGTGAGATTTAAGCTGAAGGAATAAGGGGTCATACTGGGAAAGATTTTTTGGACAAGATGAGAGGTATCTAGATATATCTATGGAATTCAATGCTATTCAGCTTGGCTGGTCACAGCCTAAACTGTGGCACAAGGAATGGAGCTGGTGTGTGAGCTCTGCCCAAACCTCAAAGTTCATTGTGAGCCAAATGCAGGTGAATAAAGGACAACTGGAAACATTTGGAGAGTTTCAAATAGAGCAGTGACATAATCCAATTGGTGTTTAAGGAGAACTTCATTCTGGCCTGAAGGGAAGTAAAGGTGGAAGGAAAGAGACCTATTAGTGACATGCAAGGAAAGGAGGTTTGTGGCAGGAGATGTTCAGGAGATCAGATAATTTTGTACATTTTGGTTTTGAAGGGCAAGACATTTAAGTAGAGAGGAGAGATGATTAGTGGGCTGCATACATAGAAATCAGTTTTGAATGCTATATTTGAAATATTGATTTGTGAATTTATGTCAAGCTAGTGTAGTCATGAATTTAATTAGACTTCTCATCTTCTGTTAGAAACTTTCTAATATTAATACTTTTGAATATTTTCTTTAGTTTTCTTTAAAACCCAGTTAATTGAATGAAACTTAAGATAGTTTTTGAAAGAACGCATGCAGTTTCGCTGTTTACTGCCACTGTTTACTACAAGGTGCTGTTGATGTTTATTAAGAGTTCTGATTTATGGCAGAACAAAGGAAAGTTAAGTTTATTTTTGAAAAAGTACATTTTCATTGAAACTGAACTTGCTAAAAGTGCATAGATTACCTAAAATGTGTAGTCCAGCCAATTTTTCTTAAATGCTACAAAAATACAGCTATTTAAAGGCTGCTTTATTTCAAAAGATAATAATTTATTATTAGCATTCTTCTTAGGTGTAAATAAAGAGCCTGGAACTATATCTGATAAAACTTCAAAATTTATATGAGAAAGATAATCTTAATGCTACCTGGCTGAAGGTCCCTCAGCATCAGCTAACATTGCAGCCTACTGACTGTTATCATTTTTCCTCTGTGAGAATATTATCATATTATTATCTTTACAGCTTTTGTATCGTGTCATAAAAGCTTCCAAATAATTTTTTTTCCTAGTACTTTGGGAAATTTGTGTTCTTGATTTGGAATAGTATGACCTTTTAGTAGTTACCAGATGAATTGTATGCTTTGAATATGACTTTTTCTAAACTATTTTTTATACCTTTAAAAAATTTGTCTTCCCTTGTGTTATAATAATTATATTTAAGTCTCATGACAGTCTTCTTTAGTCTACATATGATCAAAAGATTTGTGTATCTATACAGAATAAAGCAAAATAAATTTTGCTGGACATGGCATCTTGTGGATTGAATTTCTATAGCCTGCAGTTCCCAATCACTGTGCTTTATCTGGTGGAAATATTAATGTTTGATGTCAAAAGAATTGCAAACACCTTTAAACCCACTTTTAGTTCCAGGCACTTTCATAAAATAAAAGTGGTTGCTGAATGCTCTAAGAATTTACTATTCCTATTCTAGTTTTCATTATTTTTATTGTTGCCAAGTGTTTTTTAATAAAGAAAAATTATGCTTATAAATAACTTCGTTATTATTTATAGATAACTTTATCATTAAATAAAACAAATGAGTTTACTGAAAATGAGGCTTAAAACAATGTTTGTCATCAGTATGTACTCCTTTGATTAAAAAGCATTTTATAATACCACATCCTTTAAAACACAGTTTCACCCATACAGTAATCCCTTTGTTCTCTGTCATTGTTATAAAGGAAACCTGTGACATTAGAGGGAAATATTTCTAGAAAAAAATAGGCAAATTATATTTCCTTCCTTCTGAGGAGGATGCCTTGAAAGCTCAAGCAGACTGTGGGATGGGCCCAACAAGTGAGAAATTCAAGAAAGGAGCTGCAGTCTAATGACTTCTTCTTTCCCTGCACACCTTTTCTCCTTTTACCCTTTCTCTCTCTTTGATTCTGGGATCAACATGAAAATGTGTATGCCCTCCTACTCTTATTTTTATGCTTTCAGTAGGAGAAAGGCTGGAATTAGCACTATGACTTCAAGCTCAAGAAGAGGGTTTAGTCTGAGGAAATTTAGCTGAACAAGAAAATGTTTGCAGCCTTCTGAACTAGTCCTGTTATCTTTATGAGTCCATGAGGTAGTAAAGTAGAACTACCATTAGCTTACAGCCTACAGCCATGTGAGCCTGTCGTTCCGAAGGGACACTGTGGGGAGGTCAAAAGTCAGTATGACCCATGAAGGCTTTGTGGATTATGGATTTTATACAGTTTGGGGGCCCTCTTTAAGAAAAGGATACAAAATTACAAATAAAAAATTAGTGAAAAAGTCTTGGAAGGCACCTATAGGCAAGTAAAGGGCCCTGAACTTAAGCTTTATGAATTCACAGTGCATTCACCTCTAGCTTCACACATGTTAAGTTCAGTTCTGAAGTGATAATAAAACTTCACCTATTCAGTTAAATTCTGAGTTGTTAATAAAGCTAAGTATTTTAGAATAAGTTTAATGATATCACATATTTAGTAATATCACATTAATAATTTAATAATGTCACATTCTTGGAGAAGCCTTCTCTGATTCCTTCCTTTATAATTTTACTGTGTCACACTTAAACAGTGTAGTAATTATACACTTCTTTTTCTCTGTTGCCCATGAGATTCTAAGCTACAGGCAGGCTGAGATATCTTTCCCAGTGATACATCTCTTGTACGTAGTACTGAGTTTGGAAGATTGTAGTTGGTTAAACTAGGATGGAAGGATACCGGGATCATGGTAGCTTCAGGCACCTTTGAACAGCAGCTCCAGTGTTGTACTTGATGTGCTAACAGAGGCGTCTAATGCAGAAACAGTTTTAATCAATCATATGGACAGCAACTGCCAAGTTCTGTTTTACTTGATGTGTTATATATGGGAAAGAGATCTTTCAGTTATGTGCAAAAATGTATAAAGAACAAAGTAGGAGTCTGTCCCTCTGGTAGGAAGGAGTAATTATAACAGATTTGAAGACAGAATAAGGTACAGAATGGCCTCTGAGGATATTTTACTTCTCTTTGAACACATTTAAAAATATATCTCTTAAAACAATCAGTTCAAGGGGAAAACATGGAAGGCGTAATCCAGAGATCAAATTCTTCAGTGTGATGAAGCTGCATTTCATGTAGCTGGACAACTGATTTTAAATCAGTTGCCTGTTTACAGAGTTTATTGCTAAGACATCTAACTGTATCTAAAACATTATGATAAATGTTATTTCTGATAAAAGATGTCTTGAACTTAAATATGTGAAGGGAGGAAAATAATGACTTTTCCTTTTTGAAAATAAAAATGCTATTGCTTATGTTTAGTATTTACAGAATTAAAGATTGGTGGGTTTGGTGAGGGGATGTTATATATCCATGGTGAATTATTTTTTATAATGAAAATGTAGGATGAATTCTGAAAATGCTGTACTTCATATTGCCAAAGGAGAAATATCCTTTAGGGGCTTGTATAACAATTAGCTGTACGAAAGGTGACAGGACTGGCCATGTAGTTTGCTGTGCCCAGTAAGAAATGAAGATGTAGAAACACTTACTAAAAAATCATTAAGAATTTTGAGATGACAGAGCAGAGTGTAAACCAAGTTTGGGGCTCTTCTAGGCTTGAGGTGCTGGGTTGTGCAGCTGCATGTGTCACACACCCATGAAACTGATCATGCAAGATGCCTTTGAGTGGTTTCTGAAAGCTTCTGTTAAGGTCCTTACTCATTATTTTGCCTGGTCAGTTATACAGAAAGGTTCATATGATGAATTCCTCTTTGATCACAGCATCAGAACAGTGTTCATTACCCTAAACGACCTGTGAAGTTCCTCTGAATAAAAGAGTTCAGCTTTTTACTCAAAGAGGGTTCTTCTCTCTGGGTTTTCTGATGTCATTTCTTCTTTATTATTTGACTTTGGTTTTGTATTCAGTATTTTTTTTTAAATTTTATTTGTTCATTTATTTTCTTTACATTATCGTGTTGGTTTTGCCATACATTGACATGCTTTTGATCTTTTGTGCTGGAAGCCATCTCGAATCCTCTCTTGGAAGTAGGTGAAAAGCTTAAATAAATAACATTTTAAAAAGTGATTTTAAAACTTGATTTTAAAAGTCTATCATCATCTAGGTAGTGAGTTTGGGCTCAGCATGCACACACTGCTATATTTAAAATGGATAACCAACAAGGTCCTAATATATAGCACAAGGAACTCTACTCAGTGTTATGTGGCAGTCTAGATGGGAGGGGAATTTGGGGGAGAATGGATACATGTATATGTATGGCTGAGTCTCTTTACTGTCTACTTGAAATGATCACAACATTGTTAATTGGCTATACTCCAATATAAAATAAAAATTTAAAAAGAAAAAAAAGTAGTAAAGACAAAAAGTAAAAAAAAGAAAAGAAAAAGCCTGTCATCATCAACATTATTTACTGGGTGCAGTAATAGCTCAATTAATGAAATTAATGTTTTCTAGTAGTGTAATGGTTTATTCAGTTCAGTTCAGTCGCTCAGTCATGTCCGACTCTTTGCGACCCCATGAATCGCAGCACACCAGGCCGCCCTGTCCATCACCAACTCCCGGAGTCTACCCAAACCTATGTCCATCGAGTTGGTGATGCCATTCTGCCATCTCATCCTCTGTCGTCCTCTTCTCCTCCTGCCCCCAATCCTTCCCAGCAACAGGGTCTTTTTCAATGAGACACCTCTTCGCATGAGGTGGCCAGAGTATTGGAATTTCAGCTTCAACATCAGTCCCTCCAATGAACACCCAGGACTGATCTCCTTTAGGATGGACAGGTTGGATCTCCTTGAAGTCCAAGGGACTCTCAAGAGTCTTCTCCAACACCACAGTTCAAAAGCATCAGTTCTTCAGTGCTCAGCTTTCTTCACCATCCAACTCTCACATCCATACATGACTGCTGGAAAAACCATAGCCTTGACTAGATGGACATTTGTTGGCAAAGTAATGTGTCTGCTTTTCAATATGCTATCTAGGTTGGTCATAACCTTCCTTCCAAGGAGTAAGCGTCTATTAATTTCATGGCTGCAATCACCATCTGCAGTGATTTTGGAGCCCCTCAAAATAAATTCTGACACTGTTTCCACTGTTTCCCCATCTATTTCCCATGAAGTGATGGGACCAGATGCCATGATCTTAGTTTTCTGAATGTTGAGCTTTAAGCCAACTTTTTCACTCTACTCTTTCACTTTCATCAAGAGGCTTTTTAGTTTCTCTTCACTTTCTGCCATAAGGGTGGTGTCATCTGCATATCTGAGATTATTGATATTTCTTCTGGCAATCTTGAGTCCAGCTTGTGCTTCTTCCAGTCCAGCATTTCTCATGATGTACTCTGCATATAAGTTAAATAAGCAGGGTGACAATATACAGCCTTGACGTACTCCTTTTCCTATTTGGAACCAGTCTGTTGTTCCCTGTCCAGTTGTAACTGTTGCTTCCTGACCTGCATACAGGTTTCTCAAGAGGCAGGTCAGGTGGTCTAATATTTCCATCTCTTTCAGAATTTTCCACAGTTTATTGTGATCCACACAGACAAAGGCTTTGGTATAGTCAATAAAGCAGAAATAGATGTTTTTATGGAACTCTCTTGCTTTTTCGATGATACAGCGAATGTTGGCAATTTGATCTGTGGTTCCTCTGCCTTTTCTAAAACCAGCTTGAACATCTGGAAGTGCACCGTTCATGTATTTCTGAAGCCTGGCTTGGAGAATTTTGAGCATCACTTTACTAGTGTGTGAGGTGAGTTCAATTGTGCGGTAGTTGGAGCATTCTTTGACATTGTGTTTCTCTGGGACTGGAATGAAAACTGACCTTTCCCAGTCCTGTGACCATTGCTGAGTTTTCCAAATTTGCTGGCATATTGAGTGCAGCACTTTCACAGCATCATCTTTCAGGATTTGAAATAACTCAACTGGAATTCCATCACCTCCACTAGCTTTGTTTGTAGTGATGCTTTCTAAGGCCCACTTAACTTCACATTCCAGGATGTCTGGCTCTAGGTGAGCGATCACACCATCGTAATTATCTGGGTCATGAAGATCTTTTTTGTACAGTTCCTCTGTGCATTCCTGCCACCTCTTCTTAGTATCTTCTGCCCCTGTTAGGTCCATACCATTTCTGTCCTTTATCGAGCCCATCTTTGAATGAAATGTTCCCTTGGTATCTCTAATTTTCTTCTAATCTGGTATTTCTAATCTTCACTTTCTAGAAGTGATCTCTAGTCTTTCCCATTCTATTGTTTTCCTCTATTTGTTTGCATTGATTACTGAGGAAGGCTTTTAAAATTTCTCCTTGCTATTCTTTGGAATTCTGCATTCAGATGGAAATATCTTTCTTTTTCTCCTTTGCTTTTCGCTTCTCTTCTTTTCACAGCTATTTGTAAGGCCTCTTCAGACAGCCATTTTGCTTTTTTGCATTTCTTTTTCATAGGGATCGTCTTAATGAGACTTGATAATCTCAGGCAGAAATAATCTGGGAAGCAGAGGATGCATTTCAGATGAGTAAGAGTACACATCAGCAATTTTAAATAGCAATAAAAATATCTTAATTTTAAGTAAAAGCTTAAGCTGTAAAGATTCAAGGAGGGGTGAAGATTGGGGCTGGGTTTATACATGTAGGAGGCCAATCCACTGGGGACAAGCCTAGAGGAAGGGACTTGTTGGCAGACAGCCCTTTGCTGGGATGATACAGTTTCCCTTCATATGTAATATATGTTCTCTATTCCCTAAAGTTCCCTGTAGCCTTAACCAGGATCTCAGAAGAGCAAGGGACCAGTTATAGAGACTGTGCTGTAGACCTCCCTCCCCAAGTCATATCACAAGAATTAAACTAAATTGTCCTTCAAGGGGAAGGGCCGCTATGGTCAATTGTGCAAGGTTTTTCAGTACACAGATCCACTGGGTAATAGGCAAGTGGCATCTGAATTCCTCCCCATTTTATGATGATCAAGCTGTATCCCTTGACATGGTTCTTTGCCCAGTACAGGAAGAGACACCTTATGGACTGGTGTTTAGGATAACCTAAGCACCAGCTTCCCAGGTGGCACTGGTGGTAAAGAACCTGCCTGCCAGTGCAGAAGACACAGGAGATATGGATTCTACCCCTGGATCAGGAAGATCCCCTGGAGAACGAAATGGCAATCCACTCCAGTATTCTTGCCTGGAGAATCCCATGGACAGAGGAGCCTGGTGGGCTGCAGTCCATGAGGTTGCAAAGAATCAGAAATAACTGAAGCAGCTTAGCTCACACACAAGAAACAGCTAAGCAGGCTTAATAGGGAGTAGAAGTACTCAGGTGTCCTCTAAAGTGAGAAGATGCCTTTTCTTATTTAGGAAAAAAATTATTTCCAATAGAGAGCTCTAAAAATAAAAATATTTAGAGTTAATTTCAATGTGAATGGGTACTGGTTAAAATAGAATGGTTAAGAGTAGTGATTTTTGGTATGTGAAGAGCCAGAGGCTTTATATGAGTTGGAGCCCAGGGTGTAGAATGAGATAGATACAATATTTTTCACCACTTTGGCTTTGATTTAGGTACTATCTTCCAAGGGTGTTCGTTACTTGAAATACTACTTGTAGGGAATTCATGGCAATCCAGGGGTTAGAATTCCATGCTTTCACTGCTAAGGACCCAGGGTTTGATCCCTGGTCAGCAGGGAATTAGGGATCCCACAAGCTGTGTGGAGCAGCCAAAAAAATATATATATATTACTTGTATATGTTAATTTAAGTACTATTTGATTTGAGAGTAATGTTCTCTGATCTTTTCTTATCCTTTTGGTATCAGGGAAGGTATATTTGTATTTCCTTGTTAAAACTGATAAAAACATCTAAAATTATATATGAACATGTGGAACATGCACACTGATATATTAGATAACATTTTTGTAATAGCAAAATGAGAGCAAGATAATTTCCACTGAAGTTAAAATGAGTACATTTGTGATTTGTGTTGCTTGATCATCATAATTATGAGACATGACATTTAAGCACATGTAAAATGCGACGTAGCCTGCACTTTCACATTTGTAACACTAGTTATCATCTGGGTAGAATCTCACACTTTCATGGCTGTACTAGCAGTAGTACTCTTCCTCCTTGATAACTATTGGACTTGACTGCCTGTCCACCACATATGTCCAGTGCTTGCTTGGTGCCAAGCACCATGCTTGAGGATTGGCAACCAAAAGCCCAGGGTCGCAGTATAATCATTACATGGTATGATTTAAGCCTCTCCTCATTCTTCTACCTTTCTTGCTATAGTTCCCAGTACCTTCTGAGATGGACCTTTCAATCACTGTTGCAAGGCTCCACAACTTGGGAGAATTATGGGCTTCTTTCTTTTGCCATCTTCTGTGTAAAATCTTCATTCATTCCACTATTTGTAACTAATCATTTCCTCCCTAGTGTTTTCCAAGGCGCTTCATATTTTACTTTTCTGTGATAGTTATTTCTTTTCATGTGCTTATTCCCCACTAGATTTCAAGTTGCCTGATGTCATGGATTCAAATGAATCTTTGACTCTCGATTCCTCATGATATTAGCAAAGTGCCTTTCTCATAGTTGGTGCTTAAAAATAGTTTATATCATGAAATCAGATTGGATTAAAATAATGTTTTATTTACTGATTGTTCAGGGATGAAGGTCGATCATATGCTATAGAGCCAAGTTGAATTATTATCAACATTCTTAATTTGTATTGTGCAGTGGAAAATTTAATGCCCAATCTCCTATTCCCAAACAAATAAATTATTATTATCATTTTCTCTTGCTTTTTCCAATCTGGTATCTTTGTAAACATAATTTCTATGAATCTATGAGCATTAGACTCATAACATATATTCACTTTTGAGTTCTGTATTCTTTCAGATATGTAGGAAACTTAAACTAAAGAAATAAACCATTCTGATGTAAAAGTTTTGAGATAGTTTCCCCAAAGCAGCCTTTTAGTTCTAAGAGAGCATGTCTAGAGGCTTACCAAGCTTCAGAAAGTGCCCCCTTTCAAACATTTCTAATGACAGTGCCATAAATTATACTCACATTTATCAGGGCATCACCCAGACTGGGGTTTTTCTCCAATGAAATAGCAATGTCTAATAATTTGAGATGAAATTCTAATTATTTTAATGGGGTTATTTTGCTTCTTGACATATCAAGCAATTTGTCTTACTCATTTTCTCATTATTTTTCATTTTTGAAGACTTAAATAGAGGAGACATGACAGAATAGGAGTCCTGTTTCATCTCTTAGGCCATTAATTGTGTGATCTTGGTTTCAGTACTGATGAGCCACCAAGACAAATGAATCTTGTTGGGTCTTACTCCAATAACAGATTTCATTCTTTATACTTCAAACAAGTTTTCTTAGAAAACCATTAATCACTAAACTATGGATTAAATAGTGACAATAATGGAAATATAACCAATAACAAATTGTTCATGGTTGGCTTCTCCAAGGGTTTGACAGCTCATTTATAAAACAAGTTATTTTTATATAGTAAGACTTCTGTGACTAAAGTAAAATCGCTTCAACAAAAATGATCAGCATTATTCTGTATTCTGTGGAGAAATGCATACATAGACCTTCGTCCTTCTCTCTTGATCCCCTTTTCTTGACACTTTTTGCAAGATTTCACTTGTTTCTGACTCATTGCCAGCATGTGCCCTTGAAACAGTTACTAAGTTTGCTAGCTTAAAGGCTATGAAATCTATTTTATCTTCTCAACCCAGGGTCCACATTAGCAAGCTCTCAAGCGATACTGTAGGAAACTTGTCAAATAAGTAAATAAAATTCCACAGATTCTGTTGCAGTTGAGTGATGGTATCTTTTCAATTCAGGACAGGCATACACTGGGGAGCAGTTGGAGATGGAGAGAAGGGATTTTGTGATCAGTTGGTAGAGGACTTAAAAACCAAATTGTGGGTTTTATGTTTCATTATCAGTTCCACATGTCACCTTAAGACCACCAACCAGTTTGGGATACCTCAGAGTTTGTAAAAATGCCGCTTCAAGATCCTTCCTCAGACTCTTGTTCAGATTCTTAGGGGTAGGACCCTGAAATTTGCATTTTAAACAAGGCCCTCTAGATGATTCTTATCCCACTTTAGGTTGAAAATCACTGCTGCAGGTAGAGAATTTGGCAACATACCATATTTGTATATATATTAATATGTCTTGTTTAGACAATAAAATTTTGTGTGGTATAAAGGAGAGAAATGTATATTTTTATTACCTTATCAAAAACTAACACTGGCAATATAACCATCAAATCTCAATATGTCCTGTGAGCAGTGATATGTGGAAAAATGGAATCAAACCTGGGTCTCCTGCATTGCAGGTGGATTCTTTACCATCTGAGCTACCAGGGAAGCCCATTTAAGAACTAGCTCTCTGAAAATAAACAACCCAATGGCACACAAGTCCTGATTGAGGCACTTGCTGATTTTAAAGCTACCAAATTAATGTCATTAAATGTGGAGTTGGAAATAAGAATTTCTACTCATGGTTGATTGAATGCACAAATAAAGAGCCCATGGATATGAGGGTGGACTGAAACATTTTATAAGGGACTTGGGCATCTGCAGATTTTGGTATGGGGAGAAGGGTCCTGGTACCAATTCCTTATGGATACTGAGGGATGACTATCCAGCTTTTGTAAAGGTAACTGTATAGGCTGATGGGAAGTTATATGCATAGTAACAGATATTTTACCTTAAATGTAGCCATTAATTATTTTCAAAGCATATTCTCAGACATTACCTTTGAGTCCCATAAATCTTCTGTGAGACTGCCCTGATGTGGGAGATACCAATTTTATTCTATAGATTAGAAACTGAGAGATGGTAAATGTAAAGAATTTGTCCAAGGTTGTATTTGTTGTTTGGTTGCTAAGTTGTGTCCAACTCTTTGCCACGCTATGGACTGTAGCCCACCAGGCTCCTCTGTTCATGGGATTCTCCAGGCAAGAATACTGGAATGGGTTGCCATTTCCTTCTCCAGAGTATCTTCCTGACCCAGGGATTGAACCCATGTCTCCTGTGTCTCCTGCACTGCAGCAGATTCCCATTAAGCCACCAGGGAAGCCCTGACCGAGGTTACGTGGCTATTAAGATGCAAAGCCTGATTTAGAAGTTTCTGGACTACTGCTCAAGTTATTCTTCTTTACTCTGCCCTTCTACTACTTAACAAGCTACAGGATGCATCCAAGGGGAGCTACATGTAAATGCTGAGGGGATGATACTATGCATGTAGTGAAAGTGAAGGTTGCTCTGTCGTGTCCGACTCTTTGCGACCCCATGGACTATACAGTCCATGGAATTCTCCAGGCCAGAATACTGGAGTGGGCAGCCTTTCCCTTCTCCAGGGGATCTTCCCAACTCAGAGACTGAACCCAGTCTCACGCATTGCAGGCGGATTCTTTACCAGCTGAGCCACCAGGGATGTAACAAGATGATAATTCTGAGATTAGTTGCAGTACTTCTACAGCCCCAAGTGTTGCCAAGTATAGACAGGTAAAGCATTCATTCCACCCTCACTAGCAGTTGTTTTCTAGCCATAGGGAGTGATCAACAGCTCAAGGAGAACAGTTCAGACAGTTAAAGAAAACTAATGAGGCACCAAAGTCACCTAGAAGAGCTCTAGCAGTAGTAGTAGTTTAGTCGCTAAGTCGTGTCTGACTCTTGCGACCCCATGGACTACATGTAGCCTGCCAGGCTCCCCTGTCCATGGGATTCCAGGCAAGAATACTGGAGTATTTCCTTCTCCAGGGGCTCTTCCCAATCCAGGAATCGAATCCGGGTCTTCTGCATTGCAGGCAGATTCTTTACCAACTGAGCTAGGAGGGAAGCCCAGAAGAGCTCTAACATGGCATTAGCTCTCAAACTGTGATCCCTGAGACAGCATCACTGGGTGCAAATTCTTGGGCCTTCCACCCCAGACCTACTGAAACTGAAACTGGTGCTGATATCAGTGATCTTTAATTAACAAGCCCTCCTGATGATTCTGATACTTCCTGAAATTTGACAGGAGCCCTAGGTCTTCCCCCTCCCCAGACCCAGGAGCCGGAGAGAGGTTGGGGGAATCTTAAAGAAGAGAAGACTTGGGTGTCTCATTCCAAGCTGACAGTGTTTAAATCAGAAATAACTGAGTGATCACTAATTTGATTGCATTTACTTTAAGTGACTCAATTAAGTTGTCTCCTATTAGCTGGAATTGGGGATTTAAGGTAGAAATTAAGTTTGGTTTAAGGGAAATTAAGATAGATACACTGCATACACACCTGGGTTTGTGGCTTATAAAATCGAATTTTCTGTGTACAATTTGGATGCGCTTGAAATTTTGTTCTGAAATGAACCAAACAGATGAAGTGAACATACAGACCTTAATACCTCATATAGTGTCAGATGGCAGTTTAGTTAACTGAATTGATTCTTTATGCACAGCTGTGAGGTGGGGATGTATAGTGTATGAAATAGTAAGCTATGGCAAAATGTGATCCATGTCACTTTTCCTTAGCCTTTCCATGGTAACCCTGTACCCAGCTCATGACTTTGATCTCACTGACCCGACTGTGCTTTGTGGTTCTCCTTCAGCTGTCATATCTCACCATGGCCTTAACTAGTGACCAGCTTATCCCAGAGTGCGTGTGATTTTTCTCTGTTTTGAAATGGAAAGTCCCATATTCCTGGAACCTCCGAGTCCTGGACAAACTGAAACAGTTGGTCACCCTCATCTTGACCCACTTAATTTAAGACCATGGCTGGACATTTCCTCTGCTTCTTTCACTTATGTTGGTTGATCCCACATCTCTGACAGGCTGGTGATTGCTGGTTTTGATGCACTTGGGGGAACTCCAGGGCAACTGGCTACTGAGAATCCCTGAGAAACAGTCACTTCTTGAGCTCATAACAGTGTTTATAGTTAGTTTTAGCACCGTGTGAAGTATATCCTTAATGAAATGCCTAGTCGTATATTACTGACACAGCCAGATTACTAACCACAATATATTAAAACTTAGAATCATCTTTTTGCTGTTGAGTGGCTTCAATTAAGGAAAATCACTAAGATGGAATTTAAAATCTTGGCCTGGCCCAGGAGTATTGGTTGTTTGGGTGATACCTGAAAGTGGAATTTTAAGAAAATTAATCCTGCCGCTTGTGGAAAGAATACAGAGGTTCTGAGGTAGAAGAGGCATATGAGGCATATAATATCCCATGTTATTTTATTTTATTATTTTTTTGGCCATGCCATATGGCGTGTGGGATCTTAAGTTCCCTAACCAGAAGTTGACCCTGTGCCCTCTGCAGTGGAAGCATGGAGTCTTAACCATTAGACTGCCAGGGAAGTCCGCCCTTTCACATTATTTTAGCAGTAGAAATTTTAGTGAAGCAATTAGCACAGTGAACTTGATTACACATGCTAACGAAGGTCTTTTAAATTAACTTTTTAATAATAAAAGCATCATCAAGTTCTCGAGAGCTATTTATTGCCACAATGATAAGGACATTAGAGTTTGTGCCTATAATAGTTTAATCTCTTAATTCCTATAGTATTCATAATTGGCAAAGCATTTTACCACTCATTTCATTTATCTCTGACCAAACCGCATTGAGATAGGTGGTTTAATTCCTGATTTATGGGTGAGTAAACTGATGCTCAGAGTGATGGCACTGCATGCAAACAAGTGGTGAAATAAATCGCACCCGAGACAAGTCTTATCCTTGTGCTCAGTTGCTCAGTTGTGTCTGACTCTTTGCGACCCCATGGACTATAGCCTGCCAGGCTCCTCTGTCAATGGAACTTTCCAGGCAAGAATACTAGAGTGGGTTGCCATATCCTATCCACCCGTGGGTCCTTAGCCAGTGTGCTTTCTACAGTGCCAGCCATACGTGCTGTGGGTCACAACGACACAATTCTGGTGTAGTGAGTGGTTCCTCCAGTTTCTCACCAGCACAGTGTAGACTTCAGAAGCTTGCAAAAATGTGCTTTCATTAATCACAGAAAGACAGATCCTCTCAGTGTAGAAGTTTTAGATGAGTGTCTGTATCTAACATGGCTGTAAGACTTTGGCACCATAATTTTCAGATTCAGTCATCTTCACTGGGAAACCATGAATAAAATCAGGCTGATTGAGGGCCAAAGAAGGCTGAACCAATTAAAGAAAAACCCTGGGAAGCCAGGATTAAGGAGCACAAAGATGCAGATGAGTGAGCTGATGAAATTGCACCCCTCACTGAAAAGCAGCACACTTGCAGTAAAACCATAGAATGTTAAGCAGTGGGAGTTATAATCTAGTAATTAATTGTCTGTAACTTTCAGGCCTATTAGAGAGGGGTGGAAGACTCCAGAGGCAAATCACCAGCTTTTGAGGTTGTCAGGAACATTGCCTTAGGCATTCAGCTTTGTAATGGTAATGCTTACAAGTTGTTTTCCTTGGTAGTTTTTAACCCTAGGTATAATAATGGGTATTTTAACTTTATCTTAAAGATTTTTTTTTAACTGGTTTTTCACTCTTGGTTGGAAATTGCCTAGTTTACCAAGATACTTTGAAGTGTCAAATCTGGCACCTTTTTTGTATTTTTTTTTCCCCTGAAAGGCAAACCCAAAATAAAAGGTGACAGAATATCCCCAGCATGCTGGAGAAAAATTAGGATCATGTGCAGGCAGAAAGACACATCCTTTTAAAACAGTTTAAACTGCCATGAGAAATAGAAGGAACCCCATTTTATGTGGGTTGCTTTGAATAGACCCTACACTCACAAAGGAGGAATATGAATTCTGTCTTGGAAAGGAAGAGGCCCGGCAACCACACAGTGTGAAGGGGAGGTTCGAGAGAGGCTGCCAGCAGATGAAGGCTTTCAGTCACCAGGGGCTGTAGGTTTCATTTTGATGTACATAAAAGCTGACCAAGGACTTTGTGAAAACTTTGAGCTGCCTTTCTGACCACCTTGGTTTCTTTCCTTCACCCATAGATCAGCGTCATTGACAACCCTGTTCTTTTCAAGTGGTGAAAGAAGTTAAAAATAAAGTTCTATTTTAGATGTACCTTTGATATTCTTCAAACACATTTTAGATGATAGGAAAGAGAAATAGAGTGATAAATTTTAGCAGAGACCTGGCAAAGTCTTCCTATAGTTTAATCAAAAATGGGCTCAGATTCAAATATATTAAGTTGCCACAGGAGAATGGGAGTGCCTTTTGGGAACAGTTAATAGTTCCCGGAATCTTAATCTACTTTTATCATAATACAGGGTAAAAGTTCCAAGATAAATAAAGACAAATAACATTTAAAGAAATACTGCATGAGATGTATGAGGCAACACATTTAAAAGGATGTAATCCTTGTACAGCTTGCCTCTTCTATGACATGTACTGTATGTTTTCTCTGGATAATTTGGACTTCATCCAGGACAGCAGATTCTAGTGTTCGTTATGTCCATGTGGTCATTCTCATCTCCTTGACAATGTCAGAAGCGATCTTTTAACTTGGAAATTTACAAAGGTAAATACTGCTTAGTATCTAAATGGCTTCCCAGATGGTGCTAGTGGTAAAGAACTGCCTGCCATTGCAGAATACCTAAGAGACTCTCATTCGGTCCCTAGGTGGAGAAGATCCTCTGGAGGAGGGCATGGCAACCCTCTTTAGTATTCTTGCCGGGAAAATCCCATGGACAGAGAAGCCTGGCGAGCTATGGTCCATAGGATTGCAAAGAGTCAGACATGACTGAAGCAACTTAACACACACACACTTGCAAACACTATACAATTAAAATTACCATGATATTCCTCATGATTCTTCCTACTTGGATATTGATGAAAGCCTTAACCAGAAGTGATCAGTTACACTCTTAGATTTCAGCTGTGATTTGGGTCTTTTGTTGTGCTGGACTTGCATTGTCTAATGATTTTCTATGCTATACTACCCTTTCCCCTACTGAAAAATTACCTTTCTTATATTGGAACTTATTAAAAGATTGCACTTATTTGTAATTCACCAGTTATTTAAGTTTCTATTTTTACTGTAAAAATATGAAGAATATTTTATTCTCGTCTCTGAACAGTTGGTGGGAGAATTCCTCTGAGAAAAACCATTTCCTGGACTCTCAAAGTAGCCTAAATTAACTTTCTGCTTCCATCTTGCCCCCATGTGGTTAATTTCTCACACAATAGCCAGAAAAATCTTACTAGAGTCATATCATGTCACTCCTCTGCTTGTAACTATCCAGTGAATTCTCATCTAGAACAAAATATAGAATATTCACCTTCTTCCATAGAGCTGTAAGTGATATATACCCCACACATGCCCTTCTGCATTCATCTGCAAACCCTCTCCCTTGCGTGTTTTATTCCACACTGGCCTCCTTGCTGGTTCTTACATACAGCAAATACAGACCTGCCTCAGGGCCTTTGCATTTCCCTTTCCCTCTTTCCCTTGGTATTTGCAATGCTTGCTACTCTTCTTTCCCTTTAGGTATTGGCTCATTTGCCATCTTATCATTGAGAACTTCCTTGACTATATGGAATTTAATAGCATCGCTACTACCCTAGATGTAGTCAGGATTAAAACCATGAAAGCTTCACTGTAGAAATTAGAAGATGTCTTTAGGAAACTGAGGGCTTCCCAGGCCCTCAAACTGAAAGGTCCTGTCTAGGGCCAAGGAGACCCTTAGCCAGGACACAAAATGTTGTTAAGTTAAAGGTACTGATACTTTCTTCTCAAGCTTTCAGTTCAATTCAGTCACTCAGTCATGTCCGGCTCTTTGCGACCCCATGAATTGCAGCACGCCAGGCATCCCTGTCCATCACCAACTCCTGGAGTCTACACAAACCCATGTCCATTGAGTCGGTGATGCCATCCAGCCATCTCATCCTCTGTTATCCCCTTCTCCTCCTGCCCCCAATCCTTCCAAGCATCAGCTCTTCACATGAGGTGGCCAAAGTATTTGAGTTTCAGCTTCAACATCAGTCCCTCCAGTGAACACCCAGGACTGATCTCCTTTAGGATGGAATGGTTGGATCTCCTTGCAGTCCAAGGGACTCTCAGGAGTTTTCTCCAACACCACAGTTCAAAAGTATCAATTCTTTGGCACTCAGCTTTCTTCAACATCCAACTCTCACATCCATACATGACTTCTGGAAAAACCATAGCCTTGACTAGACAGACCTTGTTGGCAAAGTAATGTGTCTGCTTTTCAATATGCTATCTAGGTTAGTCATAACCTTCCTTCCAAGAAGTAAGTGTCTATTAATTTCATGGCTGCAGTCACCGTCTGCAGTGATTTTGGAGCCCCCCAAAATAAAGTCTGACACTGTTTCCACTGTTTCCCCATCTATTTGCAATGAAGTGATGGGACCAGATGCTATGATCTTAGTTTTCTGAATGTTGAGCTTTAAGCCAACTTTTTACTCTCAAGCTTTACTGTTTATCAATTATGCTGCTTTAGCTATTTAATTTGTTAATTGCTACTTTACAAAACTAAGTCTATACTGAAAATTCAGAGAGCACATCCCTTCTCAAATGAAAATGTAGGATCTGTTAATGTTCTTTTTGGGAATTCCTTCTGGGAAATGCCCCATTGTTGCCATAGTTGGGTTTATAGTCTTCCTTGGTATTAAACAGAGAAAAAGAATCTGCACTTTCCTGGCTCTTTTTTTTTTCTTTCCTGCGTTATTTCTGTTCTCCTTGACTTTTAGCTGTTTCAGGAACTTCTCATAGATGTTTCTAAGAGTTAGACTGTGACCTCTTACTTATTGCCTCTTTGTGTTTTCCACGGTATGTATGCCAGAGTGTCACAGTAAGACAAAAGAATAAAGAAAAATTGGTTTCTATTAAATTAATGATTTAAAAGGCAGCACCATCATTCAGTTAAAATTCTGGATCAACAACACTTCAGTGTAATTTAGCTGGAAGTTTTCTGGTCACTTGACTCACCCATGGTTACATGTCAAGTTTTGTAATTCTCCAATACTGAAGTGCCTGAGTATCATAGTGGTTATGTACCTGACTGGATGCTGTTGCTAGTTGCAATGTAAGTCTCAACATATATAACTAATAAAATAGTGGAACTTTCTTCTCAGTCCATGAAATGCAATTGTTGTCATTCAGCCACTCAGTTGTGTCTGACTCTGCAGCCCCATGGACTGCAGCACGCCAGGCCTCCCTGTCCTTCATCATCTCCCAGAGTTTGCTCAAACTCATATCCATTGAGTTGGTGATGCCATCCAACCTTCTCATCCTCTGTCATCCTCTTCTCTTCCTGCCTTCAATCTTTCCCAGCAGCAGGGTCTTTTCTAATTTTTTGACTCTTTGCAACAGGTGGCCAAAATATTGGAGCTTCAGTATCAGTCCTTCCAATGAACATTCAGGACTGATTTCCATTAGGATCGACTGGTTTGATCTCCTTGTAGTCCAAAGGACTCTCAAGAGTCTTCTCCAACACCACAGTTCAAAAGTATCAATTCTTTGTCACTCTAGCTTTTAAATATATGCCATAAGGAGGTGCTATGATATGATCGGGGGATAAGACGGAGTATGGGTCTATCTGAAAATTGTGATGCTTCTATCATATAACCAATGTCTGTTCCATAACACCAACTCAGTTCTGGGACTTCTGCAAAATTTTGAGAATAGCATGAATTGAGTTATAGTTTACGACTTTTGAAAATCTTACTTCCAGCTACTAGGATGCTCCACCTATTTCAGACCCTTCTGAGTCATGTGTTTTTTCTCAGTCCGAGATAAGGGATCCATTGGAGTGTCTGTCTTTTCTCAGTACAATGCTCTGTCACATTCTCTGACTTATAATTTCCTTATTATTATTTTCCTTTGAGAGGATCTGTGAATATATAGTCCAGAGTACGATTTATAATTATTCTTTGCTTATCATTAATCTATGCACTATTTTTGCATGAGAAGAGTTTTGTCAGATACTTAATAAGCCCTAAATTATAGGCAGAAGCAGGAATCTAACTGATTTGTTTTGAGAAAAAAATTGCTGGATAGGAAATTTAGGGATACAAAGTTGAATTTAAACCCCTGAGATGAACTAATCTGATAAGATATTATCATTAATCTATGATATTTTCTCAATTTTCTTGTTCTTCCTCATTTTCTTCCTTGGAGAGGAATTTATGGATTATGTTTATACCACTGTCTAGTCTTACGGAAGGACAATATTTTCTCTTTAATCTGTGTTTCAGAGTAATATCAGGATGAAGTTTGTGTGCTAATCATGGCTTTTTATGTTTCTTTTTTGCCTTCTACTTCTCCCCTAAATCCTCACTTCATATTCTTTCCTCAGATTTTCCTTTAATGTTTCTATTGGCTCCAAAATCTATGCATTACAATTCTTATGAATCTCTTCATCTATTATTACCTTTAGAATATGAGTCTTTTTAGAAAAAGTTAATTTATCTGTTTCGCATTTTGTTGACCAAGAAGACCTTCATGCTACATTGTTAAATGGAATAAAGGCGCATAGAATGGTATATGCTGGGTGATTAAGTTTTTTGGAAAATATATATTTTAATTGTTTATATATAAAAAGATATAGAATGTTAATATCAAAATATTGGCTGTGATTATTTGAGAGTGGTTGGAATCCTAGTGGCTATAATTTTCTCTTTTTTCAATATTTCATTCATTCATCCTTTATATTTTTATTTTTGAATTTTTTATATTATTAATGTTAAAAACAAACATTAATTGGAAAATATAAAAAAAGAAAAGCTCTATGGACATGAATAAATCTGAACTCTGATTATTTTATTTAACTGGTGGGGCTATAAAATTTTCTTAACTTTATTTTTACTTGTTGTGAGGACTAGAAATCTAATGCCTGCTTATTTTAAGCTTTGGAGGGCATGAATTATATCTTCTTGGTAAAGTTAGAAAGGCCCTTTTTTTGCCAAAGTGATCAAAGAAGGAATTTACTTTGGATATCCATTGCAACTTTCCGTGGACCTGGGGAAGACACAATTAAACAGTGATTATTTCCAGCCTCTGAGTAAATCTTCATAGAATGGCTTTGCTTCTTCCAGATTTTACTCAGGGTGGAAACAATTCTGTTGCTCACTGAGTAGTCCCCACTTGGGAGTGTCATATTGAATTTGTCCTAAATGATATGGCAAAAGCCAGAAAAATGAAACTGGGTAGGCTAGGCTAGGCTAAGATCTAGGCTAGGCTGAGATCAGTTCTTACTGCCACCCACACTTTTGTTCTGTTTACTTGAATGAAATATGGAGCTATTTTAAATTCCTGTATAACTCAGTGGTATCAATAAAATGCAGCCTAGTTAAAATATATATTTTATTTTTCCATTTGTGATTGCATTAAGCTTCTGTGAAAATGGAACACACCAGTTTCACAGCAGGAGAGGATAGATATAGCAAGATTAGAAAGGCAAGATGTTCAGGATTAGAAGGATCTGTATGGCTGAAAGTGAGGTAATGATAATGATTATGTGATAATAGTACTGTTGTGCTGTTTTATGAGGCAGTAATCCAGCTCCCAAGCAGATAAACTGTGGGGGTGAAGGCTGAGTTTATCCCATGGAGGGCAATAGATTGTTGCTGAATAACCCAGCATGACAGGAAGGCCTTTTTCTTTTTTGAAGCAAGGGCTTAAAAGTAAGTTTTAAAATAAAATGAGTAACTTCCCAAATATGAGCAAGTGAACAGCCGAGCAACAGTAAAAGAAAAGCAAATTGTGCAGGAGGGTGGGGGATCAGAGGGTGGAGATGCGATTCTTTTTATGCAACAGAAACTGGAGTTCTAGTAATAAGAGACAAAATTTCCAGGACTCAAAATAAAAACAAAAACAAAACCTCACTACCATACTTACTGGCAGCTGAATTGAAGTGGTATTTTTCTAGAAAAGTATTAAACTACTGCAAAAGGCACACAGATTCCCATTCATCTTATTTTAAGTCATTGTTCATTCATGGCTTGACAGTTACTATGTGGAAGGGGCTATATTATTACAAAAGCAGTTGCAGACAAATGTCATGTTATCCTCCATTTCTATGAGCTTACAGATCAGTACTGCTTAATAAAATGTTGAAAGAGCTCAGTCTTCAGTTTTTTCTCTTGTAACCAAAATTGGCCACAAGACAAATCTCACTCAGTCTTGATTCCTCCTCCTTCCCACATGTATATAAGCATGTTAAGGCTTCTTTGGTTCTAGAGGGGGAATGGGATTTAATTCTCAAGCTGTGTTGGTCATTCCTCCTGGGCTCTTCACTTAGGCGTATGGTGTCAGTTCAGTTTGTGTGGCTTCACTGGCAGCTGGTTTCACTCTGGGACAGCTGGGAAAATGTTGCTTCAACTCCCAAAGCTTTAGTGCTTAGTACAGACTCTTTCCCCGTCATAGGCTGCCAGCAGGCATCCTCTTGTGGTATTGTCCCCTCAGAAGTCTTGCTATCAGATAGATGCATCTTATATCCTCTTATATCCTGTAAATTTGCAATCCTTATCTTTTCTAAATATCCAGAAACTGTTAGACCACCCCTGCCCCCTCCCGCAAGGGATAGGGCCATTTCTAACAACGCGCTTTCATTTGCTCCTCCATTTTCACACACAACGTTCAGTAGATTTAGTCTCCCAATGTGAAGGCCCCATTAGGATTTGTCTTGGGATCACTCAACTTCTTTTTAAGACTAATTCAGAACTACCAACTTCAAGGATACTGAGGTTGCTTTTAAGGCCGTCTACAGGATGTGAAGACCAAAAACAAATTTTTTTACCAAGTGCATATGTGTAGCAGGCACTATCTGGGCACCTGGAATCCATCACTGAACACAGCAGACAATGATTGCCCCCATGGAGCTTTCATTTGAGCAAAGGAGACAATAAACAATACATGTATTCAAAAGTAAATTATCAGTGTGTTA
The DNA here is from genome assembly GCA_007570785.1 of Antilocapra americana. Classification (NCBI taxonomy): domain Eukaryota; kingdom Metazoa; phylum Chordata; class Mammalia; order Artiodactyla; family Antilocapridae; genus Antilocapra; species Antilocapra americana. The sequence continues at coordinate 19,902,249 of ML661346.1, forward strand.
GAAAATAGATGTGAGGGAAAAAAAGGTTGAGTGGGATGAGGGAGATACAGAGTAAGGAGCAGTTTGCTGTAGTAAATAGAATGATCAGAGTTGACCTCACTGAGCATGTAGCATTGAACAAACACTTAAAGGTAGAAAAGAATTAATCAAGTGGATATTTAAAGCAAGAACATGGCTCTGGGCCGAGGAAAAACAGTCAGAGCAAAGGTTAGAAGTGTGTTTGGTATTTTAAAAAATTGTGGCAAAATGCATATAACATTAAGTTCACCATTTTAAGTGTATAATCCAGTGGCATTTAGTACATTCACAGTGTGGAAACATCACTACCATCTAATTCAAGAATGTTTTCATCACCCACAAAGAAGACTTCATACGCATCAGGCAGTCACCGCCCATCCTCCCCTCTGGTCCCCTGTCCCATCCCTGGCAACCACTGCTTCTGTCCATGTGTGTGTTAGCATTTTGAGAAAGACCAAGGAGCTGACATGGGCTAGAGCACAGTAAATGAAAGGAAGCTTACTGGGGAGAAACGTCAGTGAAGTGACAGAGAGCTGAATCCCTTTTCAGTCATTTTAAGTACTAGGACATTTACTCTGAATGAAAGAAAGAACCATTCCAGAATTTTAAACCAAAGGATTAAAATCTACTGGAAGAGTAGATTGAGGGGAGTGTGTGTGTGTGTGTGTGTATGTGTGTGTGTGTGTGTGTGTGTGTGTGTGTATGTGTGTGTGTGTGTGTGTGAAGGTGGAAGGAAGAAGATTGACTAAGAAGATGATGACTGAGCCAAGGTTGGTCATTGTGAAGTACTTAGAAGAGGCTGAATTCTAGAAATATTCTGAAGCTAGGGCCAACAGGACTTTCCGATGATTTGGATTTGGGGTGTGATAGAAAAGTGACACCAAGGATTGATCCAGGGATTCTGACCTTCGGGATTAGAAGGATGAAGTTGCCATCAACTGAGGTGAGCAGGCTGCAGCTGGGGCAGGTTTTGGGGGGCAGGGAGTATCAAGTAAATGGTTTAGTTAGGGTGAGTCTGAGATGTCCGTTCACCTAAATGAAAAAGGTCAGGCAGATGGTTAGATGTATGTGTATGTGTGTGTGTGTGTAGTTCTGAAAAGTGGCCTGGCCTGGAGCAGAGATAAAAATTGGGGCGTTATTAGCATAGACATGGTATATAATGCCATGAGAGTGGAAAAAGTCTCCAGGCAACTGTATGTGAACAGATAATGAGAAGAGGCCAAGTGCTAAGCACTGGAGTATCTCTTCCTTAATGATGAAGGGCACAGAAGTGCCAGAAAGAAGGAACCAAGGTAGGAGGAAATTCATGACTGGGTCATGTTTTGGGAACCAAGTGAAGAAAGTGAACCATGTGGGAGAGTGTTGTCACCTGCATGAAATGCTGTTAAATTGACTGAATCTAGCATTGTGTGTGGCAGTTTTGGTTGTATAATTAGCTTGTAAGTCAGATTGGAATGGATTTAAGGGAGAATGGGAAAAGAACTGAAATAGCGAGTAGAGACAAATAGTTGAAGAATTTTCTTGGAAAAGAGTTGAAAGAAATGGAGTTGTACCCCCTTCTTCAGTGCCTCTCTTTTACTAGAAATCTTATCATTTCTTATTTTATAATTATAGAATTACATAGTTATTTCACGGGAGTGATACTTTTCTTTGCAAAGTATTATTTCATTTTATTCCCCACAGATTCCTGGACATTAAAAAAACAAAACAAAACATCAGTTTATGAGCAAGATAGTGAGGGGTGAGAAACAAATCTAAGGGAAGAGAAGGTTCTCCTTTTGTTGCTGCTTAGTCACTCAGCTGTGTCTGACCCTTTGGGACTGCCTAGACTGTGACCCACCAGGCTCCTCTGTCGGTTGGATTCTCCAGGCAAGAGTACTGGGGTGGGTTGTCGTTTCCCTCTCTAAGGGATCTTCTCAACCCAGGGATCAAACCCTATCTCTTGTGTCTCCTGCATTGGCAGGCAGATTAATCACTAATTATAGACCTAGTGCTTTACATAATAAAATGCTTTATAAAAACTATCCAGTAAAGAGTTTGTTTATGTACCTCTTATAGGTTAGTATGTAACTATTTCAACAAAAAATAAGAAAATTTGGAAAATCTGAAAGTCATGGCGAGAATCTGAATAGTCTTTCTTCTCAGTCCCATGGAAAAACAGGACATTATATGCAATGCTTATTTTAAGCATTAAATTACTATGCTTATTTAGGTCCATAAAAATGTATTATGTAGAACTTAGCTAATAAAGTTTTGTCTGGGATAATTAAAATTTTAAAATACAGTATATCAAGGAAGCAATTGCAAATTTACTAACTGAATTTTCTTTTTTTTTTAAATCATAAATAGGGTTCTAAAGTTGCTGAGGTGAAAATAATTTAACTTTTCTTACATGTTGTAATAATTGAAAAGCAGATGAACCCTGGATGACCATTAACAGTAGTATTACAAAAAAACATACTGTTTGAACTAGTTTTGTGCTCTAATGAAATTAAAAAGCTTCAGCTTTCTAAAAAGTAGCTGTATGATAAAGGGGAGGAAACCCTTACATTCATTGCACTTGCTGTTTTGACATGCAGCTTGGCTGAATTGGTTTTGCAGCTTTTTGAGTTATCACCTCTCACAGTATCTTCTGGTGCACTGTTTCATGGTGAGCTTGTTCCTTTACCTGCTTAAGTGCTCAGTGAGTGTTTGTAAATGATAACAGATAATTTTATGAGTGCTTGCTACTCTACTCTTTCATTTGATAATTGTTTTGCAACCTGACTATTTCAAATTAAGGTCAGTTTCTTGAATCCACTACATGAGATGCAGGAGGCCACAATATGAGATTCAAGAGAAATCTTAGATAAATGGTTCTGCAAAAGCTTTCTCACTAGGTCATGGGAAGGAAAGTCCATTTTATTGGATATGTGATATGTGCCAAGCATTGTATTAAATGTTGTGCTGCAAAGATGAGGGTTCCTTCAGTCAGTGTATTATGAAGCATGGTTTATGTTATTCAAACATCTACCTAAAGATGGTCATTCTGCAACATTTCTTGTATTGTAATTTAATCAAATACACAATGCTGTGCTACCAAATATCACTTTCATTTCTAGTTTTGAATCTAAGATTCAGACTTACTGCAGCTGAAGTCTTAGTGATACAATTGGGGAAAAAGCTATTACATCTATTATCATAAAATTCAGGAGAAAAAAGCAAAAGACAACCCTTAGAATGGGAGGAAGTCTTTTCAGACAGAGGAATCAATAAGGGATTAATCTCCAAAATATACAAACAGTTCATGTATCTCAATATGTACCTAAAAAATAACCCAATCAAAAAATGGGCAGAAGATCTAAACAGGTATTTCTCCAAAGAAGACATGTACATGTGCTCAGTCATGTCTGACTCTTGACAACCCAGTGGACTGTTGCATGCCAGTGTCTGGAGTGGGTTGCTATTTCCTCCTCCAGGAGATCTTCCCCACCCACGGATGTAACCCATGTCTCCTGCATTGGTCGACAGATTCTTTACCACTGAACCACCTGGGAAGCCCAAATATAGATGGTCGAAAAGCACAAGAAAAGATGCTAAAAATTACTGATTATTAGAGAAAAGCAAATAAAAATACAGTGAGGTATCACCTCACAGCAGTCAGAATGGCCATCAATGAAAAATCTACAAACGATAAATGCTGGAAAGGATGTGAAGAGAAGGGAATTCTCCTACACTGTTGGTGGGAATGTAAATTGGTATAGCCGCTATGAAGAACAATATGGAAGTTCCTTAAAAAACTAAATATAGAGTTACCATATGATTCAACAACCCTACTCCTGGCACATACCTTGAGAAAACCATAATTTCAAAAGATATGTGCACCCCAATGTTCATTGCAGCACTGTTGACAGTAGCCAGGACATGGGAAGCAATCTAAATGTCTATCAACAGAGGAATGGATAAAGAAGATGTGGTATATATATGCAGTGGAATATTAGCCATAAAAAGAACAAAATAATGCCATTTGCAGCAACATGTATGACCTAGAGATTGTCATACTGAGTGAAGTAAGTCAAACACAGAAAGATAAATATCATAAGATAGTAAGTGGAATCTTAAAAAAAGGTATGGTGAACTTATTTACAAAGTAGAAGTAGAGTCATGAATGTGTAAAACAAATTTACGGTTACTAGGGATTAGAGGAGAGGAAGGGATAAATTGGGATCTTGGAACTGACATATATGCACTCCTATATATACAATAGATAACTAATAAGAACCTGCTGTATTGCATGGGCGACTCTACTCAATACTCTGTAATGACCTATAGGGGAATAGAATCTAAAAAAAGAGTGGATATATGTATATGTATAACCGATTCACTTTGCTATATACCTGAACCTAATACAACACTGTAAATTAAGTATACTCCAATAAAAATTTTTTTAAAACTCAAAACAGTCTTAGTTTTTTTTTTTTAAATATTTCATATTCTTCACATTTCCCTATTTTAGGATGTATTTTTTAAAAAATAGGCAAAAACTTAATGGCTTTTAAATAGAAAACAATATTTTCATAAAATCTTTCTAATGTATCTGTTTTTTGAGTGAATAGTTGTACATGAGAGGGGTTATTTCTTAAAGTTCCTTCAAGTGGGTAAACATCTTAGTGTTTGCTGTTGCTTATAGCCATCTACCCTCCCACCCCTAAATTGTCCTTATCAATTGTCCTATCTTTCTATTTTTCTGAGAGAAAACACCAATTAAGTAACTCAATAATTAGGTACTAGTGTCTTTAAGATTTCTTTTTAGTCAGGTAATTTCCTTAAAAAAAAAAAGGTTATACTCTCTCTGCAGATAGAAAACTATAAGAGGTTGTACATATTTTTAAATAAGGATTTAATCCATTATTAATAGGCCTAATTCTAGGCAAAATTCTCCAGGAATTGATGAAATCCAATGAAAACTAATGTTTTCCATCTCTGAAGTAGGTAATAATCTAGTGAGAACATAAAAGCACACATTAGATAGAATTGTCAGTAAGATCTTAATGGGAACAGTGATGGACTATTGAAACAGCAAGGAACATGCATTCTGTATTTAGATATGATACTTCTGTAAAGTTGTGAAAATGCTTTTATCTCACATTATTGAAGTTTAGATGTACCTATTTAAGAAAAAGTGGAAAGATTAGAATAGAAAACAGCACTGAGTTTAGAGGCAGAATCTAGAAGGAAGTAATTATTTGCTCCCAACTAGGATGTTAGTATCAATAAAACAGAATACATTTCCTGGGTAACCAAAAACACACCTTGCATGTTCTTCCAGTATGGTCTGAATCTTCAGCAAAAGGCAAAAAGGATGCTTCTTACTCAATAGATTCTCAGCTATTATGTGCCTGAAAACCATCATTGTTATTGGTGGTTAACACTTGTCTTTCCATCTTCTCTTTGTTCTCACTCCTAATAATGGGCTTAATATGCACTTTCTTTGATAATTTATCTCCAACAGGAAGGCAAGATTACTACTCTGTACCTTTAACATGTAGCTGAGGGCATGACATATAGTCAGTGAATAAATATTTTTCAGTGAATGAATTACTGCCCAGATATCAAAGCCTTTACTATATTAAGTTCCAGGGTAGAATTTAGGGTCTGTAGAGGGCAGAAAGTTCTAAGAGCAAACTTTTGTGATACTAGTGCAAGCAAATGGAAACTACACTGGCAATTGCTCCCTCGAACCTTTTAAGATAGGCCTTTACTTGCCATCTTGTAATGTGTCAAGGTGATGCTGTCACCTTTATTCATAAAATTTCTATTTAATGTATAAGCTTTAAAAATTTTGAGTGGTAACAGGTGAATGACTTTGTATGTCCATATGTGTACTTGCAAATTTAGATATCTAGCAATTCTGCAAACTACTATGAAGTTACCATCAGAAATGTATTTTATTAAAATTGCAGTATGAATTAAAGGAAATTATGTACCCTCTGGCCTTCCCTAGTAGCTCAGTTGGTAAAGAATCTGCCTGCAATGCAGGAGACCTGGGTTCAGTCCATGGATAAGGAAGATCCTCTGGAAAAGGAAGTGGCAACCCATTCCAGTATTCTTGCCTGGAGAATTCCATGGACAGAGGAACCTGGCAGGCTACAGTCCGTGGGATGACAAGAGTTGGACACAACTGTGTGACTAGCTTTCACTTTCACTTTTTTCATATACCTATATACATTTATGTCCCTTGAAAGTACAGTTTCCAAAAACAATTCATTGAATTTTTATTTCCTTCTGGATTTTCACTTTTATCACTGACATCTAAGAAAATATCTACAAACCATTTTACATGCCAGTAAGTTGGTCCTGAGAACATTCAGCATTTACCAGCACAGAGCAGTACAAACTAAGTAAAAACTAGTCTGCTTTCATGAGGTTGATGTTTCAGTAAGGAAGTTGGACCAAAAAATTATGGAATATGTGAGGTCACCAATAAGAGAAATGTATAACTACAAACAGTTGCAGCGATCCTCAAATCCAGAGCAGTGGTTTGAGGCAGTGCAGTCACTGTTTCTGGAGCTGTCTGGAGAGCCATAGATCAGGTGTCTGACAGCTGAGGACTGTGTAAACTTCTCCTCTCTTCATGGATGATAACCACTATTTGCTGTACCATTAAAATGTGAACATTATATATGCATATATTAGATCAGTATAACAATACAAGAGTAGTTTAACTATATGCCCTATAAAATGAATTTATCCTATCCCATGTATAGGACATTTATTTATGTGTATATGCAGTGTGTTAAAAAGCAAAGACATCACTTTACCAACAAAAGTCCATATAGTCAAAACTATGGTTTTCCAGTAGTCATGATCTAATGTGAGAGTTGGAGCATAAGAAAGTGCTGAAGAATTGATGCTTTCGAACTGTGGTGTTGGAGAGGAGACTCTTGAGAATCACTTGGATACCAAGGCGACCCAACCAGTCCATCCTAAAGGAAATAAGTCCTAAATATTCATTGGAAGGACTGATGCTGAAGCTAAAACTCCTCTACATTGGCCACCTGATACGAAGAGCCAACTCACTGGAAAAGACCCTGATGCTGGGAAAGAATGAATCAAGAGGAGAAGGAGTGTCAGAGGATGAGATGGTTGGATGGCATCACCAATTCAATTGACATGAACTTGGGCCAACTCTGGGAGATGGTGAGGCACAGGGAGATCTGGCGTGCCACAGTCTATGGGGTCACAAAGAGTTGGACACAACTTGGTGATTGAACAACATTAACAACAAAAATATATCCTGTATAGGCTTCCCAGATGGCTCAGTGGGTAAAAAAATCCACTTGCAGTGCAAGAGAAACAGAAGACCTGGATTTGATCCCTGGATCAGGAAGATCCCCTGGAGAAATGCGTGGCAGCTCACTCTAGTATTCTTGCCTGGAGAATCCCATGGACAGAGGAGCCTGGTGGGTTATAGCCCATAGGGTCCCATAGAGATGGACACAACTGAAGTGACTGAGCACACACAGACACACACAGACATACACACACACACACACACACACACACACACACACACACACACACATATACCCTGTGGTACGTGAAACATAGTCAAGAATGACTTTAAAAATACCAAAATTAAGAATACTTTACTATTGCCATGTTTGGAAGGCACTATATAGCCCACTACTTAACACTTTAAAACTTATTTCTTTGTCTCCTTAACTAGTCAGCTTAACATCAAAACACGCTCATAGAGACACTTAACAGATTATGAAAGGCAATGATATAAGGGAAAGTAGTACCAGAAATCAAAAGCTTTGTTTGTAAAGTATTTATTAAAAACGAATCATTTATGTTTAAATTAGGATTTGGAAATAACTAGTAAGCCCCAAATCTTGATTGGTTCAGTTGCTCAGTTGTGTCCGATTCTTTGTGACCCCATGGACTGCAGAACACCAGGTTTCTCTGTCCATCACGAACTCCCGAAGGATGCTCAAACTCACGTCCATCGAGTCGGTGATGCCATCCAACCATCTCATCCTCTGTTGCTCCCTTCTTTTCGTGCCTTCAATCTTTCCCAGCATCAGGGCTTTTCCAGTGAGTCAGTTCTTCTCATCAGGTGGCCAAAGTATTGGAGTTTCAGCTTCAGCATCAGTCCTTCCAATGAATATTCAGGGCTGATTTCCTTTAGGATGGACTGGTTTGATCTTGCAGTCTAAGGAACTCTCAAGAGTCTTCTCCAGCACCACAGTTCAAAAGCATCAATTCTTCGGCACTCAGGTTTCTTTATAGTCCAACTCTCACAACCATACATGACTACTGGAAAAACCATAGCCTTGACTAGATGGATCTTTGTTGGCAAATAATGTTTCTGCTTTTTATTATGCTGTCTAGGTTTGTCATAGGATCATTTGCCATGATCTTTGTTTTTTGAATGTTGAGTTTTAAGCCAGCTTTTTCACTCTCCTCTTTCACCTTCCTCAAGAGGCTCTTTAGTCTTTCACTTTCATCAAGGGACTCTTTAGTTCCTGTTCACTTTCTGCCATAAGGGTTATATCATTGCTTATCTGAGGTTATTTATATTTCTCCTGGCAATCTTGATTACAGCTTGTGCTTCATCCAGCCCCGCATTTCTCATGATGTACTCTGCATATAAGTTAAATAAGCAGGGTGACAATATACAGCCTTGATGTACTCCTTTCCCAATTTGGAACCAGTCTGTTGTTCCCTGCCCAGTTCTAACTGTTGCTTCTGGTCTGGTAGTCCCATCTCTTGAAGAATTTTCCACAGTTTGTTGTGATCCACACAGTCAGAGACTTTGGTGTAATCAATAAAGCAGAAGTAGATGTTTTTCTGGAACTCTCTTGCTTTTTCTAGAGATCAAATTGCCAAAACCAAATATTTATCATTTAATATAATAAAGGATTATTTCTCTCCATATCACCATCTAGTTCAAGTTAGTGTTGGTGGTAGTGGGGCAGGTTTGGGGAGCTTTTGTTATCCTCAGTCATTTAGGATTCCTGGCTTCTTCCACTGAGTGGCTTTGGTATCAAAGAAGACTTGGAGCTCCCAGTGGATCCTTTGCGCCTGTCCTGCAAACAAGAGAGGTCAATAAGGAGTGCATTAAAGTGTTTTACTATAATACAGACCTGGAAATGTTAGCCATCACTTTGACCATCTTTTCTGGCCATAATTTAAGTACATGGTTCCACCAAACAATCCTGGGAAATGTAATCTAGTCCTTTGCCCTGGCAGAAAAGGAAACAGGTCTCGGAAACACAGCATGGCCTCTAATGCAGTGTTTAAGCATTCTGCATTGATTTAAAACTTGCTGATCATTTGAAATACTTCAGAGGTTTACAACTTAAAGTCAGTGGAACATATGAAAAATGACCAAAAAGTAACAAGGAGGAAGACATATCAAATTAATTGACCAATTTAGAAGCAGCTATATTTTTAAAAATGACTATCCAAAGACAGTTCAAATAGAAATGAAAAGTGAAAAATTCAGTGCCTCAAATCTTAATCTAAATGTGATAGTGTAAAGAGGTACATCTACATATGGGTATCGTCATTAACTGAACATACATCCTTGAGCCATTCACTTAATTAACTTATGATTTGATTGCAGCCTCTGAAAAATGGAGATGAAACTAACATTTGTTTGCATCCTTGCTTTGAAGCAAACAAAATAATATATATGAGAGTTTTATAAAATATTAATTGCTAAACAAGTTTTATTTCAGGCTACTTGCATTAAGGAAAAATTGCCTCCCAAACTGCTCCTGTCATTCACCTATGACTCATGAATTTTCATTTGGCATAGAGTAGCAGAGGAAAGTCTTTCAAATATTGTAAAATCTAGGTTTATCTGAGGTAACCTTTGCTGCTTATAGGAAGTATGTGGCTGAGTAATAGTTCAAAAATAGCAAGTTATTTTGAGGAAGAACATATGTTCTTCAACAAATAAAATAAGTGTTCTGCAGAATAATTTTACAGCATATTTAATCACACATCTAAAATAATTTGAATCTTATAGTTCAGAGCACTCTGTACTTTGATACAAATTTTGAAGTGCTTTATTAAGTGCAGTAGTACCAAGTTGAGTATTATGATGTAGAGCTGAATTTTATGAGAAGCTTTTATCAGCCTCTGTGAAGGAGACTATGCCATGAATTAATGAAAACTGGAATACGCAGACTAAGCAATTTATGCATTTAACATGTGTTTTGCAAACTTTTGAATGTAAGCTTACACACACACACACACACAGACATATATAAATGGCAGTTGTGATTAAAAGAGACTTATTTCATAAGTCAAGCTAATAAATGGTTTTCTCTGCTTTATAGTGACCTGGTAATGCGCATCTACCAGGAATTCATTGATAGGTTCGTTCTATAGGCATTTGAAGACTAAATTGTAGGGACTAGGTAGGTGTTTTTAGGATATTAATAAAAAGCAACTGTAACTTTCTTCATGAAGTGAATCAGTTGGCAGATATTTTATACAGAAAAAAATGTGATCATAGATTTTCCATAGTATTTTGTAAGGAGTCAGGAGCAGATTATAAGTAGTATGAATGTGGCAGAGTGAGATTCCTTTCAGTTTGGAGAACAGGGAAAGACAATGCCAGGAGGAAGGGACATTTTCATTGGTTCTTGAAATATAGCTAGGATTTAGTGTGTGATAGACATGAGTAGTACTTCATGCAGGGAACATGGCATGAGCAAGACAAGGGTATGATAGAAGAGTTATTGGCAATGAGTAAAAGGGTTGATTTGTCTGGAGAATGAAATTCTTAAAAGAATTTGAGAAATCATTCAGCTTGAAAACACATTGTGGCCATAAGCTAGATAGCTTTAAAGGTCAGACATATTAGAAAAAAGACAGGCAGCTTTATGGACAACTTTGATGAGACATTGATGAGTGTCCACAATGAATTAAAGTTATTAAGAGAGCTTTGAAAGCATTATTTTAAAAAATTTTAATTGCCAAGCTTGACTTCATAATTTTACTTGATTCTTAAGAATCCTTGTCATCTTAGCAAATCAAGGGCTTTTCTTTTCTTAATGACTTAAAGGGCTATTTTTTTTTTTGCCCCAGATTTTTATTTCTTACTACTGTGTTGAGTGTCCAAGATTATTGTGCAATGACCCCTGTTTTAAGGTTCCTATATAGAAATAGTCATGTATTACTTAGTAAGCAGAAAGTAACATTAATTCTGATTGCATGGAAAATAGGATGCTAGGTAAACTTTACTCAAAAACACAAAAATATATTGTTATAGTAACAACACTGAATAGCATTTGGGAGATAGATAGTATAGAAAATAAATTCTGTCAGAGTTCAGAGTTGTGATTAGATTTCAGAGAAAATAGGTGGGAGAATTGCAAGGTCTCTTAACCTCCAGACTGAGTGATGAGATTGACAGCACATCACCAGAGAGCTTCAAGCATTTCAGGCAGCCAATGACAAGCCATTTCTACCTTTCCAATCAGTGTTCTGTCTTACTGCTCTAAGATAATCCATTTCCATCAATAATGGAGATGATGGTGATGATTTTGGAGACCTGATTTTCTTAAAAGTAATTTGAAGTCAACAAATAAAAATGTTAGCTGCTTTATAATTTTTATTATAGATAATGGCAGAATGTTTAAGAACTGTGATGCGTGTGTTTTCTGCTTTTTAAAAGATATCATTTTTCCCCCTTTATACTTCTATTTCTCTCTTATTTTATGTTGTTATATTTTAAGTCTGTTTAAAATACATAAATCTAACAACCCAAAGGGAAAAATTTAGGGAAATGTGTCCGTAAAAATAAGAGAAGAAAATAATGTATGAATTATTGAAGATAAAGTTGTGCATAAGATCCGGGAGGTACTACTCATTTTCTGTAAATAAAGGTCCCACATAACTGTCTCTGAGTTCCCTAGCAGCCACAGAAAATAAGGGAAGACCGTAGATTTATAAGCTTGATATTGTCTGCAGTATAAGAACAAGCCAGTTTTTCAGAAGGAGCACCACTCTTACTAATACCAAGTGCAGGGAGGAATCTCTGTGACTGGTCCTAGGAGAGAAGGCCCACAGCAAACAGTAAATAATGAATATCCTCAAACATATCCTAACAAGTAAATAAGACAAAGGTTGTTTTAGGACTTTTAAAAGTACTGTTTTATAATAATTTTGGCTGATTGTTTAATGCCTAAATAGTGTCTGGAAAACACTTCTGTGGAAGCCAAAAAATGAACACCAGGCACAAACTAAGTGATTTTGAGCTCAGGCAATGAGAGTGTGATTTGCTGACCAGCCATTTCAGCATCACCTGGGGACTTGTTAAGTATATGCACTTTCAGATCCCATCTCAGATCTACCGAGTCAGAATCTTCAGGGATTATTGAGGAATACTGACTGCAAGTGTCTCAGATGATACTTACTGGACATTTAGATAATCTTTAATAGATCAAAGGGTATAAACTTTCAGCTATAAGATGAATAAATTCTGGAGATCTTATGAACAACCATGGTGACTAAAGTTAGTAATAATGTAGTGTATACTTGAAATTATTTCTCAACACACACACACAAAATGGCAACTCTGGAAGGTGATAGCTATGTTAATTAGTTTGATTGTGGTAATTACTTTACACTGTATATGTATATACAACAAGCATGCACACCTTAAATAAACACAATATTTGTCAAAAATTAAAAAATTCCAAAGTATTATTTCTCTTAACTGAGTTAGACCTTATATATTGTCTCCCTGGCAAAATATGTGAAATAAAAATATATTATTTTATTGATTAAGGGTAGATGTGATGTTTTTTGCATCATCCCAGTAGAAGGAAGAGTTTTAGGCATTTGGATAATTAGTTATTGCCTAATATGTGAAATACTATGTTTAAGTACTTGGGGTTGTAAAGATGAACAAGACATGGTAGCTGTTTTCTAGGAGCAATGTAGCAGGGAGACTTTGTTGTAATCAAGTTGACCTGATGAAATAAGAGTTACAAGATATAAACAAAGTGCTGTAATAGTTATTCCTATTATACAGATTTTTACAGATGAGTAAACTTGGCTCAGAGAGATAATTTGTCTTAGCTCACAACTGAACTGAAGGTCTATGTGATCTTTAATCCAGTTTACACTCTTAAAATATAGCTTCTTAAAAGAAAAAAGGAAGAGAAAACCATTTTAAAAGTGAGAAAATAAGTCTTAACATCAGTAAGCTTCTCCATCTCAATTCACTATTCTGACAATGTAATAATTTTGATTCACATCTTTGAAAGCAAGTGCTGTTTTTAGTTAATGTAAACTGGAGTGAATCTTGCAGTTTTCCTCAAGAAATAACTCAAGTAGGAATTAAAAGTTTGCCAAAATCGAGTGTTGTGATTGAAGGAGTTTGTTTTTTCTAAAATGAACACAAGACTTTATTGATACAGGATGACAACTGGTTTTCATTCCTGGGTGCTGTATGAGATTTAGTGAAGTATTTAGTAGTTAATAGGCCCTCAATAAATATTGATTGTATGTCCTCAATAAATATTGATTGAATAAAAGCATTTAATATTTACTCTTGAAATCTTCTTTGGAGCCCCATTTTACCATGCATATGGAATCAAAGGAATATATTCATAATTTTAAAAATCATTTATTAGCTCAGTAATCCTTTTTTACCAGATATCAGCTCCCCAACTTTTAAGCACTTTGTACTTCAGTTGAGATAATTTCCCCCATGTTATACTGATGTGTGTATTTGTCCTATGTTTCTGCAGTAATGTAGACTTTTAGAGAAATTGTCTTATTTTTCTTCCCTGTATAGAATCTAGTTGGCTCTCAGGAAGCACTCAGTAAGTATTTGAATGAACAATGACTGATGAGCACTACAGTGATTATAAGTCAGATCTATTCTAGCAATGTATGCCTCTCATCAGTTTCAATGGCTACCGTTTAAACCTGGTCAAACCCTTGCTAATCAAAGGTATTTTTTGACAATGTTTTTGAGTATTTATGGTAGTGCTGTTGAGAAGGCTAGCATTTATTGGGTGCTTATTCTTTGTCAAGGACTATTTTCAGAGCTTTTTACAAAATTTTAACTTTATGGCATATAGATGATTTATAATATTGTGTTAGTTTTAGGTGCACAGCTACATGATTCAGTTACACGTATAAATATTTCATTCTTTTTTTAAGATTCACAGATTTGTTTTTCTTATAGGTTATCATAGACTATTGAGTAGAGTTTCCTGTGATAAACAGTAGGGTCCTTGTTGGTTATCTCTTATATATAGTAGTGTGTATGTTAGAATTTTTAAAACATTATATCTTATTTAGTCAGTGTGACAATATCAGGAGAAATTCCTATTTTTTCTTCTTTGGTGATAAGAAAACTGAAATTTATAAGGTACTAACAATTTATGCAGTCACGGATATAAAAAGTGGTAGAGTTGGAATTGGATTAGCTTTTTAAATTCTCCTTAGTGTACAAGTGTGGGAGTAAAGGAGTGACTAGGAGGTAATGATGACCATTATATCTACTTCTCTGGGCCAGAATCCCTTAGAAGAAATGGAGTAGCCATGATAGTCAACAGAAGTCCAAAATGCAGTACTTGGATGCAATCTCAAAAACGACAAAATGATCTTTGTTCATTTCTGAGGCAAACCATTCAATATCACAGTAATCTACGACTATGCCCCGACCAGTAATGCTGAAGAAGCTGAATTTGAATGGTTCTATGGAGACCTACAAGACCTTTTAGAACTAACACCCCCCAAAATGTTCTTTCTAACAGAAGCAGAACATTAAGAAGAGGTGGCAAGAATACACAGAAGGACTGTACAAAAAAGATCTTCATGACCCACATGATCACAATGGTGTGATCACTCACCTAGAACCAGACATCCTGGAATGTGAAGTCAAGTGGGCCTTAGAAAGCATCACTACGAACAAAGCTAATGGAGGTGATGGAATTCCAGTTGAGCTATTTCAAATCCTAAAAGATGATGCTGTGAAAGTGCTGCACTCAATATGCCAGCAAATTTGGAAAACTCAACAGTGGCCACAGGACTGGAAAATGTCAGTTTTCATTCCAATTCCTAAGAAAGGCAATGCCAAGGAATGCTCAAACTACCACACAATTGCACTCATCTCACACGCTAGTAAAGTAATGCTCAAAATTCTCTAACCCAGGCTTCAACAGTACATGAACCCTGAACTTCCAGATGTTCAAGCTGAATTTAGAAAAGGTAGAGAGAGGAACCAGAGATCAAATTGCCAACATCTGCTGCATCATCAATAAAGCAATAGAGTTGCAGAAAAACATCTATTTCTGCTTTATTGACAATGCCAAAGCCTTTGACTATGTGGATCACAATAAACTGAAAAATTCTGAAAGAGATGGGAATATTAGACCACCTGACCTGCCTCTAGAGATATCTATATGCAATTCAGGAAGCAGCAGAATTGGACATGAAACAACAGACTGGTTCCAAATAGGAAAAGGAGTACATCAAAGCTGTATATTGTCACCCTGCCTATTTAACTCACGTGCAGAATACATCATGAGAAACGCTGGGCTGGATGAAGCACAAGTTGGAATCAAGATTGCCAGGAGAAATATCAATAACTTCAGATATGCAGATGCCACTACCCTTATGGCAGAAAGTGAAGAAGAACTAAAGAGCCTCTTACTGAAAGTGAAAGAGGAGAGTGAAAAAGTTGGCTTAAAGCTCAACATTCAGAAAACTAGGGTCATGGCATCTGGTCCCTATTTATTCTAAAAATAAAATAATGCAACTAAATGATTATTTAGGCTTCCCTGGTGGTGCTAGTGGAAAAGAACCTGGCTGCCAGTTCAGGAGACATGAGATGTGGGTTTGATCCCTGGGTTTGGAAGACCCCCTGGAGTAGGGCATGGCAACATACTCCAGTGTTCTTGCCTGGAGAATCCCATGTTCAGAGGACCTTGGCAGGCTACAGTCCATAGGGTTGCAAAGAGTCAGACACGAGCAAAGCAACTGAGCATAAATGATTATTTCTTTTGATTCCCTTTAACATAGTGATTTGCTGCTTATTAATACAACCTGATAAAAGCAGATTTGCCTTAGCAAAGATATAAACACATACTCTAATATATTCCCTTTACTAAGGTATTATTTTTAAAACCAAAAAGGACTGTTTAAACATAGCTGATTTATTTTTTTTCTTTTTAAAATAAAACAAAACAATTAACTGCAAAGTGCTATATTAACCCAACTCAAAGGTTGCATTTTTAAACATGGGAGAGTAAGAAGTGTAGAAATTAAGTTCCCATAGAAGCATTAATTCCTCTGTATTTCACCTGTGGCACATTAAAATACACATTTAATAGCCTAATTAAACATGTACTGAGTTTAACACAACTGAATGGTTGTTAACCTGAGGACCTTAACTTTTGCTTGCCTTGATTCTTTTGTGTATAAATTTGCACTTTACATTTCATTACTAGATTGTCTCACTTTTGAAACTTTTTTCCTTTCCAAAGAGTTAAAAATAGAGTAGTATTGTAATGATCCCTTACTATAACTATGTACCATTTGATGAGTCAATTTTCTTATTTCAGAAGATTAAACCTGTTGAGGTTTAATAAAATTTAAAAGACCTATTATTTCCAACTTTGATCATTAGCTAAGTTTAAGCCAGCTATTATTTATTAACTAAGAGCTTTCATATGAAAAATATCACAAATTAATTTTCAATAGCATAACATGAAATCCAATGACTCAACTTAAAAGCAGGTTCTCATTGTATAGGAATGTAGTAAAGTGGAATTTCTGAAATGTATGAATTGATTTCAATATGTCAAGTTGTGAGCATAATAATTCTCTTATTTGGCTAGCTCCTTCTTACCTAGCAATATCTGGGGAAAAAAAGATGAGGGATTCATCCCAGAAATATCCTAGTTCAGAGTCTGATGACATTTAGCAAAAGAATTAGATATGTTTGGTGTACTATTGTGCTTGTTATCATTCTCTCTTAAGGTGGTATCTGTATAAGAAAGTAGCACTGGAAATATTAAATTATCATTTCAGAGGAAGGTCCCTGAATAAGCCTGTGAAGTCAAAGACCTCGGTAATAAAAATCCCTTTCTAAATTAGCCATGTGTGCTGCACACGTATTAAAACCACAAACTTCTGGTGGGGGAGCTAGCTGAAGGAGAAGATGCTGATGTTGGGAGTTTTAGAATTTTTATTTGAAGAACACCCAAAAAAGATGTCATTTTCATTATAGGGGACTGGAATGCAAAAGTAGGAAGTCAAGAAACACCTGGAGTAACAGGAAAATCTGGCCTTGGAGTACAGAATGAAGCAGGGTAAAGGTTAATAGAGTTCTGCCAAGAGAATGCACTGGTCATAGTAAATACCCTCTTCCAACAACACAAGAGAAGACTCTACACATGGACATCACCAGATGGTCAACACCAAAATCAGATTGATTATATTCTTTGCAGCCAGAGATGGAGAAGCTCTATACAGTCAGCAAAAACAAGACCAGGAGCTGACTGTGGCTCATATCACGAACTCCTTATTGCCAAATTCAGACTTAAATTGAAGAAAGTGGGGAAAACCACTAGATCATTCAGCTATGACCTAAATCAAATCCCTTACAATTATACAGTGGACGTGACAAATAGATTTAAGGGACTAAATCTTATAGACAGACTGCCTGAAGAGCTATGGACAGAGGTTCGTGACATTGTACAGGAGACAGGGTTCAAGACCATTCCCAAGAAAAAGAAATGCAAAAAGCAAAATGGCTGTCTGAGGAGGCCTTACAATAGCTGTGAAAAGAAGACAAGCGAAAAGCAAAGGAGGAAAGGAAAGATATACCCATTTGAATGCAGAGTTCCAAAGAATAGCAAGGAGAGATAAGAAAGCCTTCCTCTTCGATCACTGCAAAGAAATAGAGGAAAACAATAGAATGGGAAAGACTAGAAATCTCGTCAAGTAAATCAGAGATAACGAGGGAACATTTCATGCAAAGATGGGCTCGATAAAAGGGCAGAAATGGTATGGACCTAACAGAAGCAGAAGATATTAACAAGAGGTGACAAGAATGCACAGAAGAACTATACAGAAAAGATCTTCATGACCCAGATGATCATGATGGTGTGATCACTCACCTAGAACCAGACATCCTGGAATGCGAAGTCAAGTGGGCCTTAGCATCACTACAAACAAAGCTAGTGGAGGTGATGAAATTCCACTTGAGCTATTTCAAATCCTAAAAGATGATGCTGTGAAAGTGCTGCACTCAATATGCCAGCAAATTTGGAAAACTCAACAGTGGCCACAGGACTGGAAAATGTCAGTTTTCATTCCAATCCCAAAGAAAGGCAATGCCAAAGAATGCTCAAACTACTGCACAATTGCACTCTTCTCACATGTTGGTAAAGTAATGCTCAAAATTCTCCAAGCCAGGCTTTTCAACAGTACGTGAGCTGTGAACGGCCAGATGTTTAAGCTTGATTTAGAAAAGACACAGGAACCAGAGACCAATCATATTGCAAACATCCATTGGATCATCGAAAAGCAAGAGAGTTCCAGAAAATCATCTATTTCTGCTTTATTGACAATGCCAAAGCCTTTGACTGGGTGTAACATAACAGACTATGTGGAAAATTCTGAAAGAGATGGGAACACCAGACCACCTGACCTGTCTCTTGAGAAATCTGTATGCAGGTCAGGAAGCAGCTTTAGAACTGGACATGAAGCAACAGACTGGTTCCAAATAGGAAGAGTATATCAAAGCTGTATGTTATCACTGTGCTTATTTAACTTATATGCAGAGTACATCAGGAGAAACGTTGGGCTAGAAGAAGCACAAGTTGGAATCAAGATTGCCAGAAGAAATATCAATAACTTCAGATATGCAGGTGCCACTACCCTTATGGCAGAAAGTGAAGAAGAACTAAAGAGCCTCTTACTGAAAATGAAAGAGGAGAGTGAAAAAGTTGGCTTAAAGCTCAACATTCAGAAAACTAGGGTCATGGCATCCGGTCCCATCACTTCATGGCAAATAGATAGGGAAACAGTGGATACAATGACAGACTTTATGTTTTTGGGCTCCAGAATCACTGCAGATGCCTACTTCTTGGAAGAAAAGTTATGACCAACCTTGAAAGCATATTGAAAAGCAAAGAAGTTATTTTGCCAACAAAGGTCCGTCTAGTCAAGGCTATGGTTTTTCCAGTAGTCATGTATAGATGTGAGTCGGACTATAAATAAAGCTGAGCACCGAAGAATTGATGCTTTTGAACTGTGGTGTTAGAGAAGACTCTCGAGAGTCCCTTGGACTGCAAGGAGATCCAACCAGTCCATCCTAAAGGAAATCAGTCCTGAATATTCATTGGAATTGCTGATATTGAAGCTGCAACTCCAGTACTTTGGTCACCTGATGTGAAGAGCTGACTCATTTGAAAAGCCCTTGATGCTTGGAAAGATTGAGGCCAGGAGGAGAAGTGGACGACAGAGGATGAGATGGTTGGACAGCGTAGTTGACTCAATGGACTTGAGTTTGAGTAAATTCTGGGAGTTGGTGATGGAGAGGAAGGCCTGGCATGCTGCAGTCCACTGGGTAACGCAGTCAGATACTACTGAGCAACTAACTGAACTGAGCTGAATTTGAAGAAAGCACTTTGGTATTTTCTGGACAGTATTATCTTCAAGGTTTTGTTGTAATATGTAAACTTTTTAACCTTCTGACTTTTAATGCTTAGACTGGGTTCTGTATTTTTTCAAATCATATATGAAATAGGTAGAGAGATATTTCTTCTTATGAGAATGGGATCATGATCCTCAGAACCATCCGGAGAAATATTAGCTACTGGAAAAAGCACAGATGCATGATAGATTTAGTTCTATGTCATTTAATAAGAATTTCAGGATACTTCAGTGTCTTGCTTTAAAATAAACTTGAACTTCTGTTAGCACCTACTTTAGGGGAATGTGTAAAGACATACACATGTCCCGGAAAGGCCTAAGAAGGAATTAGTGTCTCATGTCTTCCTGACATAGAGCTTCTATACAGGCAAAAAGTGAAGGCAAAGCCAAAGTTGTAGACTGTCTGCCAAAGCAGGGAATCTGTGCCCCCAAATGCACACAGGGGCCTCTTGGCTAATGCTATGAGACATATTGGTTCAAGTCATTTAAATAAATATTTGTCTAATCATTAGTTGATCAGAAGTCTGAGTAGTGACTTCAGTGACCATACATGACAAAATACAAACTTTAAAGAATTCAGGAAAGTAACTTGACAAACAACAGCAGAAGCAGCAGCAGCAGTAACTACCACAAACAAAACAACAAACCCTGGAGGTGAGATAAAATTTTGATTTTCAGAGTTACCATATTCTATTTTCTAAGATGTTTCCTGCTGCTGCTGCTAAGTCGCTTTAGTCGTGTCCGACTCTGTGCTACCCCATAGATGGTAGCCCCCCGGTCTCCTCCATCCCTGGGATACTCCAGGCAAGAATACTGGAGTGGATTGCCATTTCCTTCTCCAATGCATGCATGCATGCTAAGTCTCTTCAGTCATGTCCGAGTGTATATGACCCTATGAACAGCAGCCCACCAGGCTCCTCTGGCCACAGGATTCTCTAGGGAAGAATACTGGAGTGGATTGTCATTTCCTTCTCCAGTCTAAGATGTCTAGTTCTCAACAAAAAATATAAGATATGCAACAACAACAAAAAAAACCACCTAGAAAAGTAAATGGAAAATTATGGCTAATATACCCTAGAAAAAAGTGAATAAAAACTATCCCTGAGGTAGCCCAGACATCAGAGTTGCTAGACAAAGAAATTACATGAGATCTTTATAAATATGTTAAAAGAAATAATGGAAACCATGTTTAAAGAATTAAAGAAAGATATGACAATAATGTGTCACTAAACAGACAATATCAACAAAGAGTTAGACATTATTTAAAAAAAAAGAAATTCTAGAGTTGAAAAATATAATAACAGAAATGAAGAATTAGAGGAGCTTAACATCAGATTGAGCTGGCAGAAGGAAAAAATAGTGAACTTAAAGATATTTCAATTGAGATTATTCATTCTGAAGAACAGTGAAGTAAAAGAATGAGGAAAAATGAACAGAGCCTCAGAGATGTGTGGGACTCCAATAACTGTAACAATATGTGCTTGTTGGCAGTTCCAAAAGAATAGGAGAGAAAGAAGCAGAAAGAATATTTAAAGAAATAATGGCTGAAAATCCCCCTTGATTTGATAACACATGTTAATATGCACATCCAAGAAGCTCTGCCAAACCAAGTAGAACATACTGGAAGAGAAAAATTCTTAGACACCTCATAGTCAAACTGATGAAGGAAAACACAGAATCTTATAAGGAGGAAAAGATAAGTGACTCATGAAATGAAAGAATTCTCAGTGAAATTGACAAATGATTTCTCTTTAGAAAGCATGAAGACTAGAAGGTTTCATATTCAAAGTGCTGAAAGACAAATAAGACAAAAATTTTATATCCAGCAAAAGTGTCCTTCAAAAATGAAGGAGAAGTTAAGACATTCCAAGATAAACAAAAATTGAGAAAAAATTTTCATTAGCAGACCTGCCCTATAAGAAACACTAAAAACAGAAAAAAAAAAATTGTTCAGGTTGAAATGAAAGCATACTACATAATTCAAATCCATTTGATACAATAAAGAATACTAATAAAGGTAACTAAGTAAATTATAATAATTTAAATTTATTTTTGTTCATAACTTTTTTCTATTGATCTTAAATCAGCCGTGTAAACTATAAAACCATGTTAATGGGCTTATAGTGTATAAATAAATATTTTTTATGATAAAGAACAGGGGAAGGAACAAAGCTAAAGTAGCAAAAGTTCTGTATGATACTGAAGTGAAGATAATATTAATTTGAGTTAGATTGTGAAAGTGAAAGTCGCTCAGTTGAATCTGACTCTTGCCACCTCATAGACTACACAGTCCATGGAGTTCTCCAGGCCAGAATACTGGAGTGGGTAGCCTTTCCCTTCTCCAAGGGGTCTTCCCAACCCAGGGATTGAACCCAAGTCTCCCGCATTGCAGGCGGATGCTTTACCAACTGAGCCACAAGGGAAGCCCAAGAGTGCTGGAGTGGGTAGCCTATCGCTTCTCCAGTGGATTTCCCCAACCCAGGAATTGAACCTGGGTCTCCTGCATTGCAGGTGGATTCTTTACCAACTGAGCTATCTGGGAATTAGATTGTAAAATAAGATAATTTTAATCCCCAGAGATTAAGGAAACAACTAAAAATATATTAAAAGAAACAACAATGGTATTAAAATGGTACACCATAAAAGAGCTAACATAAATAAGCCAGTAGTGGAATCAAAGAGGGATAAAACAGACATGACATAGAAAACAAATAGGAAAATAGAAAAGATACATCTTATCAGTAATTTATTCAATGTAAATGAATTACATAATCCAAGCAAAAGGGAGATACTGGCAGAATGGATAATAAAACATCATCTGTTTGTAGCCTATATATAAGAAATATATTAGATTCAAAGGGAAATTGGTTGAAAATGAAAGATGAAAAAGATATACTATGCAAACAGTAACCAAAAGAGAGTGAGTGTAGTGATACCAATATCAGACACAATAGTTTTTATTTATTTATTTTTTTTAAATATACATGTTTTTTTTTATTTTTTTTAAATTTTTTAATTTATTATTATTTTTTAATTGTTTTTGCAATACCTTGTCATTTTATCACCTGATTTTTACTTTTCCCCCCCCCCCGACCCCCCCCCCCCTCCTACCCCCCCCCCCCCCCCCCCCCTGGGAAATCTCGCTGCACCAGCCCCGAGCATCAGTCCTGGGCTGGCGATTGATTAGACATATGAAAATTAACATGCTTCAATGCCCTTCTCCAATATCATCCCACCCTTACACTCATCCACAAAGTCCACGAGTCTATTCTATACATCTGTGTTCCTTTTGCTGTCTCGCATGTTGGGTTCTCGTTACCGTCTTTCTAAATTCCATATATATGCGTTAATATACTATATTGTTGTTTTTGCTTCTGGCTTATTTCACTCTGGATAATGGGCTCCAGTTTCGTCCATCTGAGTAGAATTGCTTCAAATGAATTTTTTTTTTAATGCTGAGTAATATTCCATTGTGTATATGTACCACAGCTTTCTTATCCATTCGTCAGTTGATGGGCATCTAGGTTGCTTCCATGTCCTGGCTATTGTAAACAATGCAGCGATGAACATTGGGGTACACGTGGCTCTTTCAATTCTGGTTTCCTCAGTGTATATGCCCAGCAGTGGGATTGCTGGGTCATATGGCAGG
>ML661346.1:19930601-20124597 GCA_007570785.1 Antilocapra americana
TTGATATCTAATCTCACTGCATTGTGGTCAGAAAAGATGCTTGGGATGATTTCAATATTTTTGAATTTATCAAGGTTAGATTTATGGCCCAGGATGTGATCTATTCTGGAGAAGGTCCCGTGTGCACTTGAGAAAAAGGTCAAATTCCTTGTTTTGGGGTGGAATGACCTATAGATATCAATTAGGTCTAGTTGATCTATTGTATCATTTAAAGTTTGAATTTCCTTGTTACTTTTCTGTCTAGTTGATCTATCCATTGGTGTGAGTGGTGTATTAAAGTCTCCCACTATTACTGTGTTGTTGTTGATTTCCCCTTTCATACTTGTTAGCATTTGCCTTACATATTGTGGAGCTCCTATGTTAGGTGCATAAATATTTATAATTGTTATTTCTTCTTCCTGGATTGATCCTTTGATCATTATGTAATGTCCATCTTTATCTCTTTTCACTGCCTTTATTTTAAAGTCTACTTTATCTGATATGAGTATTGCCACTCCTGCTTTCTTTTGGTCTTTATTCGCATGGAATATCTTTTTCCAGCCTTTAACTTTCAGTCTATATGTGTCCCTAGGTGTGAGGTGGGTCTCTTGTAGACAACATATATAGGGATCTTGTTTCTGTATCCAGTCGGCCAATCTTTGTCTTTTGGTTGGGGCATTCAGCCCATTTACATTTAAGGTAATTATTGATAAGTATGGTCCCGTTGCCATTTATTTTATTGTTTTGGGTTCCAGATTATCTATCCCATCCGTGTTTCCTATCTAGGCAAGTTCCTTTAGCATTCGTTGGAGGGCTGGTTTGGTGTTACTGAATTCTCTCAGTTTCTGCTTGTCTGAGAAAATTTTGAATTCTCCTTCAAATTTGAATGAGATCCTTGCTGGGTACAGTAATCGGGGTTGTAGATTGTTTTCTTCCATCACTTTAAGAATGCTCTGCCATTCCCTTCTGGCCTGAAGCGTTTCTGTTGAGAGATCAGCTGTTATCCTTATGGGATTCCCCTTGTGAGTTATTTTTTGCTTCTCCCTTGCTGCTTTTAATATTTGGTCTTTGTATTTGATATTTGTTAATTTGATTAATATGTGTCTTGGGGTGTTCCGTTTGGGGTTCATTCTATTTGGGACTCTCTGTGTTTCTTGGACCTGAGTGGCTATTTGCTTCCCCAATTTAGGGAAATTTTCAACAATTATCTCTTCAAGGATTTTCTGATGTTCTTTCTTATTGTCTTCTTCTTCTGGGACTCCTATGATTCGAATATTGGTGCGTTTAATATTGTCCCAGAGGTCTCTAAGATTGTCCTCATTTCTTTTAATTCTTTTTTCATTTTTCCTTTCTGTTTCATTTATTTCTGCCATTCTGTCTTCTACCTCACTTATCCTGTCTTCTATCTCTGTGATTCTACTGTTGGTTCCCTCCAGGGTGTTTTTGATCTCATTTATTGCATTATTTATTGTATTTTGACTCTTTTTCATTTCTTCTAAGTCCTTGTTAAAGCTTACCTGCATCTTCTCAATCCTTGCCTGCAGGTTATTGAACTGCAGCTCTAACTTATTTTCCAGGTTTTGGATCATATTCACTATCTTTATTCGGAATTCTTTGTCAGGTAGACATCCTATCTCTTCGTCTTTTGTTTGGTCTAGGGGGTATTTATCCTGTTCTTTTACTTGCTGGGTATTTCTCTGCTTTTTCATCTTGTTTATCTTGCTGTGTTGCCCCTTTATTGTGGGGGTTCCTCACTATGGGAGGGGTTAGATGTGTGGTTTGTAGAAGTTTCCTGGGTGGGAAAGCTTGTGTGGTGTTCTGGTGGGTGGATCTGGGTTTCCTCACTGTAACTAACAATGGAGTGTCCAGTAAAGAGATTTGAGGTGTCGGTGGACTTGGTTTGACCTTGGGCAACCTGTGTATTGAAGCTCCTGGCAGTGTTCCTACGTTGTTGGTGAATTTGCTTGGTATATCTTACTCTGGAGCTTGTTGGCTCTTGGGGGTTGATTAATTTCAGTTTTGGTATGGAGGAGGTTGATGAGTTCCTATCGATTAATTAACCCTTGGATCCAGGAGTTTTCTGGAATTCTCAGGGTCTGGGTTTAGTCTCCTGTCTTCCAGTAGCCTCAGGGCTCTTTTATCTCTGCACTGATGGTGGCAGAACCTCTAGTTTAGTGATGAGAAGTTTCTTCACAGTGAGGGACACCCTGTCAGGTACACAAAGTTACATGGCATGGACGAGAAGGAGAAGAGAGGAATCTGATGGTGAGGGAGTGAAGTGGCCAGTGATTGCTCCTCTGTGTGCCCTCCACAGCCTGGATCCCTTGGAGATGTTCACAGAGTTATATTGAAATGTGAAGAGTGTGGAAGGAGACACAATTGACCAGAGAGAGAAAGGAGAGAGTCAGATGGATAGAGACAGATCCAGCCAGTGGTCAGTTATTTCAGTGTTCTTCACAGCTGGTAACTCTCAAGCAGAGTCCCAGAGTTGGGTAGAGAATATACAGAGGGAGAGGACGTTGAAGGTGTCTTGGTAGGAGAAGAAAAGAGAAAAGAAAAAGAAAAAAAAAGAAAAAAGGAGATACAAGAATGGGGAGAGAGCAGTCAAGCCACTGATCTCGCTCCAAGGTAACGATGAGTATTGGAGCTTGGGTCCTTAAAGGTACAAAGTTGATACCCAATACTAATAGGCAAAGATTAAAAATCTAGAGTAAAGACGGGATTCTCAAAATACTATTACAAAGAAAAAGATAGAAAGAAAGATAAGGAAGAGAAAGAAATACAAAAACAAAAACAAAAAAAAAAAAAAGAGGAGAAATAAGAATGGGGAGAGAGCAGTCAAGGCAATGATCTCACTCCCAGGTAGCAATGGGTACTGGAGCTTGGATCCTTAAAGGTACAAAGTTGATACCAAATACTAATAAGCAAAGATTAAAAATCTAGAGTAAAGACTGGATTCTCAAAAGTACTATTATGAAAAAAAGAAAGAAAGAATGATAAAGAAGAAAATACAACAACACCACCACCACCACCAACAACAAAAATCAGTAAAAAAAAAAAAAATTTTTTTAAAAAAAAGGGGAATAAAGTGGAGATATAAAAGGTAAGAAAGGAGATAGGACGGAGAATGCAATAAGGGAGAAAGAGGAGATTAAAAAAAGGGGAAATAAAAATAAAGGAAAAGAAAGAAAAAAGAAAATAACAAGGTTATAGGGGACTTAAAAATTCTAAAAAAAAAAAAAAAGGGTATAAAAAAGTTTTAAAAATTTAAAAGATGTTCCTAGTACAGTTATAACTAAGGCTTTCTCTGGTGCTGATGCGTACTGGGAGGGGTCAGTTTATTTTTCAGACAATTCCTTGGGTCCGGCTTGTACTTCTCATGCTCTATAGACTCCAAACCTGTTGCCTCTGCTAGCTTAAGCGTCTTCTGTTTGCTGGTCTTTTATGTGTCTATTCAGCGCTCTGGAGTTTGCCCTGCTCCTGCTGAGTGCGCTTCCCCCGCCCCTTCTGCTCGGCTCTCTGTCGTCCGCCCGGCGCAGTTGGGGAGCGCGGCTTCTCCCCTCCCCCGGCCCAACCGCTCGGCTTTCCCGACGTGCAGCTAAGCACGTCTTCTTAGGTGTGCAGAGCTCCGATCTGTTCAGAATCCCCAGTAGTCTTGGTTAGCACCTAGCTCTGTGCGCAATTTGGACGAGGAAGCCTCGCCGGGGCTGGGCTATGCCCGCTGGTCTCGGGCAGGGTTTGGGTCTGTCCGCAGCCCGAAGGCGCCCAGCTCCGCCCAGCCGGCCGCCTCCCTGCCGACTCCGCCTCACCCTTTGGTCTCGCTGAGGCTGGGTTAGGCCCGCTGCACTCGGGCGGGGGCTGGGCCGGTCCGCAGCCCACAGGCGCCCAGATCTCCTCCGCCGGCCGCCTCCCTGCCGACTCCGCACGCCCTTTGTTCTGTGCCACCCGGCCGGCCGCCTCTCTGCCGACTCCACACCTCTCCTTGTTCTGCGTGGGCCTGGCAGGGGGGCTTTTCCAGGGGGAAAGCTACTTCCCAGTCTATCTCCGGTTAGCCCCCTGGGTTGGGTCGCTCAGGCTGCTCCGTTCCCTGAGCGCGCGGCCCGCCCCTCCCTGAGCAGTCCGCTTTGGCTAGTGGGGGGGTGGGGCGTCCGCCGCCGCCGCTTCCCTGTGCCTTCCAGCCAGAAATGTAGCTTGCAGGGCTTAATTATTAATCTGCTTTTACTCCCATCTATCTTGCTCTCCAAGATTCACTGCAAATCCGCCCGAGAGAATGCTCCCTGGTATTCGGAAACGTTTCTCCTCTTTTTTTTTTTTTTTTTCCTCTTTATTCCAGACTCCCCTTCCGGGACGGATCCCCGCCCCCAACTCTGTCTCTCCCTTTACTTTTTTCTCTCTCTTTTTTCTTTTGTCCTACCTTCTCTCGTCGGCAATGGGCCATCCCTTCAGATGCCCGATGTCCTCTGCCAGCATTTAGATCCTGTTTTATGGAGTTTGCGCGGTCTTTAAAAGTTCTTTTGGTGTATTTATTGGGGAGAGAGTGGTTTCCCCGTCCTATTCCTCCGCCATCTTAGTTCCCCCCTCCAATATCAGACACAATAGTTTTTAAAACAAAAATTGTTCCTAGAGATAAAGAAAGATCTTTTGTAATGACAAGTGGTCAATCCATGAAGAAGGCATATTAGTTATAAACATTTATGTACTAAGTAATGAGTCCCAAAATACATGAAGCCAAAACTGACAGAATTAAATGAGGAATAGAAAGTTCAACAATAATAGAAACTTCACCACTCCATTTTTAATAAAGGATAGAAGAACTAGACAAATGATCTACAAGAAAACAGAAGATTTTAATAACATTTCTATGAAACATTCCAACCAAGAGTAGCCAGGTGCACTTTTTTTCAGTTGCACAAGGTGTGTGCACAGGTGTGTTCTCTAGCACATATATGCTAGGCCATAAAACAAGTGTCAATAAATTTCAAAAGACTGAAATGAAAAATGCATTCTCCATTTCTAATAAAATTAGAAATCAAAAACAGAAAGAAATTTGGTAAATTCATAAATATGTGGGAATTAACATGCTCCTAAATAACCAGTGTGTCAAAGAAGAAAAGGGGATAAATATACATATGTAAATACTAATAAGTTAATTTTAAAGAAGCTTTAGATGTACTATAGTTTTTTTTAAAAGTTTTTGTTATTGTACTAGCAAAGTGCTTTGTTTACAGGCACGGTAAAATTAGGCATGAGAAATTTTGGTTTGCTAAATTTAGCAAACTAAATTTAGTTTGCTAATGACTGTATATATACTCACATTTTATGTTCATGTAATAGGGGACATGAATGTAGAGGCCAGGAATTCATTTTGAAGGATTAACACATTTTTGTTTTAGAAAAGATGATTTCTGTTGAGACAGTCTTACCCATATATGTCTGACGTGTGACTTAGTTCCTATGGGGAAAAATAATTTACTGTTTTAATGATGCCCCAAAGCTCCTGATTCAATTTTAGGTTTTAATTAGACAAAATTTTAAAATTAAAAAGGTTTTTTTGGTTATGTACCTTTAAACAGTGTTGAGTCCATCTGAGTAGTGTTAGTAGATCA
The DNA here is from genome assembly GCA_007570785.1 of Antilocapra americana. Taxonomy (NCBI): domain Eukaryota; kingdom Metazoa; phylum Chordata; class Mammalia; order Artiodactyla; family Antilocapridae; genus Antilocapra; species Antilocapra americana. The sequence goes on from ML661346.1 coordinate 19,936,187, forward strand.
CATCTTTCACATTTACTTTTTGCCATATACTTTAGTGCCATTAAGGGAAGACTACTTAGTTACTCTAGAGATATTCAGACATCGTGCACAGAAGTATCTATATATGTCCATTATAATGCTTTGTTCAATTCAGATGACATGTGTTTAAGTCTTAATGCTTATTGAAGAATAGCAAGAATGTTTTATTATAGTGTGTTTGATTTAATTTCAGTCCGTGTTAGGTGGTGAAAAATGTATCATGCAATTATTACTCTTTCTTTAGAATAAGGAGAAATCAACATTGGGTGTTTGAGTTGAATGGTGTTTCACTTTCAATTATAATAATCTATGTGATTATTGAAAGAGGAGGCAAAAGCAAAAATCACAATACACAAAAAAATGTTGTTGAGAGCAGTATTTTATGAGCTATCTGCCCATGCTGTTTTCTTTTGAAGAATTTTAAGTCTGGAGATCAGGTGTAATTTTTTTAAAAAAATCTAAATATTCACCAAAAAGGAATCTTTTATGCACTTACAAATAGTGTTTTGTTTTTTATTTTTTGACTGAACTATTGTGGTGTGGCTGATACACACCCAGAATTTAGAGCCAAGTCAGAAAGTGAGTCTATGCATATTTCTCTAGTCTGAGGACTTGTTTCCCTCATGATACCAGCATGTTTTTTTTTAAAGGCTCTATTGTCATTTGTTTCCTCAAATGAAAATATTTTGTGCTTCAAAAATATTGTCTTTACATTGCTATGTCCATGGTAGATCATAAGTATTAGGTAGATGTTGTTGTTTAGTTGCTAAGTCGTGTTCAACTCTTTTCCAACTCCATGGACTCTAGCCCCCCAGGCTCTTCTATCCCTGGGATTCTCCAGGCAAGAATACTCAAGTGGGTTACCGTTTCCTTCTCCAGGGGATCTTCCCAACCCCGGGATGGAACTTGTGTCTCTTATGTCACCTGCATTTGTAGGTGGGTTCTTTACTGCTGAACCACCAGAGAAGCCCATTAGGTGGATACGTAAATACTATGAAAATCTCAACCAAAAATATAAATACTATGAAAGTTTCAACAAAAAATACTCTGAAATCATTCTAATAGTATATTTTCAATTTTACTATTCTCTTAAAATTTGATAGAATGCTTAGCACCAAGAATGAACTCAGTAAATTTTAAGTAGCACCAATCATTTTGATGTTAGTACTACTCACAGTTACTGGAGTAATTGAAAATAGACATTTTTTGATCAATTAATATTTCATGAAAACTTGGATATTTAATAAAGCTAATAAAAACACTAAGCTTGGTAAAATATTCAGAAATCAGAGAACAGTAAAAAATTTTAAAACATGCTTACAAAATATCAATTATATTTTGTACTTTATAGTTATTTTTTCAAGAACTTATAAATTTCCATGTTTTGTTAACAAGCATAACTGATGTATAAATTGCTTGGGCTAATACTTTCTTTGACTCTATATCTTATTTGTCATGTACCTGTAGTATTCAATACATTGAGTTTTCTCCACAGAAGGTTTTTGAATAGCTTGAATTTTTTATCTGCATTTATGGATGTTTGAGTTTTAAGAACAATGTTTCTAACTGAGTCACAGAATTTTCAGATATCAGAGAGGTTGTCAGAGCCAAAGTTAATTTTTTGTTGTTGTTGCTGAAAATCCTTTTTTAGGCTTAGACTCTTCAATTTTCAAATATGTTTGATTTTAATTAAAGTTTAAAGAGAAAAAGAAACCATTGAAAAGATATTAGAAGTAAATAATTCACTTCTGGTGAGTAGGGAGTTTGCAGTTTGAGTTAATGATATTCATTACACTGATTAAAAGCAGTGAGCCATTTGCCCTTGTTTGTTTTCCAAGCCAGTGTTTTCAGTAATGGGAGTGGTTGGCATTTGATGTTTTATGTGATGAGGTATTTACTAATGGGCTGCTTTGACTTCTTCCTTAAATTGATAACCACTTGAAAGGAATTTATCAGAAAAAAGAACAACTTCTTTTCTAGAGCTGGACCATTTATTCCAAGGTCAGGCAGTGAGAAGACAATTGAGTAGCTTTTATTGCCTCCAGCTGTGCTATGATTATTTGAACAGATGGAAGACTGAAGGAATTGTGCAATCTCATTGTATATAGCACTACACAATATCAGGATTTTTTATTTTGCCTAATACATATTGCATTTGTAGTTGAAGAACTTATAAATATTTAGATTTCCATTGCTGCAGTGAGTTTGCTGTCCTTTGAAAGCTCATATAGGTCAAAATTGAGTCTTGAATTATGAGAAGATGCTGCTGTAAATGTGTGCATGCTCATTCACTCAGTTGTGTCCAACTCTTTGCAACCTCGTGGACTGCACCCTGTCAAGCTCCTCTGTCCATGGGATTCTTCAGGCAAGAATATTGGAGTGGGTTGCCGTTCCCTTCTCCAGGTGCTGCTATAGGGTTTGCAGCAAATTCATGATTATTTGCGTTGCAGATGGACATCTGTATCTATAGCTGTATCATCCCAGAATACAGAGCTTGAAAAATAAAACAAATTGTCCTAACATACTTTGAAAAACGGCATTTCCTCATCAAGGAATTCCAGTGATTAATATCACTTAGCTACTCTAGGGCTTTGGAAAAAATGAGAAGTGAGTGTTCAGATGTTTTAAGAGGAAATTTTCCAAGCAATTGAGCAGGTAGTTAAAAATACCTTGTTTTCATTTCCTTGCCTGACAAAATCCTAAAGTTTAAAGGTTTAAAAGAGAGTGGAAGATGTTATACTGAATAGAGCCGGAAGTGTGTGTTCCACATGTGCAATCCCCTCACATACCAGCCCCCAAAGTTTATTCATCAGTATATGGAGTCATTGGCTTTGAAGTCTGAGTTTGGAAATGGCACTGTTCTGTTACCTTAAATATGTAGTTTCATGGAGACTATTGGTGTACTCATTGATTTTTATAACTTACTAAATGTAAATGTTGGGGTGAGAGGATATCCTGAGTTTGATAGAAGCAGGCCCTCTCCAGGAAAGGGCTCGATCAGGGTTTCTCAACCTCAGCACCTTTATATTGGCCTTTTGGACTGGATAATTCTTGGCTGTGGTGGCCTAGCCTGTGCCAGGATGTTTAGCAACATCTCTGCCATCTATGCACTAAATGTCGGTAGTTCCCTCCCTACATGTTGTGACAATCAAAACTGTCTCCAGGCATTGCTAGATGACCCCAGGGGAACAAAGCCATCTCACTTGAGAACCTCTGTGCTAAACAGAGGGCTCCTGGCAAGTGTATTGGTTCCTACTCATCTCTGTATCCTCAGTACTTAACAAGGTGCCTGGCATAGGGCTGGACCTCAGTAAATGTTTGCACACATTTTTTCAAAAAGTAACAGAGAAGAAGGTAACTTATTTTACTATCACCTTCTCTGCCACTGACTCCTCATGTTATTAGTAGAGTAGCCTAAAATAAAAAAGCTCAATGCTTCATTATTTATAAAGACGAAAACATTAGAAAAATACCTGAGTGCCTACGAATGTAGAAAATGACCAAGGTAATATGCTGCATTTCTGCTATGGAATATCACACATTTATAAAATAGGCTATCTAGCAGACCTTTTAAATGACATCTTTTTTTGTAAAAAGTAGGTTATAAGCCAAAAGAATGATTTTTTAATATGTGTATTTCTGTTGTTGTTTAGTCACTAAGTCGTGTCCAACTCTTTGTAGCTTAGTATTACATGATAAAACAATAGGAAGGTAAATACTAAATTATTAGTCCTGGTTGCTTCTGGCATTATGATTAGATTTTCTGTGCACCTTCTGAATTGTTATTGACAAGATGCATTCTTTTTCTTTGGTCTTTAGAAAATCCAAATAAAAGATACAAGAAACCAGCTAAATCTGAGTGGATTTTATATAGTCATTTGAAATGGCATTTTGTGCATTTTTTTTTAATGAAAAGCCAAGAGTGAATTACAAGCTCTACTTACTACTTTTGAAATTAAGTTACCCAAATTTTCCTATAATTATATTATTTGATTTTTGTTGTAACTTTGTTACTTGGTAAGAACACACGCAGCACTATAACTGATTTGGCATACTACACATAACTGGGAAAAATACCCAGTGTATTTAATAACTATTGTATAGAAATTCCTTAAAATGTAGAAGAGACCATTTCTACATAGGTTTCTGAACTGCAAACATCCCTGTGTAACATTGATCACTTCTTATCATTATTCCTGGTCATTACTTTACAGTAAAATGTTCTTGTAGAAACTGTAATTAGGGGAGGAAATACAGATGCTACAAGTATACAATGTGTGATTTTTTTTTTTTTTAAGAATTACACTTTCTCAGTTATCAGAGATTCATTTGTGTGGCTATCTAGCTGCATATATGTATAGATGTGTACATTTAAGTGAGATTTTATTTGAGCTATTTGTGAATTAATCTAAGCTCTTTTGCCTAAGGACATTTTAGGTACTTACATATTTCTTAGATCCACAGTTTGGAACTTTCAGAGTTCCCCTTTCTGCCTCCTCATCATCACGTAGAACCTGAAAGTTCATGTATTTCAGGTTGCCATATGTTTGAGTAAGAAGTCAGAGATCAAACATTTGGCACTAGTCTCCCTCCTGCTCTCCTCTATCCGACTGCAAAGACTAAGTTTAGATCCTAGAGTTACTGTGATCTTGCATTTCATGCACCCCATGACTTTCTCTCAGCCTGAATACTTTTTTGTTCCAAGTTTACTTTAAGAGTTGGTTTGAACAGTACTTCCTCAAGGTGGGCATTCCACAGTGCCTTTTCCATTGGGACTCCAATTGTGGACATAGCATCCTGCACTTCCCTTGCCACAGCACTTTAATACAAAGTGATAAGTCTCTTTTTTAATGTCTGTCTTTTCCAGGAGCCTGTAATCTTCTGTGAAAGCAGAAATCAGGGACATTCCATTCACCACTTTATCTCTAGCATCTAAGAAATGCCTAGCACATAAGCAAAATTTAATAAATGTTTGATGAATCAGTGCATACTTGAATGAAGAAATCTTAATTCTAGCCTCTTTAAGGAGTATTAATAAGATGCATCAGAGGCAATTCTCAAATAATGTTGAGTTGTACAACGTTTGTGCAACAAGGACAAGGCATCTAATGCTCAGTCTTTCTTTTACTATCAAGAGTTTTGAATTGGATTATATGGAACTTTGGGAATGTACAAATTTTAGTTGCACAATAATTTTTATGGAAGAGAAATACCTCAAATGTTTATTTATTGTTTTTTTTTTTGTAGAGTGAATGCTCGCTATATTAAGAACTGTAGTTTTCGCATTCTGATCATTTTCTGCTAAAAGAAGCATTATTTTAAAATCTTAACAATGTTGAACGAGTGCTTTTTCTCATCTGAAAAGTAACACAGTTTTGAGTCTCCTAATTATATTTTTAGCCATGTAAGCATATTCTTTCTTGACAGGGACCTAGTTAAGATTAAATGCATACATACATACACACACATATGTACACATATACATACATTATGTGTCTTTGTATACTATAGTAAAACACCTTCAAGGAATCAGTAAAATATAGGAGTAATTTTTCCCCTGATAAATAAAACCAGACCCTTTATTATGAGTCAAATTTTAAAAAATATTTGAATTTTTTCTCTTTTGGTTTTAGCATTCTCTTCTTGATACTGTCTGAAAGGCAGCCATCTGCAGCATTTTCTTCTCATTCTTAGACAGCTTGTTTTGAAATTATCTCTAAAATTTTGGGTCATTCTTGGCTGAAGTTTTTTCAAATGTTAATCTTAGCTTCATTGAAATTAAAACGAAATTGTACTCAATTGTATGTTTATAGCTCACTATCATTATAGAATTTTACTTTTCATTGAAATGTCACAAGATTTTATAGTGAAAGGGGTTAGTTTGTCATTCATTTACTCATAATCAATATACACATAAGAAGCACTAGATATATAATGAGAAATGGACACCTATATCAAGAAGGTATTGGAGAAGACTCTTGAGAGTCCCTTGGACAGCAAGGAGATCCAACCAGTCCATCCTAAAGGAGATCAGTCCTGGGTGTTCATTGGAAGGCCTGATGTTGAAGCTGAAACTCCAATCCTTTGGCCACCTCATGCAAAGAGTTGACTCATTGTAAAAGACCCTGATGCTGGGAAAGATTGAAGGCAAGAGGAGAAGGGGACGACAGAGGATGAGATGGTTGGATGGCATCACCAACTCAATGGACATGAGTTTGGGTGGGCTCTGGGAGTTGGTGTTGGACAGGGAGGCCTGGTGTGCTGCAGCTCATGGGGTCTCAAAGAGTCAGACACAACTGAGTGACTGAACTGAACTGAACTGAATGTTAGCCACAAAAATAAAAGAAACTTAGGCTTGGGAAGATTTCCTAGAGAAGGAAGTGGCAACCTATTCCAGTATTCTTGCCTGGGAAATCCATGGACAGAAAAGCCTGGTGGGCTATAGTCCATGCAGTTGCAATAGAGTCAGACATGATTTAGTGACTAAACAACAGGAAAAACAGCAATAAATGTGATAAAAGATACCAAATATCTTTATGTACTAAAATTATCTTTAATGAAAACCATTTGAGAAGATTCAGTTAAATGGAAAGAGATGCTGTTCTCATGGATTAAGAATACTCGGTGTTATTAAGTTGTTAATTCTTTACAAATTGAGCTATGGGTTTGGCCAAATTGTAATTAAGACTCTAACAGAACTTTTACTAAAATTCAACAAGCTAATTCTCAAATTTATATGGAAGAGTAAAGGGATAGGAAAGAAAAAATAATATTTAATAAATCATCTTTTAGGATTTCGAATAGCTCAGCTGGAATTCCATCACCTCCACTAGCTTTTTTCACAGTAACACTTCCTAATGCCCGCTTGACTTCACACTCCAGGATGTCTAACTCTGTGTGAGTGACCACAGCATCATGGTTATCCCGATCATTAACACTTTTTTTTGTACAGTTTTTTTGTGTGTGTATTCTTGCCACTTCTTCTTAATCTCTTACGCTTCTGTTAGGTCCTTAGCATTTCTGTCCTTTATTGTGCCCATCTTTGCATGAAATATTCCCTTAGTATTCCTACTTTTCTTGAAGATATCTCTAGTCTTTCCCATTCTGTTATTTTCTTCTATTTCTTTGCATTGTTCACCTAAGATTGATTCTTATGTCTCCTTGCTATTCTTTGGAACTCTGCATTCAGTTGGGTATATCTTTCCTTTCTCCTTTGCCTTTTGCTTCTTTTCTCGGATACTTGTAAGGTTTCCTCAGACAACCATTTGCCTTTTTGCATTTCTTTTTTTTGACAGTGGTTTTGGTCACTGCCTCCTGTAGAATGTTACGAACCTCTGTCCATAGTTCTTCAGGCCCTCTGTCTTAGGGTACCAAAAAGAAAGGCAAAACCCAGTAGAAAACAGGACAAATAAGAATAGTCAATTCTGATCAAGAGGCATTCAAATGGTCACTAAAACCTAAAATATTGATCAGGGAAATGCAAATTAAAAATAAATATTGTTCAATTTCATTCACCCATCAGACTGACAAAATATAAAGTTCTGCAACACCAAGTGTTGCTGAAGATATGGAACAGTATAAACTTTCATAATACTGGAGGGTATAAGTTAGTACCACTTAAGAGAGTCATTTATTCATACATACATAAAAAGCTGTGTATATTCTAATGCCTGGCAATACCATTTTGAATTATAATCCCAAAAAGTACTTTCTCATTTTGCATACAAAGAGAAATGTACAGGAATGTTTATTCCATCATTGTTTATATATATATATTTTTTAATTTTTATTTATTATTATTATTATTTTTTTTATTATTGTTTTTGCCATACATTGTCATGATATCACCATGGGTTTACATATGCTTCCCCTCCGGGTCCCCCCTCCCTCCTCCCTCCCCCCCGGGAAATCTCGCTGCACCAGTCCCAAGCATCAATCCTGGGCTGGCGATTGATTAGACACATGACAATTAACATGCTTCAATGCCCTTCTCCAATATCATCCCACCCTTACCCTCATCCACAAAGTCCACAAGTCTATTCTATACATCTGCGTTCCTTTTGTTGTCTCCCATGTTGGGTTCTCATTACTGTCTTTCTAAATTCCATATATATGTGTTAATATACTGTATTGTTGTTTTTGCTTCTGGCTTACTTCACTCTGGATAATGGGCTCCAGTTTCGTCCATCTGAGTAGAATTGCTTCAAATGAATTTTTTTTTAATGCTGAGTAATATTCCATTGTGTATATATACCACAGCTTTCTTATCCATTCGTCAGTTGATGGGCATCTAGGTTGCTTCCATGTCCTGGCTATTGTAAACAATGCAGCGATGAACATCCAGTCAGAATGGCTGCCATCCAAAAGTCTACAAGCAATAAATGCTAGAGAGGATGTGGAGAAAAGGGAGCCTTCTTACACTGTTGGTGGGAATGCAAACTAGTACAGCCACTATGGAAAACAGTGTGGAGGTTCCTTAAAAAGCTGCAAATAGACCTGCCATATGACCCGGCAATCCCACTGCTGGGCATATACACCGAGGAAACCAGAATTGAAAGAGCCATCATTGTTTATATTAATGAAGAACTAGAATCGATCTATGTATCCATCAATAGGAAATTGGATAAATACTTTGAGAGTTTTTTCATGCAACGGAGTTAGGTGGCTTTATAAGGAATGAACTAGACATATTGTATATGTTCACATATGTATACATAATCACAGAAGAATCTGAAAAATAGGTTTGGACCTCTATGTATAGTTAAGGGTAACATACATATAAAATCAAAGGCATGCTTAGGAGTTTGATTCAATTCAGTCATTCAGTCATGTCCAACTCTTTGCCACCCAATGGACAGCAGCGCACCAGGCTTCCCTGTCCATCACTGAATCCAGGAGCTTGCTCAAACTCACGTCCATCGAGTCGGTGATGCCATCCAACCATCTCATCCTCTGTTTCCCCTTTCTTCTCTTGCCCTCAATCTTTCCTAGCATCAGAGTCTTTTCAAATGAGTCAGTTCTTCGCATCGGATGGCGAAAGTATTAGAGCTTCAGCATCAGTCCTTCCAATGAATATTCAGGACTAATTTCCTTTAGGATTAACTGGTTGGATATCCTCCCAGTCTAAGGAACTCTAAAGAGTCTTCTCTAACACCACAGTTCAAAAGCATCATTTCTTCAGTACTCATCTTTCTTTATGGTCCAACTCTCACATCCATACATGACTACTGGACAAACTAGCTTTGACTAGACAGACCTTTGTCAGCAAAGTAATGTCTCTGCTTTTTAATATGCTGTCTTGGTTGGTCATAGCTTTTCTTTCAAGGAGCAAGCGTCTTTTAGCTTCATGGCTGCAGTCAACATCTGCACTGATTTTGGAGCCTCCCAAAATAAAGTTTCTCACTGTTTCCATACCTATTTGCCATGAAGTGATGGGACCAAATGCTATAATAATAAGTTTTTTGAATGCTGAGTTTTAAGCCAACTTTTTCACTCTCCTTTTTCACTTTCCTCTAAAGGCTCTTTAGTTCTTTGCTTTCTGCCATAACAGTGGTGTCATCTGCATATCTGAGGTTATTGGTATTTCTCCTGGCAGTCTTGATTCCAGCTTGTGCTTCAGGTAGCCCAACATTTCACATGATGTTCTCTGCATGTAAATTAAATAAGGAATGTGACAATATACAGCTTTGATGTACTCCTTTCCCAATTTGAAACCAGTTGTTGTTTCATGTTGGTTCTAACTATTGCTTCTTGATCTGCATAGAGATTTCTCAGGAGGCAGGTAGGGTGGTCTGGTATTCTCATCTCTTGAAGAATTTTCCAGTTTGTTATGATTCACATAGTCAAAGGCTTTGGCATAGTCAATAAAGTGGAATAAGATGTTTTTCTGGAACTCTATTGCTTTTTTGATGATCCAACAGATGTTTTCAATTTGATCTCTGGTTCCTCTGCCTTTTCTAAATCCATCATGAACATCTGGAAGTTCTTAGTTCATGTACTGTTGAAGCCTGGCTTGGAGAATTTTGAGTATTACTTTGCTATCATATAAGATGAGTGCAATTGTCTGGTAGTTAGAGCATTCTTTGGCATTGCCTTTTTGAATGAAAACTGACCTTTTCCAGTCCTGTGGTCACTTCTGAGTTTTCCAAATTTGCTGGCATATTGAGTGCAGCACTTTAACAGCATCATCTTTTAGGATTTGACATAACTTAACTGGAATTCCATCACCTCCACTATCCTTGTTCATAGAGTGCTGCAAAAGGTCCACTTGACTTTGCATTTCAGGATGTCTGGCTCTAGGTGAGTGTTCACACCATCATGGTTACCTGGGTCATGAAGATCTTTTTTATAGTTCTGTGTATTCTTGCCACCTCTTGTTAATATCTTTATTGTGCCAATCTTTGCATGAAATGTTCCCTTGAAATCTCTAATTTTCTTGAAGAGATCTCTAGTCTTTCCAATTCTGTTGCTTTTTTCTATTTCTTTGCGTTGATCACTGAGGAAGGCTTTCTTATCTTTCCTTGCCATTCTTTGGAACTCTGCATTCAGATGGGTATATCTTTCCTTTTCTCCTAAATTCTATGTGAAACTAGAAATGGAATTAATGATGGGCAAGGTATGTGTATCAGATAGATATCTCTGAGCAAAGTAGAATAAGGCAAAGAAGAGCTCACCCAATAGCTAGTATGGGCCTTGGTGCAGTAATTCCCCTAACAATACATTTAAAATTTTTATATGGAACCTTAGCAAAACACAAAATCCTCACATGTTTTAAAAATAGTCTTGCAGTTCCTGGATAATGCATTCATCCTGTATCAATTTCTTGATGTTATTTTAGCATGTCTTTCTATAATGGTGCTTTAACTGTGACACTTTGGTTTCAGGAATGCTCTGAGTTGTGACTGATCATTGGATATGCATTTTGGTTAGGGACATCTATCTCTGTAGCATATTATGTCTACTGACATGCTATTTCTCGGCTTGACAGAGCACCTCTAGAGGGCATAGGTTTTAATAAGGGGGAATACATGATATTTTTCTTCATAAAAAGTGAGTGGTGTTACATTTTATAATGAAATAATAAATAGTTGAGATGACAGCTTATTGAGCTTACTTTTTTAAACAAGCCAAATATAAAACTAGAAATAATGCTTTTTATTTTAGCTTTTATAATATTCACTTCAAAATAAATTTTAATTGGAGAACATTTTCTCAATAATTAAGTTTGTTTGCAGCCATGGTAAACATTAACACAAGTGGCTTCTTTGTTCTTTTCCTAAATTTTTCTTTTTGTATCCTTTCCAGTTTTCTTCGTACTCTAAATTTATTTTGGAATTGGATTATGAGCAAACTTGCATTTTGAAACATATTATTTTTGAAAACATGTTATACTTTTTATTACTCATATTAAATTCATTTTGATAGCATGATTCCCAATCATTCAGTAATTATAGCACAATTCTAAGATAATTGGAGGTGCAAAGATGAATGAGTGAATCTTCTGTGAATTCTGCTTCAGAGGAGGCCTCAGTGTAGTGTGAGAAGTAGACAAAACACTTTCATGATGATAAGATGTGAGTACTCAGGCAGAAGTAGGAATGATGGCCTGTGATATTGAAGAAACAGCTTCAGGCTCTGCTTAAGTGAGGGATAGTTGGCAGGGGATGGAGAAGACAGCTGATTCAAAAGGTGCATGTGAGCTTGCTAGCAAAAAAGAATGGGAGAAAGGGCTGACAAGTGAGCATCAAGCGCTGAAGAGTGGAAGAGTGGGAGGTGTTGGCTAGCCGAAAGAAAAATGAAAAATGCCTTGTACCTGAAATAGTGGGGATAAGAGACCAAACTGGAGAAGTGGAATTATCATTTATATGTAAGATTTATAACCCTTTTTTCCCCCCATTATAATCATTTCTGCCTGATTCTAATATCTTATCTTACATCACCCCTCACTCCAAACATTTCTCAGTCATTGGAGCAGACTCACTGATGGTTAATTTTCCTGCTTCATTTTTCTCCTTTCCTAAGAACTCCTTTCAAATGTCTTGGTCATTTCCAAATATGAAGGTTAATTTGAGTTACTGTGTTCAAAAGATTTTATTTAAACATCTTACCTTCGATTAAATTTGATGTTTAGCCAGTTTATCAATTAAAAGGAAGCTTTAGTTCCACATGTTAAATCAAGTTGATCAATTCAGTTTGCTTGGTTAATTTAACTATTCCAGAGGAGAGTAATAAAGAAAATTCTGTGATGTGTATCTTCATGCAATTAGTTGACTTTAGTCCTATTCCAGGTCTATGTCACTGTGCTGACTTCATCCTACAATCACAAAGGAACATCATCTTGAACTTTATTTGAAAAGTTCTCCTTTGAGATATTTTAATTATCAGTTAACCAGCCATTTCTCATTTCTGGATAGTTTGGTAAATTTTCAGAGCATTCAGAATCCAGATGTCACTTCTTTTAGGAAATGATCCTTTTATTTTAGAATCCTGTGATCTGTGAAATGGGTATTCAGTTACTTACAATAATTGAAGATAATAGTTTTATGTCCAGAATGTTTGCCCTAAACAGTTCAAAGCTAAGTTTTGTTTGCTCACATTTAGAAACAATTAAAAAAGAAAAACTTTGAATGGACTGCTTTATTAAAATAATGGAAGAACTCCTTAGAGGAAGAACTCCCAGTGAAGAGGTTAAATAGTATAAATAGCTCTGCTGAGAGTGCAACAAAGTTCTCTATTGTGCTGTTGCCACAGCAGCACTAATAATTCAAAACAAGGAAATGGAGTCTCATGTTTAATATAATACAGACTTTTCCCTAGATCCTCTGTGGTCTAGGGTTTTTCAGGGATTGGAATGTTTATCTACATATGTCTAAATTTAGATGTGCCTTTAATGTAACATGGTAAAAGAGAAGTACTTGCATTCTATATGATGCAGTTATTTCTTAAGCATTTTTTCAAAAATTGACTTTAAAAGATCAGAAATTTTCCTTGTTGAAATAATGCCCTAGGACATTGTGAATATGTGCTTATATAGAAAGACATGATCTTTAATCTTTTGTGCACTTCACATGCTGTTTTAAAAGGTTACTTTGAAAGGCATGAAAGAGGTGTTTGGTAATGCAAGAAAGAATAATGATTTTTTTTTTCTATTGAACATTTAACCACCATAACAAGAACTTCCTCTGCTATGGAAGTAGCTATTCTGTTCTGGAACTGAGAAATATGGAAGTGGAAGTTTGGGAGTTTTAAAGTAAACTTTGTCATTTTAGAAATAAATTTGAAAAAGTTTGAACTCCAGTCTTCAGGCGTGTATCAAACTCAATTCACCATTCAATAAAGTGAAACTAAATTGCAAAAAAAGAAAAAAAGAGAGAGAAATTGTTAATGTAAAAACAGCACATTTTTTCCTAAAGGTATTTGATCCAATGTTGTCTAGATAGAGGAGCCCCCCAGGTGAGGTAGTGGTAAAGAACCCTCCTGCCAATGCAGGAGATGTAAGAGACATGGGTTTGATCCCTGGGTAGGGAAGATACCTTGGAGGAGGCATGACAAGCCATTCAGTATTCTTGTCTGGAGAAATGCATGGACAGAGGAACCTAGTAGACCACTAGTCCATGGCTCGCAAAGAGTCAGACACAAGTGAAGCGACTTAGCACACAGTCTATATATACTTTCTTTGGAGTTTAAAATTTTACTCTCTTTTCTTAGTCTTGCTGTCTTCCTGCCTGGATTTCACACCACCAATTTTACCCATGTTCTTACTAAAAAGTGTATAGGCAATTCTGATTGTTATGTTATAATGTTATAAGAAGTGATTAGGAAAATTTTCATGCTCTAATCTTTTCTACCCAGTGACTTCATGATGAAGTTGATGCCAAATGTATACCCAATATGTGTGTATGTTCGCATTTTACCCATTTAATAAGGACAGTTGTTGCCTAGAAACTAGTTTCTCAAAGGCTTAATTCATGTGCTATTGTAAATTGGCCAAATATTATTTCTTGCATGAAAATTTTATTAAGGAATTATGACTTCCATTTCTCACTTACCTCCTCTTTTTAGTGTTGAAAGGGGAATTCTGAGTGTTGAAAGGGAATTCTCAGAGGTTTAGGAGAATAATTGTGAATCACCCTTAAAAATGATTGAAAGATTAGAAGGGAAATAAAAATAAAATGATAATGTATTCATTCATCCAGCAAATATTTGTTAAGGAACTATCTCTATCAGATATGTTTCTAGGCCCTGAGATTAAAGTATTAAAAAAAAAGGTGAGCCTCATGAAACTTACTTATAATAAATATTTAAAGAGGGGATTCAGATAATAAAATAACCTATTGAGATTTTCTAATATCATTAAGACACTTTCTGCTCATTCATTCATGTATGCAGTAATTGCTCATGAGCACATCAAAAATTTTATGTATCCTAGTCTCCCTTTGTTCATCCAGTTTTATGTTTTCCAGTTTCTGTAAAGGAATAACATTTTAAAAATTAAGTGGATTTCACATGACATTTGACAACAGAATCAGGATTTTCCATTTCAGGGCTTTGTTTTATCCTGCTGTTCCCATCTGGACCTTCTTGATCTTTTACTTTCAGGAAGATATACCTGAGGAAGACCAAATATGAGCTTCTCTTGAGAAACCTGTATGCAGGTCAGGAAGCAACAGTTAGAACTGGACATGGAACAACAGCCTGGTTCCAAATAGGAAAAGGAGTACGTCAAGGCTGTATATTGTCACCCTGCTTATTTAACTTGTATGCAGAGTACATTGTGCGAAACACTACGCTGGAAGAAGCACAAGCTGGAATCAAGATTGCCAGGAGAAACATCAATAACCTCAGATATGCAGATGACACCACCCTTATGGCAGAAAGTGAAGAGGAACTAAAAAGCCTCTTGCTGAAAGTGAAAGAGGAGAGTGAAAAAGTTGGCTTAAAGCTCAACATTCAGAAAACTAAAATCATGGCATCTAGTCCCATCACTTCATGGGAAATAGATGGGGAAACAGTGGAAATAGTGTCAGACTTTATTTTGGGGGGCTCCAAAATCACTGCAGATGGTGACTACAGCCATGAAATTAAAAGACGCTTACTCCTTGAAAGGAAGGTTATGGCCAACCTGGATAGCATATTGCAAAGCAGAGACATTACTTTGCCAACAATGGTCCGTCTAGTCAACGCCATGGTTTTCCCAGTAGTCATGTATGGATGTGAGAGTTGGACAGTAAGAAAGCTGAGTGCCGAAGCATTGATGCTTTTGACCTGTGGTGTTGGAGAAGACTCTTGAGAGTCCCTTGGACTGTAAGGAGATCCAACCAGTCCATCCTAAAGGAGATCAGTCCTGAATATTCATTGGAAGGACTGATGCTGAAGCTGAAACTCCAAAACTTTGGCCACCTGATGTGAACAGCTGACTCACTGGAAAAGACCCTGATGCTGGGAAAGGCTGAGGGCAGGAGGAGAAGGGGACAACAGAGGATGAGATGGCTGGATGGCATCACTGACTCAGTGGATATGGGTTTGGGTGGACTCTGGGTGTTGGTGATGGACAGGGAGGCCTGGCCTGCTGCAGTTCATGGGGTCACAAAGATTTGGACACGATTGAGCGACTGAACTGAACTGAACTGAGATGGAATAGAGCTTTGTCTATGAGTCTGAGATAGGATCAGGCAATAATATGTATTTCCTGAAGGATAATAAATTTTTCTGATGGTAGCTATGTGTTTTGTGTTATTAGTAATTATCGTAACTGTTTGTTGACTTCTCTTAATAGAAAGATTCCTTTCTTAAGATGAGGAAGATATTTCATGGGCTTTGTGACCATACTTATTGTTCAGACTTACTCTTTGTGGAGCATGTTTTTATTGGTACTCTGTTTGAGAGAGAGTCTCACAAAGACTTCCATGACTTCCAGTTTCATGTGAAGAAAATTAACAATCTGGTGAAGAACTTCAAGAAACCCTTACTTAATTGACTTTCTTTTCTAGAAAAATGTATTTCAAAGGATGATTTGACTCCAAAGCTTCAGTGGAGATGAGAAATTCTTCTGGCTGAACTGTATAGCTAATGTTCAATTAGCTTCTTCTATTGAACCATATTGTAAACACCTTCCTTTGTAACCATCACCTTGTGCAAAAGTCTATATTTTTAGCCTTAAGCAGAACTCAAGCACTGTATTTAGACATCTGACTTGAAGACTAAAATTTGCTCAGTGAGCAGAACAAATGTTCAGAAAATAACATTTCAAGGTTAGAGTTAGTGTCCTGAATAAAATTCTATTTCTTCTTTTTCTCCCTGTTGAATATAACATAAGTAATGTACCCTGACTGGCTTTCAAGATTAAAAATCAGAGAATAGACATATGATAATTAACATGTTTCAATGTCCTTCTCCCATATCATCCCACCCTTACCCTCATTCACAAAGTCCACGAGTCTGTTCTATACATCTGTGTTCCTTTTGCTGTCTCGCATGTTGGGTTCTCGTTACCGTCTTTCTAAATTCCATATATATGCGTTAATATACTGTATTGTTGTTTTTGCTTCTGGCTTACTTCACTCTGGATAATGGGCTCCAGTTTCGTCCATCTGAGTAGAATTGCTTCAAATGAATTTTTTTTTAATGCTGAGTAATATTCCATTGTGTATATGTACCACAGCTTTCTTATCCAGGATTGATGCTCGGGGCTGGTGCAGCGAGATTTCCCGGGGGGGAGGGAGGAGGGAGGGGGGTTCTGGAGGGGAAGCATATGTAAACCCATGGTGATATCATGTCATTGTATGGCAAAAACAAACAAACAAAAATTATATACATTTAAGTTAACTTCAAAAAAAAAACCAAAGTGTGTCAAAGGTCAAAAAAAAATCAGAGAATAACTGTGAACTTGGAGAGGGAAGAAGGAGTAATTAAAAATTGAAGGGACTTCTGTTGAATAGTTATTTGCCTGAATCTCAGTACACATTTTATTGCTGATTCAATGGGATTGTGGATCCTAAAAGGATTTTAAAAAGTGTATAGTATAGCTTCTAGAAGAAGGGCCAAATGAGCCTAGAGTCACCTTAAAAATATTGAAAGAACATACACATATACATACATACAATGAAAAGACATTATAACATTCCTCTCAGAATGGGTAGGAGAAAACTATTTAAATATTGTTTTTCACTAGTTATAGTAATTGCAGGTTTCCATTTCGGCCATTTACAATGTACTAGTCCCTGTATGAAGGCTGTTTATATAACTGACCTTACTGAATATTCACAGCAATTCTATGAAATAGGCATTATAAGCCCACCTTTTGTAAATGAGAAAATAAAGGCAGAGTGTTTAATAACATTTCTGAGACAGTATAGCTAGTGACTGATGGTATGTTATGGATATTTCTCAGGAAAATCCTGAAATGGTGCCAAGGCTCTCTAATATTGAGAAATGAAAAAATTTCACTTCTTAGAGGAATAAATGAGAGTGATACATCATGATTATTCATCTTAAACAAGACATTGTAAGGTCCCAGGACCCCTTCCAAAAAGGGAAGTCATGTATTTGCACCGAGGGAAAGCAATTATCACTTGGTGAAAACGTCTTGAAGAATTAAATTCACTTGATTGTGAGTTGATGAGGAACTTACCCCTTTACATCCCACAAGGCAAAAGTGTGTGTAACTGCATTGCAGAGTGAGTCTATAACTAAATGGACCTGGGCATTCCCTCTTCTTTGTTGCCTGGTTGAAGGCATGTCTTCACTTAGTATAGCCCAGTCTCCTAGTGAACAGCACTAGCATTGTTTGAATGATAAAATTTTCTCACTCTAGGAATTAAAGTTGAAAGAATTGTTGAAAGTTCTGGATAATTTTTAGGCACTACTTTTCAAAAGTAATAAAGAGCATGTAAAAGCCTTTGACCCTTTTCTGATCCTTGGCATACTAACACTCAAAATATGCTTCAAAATGCATAGGGGGACATTTCATAGTAGAGCTTAGTAATAGTATAGGAGAAAGAGAGTAAATCAAAGGTGAGTAAGAGATTTATTTTTAAAGTTGGTTAAACACCAAGTTTGTGTAGCAGAAATTGTAACAACTGACCATGGTTTGGTGACCTGATTATCATTACTCTTTGCAGAATGGGTTGTCAGTACACATGGCCCAAATGGTATCTTAATTCTTTATTTACAGTTCCAAAGGATATCACTGAATTTTTATGTCAAGTATGTTGTGTTGCTCTAAAACAGAGATTTTTAAGTTCTCAGATATCATTCTAATTAGTCACCGAGTCACTGACTTTTCCAGAACTTTTGGAGGTTATTATCTTTATTTATTGATGGGAACATTCAGCCTTAGGAATTAAATGATTTGTTCAAAGGGAAGCAATAGTGAATGTCAGGATCAACCAATTTAATACTTTAAATTTTGGATATTAAAAACAAATAAAAACAAACCTCCTCTCAGTTCCTCTGTTTGTGAAGTATTCTACCTACCCCTTCATGGCATGGGGCAAAATGAAGAGGTAGAAAAACCATTACTGGGGAGTTAGAGAGATAGCTATTCAAACTGTGCCTCATGTCACTAAGTATACAGTTTGGCCAATTTACCCAGCCTTCATTTTCTGTAGTGCCACTATGATCTTATATACGTAAACAGAAAGAAGTCTGGGAAGCCACCACTTAACAATGGCTTTTCAGTATAAGATTATGATACAGTACTTACTTTTGTCCTCATATATTTTTTATTATTTCATTTGTGATAAAATATATTCACAAATAGTTAAAAATTTTCCCTTTATAGTCAATGAAAATAATTATGAGTTTTATTTTGTATTTACAAAAATATGCAAGATGTCAGCTTAAACACACACACTTAAATGTATATAGTACTTCTATTTCTTATGTTTAGATTTGTGTCCTGACTTGGTTTGGAGAAGATGTCCTCAGTTATATATTCAATTGTATGCTTTTTCCTATTCTTTGTTAGCTCTTATTTAACCTTTACTATAGTCATTATAGAGGAGAAAATTTATTTCCCATTTTTAATCTCCTTAAATTCATGATCCTCAAAGATTTTGTTCTTTAAGTTGTCAGTAATTTTAAGACTACCACAGATATACTATCCAGATTCCAGAAGAAACCTCTATAGTGTTAGACATTGGTTTTATAGTCAGAATTATCTGTAGTTGGTTCTGGTCCTCCATTTACCAAATATGAGGACTTAGTTTATTTACCTGGTCTTTGAATGAATTACTCTCTTCATCTGTAAAATAAATGTAAGAAAACTGAACCCTCAGGATTGTTGTGATAATTAAATGAACTATTTACCTGGTCTTTGGATAAATTAGTCTCTTCATCTGTAAAGTAAATGTAAGAAAACTGAACCCTCAGGATTGTTGTGATAATTAAATGAACTAAAAAATTTCAAGCATCTGGTATTATGAAGACCAAATAAAGATAAATTCTTTTCTCTTTCACTTGATTTAAATCTAGTACTCAGTATGGCTGTTGTCCCAGGTAAAATTTTGTCTATACAATAAATTGGATGTGAATTTTAGCAGTCTACTTTTAAGAGTAAATGGATCTCTTGCGAAGTAACTAAAAAGATGACTAGCTGACATTCTTTTCTTCATTAACATGGGCTGATTTCACCCTAAATATCCTGGGTTGCCAGGCAGGCTTCACTTTTATCAAGGAATAAAATAAAAATCCACAAAACTAAAGTAACAACAAAATCCAATTGGTACAAAATATAAATCAAAAGACACTGTGATACATAAGATTCTAGCACTCATGAAAAGTACAAATATTTTTGCAAATATTTTTGAATAACTGGATCTTTTTGCCCTGGTGCTCAAAGTAGAAAACTTGCTTTTAAAAGAGGTAAAAAGAATATAAAATTTATCTATAATAATACCATTCAGAAATAATCCCTCTTCATATTTTGGACATTTTAAAAAATTCTGTTTTCTATCAAATGTGTATGATACATTTTGCATGTGAAGTGTGAAGGTGTGAGTAGAGTGTCTATTTGTGTTCCAAGATTATGAGATAATAATACATACATGTTTTTGTGTCTTTTCCCCTTACTCATCATTTTGTTATGAATGTTTTTCTTGTCATTAAATATTTTTAATGTCATGACTTATAGAAGTTGTATTATAATCTACCCTATAATTATATCATAATTTCCTTTATTATTCCCCTTATATTCAGGATATAGATGGTTTAAAGTTGTTCAGATTTTAAAGTAGCAGTGGGATAGACATTCACTTACAGAAATCAAAATCTACATCTTTGATTATCTTTTCTTTAGAAATGATTCCTAGAAATACAGTCATTCTCAAAACGTGTGAACTTTTTATTTTTATTTATTTATTTATTTCAGATTTTTTCCCTTTATTTCTTTATCTTTTTACTTTACAATATTGTATTGGTTTTGCCATACATTGACATGAATCCACCATGGGTGTACATGTGTTCCCCTTCCAGAACCCCACTCCCACTGACCTCCCCATCCCGTCCCTCTGGGTCATCCCAGTGCACCAGCCCCAAGCCCCAGCCCCTGTACTGGCATACTGTTCATGCATTGAGCCTGTACTAGCAATTTGTTTCACATATGATAATTTACATGTTTCAATGCCATTCTCTCATATCATCCCACCTTTGCCCTCTCCCATAGAGTCCAAAAGACTGTTCTATACATCTGTGTCTCTTTTGCTGTCTCGCATACAGGGTTATCGTTACCATCTTTCTAAATTCCATATACATGTGTTAGTATACTGCATTGGTATTTTTCTTTCTGGCTTACTTCACTCTATATAATAGGCTCCAATTTCATCCACCTCCTTAGAACTGATTCAAATGTATTCTTTGTAATGGCTGAGTAGTATTCCATTGTGTATATGTACCACAGCTTCCTTATCCATTTGTCTGCTGATGGACATCTAGGTTGCTTCCATGTCCTGGCTATTGTAAAAAACGCAGTGATGAACATTGGGGTACACGTGTCTCTTTCAATTCTGGTTTCCTCGGTGTGTATGCCCAGCAGTGGGATTGCTGGGTCATATGGCAGTTCTATTTCCAGTTTTTTAAGGAATCTTCACACTATTCTCCATAGTGGCTGTACTAGTTTGCATTCCTACCAACAGTGTAATAGGCTTCCCTTTTCTCCACACCCTCTCCAGCATTTATTGCTTGTAGACTTTTGGATAGCAGCCATTCTGACTGGCATGAAATGATACCTCATAGTGGTTTTGATTTGCATTTTTCTGATAATGAGTGATGATGAGCATCCTTTCATGTGTTTGTTACCCATTTATATGTCTTCTTTGGAGAAATGTCTGTTTAGTTCTTTGGCCCACTTTTTGATTGGGTCATTTATTTTTCTAGAATGGAGCTGCAGGAGTTGCTTGTATATTTTTGAGATTAATTGTTTGTCTGTTGCTTCATTTGCTATTATTTTCTCCCATTCTGAAGGTTGTCTTTTCACCTTGCTTATAGTTTCCTTTGTTGTGCAGAAGCTTTTAATTTTGATTAGGTCCCATTTGTTTATTTTTGCTTTTATTTCCAATATTCTTGGAGGTGTGTCATAGAGGATCCCGCTTTGGTTTATGTCAGAGAGTGTTTTGCCTATGTTTTCCTCTAGGAGTTTTATAGTTTCTGGTCTTACGTTTAGATCTTTAATTCATTTTGAGTTTATTTTTGTGTATGGGGTTAGAAAGTGTTCTAGTTTCATTCTTTTACAAGTGGTTGACCAGTTTTCCCAACACCA
The DNA here is from genome assembly GCA_007570785.1 of Antilocapra americana. Lineage (NCBI taxonomy): Eukaryota > Metazoa > Chordata > Mammalia > Artiodactyla > Antilocapridae > Antilocapra > Antilocapra americana. Next base: position 19,957,959 of record ML661346.1, read on the forward strand.
CTTGTTATAGAGATTGTCTTTTCTCCATTGTATACTCTTGCCTCCGTTGTCAAAGATAAGGTGTCCATAGGTGCGTGGATTTATCTCTGAGCTTTCTATTTTGCTCCATTGATTGATATTTCTGTCTTTGTGCCAGTACCATACTCTGTTGATGACTGTGGCTTTCTAGTAGAGACTGAAGTCAGGCAGGTTGATTCAAAGATAATCAAATATTCAAATCTACATCTTTGATTATCTTTTCTTTAGAAATGATTCCTAGAAATACAGTCATTCTCAAAAAGTCTGAACTTTTTTAAAAGATTCTTGATATACTGTGATTTTTTTTCCCCCCAGGAAAGGTGTACCAATTTATACTCTATCAGTAATATATGAGAGACCTTCTCAATCATCATGTATTAGCATGAATTGATAGGAAAAAATGTTAATCCTTAATAATTTGCATTTATTTGATTATTAGTGAAATTGAATATTATATATTCATTTATTGAGGAATACACACACACAGATGCAGGAACAATCCCCGGGATGGTGTCCCTTTCTCTTGAGCAAGTAGTAGATATGTTGTATTCATATGGCAGTTGTAAAAATTCCTTGAATATATGTTAATAAGCAAGATCTTGGCTAAAAATAATCACTTTAGCAGCAAGTTTAATCAAATTCTTAAAGCACTTTAAAGAGACTACTTTTGGGATACTTTCCTCAGAAAGATGTGTTGGGTGGTACTCGGCTTATGAATTAGTTTTTTCATGTCTTCTTTATGCTGGGCAGTTGGTAATTTTGTTTTGTTTACCTTGAGTTCCCCAATAATGTCAAACTAGCAGCTTTCAAACCTGCAAACATCTGCTTTTGTCATCAAAACTGAAAGATACAACTGAAAGAAAAGATTTACTTCAAACACTCTATAGTCTTTGGATTCTGCACAATGGAAATGAATAAACTTAAAAACATATTTAAGGACTGAAGCATCAATAAACCTAGAGCTTAAGACTGGAGAAAGAGTGAATTTCCTTTCAAAGTAAGCAGCAGCAGGACTGTACTCCTTAACAAAAATAAGGTAACATCTCCAAAATTATATTATCAGTTCCATACCTATTACTATGAGTCTAACAGTTACTTTATATACAGTCACTGATACATTTCGTAATTTGCAAAAATTCAGTAGTGATTGCAGAATTTTTAGTGTGTATAGAGTGCACTTTAAATGGTCTTATTAGGTATGATTTTTAAAAAGACGTTAGCATGTTTTTCCAGGATGTCATGCTTGATGCCTAGGAGGATCAGTTTTGAAACATTTCTAATTAAATATTTCTAATTTGGGGAAGGGGATAAGTTTTTAAAGGAGTAAAATGTGTTCTAGGTCTTCAGTAGACTGAAGGATTAGACTGGCTTATAAAAGAGACTTCATAAAGTGTTTGTTAAGCCTTAGAGGAAACTAATAAAATAATTTTATTGAAATCAAACATTACTCAGCTTCTAATATTAATTTTGTAAATAGGAAAATGTAGTTAAATTGGTAGAGACCTTCTTTTTAAAGGTTACATTTATTATTAGTTAGCTCATCAATTCAGTTCATTTCAGTTGCTCAGTCGTGTCTGACTCTTTGCTGCCCCATGGACTGCAGCACGCCAGGCCTCCCTGTTCATCATCAACTCCCGGAGCTTGCTCAAACTCATGTCCATTTGTAGGCAAATTTATTTTTTGTCTCTTTTCAAGCCCTGGATCGGCACACAGTCATTTAAATGCTTTCTGTGTTATGCATGCAGTCTTAAATCCTGCCTATGTGAGCTTTGGCTACCTAATAAAGGAGATAAACTAATGACTTATATATCTGAGACACAAGGTAATGAATCTTATCACTCGGGTACATCCCTCTTCTGATTTACAGACAGCTTAATTTTTACATCTGATCTTTAGCCAGTGTTCGAGACAGAATTGAGTATTTGAGAGATTCTTCATTTGTCAATCCATTTAAACTCTGGTCCTTTCTGAATATCTTCAGAGAACTTTTCATAGTTACTGTCCTTTGATTAAAAAAAAACTAATTATGTCTTACTATAAAATCTTATGTTCATTTTGGGAAAATTAGGAAATGGTAAATAGAAAATTAAAACCCATATCCATGGAGACTTCACATTGGCAACTACTCCAGAGTCTATTCTATATCATTCATCTATAAATGTTTTTACAAGGTGAGACCAAAGTCTTGGTCACCTGCATGTTATATTGAATATCGTATCTTTGATATTTCATATTTTGTAAATGTCATTACAGTATTTTTTTATTGAGCAACTAATACCTAGGGCAGAGATCACATCAGCCTGCAGACAAATTTTATGTAATCTGAAAGGGTTTTGTCAGTATTTTGATAAAGAAGATTTACATAAAAATCTGGTTATTTATTTTCTCTTGAAAGATGGGAAGCCCTGCAGTGCTCAGAGTCCACTTGCCCCGATTTAGTGGGAGCCCACGATGGCCCCGGTGATTCTCAGATGACAGTGTTTTTGTCTGTTGCAATCTTTTGAAGTTCGATCAACATATAAAAGTATTTAATTTCATTAAAAATGTCTTAAGTCCTGCATTTTCTTCTCACTCTTTGCACATATTTCACCTGGAAAACTGTTTATAGCTTCCTCAGAGGACTTTTTATTTTACCTCATCCAGAGGCATATATCTTCTGCTTTGTCCTATGTTTTAACTGCTAAACTCCAGAGGAAGAGAATCACCCAGGCCAGGGCCCCACACTGGAAGTATCTATATCCGGTAAACTGGCTCCGTTCCAGGACAGAATAATTTATCAACAAATGAAACTCCAGCTACTTCCCACTCGTCCTCCAATTTCATTAAAATCACTCCCTTTCCCACCCAACTGATGGAGTTTGCATAGATGTTGCAGCTGACAAGCATTCTATCTCCACCTCCTCTTCATTTTGTTGAATCACTGGTTTTTGTAGTCTTTTAGGCTTCTTATTAATACTAATAAAAAGTTCATTCATTAACTTTCTCATGCCTATCAACTAGATAGAACTAGATACCTTCGTTGTCTTTCCCCTTGAATTATGCTGTTTTTATAAAGTCATGCTGTAGCAAGGAAGTAAGCTAGAAAACTGATTTTGTGTCTGTAGCATCAGGTACTATTTAACCAGTGGGAGGGACTGATAAAATTAGCAAGTTGACTAACCACTTCCCTTCCTTGTGGCTCTTTAATATTATAACCGATACAGAAAAGTTCAGAAGAACTGGGCTAGTTTTTGAAACCACAGTACATTTTGGCAAAGAGGGAATGCACAACAGAACGGGTAAGTTTCTTTCCTTTAATCATGTACAACAGCTGTGAAAAGGATATTGGGGCAGAAGTTTTAAAGTTTGATTATGCAGATAGTCTTCAGTAATTTGTGGACTGTGGAAAGATAAACTTCTTACAAGGAGGGAAGCAAAAGCCTTTCTCATCAGCAACCATAGCTCTAACAACAACAAACATCTGAGTAAGCAACTGATTCAACTCTGGGAATGTCTTTATTGTTCTGGATAGACGATACTAAGATATACTGAGGGGAGGATTCTTGTATTCATAAAATTCTTGACAAGTAAGTTCCTGCACTCTCAGTTCTTAAATTCTTGACTTTGAAACTATCATCAGAGGCATTGACTTACTGAACTCAAATGTCCTTCTGGATCCAGAAACAGCTCAAGTTCTTAGGTTATCTTCTTTGTGATTGAACTGTTTATTGCTTTTAACTTTTTAGTATGGTGAATCTCAAACACAAACAAAAGTAGAGTGAACAGTGTATAGAGTCTCCGGGCAGCTCTCACATAGCTTTGAGAGTTATGAAGTCAGAACCCACAGAGTTTCATCCACACCTCTGCATCACTTTACTCTGGTTGAATTGCAGTATTTGAAATGTGCCTATTGTGAATGCTAAATGAAAGAGGCTGAGAATCTCCTAAAGGCTCATACCAGCTGAGTAATGTAATTTTTAGAGAAATATTATCATAGAAATTCAGTTATGAATCAGAGAAGGCAAAACCAATTTTCCAATGACTGCTTTACCAGTGGAAGTGGGAGTAGTATAATGGTTAGATCATGGACTATGGAGCCAGGCTACGGTCAAATTTTGATCCCATTGCAATTCAGTGGCCTTGTGGAAGTTTCAAAATGTTTCTATGCCTCAGTTTCCTTACTTGACAAATGAAGATAATAGGGTAATAGTAGTACTGAATTTTCCAGGTGAGGAGATGATGAGGGAATGCCTAGTAAGCTTTGCAGATTGCTGAGAGCAGAGAGTACTCGATGTAGGTTAGCCCCACAGCTATTTGCTGAAAAGCTCCATGATTGGTGATGGACAGGGAAGCCTGGCTTGCTCAGTCCATGGGGTGGCAAAGAGTCAGACACAACTGAGCGACTGAACTGAGTAGGAGTGAGATCCATTCAAATAGGAAGCAAACCTGTTTGAATATGCTTGGTTGTCTTCTGACTATTGTTTTTCTCCTGGTTATTCTGTGATGTGAGTCTAAGAAAAATCTCTACTAAGATCTCTTTCTTGCTCCTGGGTCCAGAAAAACCTTCAACACCAACTCATGAGCTGGCTATCTCTGAAACAGGTGTCAGAGCTGGTCTTGTCTGTCCTCTCACTTGGTCGATGTCAGAGTAGAAATCTGTCTAGGCTCACAGAGCAAGGAGTTGTCCATCTGAGGGGAGAGTCATAGGCTCCTCTACGCCCTGCAAGAGGGTGTGTTGTCGTTTGGTTTAGGCAGCCCTGCTGAGTCTGGGAGGCCACCTCATATCCAAGGTCATGTTCTTTCCTCTCAGAGACAGAGCTCTCCAGGCTTACCTCTGCCTTCTAGGGCCACAGGTTGTCCCGATATTTTTTTCATTAGTAATGAGGATGGAAGAAGTCTAATGGCAACAAACAGGGTGGTGAGGACCTTCCCTACGCTCTTACTTCTCCATAGTGTTCGTACAGGTACCGATGGCTGCTGTTTACCGAGCGTTCACTACATGCCTGATACTGCGCTGGGTGGTATTTTCAAAGATAACATATATAATATAGATAAGGGACCTGAGGCTAAGAGGGATTAAGAAAATACTTTGATTATCCGGCAAATAGGTGACAATCAGGATTTTGTTCCATTTCTGTCTGACTTAACCAAGTCTTAGAGCATCTGTCTATAAGAAATCAGTTTATTTATACATGTGCGATCAAAATGCATCCACAGTTTGGACTGTAGCTTTCCTGAAGGTGAAAGTGATCAATAATCCTTTAAAACAAGTTGAATGGAAAAGCTTTTGTGTAGCAATAGTTTTCTTTTTCCCACAGTGGATTTTCATAATGCCTAATCGTAAGCTGGAAATTTGTCTGAAATCTTGACAGATACAGAGGCTAGTGGGGGTTGGAGGGGGGTGGAGTTACCACTGTAATGAAGTAAATAATGAACTGAGAAGGTAAAAAAAGAAATGATCTTTTAGTAAATTTAACCATGCCTCAGTGGTGGATTTTGTTTTTACGGCCATTTGTCTCTCTTGAGTTTTTGTAAACGATGGGTGAAATTCATCTAAGTCAATTTTTGAGAACATGCAGTGCTGTTGTAAAACAAATGATAAACATTGATGCGCTACAGAAATAGAAATTGGCCGAATCTTCTGGGAGGTGCTGTAGAGAACTGGGACATGCACAGTCAGACATTTTAGAAACCTGGAATTAACTTTCAGTGCTTTTTCTTTTAGATTACTGGTACAACTGTAAAAATAGAACCAAACGTGTGAATGAAGGGAGAGGTTAATTTCACAACTTGGGAGAATTTTTTTTTCCCCTTCAGTGGAGTAATAGTGTTTAAACAAAATTTCCTTCACTGAAAGGGATGCTGTCTGGAATTTCAAACTAAAAAGGAAAACAGATATAGAATGATCGACTTATCAGGCAATTGGATACATTCAACAATCTTTCATCTTTACTTTTATCTTTCCTTCATTGACTACAGTACTTTTGTCATCTTGGTAGAATTAGCCAAGATTTCCTCTAGAAACATTGGAAGAGATTTGAAATCTTGCCATCTTTTTGCAGAGAAGTGGGAGGGTAAATGAAGTTGAGGCTACCAGGGATGGAGGGAGTGAAGTGGGAAGCATCATTGTTATAAAGCATCCTTGGATTCTTAAGCCTTTGAGAAAGCAAAGATACAATTTAGTATTGGTGATTGCAAATCATTCTTTCCATTAACTGTGTGTGTATGTTTTCCCTGTAATGTCTTTATCTTATAAGAACACAGGATTTACAACTAGAAAAGTAGAATTCAGGGTTGGAAATTTCCGTACCCATCTATGGTTTAAAACAGTTTCAGAATTGCCTTTTACCTTGATGCACTAACGTAATTTCTTTTCCTTTAAAAAAAAATATTTTGTATTGAGGTGTAGGCTGATTAACAAACAATGTTGTGATAATTTCAAGGTGAACAGCAAAGGGACTCAGCCATATGTATACATGTATCCATTCTCCTCCAAGCTCCCTTCCCATCCAGGCTTCCACATAACATTGAGCAGAGCTCTATGTGCTATAAGGTAGGTCATTGTTGGTTACCCATTTCAAATATAGCAGTGTGTACATGTCCATCCCAAATTCGCTGACTGTCCCTGAGAAAGACAGTCACAGACTTAGAGAACGCATTGATGCAACTTCTGATGGGCTTAGTCACTGCCCCTAGGTGACTGACTAGCAATGCTTCCATGCTCCCAAATCATCCATGACTATCCTAATATTTAACATTTGTCTTGTTTTTATGTCACCAGTGTTTGGGGATTAAATGTTTTAGTAAAAGTCTTAAATAACTAAAGAACTACTTTTCCTTGAAATCAGTTCTCTCCTTTTGGTCCTTTTAGTCATTTAGTCACAACTTTTTAGTGTCACTTGCCTTGAAGTTTCAGAAAACAAGAATCACAGCTCCTATCCTCAGAAGCTTTATAGACCAGTGGGTGAAACACAGTTGTAGGATGTGAATGAAGCTATAGTTCATAAAATATATTCTGTCTTCCTTGGACCAACTTCATCAGGAAAGGCAGTTTGTGTGTGTAGATAAGAGATAAGAAAGCCATGGTTCAAATCCTGTTACTTTCTGACTTGGGGATATCTTGGTGACTTTCCTAAGCCTTGATTTTTTTACCTGAGAAATGATACAAGCTCGTAGGAGTGACCTATAAATCATTTGTTATGATACATGTTAAATATTTATATAACATGTTGTAACATAATTTCGAGGATCATGGGAATCCTCTCTCAAAAAAAGGTTCACTTTATTTTTTGGGGGGTGCAAAATTTGGAGTTTATTTATTCATTTTTTCTTTACAATATTGTGTGTTGGTTTTGCCATACATTGACATGAAGGTTCACTTTAAGATGAGCCCGAATGACAGAAAGATCCTTATCACAGGCAACAGAAAGATCCTTATCACAGGCAAGCTGCATTTGCCAGAGTGGTAAAGAGTTTGGCCTCTCTGAGAAAGAGGTTAAAGGCCAGTATGGTTGAAATATATATAAAGGGTAAAGTTGCTTGGAAGTGTAGGCAGAAGAGTCCAGAACATGTAGGGCCCAGTAGGTTATGGTAGGGAGGTTGCGTATTATTCTAAGTGCAATTAGAAGTGATTGAAAGTTTACATGGGAAGTTACATGATCTGAATCCTATTTTTAAGTTAGTTACAGAGTAGAGAACAGATTTTCAATAAACAAGATTGAGACACATGGAAAGAAGTGAGAAGACCATCAGAGTAGCCTAGTCCAGAAATGATGGCAGCCTGGAAGAAGTGGGGGCAGAGGGCAGAGTTGAGAGGTCCAATGTAATCAATAGGACTGGGTAAAGGATTGGATGTGAAAGTAGGAGTGAGGAAAATACTGATCGTAATTCTGTGGTGTGAGCAGCTGGATCAAGGGAGCTATCATGTGTGAAGGTGGGACAGATTGGAAGAAGAGCAGCCTTGGACATCTCAATTGAAATGCTTTTGAAAGATTCAAGGCAGCATGTTAAGGATGCAGTTGATGGCATGAAGATGGTATGTGATGCCATAGAAATAGATATGATCACCTAAGAAGATGGTGAGAAGTGAGAAAAGCTGAGGGCTCAGAACTTAATCATGGGAAACTCCAAAATTTAAAAGACAGAGGAAAAAGAGACAGTAAAGGAGATGAATACATAGTAGTTAGACAAAACAAAGAACCAGAAAGCATAGAATATTCAGGAGGAATGAATTGTTACCCATGTGAGTGAAAGTTGCTCAGCTGTGTCCAGTGCTTTGCGATCCCAGAGACTATAGCCTGCCAGGCTCCTCTATCCATGGAATTCTCCAGGCAAGAGTACTAAAGTGGATAGCCATTCCCTTCTCTCTGGGTTGGGGATCTTCCCAGCCCAGGGACTGAACCCAGGTCTTCCCCATTGCAGGCAGATTCTTTACTATGCAAGACACCAGGGAAGACCCCATATCCAATGCTAACTAAAAGCTAATAAATCATCAAAAAATATCATGGAATTTAGTAATGTGGAGCTGATTGACATACAATAACTTGAATATTTAATTTCTTTAAGATATTATTGCATTTTGACATGTTGGCTAATCAATTTTACTATTGACTAATTCAATGAGTACACAAGATTTAAGAGTCATCTTATTAAATGTCATGTTATTTTCCTAAGTGGCAGTAAATAAATTTATTCTTAATTATATTTAACTATTTATGCCAGTCTGAATATATCTCCCCTAAAGTGTAAACTGCTTGAAGTCTGCACTTTCTTCATATTTGTATTTTCAGTGTCAAGGCGGCTAGGTATTGCTGCTGAGGGCATCTCTCGTGGGTGTCGTTCTCAGAGGTGGTTCTCAACTGTGGACAATTTTATACTCAGGTAATATCTAGCCATGTCTGGAGACATTTTTGAATGTCACATTTGGGGCAAAATATGCTACTTGCTTCTGGTGGGAAGAGGCCAAGGATGCTGCGAAATATCCTACAACCTACAGGGCCTCTCACAAAACAAAGAATTATTTGGCCAAAAATGTCAATAGTGCAGAGGCTGAGAAACTTGACATATTGACTATGATATAATAGTCAGTGCCTACCCTGAGGGGTTGGCAATCGTAGTTTTTAAGTTTTTTGTTTTTTTTTGCAAACAAGTGGGGATCTTGTACTGTGTTTTTCATGATATACCAATAAGTTGGTTTAGTAAGTGATCTTTGAATTTCATTTTGATCCTGAGACTTGGCAGAAAGAAATGAATCAATAAAAGTAAAGCACATTTGTATGAAATGCCTCTGCAGAATTAATTTCTAACAGAATTTATCTAAATGGTTAGAAGTAGAAGACAGTGCTTTACCCAATGGATGTTAAGACTTTTTTACATCAGAGTCTGAACCTTTAAAATAGAGTTAGTTCCTATGTGAAAGTGTATATTAGGGAAGTTTTAATGTTAAAAAATAATCTTGAAAGTTATTAGACATATTTTTTAAAAAACCTAAAAGGTCCTATCTCTTTCTTTAAAATGAAACATTTTGGCTTTCAGTATATTATATTATAGTTCATATATCTAAAATTGTGTTGAAGCATGTATAAATATAATAAACCACTAGGTACACATAACCAATTTAGGAAATTGAATATGACCATTATCAATGAATCTGCGTATGTGACTCCTCACCCCCTTTACTCACCTGAAAATAAACACAATTGTGAAGTTTTGTTTATTGTTTCTTTAATTTGAATTAAAGTTTGATATATATATATACATATATATATACACACACCTAAAAATATATGAAATTAGTGTTTTTTAAATGCTTATGCCTATAAAATTCTACCATTATGTTACACCAGACACAAAAATCAACTCAAAATGGATTAAAGAGTTAAGCATAATACCTAAAGCCACAAAGCTCCTAGGAAGTAATATAGGGAGAAAGCTTTATATTATTAGCCTTAGCAATGGTTTCTTGGATATGACACCAGAAGCATAGGCAACAAAAGCAAAAATAGACAAGTGGGTCTACATCAAACCAAACAGCTCTGCACAGCAAAGAAAACTGCCAACAGAGTAAAAAGACAACTTGTGGAATGGGAGAAAATATTTGCAAGCTCCAATAAGGAGTTAATAGTCAACAAATATAAGTACCTCCTACCACTCAATAGCAAAAAACCAAGTGATCTGATTTAAAAGGACTTAGATATTTCTCCAAAGAAGAAATACAAAGACTAGTGGGTATTTGGAAAGATGCTCACTGATGCTAATTTTCAAGAAAACCCAAATCAAAACAATGATACATCACCTCACACCTGTTTCATTAAAAATGAAACAAATAACAAGGGCTGATGGTGTTGTGGAGAGATTGGAATCCTTATGCACTATTGGTGGAAATGTAAAATGGTGCAGAGCTATCTAAAACAATATGGAAGTTTCTCAAAAATTAAAAAAAATAGAGCTAATATATGATTCAAGAATCCCATTGCTCAGTATTTATCCAAAATAATTGAAATTGTTAATGAGATACTAGCACTCCTGTGTTCTTTGCATATTCAGTTCACAATAACCAAGAGGTGGAAACAACCTATATGTCCATTAACAGATGAGTGGATGATGTATAACATATATGCGATTGAATATTATTTAGCCAGAAAAGGAAGAAAATCCTGTCATATGTTACAACATGAGTTAGCCTTGCGCACATTATGCTTAGTGAACTAAACTAGTCACAGAAGGACAAGTACTGCATGATTCCACTTCTGTGAGTCATCTAAATTAGTCAAACTCATAGTAAGAGAAAGCAAGAACTGGTGGTGGCCAGGGACTCGGGGAAGGGGAAATGGGAAGTTGCTGTACGATGGATACTAAGTTTCAGTCATATAAGATGAAAAAGGTCTAGTGATCTGATGTACAACACTATGCTTATAGTGAATGATACTGTACTGTACTGTTACACTTAAAAAATTAAGAGAGTAGGTCTCATGTTATATTTTTTTTTCACAATTAAAAAGATATCTATGCCTATAGGATGTATTGACAAGGGAAAGAGTAGAAAGAATAAAATGAAGTCAAGGACTGTTTGAGAAATGTAGGTATATGGCTGTGAGGCCTTGCACCGAGGTTGAGAACAGTGGCACTGTTAGAAAAGACTAGACATCTTTTGTGACTTGTCTGTATTTGTGGATAAAGGATGAGCCTAAGATCAAAATGACTGTTTTAAACATGGTGGTAGAATGGAGGTTTTATTAACAGAAGCACAGAAAGAGACAGGGGACAAGGAGCATACGGAGTGAGACTGATTTTGTACTCTGTGTCTTCCTTCAAGAAGATCGAAGTACTGTGTTCATTAGCTGGACCTCTCTTTGCCATGGCAACAGGACATCTAAGAGTTTGCTTTTTCAGAGCAGGTCCAGATAGGGATGTAGTCTTTGTTGAGATGGCTGAACTGCAGATGAATATTTTAGAGTCTTCAGTGGAAGCCACATGAAATGAAGAAAAGTAGGGACAAAAGAGATTCTATGCTTGGGGAATGCACATAGGTAATGGTGGGATTTAAAAAAAAATTATGAACTTTTTCTTTTGCTTTTTGCTTACTTTTGTTTTAAAATCCTTTATCAACTTATTTCTATTCCATATACTTCCTCTTTCTCTCTTTGTAATATGCATTGTTGTAGTGGATTAACATTCAAAGCTACGTTGGATTCTTGTGACAATAAATATTGACATGGTTTGATTTGGAATTTTTATATTACATCAAACAAGTTTTTGACCCTGTTTAAAAAGGAGTGTGATTTATTGGAAGAAGTAGAAGTGGCATCAGTGCTAGGTAAAATTGTGACATCATCAATGTTTGTTTTAAGGCTGGCATTCCCCTTTTTATGATTTTCTTTGGTCCTAAATTTTCACCTCTTCAAAATAAGAGGTTGATCGAGATAATGAGTAAAATTATTTAAAGACATTTTTCTACCTTTTGGCATTTCTCTTTTCATAAACCTTCTTTCCTACCTGTTAGGGCCTAGACCTAAGGGATTTCACTCTGTTCTTTCCTCTCTTACAACCAATTTAAATGTTGTCAGTTCTACATTCCCTTTCCTCAGAGGCCTGCTAGTTACTAATGCTGATGTGTCAAGTCTGTATTATTCACAGTAATTCACAATACACTATTATTGGCCTAATGTATTCACTCCCAGATGGCATCTTCACTGGGGGCTTCATGTTTGCACCTAAAGTGGCGCTTAATGTAGGCCTGTTCAGGTACCGTGGCAGATGTAAGTCAAACAGGTCTATATTAGTATTATTTATTTGTATAAGTACTTTTTTGGTCCATATTTATCTAACCTTTATCTGCATAATGATAGAATATTTAAGAAAGACCTAAATTTTTACAACCTTCTTAACTGACATGATTTGCAGAAGAAAGTTTTACTTTTAAAGTGGTAAACTTTCTTTTATCAACTTGCACTTGAATTAATAAGCTTGGTTCTTAAGTTAATTTTTATATTATCATATTCCTGCATAGGACATGCTTAGGCATATGCTACAGCTTCTGGGTATTTTAACTATTTCCATGTGAGAAGTTATACAAACAGATAGTAAACCTGCTCTTTCAGATTTACCTATATGAAAACTAAAGGACTGCTGGGGTGGCACAGTGGTAAAGAATCTGGTGGCAATGCAGAAGATGAGGGAGGCATCACCTGGTGGGCTACAGCCCATGGGAGTTGCAAGAGGTCATACATGACTGAACACACACACATAAGGAAACTAAAATTTTCTTTTTTGTGTTTATTTTTAATTGGAAGATAATTGATTTACAGTATTGTGTTGCCTTCTGCCATACAACAATGTGAATCAGCCACAAGTATACATATGTCCCCTCCTTCATGAACTTATCCCTCCCACCCGATCCCACCCCTCTAGTTTGTCACAGAGTACTGGGTTGAGCTCTCTGTGCCCAGACAGTGGGCACAGAAAGCTAAAATTTATTCAGCCAGAAAACTAAAATTTTGTTAAAAATATTATAACAAGACTTCTGTGGTTTTGTAATAGCATCATGAATGAAAACCCAGGAGGTAGGAGAAATAGTATTTTATATTTATAGTTAAGACTGAATCTGTTTGGCTCAAAGTGATGAGATTTGTAAAGTTTTTTGGAGCTCTACTTTTCTTAACTTTCCAAATGAATAAAGATATTTATATAATTAAAATTCAGTTTATTATTAAAAACTGAATTAAGATGACAGTGAAAGAACAGCCTCAGGTATGTGACTCTGCATTTTAAAGTGGTACATTTAATGTTTATGCAAAAGTAAGACTTTTTAAAAAATTTTATTTTAAAAAGTTATTAGCACCTTGGCTGTACAGCTCCTAAGATTTATGTCTTAACACTGCATAAAATTTGAAGCATTTTTTTGCTTCTAATTTGACCTACTTAGAAAGGTTCTGATAATTCCAGTGTAATATATTCCCTCAGTTTTGTAACAGCCTTTGGGTAATGTATTGGAGAGGCAAGTAATCTCATCAAGAAGCGTAATGGACCCTATCACATTTTAAGATATATTTTTTTCTCCTACTTCTGCTTCAGATTTAGTTCTGTGTTTAATGATACCACACTCTACTGGTAAGGATACTTTTCCAAGTAGTTTAATTCTGTTTGCATACAAATGGTGTTTTTGGTCTGGCTGGCATTGCAGATCTTTTCCTTCAAATGAGGTGACATAATTTGATTTTTTACAGTCTGGGGGGAAAAAGTATTTGTTCATCTTGAGAGGTTAGAGAAGAAAAGATTGTCTCTGAATAAAATGCATGGCTTGACCCAATTGAAAAAATGGATTGGTGCCAGCTAGAGAAAGCTGGGAGGGATTCTACCTGGTTGAAAAGTACAGTTGATCTGGTAGTAAAGGAAAATCTCTTCAGGAGGCTCAGTGGGAAAGAATTTGCCTGCCAATGCAAGAGACATGAGAGATGGGGGTTCGATCCCTGGGTTGGGAATATCCCCCGGAGGAGGAAATGGCAACCCAATCCAGTATTCTTACCTGGGAAATCTTGTGGACAGGGAGCCTGGGGGGCTAGTCCATGGGGTCACAAAGAGTCCAACATAATTGAGCCACTGAGAATGCACATGAAGGAAAATCTCTAGGATCAGTCATGTGGGGCTTGGTAATGGACAGGGAGGCGTCACAGAGGAAGGGATCCCAGTTCACTTTCACCTTAGCAAACACTTTCCCTTCTGAATTCCAGTGAACTACATGTTTTAGTCATAGATGTTAAAATCTGAAGGCTTCTCCAGAGACTCTCTTGACAAATAAGATATTATTTAGTATGTAAACTTTTACAGATAAAATACCTCAGGTCCTGAGAGATATTAAGCAACTTTCCCAGGAACTCACATATCACCACCCTAATATTTGATTCTTTTCTTCCTCCTGGTGCTCTCTGTCTCTAGATGCTATGCTGACTTTTCCAAGGAATATCAAGAATAGGATCTGATTTTAATAGGTAGAAGGCATCCTTCTATAAATATCAGGTTGACTTTGATTTATCTATACCTTAGTGAAGAAACACAGTGAAATCAAGGATGTTTTAAAAGTAGGTTGAGTAAACCACTACAAAAATATATTGAGTAATATATAAGATATTTTCTGTGCTGAGTAGAAGAAATCAGATTATAAAGCCATACATTAATTATATGTGAAGGTTTTTTTTTCAAAATAAAATTAACATGCCACAAGAACAAATTGATTCTATTTTTAGTTTGAAAATACCTTAAGTAATAAATGCAAATATATATCTTAACAAGTATATGTTTTATAGATCTTGAACTACATACAACTCCAAACTATTCCAAGTAAACATTTGTTGTTATTGTTTAGTCACTAAATCATATCTGACTCTTTGCGTAGGCTACATTAAAGCTAGGCAAAGCCTTTTCTTATCTATACTTGCCAAAAAAATTCCTGAATACTTAGGAAGACAAACATAATTTCATATATGTAAGTGACAAAAAATTACTTTTAGGAGAAACACAATCATTTTACTAATGGTTACAAGGTTAAAGTTTAGTTGCTCAGTTGTGTCCGATTCTTGTGACCCCATGGACTGTAGCCCACCAGGCTCCTCTGTACATGGGATTCTCCAGGCAAGGATACTGGAGTGGGTTGCCATTTCCTTCTCCAATGGTTACAAAACAACAGTTGAAATCTCTGAAATCATGGACTCTAGTTAATATAATAAAGAACTGCTTGCAAAATTCTTTTCATGCCATGGTGAGAAAAATACTATCAAGTAAAGGAGTCAGCACAGATCAGTTCAATTCAGTAAAGTTCAGTCGCTAAGTGGAGTCCGACTCTTTGCAATCCCACGAACCGCAGCAGGCCAGGCCTCCATGTCCATAACCAGCTCCCGGAGTCCACCCAAACCCATGGCCATGGACTCAATAATGCCATCCAGCCATCTCATCCTCTGACGTCCCCTTCTCCTCCTACCCCAATCTTTCCCAGCATCAGGGTCTTTTCCAATGAGTCAGCTCTTCACAAAAGGTGGCCAAAGTATTGGAGTTTCAGCTTCAACATCAGTCCTTCCAATGAACACCCAGGACTGATCTCCTTTAGGATAGACTGGTGGGATCTCCTTACAGTCCAAGGGACTCTCAAGAGTCTTCTCCAACACCTCAGGTCAAAAGCATCAATTCTTCGGCGCTCGGCTTTCTTCACCGTCCAACTCTCACATCCATACATAATCACTGGAAAAACCATAGCCCTGACTAGACGGACCTTTGCTGGCAAAGTAACGTGTCTGCTTTTTAATATGCTGTCTAGGTTGGTAATAACTTTCCTTCCAAGGAGTAAGCGTCTTTAATTTCATGGCTGCAGTCACCATCTGCAGTGATTTTGGAGCCCAGAAAAATAAAGTCAGCCACTGTTTACACTGTTTCCCCATCTATTTCCCATGAAGTGATGGGACCAGATGCCATGATCTTAGTTTTCTGAATGTTGATTTTAAACCAACTTTTTCATTCTCCTCTTTCACTTTCACTGAGAGGCTCTTTAGTTCTTCTTCACTTTCTGCCATAAGGGTGGTGTCATATGCATATCTGAGATTATTGCTATTTCTGCCGGCAGTCTTGATTCCAGCTTGTGCTTCTTCCAGCCCAGCGTTTCTCATGATGTACTCTGTTTAGAAATTAAGTAAACAGGGTGACAATATACAGCCTGACGTACTCCTTTTCCTATTTGGAAGCAGTCTGTTGTTCCATGTCCAGTTCTAACTGTTGCTTCCTGACCTGCATACAGGTTTCTCAAGAGGCAGGTCAGGTGGTCTGGTATTCCCATCTCTTTCAGAATTTTCCACAGTTTATCGTGATCCACACAGACAAAGGCTTTGGTATAGTCAATAAAGCAGAAATAGATGTTTTTCTGGAACTCTCTTGCTTTTTCAGTGATCCAGTGGATGTTGGCAATTTGATCTCTGGTTCCTCTGCCTTTTCTAAAACCAGCTTGAACATCTGGAAGTTTATGGTTCACGTATTGCTGAAGCCTGGCTTGGAGAATTAAGTAATTTAATTAATTTAAGCATTACTTTACTAGCGTTGTGAGATGAGTGCAATTGTGTGGTAGTTTGAGCATTCTTTGGCATTGCCTTTCTTTGGGATTGGAATGAAAACTGACCTTTTCCAGTCCTGTGGCCACTGCTGGGTTTTCCCGATGTGCTGGCATGTTGAGTGCAGCACTTTCACAGCATCATCTTTCAGGATTTGAAATAGCTCAACTGGAACTCCATCATCTCCACTAGCTTTGTTCGTAGTGATGCTTCCTAAGGCCTGCTTGACTTCACATTCCAGGATGTCTGGCTCTAGGTGAGTGATCACACCATCGTGATTATCTGGATTGAAGAAGCTGAGGTTGAACAGTTCTATGAAGACCTACAAGACCTTCTAGAACTAACACCCAAAAAAGATGTTCTTTTCATTACAGAGGACTGAAATGCAAAAGTAAGAAGTCAAGAAACGCCTGGAGTAACAGGCAGATTTGGCCCTGGAGTACAGAATGAAGCAGGGCAAAGGCTAATGGAGTTCTGCCAAGAGAACGCACTGGTCATAGCGAACACCTTCTTCCAACAAAACAAGAGAACACAAGAGAAGACTCTACACATGGACATCACCAGATGGTCAACACCGAAATCAGATTGATTATATTCTTTGCAGCCAAAGATGGAGAAACTCTATACAGTCACCAAAAGCAAGATCGGGAGCTGACTGTGGCTCAGATCATGAACTCCTTATTGCCAAATTCAGACTTAAATTGAAGAAAGTGGGGAAAACCACTAGGCCATTCAGGTATGATCTAAATCAAATCCCTTATGACTATATAGTGGAAGTGAGAAATATATTTAAAGAACTAGATCCCCAAGTAAAAGAAATACAAAAATGCAAAATGGCTGTCTGAAGAGGCCTTACAAATAGCTGTGAAAAGAAGAGAAGCGAAAAGCAAAGGAGAAAAGGAAAGATATACCCATCTGAATGCAGAGTTTCAAAGAATAGCAAGGACAGATAAGAAAGCCTTCCTCAGCAATCAATGCAAAGAAATAGAGGAAAACAATAGAATGGAAAAGACTAGCAATCTCTTCAAGAAAATTAGAGATACCAAGGGAACATTTCATGCAAAGATGGGCTCAATAAAGGACAGAAATGGTATGGACCTAAGAGAAGTAGAAGATATGAAGAAGAGCTGCACAATTAAATAATTTAATTTCATCTTTTAGAGCAAGTTAAGAAATTCAAACATTTTTGTCCTTTAGTTAAAAACACTTTTTCCTGCAATATAGTTTTTAAAAAAGGAACTGTATATTGCATATGCATCCAAAGACCGTATCATATTCATTTTGTGTAAAATTGCTTAAAGAAATATTCTCTCACACTAAATATTCAGTTGGAACTTTCTAGATTCTCAACATAAGTATCATAATATTATAAGGTCATATTATCATAAGCTATTATCTAAGTGGATAGATATAATGTCTATATATCCTAATGGAGCAAGAATGGTAGCTGAAATTGCGTGTTATGATAGAAAATGAAATTGTCTTTATTTTAACTTTACAGTGAATATAATTATAGGAAAAAACAATCTAGACACATTAGATTTTTTTTTGCATGAAGTGATTTATTGTTCTATTTTATTCTAGAGATTTTAGTTTTCATTTAGTATCCCACTGAGAAAGTAGCTTAATTTTGTCTTTCATATAACTAAGTATTTAAACATAGAAAGAGACCAAAACTTTGACTCCTGCACTTGAATTAATGTATAAGTATATAAATACACAACAATAAACATGACTATAGAATACATCACCACGTTATCTTTTTCTGAAACTCATAAAATGCAAAATAAATCATAATAAATCTTCCCTCATTGAGGAGTACCATTTCTTTCTCCTGCTTCTCCAACAGGTACTCTTGTTCCATAATGAGGATAAAATAATAATGCAATAGAAAAAAGTCTACCTTGTTATTTAGATGTCCTCAGGTGATAAGGTCTTAGCACATCTGTATTTTCCTTTTCCTTCTCAACTGCCACAGAATTCAAAACTTAGGAAGATGGATTTTATACAAATCTCCTTTAGTATTTTTATGCATGTTCATTTGACTAAGTGATTCAGTTTAGTGTTTTGACGACTCAAGTCATATATGCAGGTCTCTGAAATCTACAGTACTGCGTTAAGGACAGAAGTGTCACCATCAGTTGACAGTTTCCTTAAGTAGAAATTTCTCTTCTAACTTTAAGAGCCAAGTTGCAGTTAAGTAGACAATGTGCATGTGGTTAATCATATTCCCTAGTCTGTTCATTTGTTTACACTCTTGGGTCAGTGCTGCTGATTTTATACACTCAATTGCCACTTGTGACGTATGCCAATGTGCACAGTTCCCTAATAATTGTTCCGATGGGGACTCACTTGGCATATGTAATTTTTATGCATCATTTCAGTCAGCAAATGAGAAAAAATTCAGATGCAGACGATGATAGCAAGTGTGTGATTTACTTTTTGGTTAAGTCGTTGCTAATGTGTGGTATGGTTGTAGTTGAGGGTTGGGACATCATGGAAAGGGCATTGTTCTTACAGCCAAGATATCTGGGTTTTAACATCAATAATATCGTTGACTAGCTTGGTGACATTTGCAAATGGAGTTTACTTTCTGAGTCTTAATTTCTTATCTGTAATGTCTACTTTATAAAGTAATAATGAAGGTAAAATGAAATCCTTTACATAAAACTTTAGCCTAACCTTCCATAAGACGTAGACAAATTGACTTTATGAATCTCCATGTCCTCATCTATACTGTCCACTCTACAAGGTGGTAGTAAGATGAAGTTAAATAATTATGTCAAACTAGAAACTAACCTTCTGAAAGGCATAGACAGTGTCTAGTCTTTGGTACAGTGTTTAGGGCATAACGAGTACTCAGTAATTCTTTGTTTGAATTAATTAAGGCACTTACAATGGTAGGTGTTCAATAAATATTAGTTAAATGCTTTTCTGTTTTCAGGCTTCTATATGTTAATTTACTAGATAACAATAGTTAAGTAACTTTTTTGGGGGGAGGTCCTAATTTCCACATATACAATAATAGTGTGTGATTTTGTCAGTTGGTCTTTTCATGACTTTTCCTAAAAGCATATGATTTCACCAGATGCAGCAGTAAATATTAACCACTAAGACAGTGATGGTTTTTCATGAAAAGGACAGAACACAAGTTAATTGAATTAAGTGTGTGGTAATTTTATCCCCACTGCAACACAATCAGGTAACTAACATGATAACCTGTTAAGTTTTCAGAAATGGAAGAAAGGTAGCTAGAGAGTGAGACCTAGATTCTTTTTGTTGAAAAACATAGGCATTGGAGTCTCTAGCAGAGGCAGCTTTTTAAATCCTTGTTTTTCAAAATCTTTTCCCCTTTGCTCCATGGACATAAAATTGTAGCTGAGCATATGACTGACCATCTATCTAGGCACTACACTCTTCATTCACCATATATGTAGGTGTAACCATGTGATAAAATTCTTAGGAACAGAATGTGAGTGATGTGTGTCACTTCTGGATCAGTGCTTTAAGATTTTTGTTTGTTACTCTCCATGTTCTTTCTCTCTCCTGCTGACTGGAACTTCAAATGGTTTTGATACAGCTTCACCCACGTGTTGACAAAAGTGCTCTTACTCTTCCAAACCATGTATTTTCGAAGAACTATATCTAAACTCTAAGCTCAAGAAACTACGACTCCCCTTTTATTTTCACAGGTCTTCTGACCTGTAAGCCAACAGAAAGACCTATAAGCCAATGGTAGTTATCAACAGCCATTTGAACGACATAAAGCTCTGCTCTATCACATAAAGGGTGAAGAGAAGCAAAGTTTTTGATCTTTAGGTAGGAGTTTAGTTGATGAGAAGATAAGACTTACATATAACACACCATGTGATGTAGAACAAATAAAAAGCAGTGGCAATAATTGTTTTAAAGATTCAGGAATGGGAGCTGGCACAATGGACTGGGATGATCAGGGAGGCTTGAAATAGGGGTGGAGGAAGGTGCTTTCTGTGTTTTGAGAGACTGTTAGAGAAAGGAAAGTAATTTAGGCCAAGGTGAGTGGGCTGAAAGACCATGATGTATTTTAGTTTGGATCCACCTCAAGCTTGAGCAGGCCCTGAAGAAGATAATCAAGTTTAAGTCCTTTATTTGAGAGAAGATTCTAGGAAACCTCCATAAGGGAAATGAATAAAGTAATGGAAAGTAACCCCCAAGATAATACGATATAAAATAAGTTACTACCGTGAATAACTAAGTCTTAAATCTACCTGGAGAACCTTGGGAAACAGTGCACCACATTCTCTCGAGAGATATTCCACACAGAGGGGAAGGAGCAGAGATATTTATATGCCAACTTGTGACCTTAGTCATGGACTGAGGGCTGCTGGACAGAACTTAAAGTGGATGTCAGAGTGTTATGGCCACTGGAAAAGAAATACAGGTACAAGCAGTTGGAAATCAAAGTCTTGCCAATAGACACTGCAGTGGTAAAGGCAAATAGGCATGGAGGCTTGTCAACAGCATCTACTACAGCACATTTTCAGATGCACATCTGAGCGAAGCAGCTTTAGACGCATTCCCAAACTGTGTTTGTGTAGTTCTGAGGTAGCAGCGTTTTGTAAGAAAATGAAAGATGATAGTGAGACAATGAAGTTGACCAGTAGATTCTAGTACTTCCACACACAGCTTCGGTCTCTCTTCATATACTGTTCCATTCATGCTACTGCTGAATACTTTTCTCAAACACCTCTGATCAAGGCACTTCCCTGCTCACAATTGGATGGATACCAATGCTGGTATGATTAAGTCTTAACTCTAGACTTAAATTCAAGACTTCCACAATCTTTTCAACTGTTTTTCTCACCTCACCAATATTTTTCAATATAAATTCTTCAATCAGATTATTTACTCATGGTCCTTCTGGTATTGTGGACATATAAAATACCTCCCACTTACTAGTCTTCATTTTCTCCATACATTTTGAGAGTATAAGCTGTATGACTGAAGAACATTAGGACACCTTTTGTTAGCCATCTCTTGTGGTCATATGAGCCAAGAGTGGCCTCATTCCCTATACCCACTGCACAGTTCACATTGTGACATGACTTTTGTTTAATTTGCATAGTCATTTCTCACCTTTATAATTAAATCTATCATGTGCTTATGTCTTGGCTCATAACTGGATTGTATACTGTTTGAGAAAGAGAGTTCTACCTTTTTTGAGGTGGAGGAATTTTGCTTTGAAACCGTAGTTTCTGAGTTCAAATCTGGGTTCCACCATTTATGAGTTTTGTGTCTGTGGGAAAGTAACAGATGCTTCAGTCTGCATGGACATCTACACTTATCAATCCACAAATATATAAAGAACGCACATTAGTGAAACTTCTGCCTGATACATATTAGATAAGTCCCTCACGGTGAGAATCATCTGGAACATTTTTTAAGAAAATAATGATTATTATTTAGGGCCATTAAAAAAAGCCAAAATCCTTATTGTTATATTGTTATTTTCTCAAATTAAATCCTTAGCCATTCTTAGACTCTAAAACAATTTCTAATGTTACAAAATCATAACACAATCATAGTCATGTTTTAAAAACAATAATCACTTATGTAAAAGCAGCTTACTTAGATCCTTGATGAGGGCTTCTCTTGTGGCTCAGCTGGTAAAGAATCTACCTGCAATGTGGAAGACCTGGATTCTATCCCTGGGTTGGGAAGATCCCCTGGAGAAGGGAACGGCTACCCACTCCAGTATTCTGGCCTCAAGAATTCCATGGACTGTATAGTCCATGGGGTCTCAAAGAGTTGAACACAACTGAGCAAGTTTCACTTCATTACATCATTGATGAACAACAAAGAACATGTGGAAAAGGAATGTTATGCATCTAAGATTCTTCATCTCACCAGGTATACTCTCTTGGTAATGAAAATACTTGAAGTTCAGCAAAAAGCAGACGAGAAATATTTCAGAGACTAGCAAAATACACATATATGAAAATTTTACAAATAAGTTAGATGCTTTGTAATAAGTTATCCCTTTGTAATAAGTGATTCTGAAAAGTGATAAATATTCTTTATATATGAATTAACAATTTTTCCAATTTAAACGAAAACTGCAGCACATTTTCTTAGTTTATTTTTACATTCCTGACCAGTTTAACATTTTAACAGTATTGTGAACCAAATTTAATTGTTTAAGACTTCTGATGAGCTTGGTTTTGTCAACCAGTTTCCTTAGATTGAGAAATTCATAAAACCAGACCTTCATAGGGTATTGTAAACATCAAAGATGATGAAAGTCACTATTTTAGTTCTGTTTCCTCCATATTCATGTGGGTTTGTTTGGCCATGTACAAAAAAGGAAGATTTTTCCTGTAAGAAAAACACGTAAACTCTTGATCTGTAATTATTTGACCCGTGGAAAGTTTGCAGCCTTATTATTGGCCATGAATGCAACCTAATTCCCCCTGAAGTGATATTTGATTTGCATTTAGTACATGATAGTATATTAAAAATTTTTTGAGGATACAAAAGTTTTGGTAGTCTATGTAGATGATTGAAGATGCACTGCTTTGTGGAGAAAGCATGTTCAGTCAGACCTGGAGAGATGTTCTCTTAATCTTTTTCTTGTGCTATATTATGACATAAAGAAGTAGAGACTGTATAAAGCCAAAATATATTACATATATTATCAATATGAAAGATTGCTAGCCATTATTTTCCTTTTATTCATGCAGTTTCCCCAAACAGTTTGGGGAGAATGGAAGTGTGTCATTTCTAGGACAATGAAATGTTCAGCCCTTTATGGAGTATTCATTTACCTCTACCCACTGGACATTTATCCTTGGTTTAAACTCCCATTTCCTTCAAGGTCTTTCTAATGAGCCTTTGCAGATTTTCCAAAAAAATATATTGTGTCAGTGACAGTTTATTCACCTTACTTACATAGTTCGAGGAACTGCTTGTTTAAATTTAGATACTGTTTCTGATGAAATGTTTTGACAAAGTAATACCAGCTTGATACTATTTAAAATATTTTGACAGATGGGAAAATTGTTTCAGTCTGAGTTGAGCAATACTTTATTGCAGTATTTTGCCAGTTAGAAAAAAATGGTAAAGGTAGCCTCACTGTTCCCGAAAATAACATCCTTCCATTCTCCCTGAGAAAGGAAAGGGCTCCATTCAGTCATAGATTACAATATGTGTACTGCGTATGTTAAGAATTCAGGCAGTTAAAACAAGAGGGAACATTTGGGGATTATTTCCAAACAGGGAACATTTATTGTTCTGTAAGCAAACAGAACCTAAAGAACTTTTAGGAACATTTGTTGCTATAGAACTTTATCAGAGCCTTTTTTTCATGCTATGGTGAGTGTGCTCTCAGTTAATGTTGCTGAATCACTAGGATTTAAAACTGGATGGAAAAAAATGATCAAATCCAATTACTCTTATATCTTGAATTTTTTAATGCTAAAATAATAAAAGTATTTAAATTTCTCACATTAGTTGCAAAGGAATAAAATACACGTGATCCCTGTGCTTTCATTATTTTAAGCAAGTGTGTTCAAGAAATATGATAGGGTGGTGGCTCTCAAAATGTAGCTGCTGGACCAGGAGCATCCATGTCACCTGGAAGACTTATAAGAAATATAAGTATTAGGCTTCACACCAGGCCTTTTAAATCAGACACTGGTGAAGTCCGACCACCTGGGTTCTAATAAGCCTTCCTGATGGTTCTGATGAATGCCATCAATTGAGAACTACAGAGATAGAATAGAGGCTTTCAAAGTCTGCAGTGTGGAAAGAGAAGGAATTGGTGGGGAATGATGAAGGAAGTATTCTGGGCTCCTTCCACCCTCAACCCTGACCTGTGTCAACTCAAGGAGTCTTGATTTTCTATCACAAGGTTTTAGATTGAGTTCTGCCACGGCATAGTAGTCTTGAAAACCACTGGGGTGTGCATGTGTCTTTGGCGGTCAGTGTTTGGTGGCCCAGAAAGCCTTCTAAGGGTGATAATATCTCTTAGTGTGCTCATATTATTCTAGCCATGTGGTCTTGAAACTGGGTTTGGCTAGTAAAGAAGAAATTGCTCTGTGTCTCAGCAATAGCTTCATGCTCACCAGACTCCTAAGGAACATATGTGCAAATCAGAATGCCAGTTTTATATTTCAAATTACAATGAGAAGCATAAAAATAAAAATTATACAATACTCACATTTAACTCCTCTAGTTTCCTCTTACTGTGCACAAGTTAATATTCAGAATTGGGGATGTCCTTGTCCAGGGGTTGGTGAATCTCATTCGGTCCCCTGCCTTCTGCATATTGCTGCAGGTGAGATGTAGCATTAGCAATGAATTGTTCCTTTGAAAGCATAGAATCAAAGGCAAGAGAAGTTGATATTTCTTCCAGGTCATCATGAACCTGTATGAATTCCCTTCTCACACACACACACACACATACACATTTATTATTTATCAGATTGCTGAGGGCTCCTAAATTCACTATCTCTCTTACCTGAAATCATGTTGAATAAACTTATGATTTCTCTTTTTTAAGTTTTCCAAATTACCACTGACATTTATTTCTATAGCTATTTTAATATTGTTATTTAAATTTTAGGAAGATTTGTATAATCTGAGTTCTGCAGATGATGATGATGACAAAGATGGGTTATGATTATTATGACAAAGATCACAGAATATAACAGAGTGCTTACTAAGTGCCAGGCAGTGTACTAACTACTTGGTATTTGTATTAATATGAGGACACTTTCCCCTCATAGTCAACCCTCATATAGAAGTGGCTTTTAAACTTTTGAACATGACCCCCAAAGAGAAATTGAGACTTAATAGTATGTAATTCCTCCGTGTATATATGGTATATGAATAGTAAAATTTATGATACACTTTTACTATGTTTAAAACTCATTTTTCTATTTTATTTTGTTTCATTCATTTAAATAAATGCCAGTTGTGAATCAGAAAATTTGTTTTATCACTCATCATAATGGGTTGCATCCTGCAGAATCAAAAACTATGCTATAAGATTAGATAGTATTATTAATCCATATTTTACAGATGAGAGAGACATACAGAGTCCGTGTAAGTTGCCCAGATTTACTAAGTGGAAAATCCAGAGTTCAAACTTGGGCGTACTTTCCCCAAAGCCCTCTCATACCACTACATATATCTTGCCTACTCAAAACCTTTAGATTGTGATACAATCAAGGAGGACTGTACCAAGTGGGAAATTTTTCTCTCAAGTGTGGTAACAGTGTACTGTTGGCCTTAGACTTTCTAATTAAAAAGACTTAGAGATGAAGGGTAGGGACTGGCTTTGGAGCTGCCTTTCCATTGGAGGCACCTTTTAAAAACCTAGAATATGTGCTTATTTGGGGAAGCTTTTGTAAAGAGGCTAATGGAGATTAATTTGGAAGGGAAGTGACTATTGCCACCAAACCACCTTCTTTGTGCTGCCACAGGAAATTTACTTTAAATAATCCAAGAAACAGTTGGTAGAAAAGATGTTTACTCAAAGTTAAAGCAGTCTTTAATATGTGGAGTTTTCCAGTGAGTGAAGAGAAGATGAAATGGGAATTATTTGCATCTTGTCAGGCTTTTTGTCCTGACTCTTTGTAGGGTATGCAGTTAAATGTGGAGGACTGCTAGCTTGGCTGAACATTCTTGGACACAGACATTAGTCTTTCCCTAGTGCTACTAGATATGATTCTAAAGTATGTATTAGATGTGAAGGTACAAAATTCAAAGACAGAAAAGCCACAGAATGAAAAGTCTATATATATCCCCCCTTTTCCTTGGTGTTCTTGTCTCCCCTGAATTAGTCACTGAAACCTGTTACTTATATGGGCCTTCAGAATCTTGTGCTGTGCTCTGTGTGTGTGTATTAAATATAAACATAGCATATTTTCTATGCCTTGCTTTTATTCCCCTTAGAGTACTTCACAGAGTTTTTTCCATATGTAGAAGTACCTCCCTGCCTCCTCCTTTTTTCACAGCTACATAGTATTTCCATGTGTGGATTTTTCTAAAATTTAACAGGCTTTCTATTAACAGACATTAGGTAATTTCTAATCTTTTGCAAGCCTCATTAATTACATGCGAATTGCCCTTAGGGCTCTGTATCCTCTGTGTGGTCTTTTTCTCTTAGAAGAAGATTCACAGCCCCCTAGATCTTCACAAGGGATTAATAAAAATCAGACTGTTGAATAAGGTTAAGTTTGTGTCAGGAAGTTGCTTGATCTCAGTTTTCTTGGCTATCTATTTTTAGCTTCTGAACAGTAATCATGGTAAGAAATCTTCATATCTTGCCTTTTTCAGTCTTGTAAGATAAAGTGGTCCCTGTGAAAAGGTTCAAGGAACACAATTTGCTAACAGTTTAGTGGGTTAATTAAGGATGTTGAGTGTTTATTTGTAAAAGGACAAAATGTTTGTGCACTGGAAGTTCTATCTGCTTTATTCTTCACAACCATTAAACCTTTTTCAGATTTATTTTCTTATTATTCATGGAGCTTTAGAAAATTACATGGAAGATGTCCGTTTTCTTGAATGCATGATTACCTATTGCTTTACCCTGTTCTTTGAAAATAGTTCTGTGAACTGTTCAAGTTTACAAAGAAAATCTGTTTTCACTATGAGTTTTCTGTCATCCATGCATTTTAAGAATGTTTTAGCCAATTTCAGACAAAGAATATTCAGTATTAGTGATAATTACGTGAGAAACAGGCCAGTAAGGCAATCAAGTGGAAAGTTAGTAGAAAGGTATAGATGAGTGATTTGGTACATCCTATGTTTTCCTGACTCAATTATATTCACACTAACTCAGAGATAAAAAAATTGGTACTATGTAACACATACGCTGAAGAAAACAATGCTGCAGATTCTTTGAGAAGTTATTTCAGAATTTAATATTTTCCTGTCAAGAGATTTATAACCTGACACTGAAAATTATTAAGACTCAGATCCAAATAGTTACTTCATTTCCTCTTGATCAGCATTTAGTAAAGATGTGGAATATACTAACCAGATATTGGTTAGCCAGACTTAGGATTCAAGATCTGATATCCTTGTCACCATGTGTGAACTTTGGAATATTTGGAGTTTAATATATGCAAATGATTTTATAATGTGTTATGTCTTAGGTGAAAAATTATTACACATGCCAACAATTTAATTTAGAATGCTACTCCTGAATATTTTACAAATCTCTGGAATAATAACATACCCTTAATGAGCATTAGAAAGTTTCTGCTTGCTTTGTTTGCTAAATCATGTGGCCTCCACTGTACTTAATACACCTTGATTTATCCTTTTTGTGCTAGGAATCTCATGTTAAAATAGAAAATAGCAATCCAGATTGGCCTGCAAACATATCCATGTGCAAAATTTCATTTAGAGATATTTATTACATTTTTGGAGGTGTTTCAATGGCCTGTATTGGTTAATTTGAATCTATAATTTGGTTGTATATAAAAGTGAAGTTAATCTAAGTGGACAGAATCAATACTCTTCTGAATTTAATTAGATGGCCAACATCCAAGCAAGAGATTATTCTTTTTAGTATCTTCCTATCTTCTTTTCTTACAGGGTGAAATAATTCCCTTGCCAAATTGTGTTGGACAGTTCCCTGGTGACAGGTACTATAGAAACTGGTAGCTTCACTGTTAGTGAGTGAAACAGAGACAAAGGAAATGTGGGTGAGGAAGTCATTGTACTCTGGAGACAGTGATGTGCCCTCCCTATCTCCACATCACAACCAAGCAAGAGAACAATGTCCCATTTGCAGTGGATCTGCAGTGACTGTTTCTAAACTAAACTTGTGAAACATGATGCTGCTTCTCTGAGGCTGAAGCATTCCAGGACAGAGAGACAGTAGAAGTGGGGAAATAAATCATAAATTAGACTGGACTGTAGTTTGAGGATACTGTTTATAGCTAGGTTTGATAAGGGATGGCTGGAAATATGGCAGCAGATTGAAACTGAGGTTTTATTTCAGGTAATAGCTTTTTTTTATCACTGTTGGAGCATCAGTACAATAACCTAAAGAAGTTTTAGAGGGCTAGATGGTATAACCTTCATCAGTCTTTACATGCAATGCCATAAACAGGCTTTATGTCCTTGAGAAATAGGTTTTTTACAATATTTAAAGAAGGTGATTTGCCTCTAGCTCCATGAAACAACTGAGTTGAGTTGTTATGGTTGGTATTCTAGAAATTACTTGATAGGTATATGCCATTTTAGCAATAAATTTAAAATAACTTTAGTACTATTCAAGTTACATGAATATATTTACAATTTTGTGGCTGTCTTTTTAAAAACAAATTAATCATGACTTTTGCATTTTATAATTATAATTTTTGTTGCTCATGTTGTATCATCACAGATAAATGTGTGTTAAGCAGCTGTTATGAAGATGGCACAGGAGAGGATTTAAGGAAGCATAAGAAAGGCCTTTGTCCTCAGTTGTTCTCAGAGATCTGGTTGAAAAAAAGAAACCTGACAAAAGCACATGAAGTGAGTGACTAGGTAGCAGTAACCACATAAACACTGAGGTCTTATTGTAGATGTCACTGAGTATCCACACATGAGGGGTATTTCTTTTTATAAGACTAACGAAGAAACCAATGTTTTTGTTCTGTTTCATGTATCTTCTTAAAAATAAACATTTATTGAGCCTTTACGAGCTATCAGGCACTGTTCTATGTGTTCTACATGTATAAATTCCTTTAATCTTTGACATTTTATGAGCACTACTGCTATTTTCCCCTTGGAGTAGATAAAGACTGGGGCAAATGATGTTTCATTAGTTGTTCAAGGTCTCAGAGCTTGTAGCTGAGGGAGCTGGGTTAGGAAAATGGGCAGCAGGGGTTCACAATCACCTCTATCTTTTATACTGACTCTCACTGTACTTATTAATTGACACCTCTCTTCTTTAAGCCTAAATAGGTTGTTTAGTTTGCCTTAAGTAAAGTACAGGCCTTAGGCTAGGATCAGATGCTTTAAATTTATTTCTGTAGAAAATGATGATAGTTATTTTGATGCAAATATTCACAGCACTACATAATTTAGTGATTAAATTAATCCCCTTTAGTGAGGTGTGGGGGAGTTCTAGGAGGATTATAACCTAACTCTAGGAAGTTGAGAGCTGCATATTTATGCAAATATGCATTTTTCTCTGCCTCCACAGTCTCATCTCTTCCTGGGAAGATCTTTATGATTACATATGTCACAGATCACAAGAGATTTAATGACAGCCTTGGGTGTCCACACACTAAGGTGGGACCTTTAGAGACTGCGTAGGGGTATATTTGCTTTCAGAGATGGTCTTTGCCCAGTGAATCTCCAGCTTCAAATGCATCAGAATCAGCTGGAGGTCTTGTAAAATAGCACAGATTACTGGTCCCGCCTCCAGAGTTTTGGTTTAGTTGGTTTGAAGAGAGACTGAAGAATTGGCTTTTCTAACAAGTACCCAGTCAAGGTGTAATTGTTGGTCAGGAGACCACACTTTGTGAACCACCAATTTACCCTAAAATTGTAACTAAAAGGAGTTTAGGTTCCCCTTCCCCTTCTTTCTCTTTACTTTTAAGCCAGTACTCACTCCTCAGATACCCAACCTTTTATTTGCAAAGACTTAAAAACCTGATTAACAGCTTTGGTGGACCCTGGAAAAATTCTGTTAAGTCACTTGCTAATATAATAATTATTGATAAGATGATAAAGTGAAGTCACTCAGTCATGTCCGACTCTTTGTGACCCCATGGACTGTAGCCTACCACGCTCCTCCGTCCGTGGGATTTTCCAGGCAAAAGTACTGGAGTGGGTTGCCATTTCCTTCTCCAGAGGGTCTTCCCAACCCAGGGATCGAAGCCGGGTCTCCCACATTGTAGGCAGACGCTTTACCATCTGAGCCACCAAAAGATAATAACTGACTGAAGTTATTGAGTGCTTATTATATTTCCAGGCACTTCACTAGGCCCACTATCTATATTATCTTACATAGTAAAGCAATAAACACAGGAATCAGTACTATTCTTTTCTTCAATTTATGTTTGTAAACTAAGGTTTAGAAAACCAGCTGACTTTCTCAAGATTACATATACAACATAAGGTAGAGCTAATATTACAACCCAGATAATACTAATAGATTAATTCCAAAAGCTAATTTTCGACCACTGTGCTTTTTAAAATCTGTAGTGATGAGCTGAATTTAGTTAGGCTTAGTTTTAGCACAGTGTCCTTTGTTTTCATTTCTCCTTTTGTTTAAAAGTTCTTAAGCATCCTTAACTCAGCAGGGGGAAAATGCATGATCACAGATTTTTCAAAGGACATATAAAAATGAAAATTGCTGCTTGGAATATGACTTTATTATTTGTAGTGGTCCTCTTCAAATTTCAAGGACTAAAGGATTAATGGTAAGAAAATAAATTTTTGTGGTTTGCTTTTCAGTTGTTTGTTTGTTCCTATGCCTATAAATAAGAATTTCAAGAAAAGAGTGTTAAACCTTGGGAGGATATAGACTCCTTTGAAGGTCAGTTGAAAACTCTGAGGTGTCTCCTGAAAAATGTGTACTAAACTTTGCATGCTATTCAACATCTATCTGAGCCTCTGTATAAGGTGTTCACCTTAAGGGGACAGCACAACGGAGAAACAAGTTGGACTTCTGTATCTGGTGTTCCTGGGTCTGCATTGGTCCCCTCCTATTTATACGACTTTTGGAAAGTTATTATTGAATCTTATTTCTTCATCCATAAAATGGTAATGATGAAAAGAATAAAATCTAGCTAACGTAAAATACCTAGCTGGATGACTGCTACATTAGTGTTTCTCAAGCTTTAAGGTGTCCATGAGTCACTTGGGGATCTTGTTAAAATGCAGAGACTGATTCAGTAGATCAGAGATGAACTCTGAGCTTTTGCATTTCTAACAAGCTTTTGGATGATGCCGCTGCTCCTGGTCCAGGGGCCACATTATGAATATTTTCTCTATAAAATTTGCAAAGAAGAGATGTTTCTATTAATAAATACTCTAAAGTGTCATATTAACAGAATATTTTCAGTGATAATTTGAGCTCAGTTTGGGGTTATTTGCTAAAATATGCACATGCAATACATATATACTGAGAATTATGACATTTGGAGTCTTTTCATTGTGAGATAGTGCATTGTGTATTGTGTTGCACCGCTATTGTCGCTACAGAGTGTCCAACTCTTGGGCGCTCATGTACTGTAGCTGCCAGGCTCCTTTGTCCATGGGATTTCCCAGATAAGAATACTGGAGTGGGTTGCCATTTCCTCCTCCAGGGGA
This sequence comes from Antilocapra americana, assembly GCA_007570785.1. Taxonomy (NCBI): domain Eukaryota; kingdom Metazoa; phylum Chordata; class Mammalia; order Artiodactyla; family Antilocapridae; genus Antilocapra; species Antilocapra americana. Next base: position 19,989,845 of record ML661346.1, read on the forward strand.
TCTTCCCAACCCAGGGATTGAACTTGTGTTTCCTGCATCAGCAGGCGGATGCTTTACCACTGAGCCACCAGAAAAGCCCATTGTGCTACACTATACCCACCAAAATCAATATGGAGTTCTCTTTAGAATAAGAGTCCCTTTAAAAATTACCCATGTTAAAATATTTCTATGTGTGTAATAATGAATCTAAGATGTGATTGAGGACCTTTGTGTCATGTACTCCTTCTGACAGCCAGATCTTTTTGAGTACAGCAGAAATTTGCCATGAATTTCAGATTGTTCTAGTAAACAACTTATTATCTTTCTCTATTTATTTGGCTTAGTTGCAGCATGACGGCTCTTTTAGTTGCAGCCTACAGGATATAGTTCCCTAAAAAGAGATCAAACCCAGGCCCCCTGCACTGGGAGGCAGAGTCTTAGCCACTGTACCACTAGGGAAGTTCCTGTTATCTTCTCTTGAGGCCATTGCTCTTTATATATTTTGAAGAAGGAACTGCTAACATTGAGTATGCTTGACTTCTGTCTGGTAAACTTGAGTTTTAAAACAGAGTTTGGAAGACATGAAAAGAAAGATTATATATCAATATCTAATTACATTAACAAAAATAGTAGAATCTCTGACTTACATGTATCTTTTCCTAGCGTGGGTTTACTGACTGGTTTCAGTTTATCACTGATGACATGCTACCTTGGTTATGAGTCCGTTTTCTCTGATAATTACTATATCAACTACTGCCTAAAAGTGATGGTGAGACAGATGAAAAGCGTCTGGCAACCTGTGGAATTGTTGTGAAGGCTGGTAGAACTTTTTTCCTTTTAGTTTTTGTTTTGTATTGGAGTCTAATTGATTAACAATGATGTGTTAGTTAAGAGCTTTCTACTTTGGGAAAAATCGATGGTGTAAGGCCCCACTCTGTATTTCATTTATTTTTATTAAGTACTACTTTTGTGTTACTGAGATTTCTTCATAAACGTCATTGCTCCATCTTGCCCAAATGGTTCAGTGTAAAAATCCTTTATAATGGTTGGTTCTACTGGAAAAATTTGCCTGGAAAAGTGGAATTGTAGAGAGAAAACTGCCCTATTTAACATTAGAAAACATGATAATGATCATGAGGAAGAACTGTCCCTAATCATATATTTTCTGACCACATATTTTCTGTGCTTGCCTTCAGAATAGCCTGGAAGTAGGCAGTAAAAGAACCATATCAGAGCCAGCCTCATCCAATGTTTTGGCCTCCTAGGGAATGTTTAGAATAGAATGGTGGTCTGCATTACAATGCTGATATGCTGGCATGTTTTGGATCAGATTCTTTCATGAAATAAGGGAGAATTTGAAAGGACTATAGTGCAGGCCTAGGGATTAATTGAAAGGTTACATTTTGTGTGTCATCCAATATAAAATACTAAATAAACATCTAACCTTTTCTAAAGGTGATGTGTTTTCCCTCAGACCAACATACTTGATCTGCATCCACACCATATACTTGCCATTTTTAGTAACAAATTAAATGTAGATGGCATTTATTGCAATGAGATTTTTATTTGGATAGAATAACGAATAACTTTAGTGATTCCAAGAGTCACCTGTGGAGATGCAAAGATATTTATAATTCTCAATTCCTAGCACATTTATTGAAAAAGAAGTATACTGCAGTGGAACCTAAGCAGTGAACTTTTAAAACTGCTCTGCCATTGATTTGAGTTGATTCATTCTGGATTAGATTGTTGTTTGTAGATAACATTAATTACTAATAATTAGAAATTCTTTTCTCGAGAAATGAAGGCAGTGAAATATTATAGACCCAGGGCCTTTGACTTCAGAGAGGTATGAGTTCATATTTTGCTTGTGTCACTTGCTGGTTATTTGAAATCTCTCTTTTACTCAGTTTCCTCCACTGATAGGTGGAAGTAATGCTACCTGTAGCATAGAGTGGTTAAGAAAGTTCAGTGTAAAAACATATGCCTTACATAGTGCTTAGTACATAATAGACTTTTTGTTGTTGTTGTTGTTATTTTATTTATTTTCTTTACATTATCGTGTTGGTTTTGCCATACATTGACATGAATCTGCCATGGGTATACATGTGTTCCCCTTCCAGAACCCTCCTCCCACCTCCCTCCTGATTCCATCCCTGTGGGTCATCCCGGTGCACCAGCCCTGAGCACCCTGTATCATGCATCAAACCTGGGTTGGCGATTGATTTCACATATGATAATTTTACATGTTTCAATGCCATTCTCCCATATCATCCCACCCTTGCCTTCTCCCATAGAATCCAAAAGACTGTTTTATACATCGGCATCTCTTTGGCTAACAAACACATGAAAAGATGCTCAACATCACTCATTATCAGAGAAATGCAAATCAAAACCACAATGAGGTACCACTTTACACCAGTCAGAGTGACTGCCATCCAAAAGTCTACAAGCAATAAATGCTGGAGAGGATGTGGAGAAAAGGGAAGCCTATTACACTGTTGGTGGGAATGCAAACTAGTACAGCCACTATGGAGAACAGTGTGGAGATTCAAATATTTGGGGCCCGGGATGGGGGATGAGGATCAGTTATCAGTTTCAGGTTTGGAATGTGAGACTTGGATTGCTATTTCAGAAGAACAACTCTTTTTCGAATGTGTAATTAATATTTCAGACAGAAAATAAAACTTATCATGTAACAGCAAAAAAAAAAAAAAAACTGGAAATAGAACTGCCATATGACCCAGCAATCCCACTGCTGGGCATTCACACCGAGGAAACCAGAATTGAAAGAGACACGTGTACCCCAATGTTCATCACTGCGTTTTTTACAATAGCCAGGACATGGAAGCAACTTAGATGTCATCAGCAGACAAATGGATAAGGAAGCTGTGGTACATATACACAATGGAATATTACTCAGCCATTAAAAAGAATACATTTGAATCAGTTCTACTCAGGTGGATGGAACTGGAGCTTATTATACAAAGTGAAGTAAGCCAGAAGGAAAAACAATACAGTGTACTAATGCATATATATGGAATTTAGAAAGATGATAACGATAACCCTGCATGCGTAATAGACTTTTGATCCTCAGAGTTTGGTCTTTGGATCAGAAGCAAGAGCATCACACCTGTGAGATGCTGGAAATGTGGAATCTCAGGCCTCTCCCAGACCTTCTCAATTAGGGAGAAGAGGAAAGATTCCTTTGTTCAATTATGACAAATGTTCATAATCAACGAACATTAAATGTTGTTAGTTAGTGATGGTTGTTGTGATTGTTGGGTGCTTTACAGCTCTAGTAACCCTTAGAAAGACTTGATGGTGACTAGATTGTTATTATTATTTTGGTACTTTATCATTCTTTACTAACAAGAGTTTCGTTGCTGGTGAAGATTTAGCTTGGGGTTCAGTAAAACTTTCAAAATTGCCTCTCAGCTCTTGAAATATCTTTTAGTTATCTCATTTTTATGTTTGTGCCTTTAAACATAAACTCGAAAGCCAAAGAAGCAGCTTAAACAGAGACATAATGCGTTTACAAATAAAAGCTCATCTAGCAACCAATAAAATGGAAGCCTGTGAATGTTTTAAGCAAATTGCTAGGCATATTTTTTAAAATTGGATCAAATAAAATATTTGCTATGATATTTGTTGATGCCCATAAATTTAAAAATAAGTCTAACAAATCTGCTATATTTGCACACCTTAAATTTTATGAGTTCCCAATATTATTAGAATGAGAAATCACCATTATAAACACTGTGCTAAATTTAATTTCTTTATTTGACTTTTACAACTCACCGATATAGTGCTTGCAATTTAGCCCTGGCAAAAATATAGAAAAGGCTAAATTTAAGAGGCACTTCATTGTGTTTCTCCAACTATTAGCCATCCAAATTTGAAAAAAAAAGGTAAAGATGTATTTGCAATCCAGAGCTAGGTTTAGAAATTACTGAAACCATTATTGAAGCCTTTTGAAAAGTGTTTGCAGTTGTTTAAAATAATAGTGTTGCCATTTAGCATTACCTTCCATTAACTGCAGATAGTTGCAACACTCACCCAGTATTTCCTGTTTTTTTTCCCCCTTGGAACACAAACTGAGTGAGAAAAAGTAATTTTCTTTTTCACATATAGAATCTATTTTGGTTAGTGCAGCAGGTTTTTGTTATTGTTGACTGATTTTCAGCTCCAAGTTTTATAACCTTAACAACTCATGATGGTGGGAACAAAAGATTTTCTCTCACTCTGCAGCCCAAGTTATCTTAGCACCTGCTGCTCATCATAAGCAGCCTGGCTTTTCATGGATTTTTAACAGGCTCATCAGAAAATCTCAGGGAGAAAAGTCTTAAGGACATTCAACCATATTGAGATGCCCACCGATCATCAAGGATGCCTACAGTAACAGCCTCTTGGGCTGCATTAGCAAGTGTGAGTCTGTTAGAGAGATCTGTGAAAAATTTTCAAGTCAGCTTTGAGTATACTCCCACCCCAACCCTGGCAAAATGTGCTTCTGTGAGTAGTTTGGGTTGATCAGATACTTAACTATATTCTTTACAATTTATAGTTAAGTGTCTATGGATTTTTCTTCCTCCACGTGCTCCATGGTTGATCTCTCATTAAATTTGCTAATGACACTCCCGTGAAACTTGGAAATCTGTCTTTAACTCCCAGCTGAAAAGAGGAGCTGTACTGTGAATGGTAGGAACTCATTTTCTCAGGACTAATAATGGCACTGGTTCTCCTGTCCAACCCTGAAAGATGTGTCATAGCAGGACCGTAACTCTTTTAAGTATTCCTTATTGTCAATCTCGTTGACTAATCACCAGCAGAGGACTCTTGAATTTGGCAAACTTGGAATTTACTCTAAAAAATGCCACTAACTCATGGAAATTAAGGGAATTGTCATTCTTTCTGCTGACTCACTTTTATTCCCTTGTTCTCTGGTACATGAGGAAGAAAGACACTCAATTTTGGTAGATACAATTTTGTCTCTCAGTGAAATCCTGAGTCGCAGCTAAGTGTGACATTTGCTCTTCTTTTCAGTTTGTTTCTTCTTTGGACCATCTCACTGTCAAAATGGTGTTATAGAAGGAGGATTGGGCTAGAGGTAAACCCTGATTGCTGACTCCTGCTCCACCTGTGCCTAGCAGTGTGCTCTCAAACAGTCCTGGAGCATCTTTAGACAAACTTTCCAATCGTCCAATTTCTGGCATATTTATCTAAGTCATGGTTGGGAGGAGGAGAGTAAATAGTTAATTAGCATTGACTATAAAAATATTTATCTTCAGCTGAACCATATGCAATGGCCATTTTTGTAGATCAGGCAGTTTTGTATGGTTTAAACTAGATTTGACCCTTGAACAATGCAGGGTTGAGGGGCACAGTTGAAATTCCACCTGTAAATTTACAATAGGCCCTTTATATCTACAGTTCCACATCCTAGGATTCAACCAGGTTAGGATCGTATGGTACTATAGGATATATTTACTGGAAAAAATCCACATGTAAGTGGCCTTGTGTAGTTCAGACCCATATTGTTCAAGAGTCAGCTGTAAAAGATTCTGCTATCCACACTTCAAGGCCTAGGATATATACATCAAGTCAGATCTGGCTTGCGTCTACATTGTGAACCTGATGGAAATTGTTCTTCATATCTACAACTATTTTTTTTCCTGTTTCTTCCATTTCATGTTATTCTCTTTCCTCCCAGGTTAAATTCAGGCCTTCTGAACCGTCTTGATCTCCTCAATTTATTTATTCACTATCCGTCCATTCGCTTCATTCATCTTCTTACCTGTCTCATATTTATTGTATTCCATGCACTGTGTGAGATACAGCAAGAAGTGCTCGAAACTGATGCTACTCTCAATAATAGGCCATATGAAATAGGTAGTTTGCCTTATTGTTGCTCAATAGAATCCTACTTTAACCATAGAACCACTTTATAAGTTTTTAAAGAATATGTATATGTGTGATTGTGGAATTACAAGAATAAGAAAATTAAATGGGAAGTGGCTACTTGATTTGGTTCAGAGAGCACTCTTAAAATTGTAGGGATTGGTGAGTTCCAGAAAGGTGAGTCTGTTTGAGAGTAACTTCATATATTGTGTTTTTTTCCCAAGGTTCACATTCCTGTCTGATTTTTGGTAGTACATGAATAATCACCTTCCAAACTTTTCTTTCCTGAACTAAGCCAAGTTCCAATCAAACTGAGCAGCGAGCCTCAGGTGAGGTGCACCCTGATTACAATAGAGCCATAGAAACGTTGATTCCATTTTTTTTTAATTGGAGAGCTGTAACCTTTCTGCAGCTTTGAATATTTCATTTAGAATTTATATCAAAAGTAGGGCAAAAATGGAAGTATTTCTGCATTCCATTATGTATCTCACTCAATTTCAAAGAGATACTTAACATTTCAAACCAGTTAAATTTATTTCAGTCTTATTTTAGGTGAGAATTCCTTTGAGATTTCTAGAGGAAGAAATGTATAGCTTCCACATCGCTAAGCCTCCCAAGGTCCTTTCTCTTTCATTTGGAATATCTTCTAACAATGGCATGTAGGGGGAAAAAAAAAGCTCATCTGTAAGTAAATCATCTCTAACATAAAATCATCTCTTCCTTTCTGTAGATTTAGCAGCTTTGATTACTGTTCACCTGTAAACTTGTGGCATAATCCAAGAATTATTTCTTTTGTATTCCAGTTCTTCAGGATTTGAATATACGCATTTAAATTTGCACTACTTAGCTTGTTTCTTTATCATAATCACAGACTTTGGGTTTGGGGATATTGAGGAGAGGGTATGGAGTGTAATTTTCATGAACATAAACTATCACAGAGTAGCTAATTTTTGTGGATTACCGCATCAGATACCACAAAGTCCAATTTCCTTTCAGGAGTATAGTTAAAAACATCTTTGGTTGTCAGGGAAAATAATTTACAGGGTTTATTTAACATTAGCATATCACTTTGGATACACAGCAGCTCTTACCTTCTACTTAACAAGAGATTATATTTTCATATTGAAAAGGTTTAATTCTGTAGACAGAGGCAGAGTACTTTTTGCTTGTTTGTTTTTACATTGACAGTATGCTGGTGTGAAGGCTACTGAATGCTGATTTCACAGGGTGAAGCTGCTTTCCAGTTAGGCACACAAAAAGAGAAAACAGACAGATATGGATAGAGCATACCTTGGAGAGATTGTTGGTTCAGTTCCAGACTACCACTATGAAGCAAATATGGCAAGAAAATGAGTCACAGAAATTGTTTTGTTTTCCAGTGCATATGAAAGTCCTGTTTACATTACACTGTAGTCTATTAAGAGTACAGTAGTATTATGTCTAATAAACAATGTACATACCTTAAGTAAAATTTGTCATATTGCTAAAAAATATCTAAGCCTTTAGCTAACTGTAATTATTTTTGCTGGTAGAGGGTCTTGCCTTCTCGTTATTGGCTGCTGACTGATCAGGGTGGTGGTTGCTGAAAGTTGGGGTGTCTGAGGCAATTTCTTGAAATAAGACAACAGAGAAGTTTGCTGAATTGATGGACTTTCTTTCATGAACAATTTCTTGGTAGCATGCAATGCTGTTTCATAGCAGCTACCCACCGTTGAAGTTCTTTCAAACTTGGAGTCAGTCTTCTCTGGTGCTGCTGCTGCTTTATCAACCAACCAAGTTTATGCAATTTTCTTAATTCTTTGCCATTATTTCAACAATCTTCATAGCATCTTCTCCAGTGATAGATTCTGTTTTAAGGAACCACTTTCCTTGTTCATCCACAGGAAGCAGCTACTCATCTGTGAAAGTTTTCTCATGAGATTGCAGCAATTCAGGAACATCTTCAGGCTCTACTTCTACTTCTAATTTTCTTGCTATTTCTACCATATCTGCAGTTATTCCTCCACTGAAATCTTGTACCCTCAAAGTCATCCATGTGGGTTGGAATCAACTTCTTTCAGACTTCTGTTAATATTGATATTTTGACCTATTGCCAGGAGCCACAAATGTTCTTAATGACATCTAGAATGGTTAATCATTTCCAGAATGTTTTCGATGGACTTTGCCCAGATTCATCAGAGAAATCACTGCCTGTAGCAGCTGTTACCTTATGAAATTTATTTCTTGAAAGTCATAATTACCCTTTGATTCATGGGTGATGAATGGATGTTGTATTAGCAGATATGGAAAGAATGTTAATCTCATTGTATATTTTCAGCAGAGCTGTTGTGTGACCAGGTGCATTATCGATGAGCAATAGTATTTTTAAAGGATTCTTTTCTACTGAGTGGTAGGTCTCAACTGTAGGCTTAAAATATTTAATAAACTATGTTATAAACAGATGTGCTGTCATTCAGGCTTTGTTGTTCCATTTATAGGGCACAGGCAGAAGAGGTGTAGCAAAATTCTTGAGAACACTAGGATTTTCAGAATGGTGAATGTGCAATGACCTCAATTTAAAGTCACCAACTGCATTAGCCCATAACAGGAGAATAATCCTATCCTTTGAAACTTATAAGCCAGGCATTGACTTCTCCTCTCTAGCTATGAAAATTGTAGAAGACATCTTCTTCCAATATAAGGACATTTGGCCTACACTGAAATTCTGTTACTTGGTGTGCATGTGTGCATGCTCAGTGGCACTCTTTGTGACGCTATGGACTCTAGCCCATTGGGCTCCTCTGTCATGGGATTTCTCAGGCAAACATACTGGGTTGCCATTTCCTCCTCCAGGGGATCTTTCCAACTCAGGGATCACACCCACAACTCCTGTGTCTCCTACATTGGCAGGCAGATTCTTTACCATTCTGAGCCAACTGGGAAACCCCTTACTCAGCATAGCTAACTTCATTAATTATTTTAGCTAAGTCTTCTGATAATTTGGTGTAGCTTCTGCATCGCCACTTGCTGTTTCACCTTGGTTTTTATGTTATGGAGATGGCTTCTTTCCTTATATATTATAAACCACCTTCTGCTACCTTTGGACTTTTTCTCTGCAGTTTCCTCACCTCTCTCAGCCTTCATAGAATCAAAGAGAGTTAGGGCCTTGCTCTGGATTAGGCTTTGGTTAAGGGAATGTTGTGGCTGGTTTGATCTTCAACCCAGACCACTAAAACTTTCTTTACATCAGCAATGAAGCTGTTTTGATTTCTTATCATATGTTCACTGGAGTAGGACTTTTAATTTTCTTCAAGAACTTATCTTTGCATTCGTGACCTGACTAACTCTGGTGCAAGAGGCCTAGTTTTGGCCTGTCTCACTCAGTTTGATTATAGTTTCTAGCTTTAGACTTAAATGGAGAGATGTGCAACTCTTCCTTTTACTTGAATGTTTAGAAGCCATGGTAGACTAATAAACTGGCTTAATTTCATTATTGTTGTGTCTCAAGGATTAGGGGTGGCCAGAGAGGGATAAAGGAGAACAGACTATAAGTGAAGCAGTCAGAATACACACATTTATTGAATTTGATGACTTATGAGGGTGTGGTTTGTGGTGCCCCAGAGCAATTACAGTAGTAATATCACAGATCATTGATCACAAGGGCACTGTAACAAACATAATAATGAAAACATTGGAAATACTGCAAAAATTACCAAAATGCTGATGCCCAGATGCTAACCCAAACCAGACTAATTTGAGTCCCTGGGAGAGGTGCCTGGGCCATGTTTCTTTCAAAAGCTCCCATGCACCAAGTTTTCGGGTATCAACAATAAGTAAGTTTCAACTCTCAAACTTTTGACACCTGGCGGGAAGACCAGAGGACGCCACCTAGATAACTGTAATGCTCTCAGGTAAGTGCTTCACTTATAGGTTAAAATGTTTCTGGGGAAGCTTAGGGGAAGCCGGGAAATTATGCACAGTGGAAGGAAGTCAAAGAAGTGTCATCTTGCTGGGCCTAGAGGGATGGAAGATTCTCCCTGAGCGAGAAGGGGAGAAAGTGTGTCCAGGACAACCTTCTTTGTTATGGCTCGGAGATGCTATGAGGAATTGTGTTGTTATGATTAAAAACCAAGGCCTTTGAATCAGGCAAAACTATGTTCATTAGGTAGGCATATAACTTCACTTCTTAATGCTGAATTTTTCTATGTGTAAAATGGAGATAGTAATAGTATCCACTTCATAAGGATGTGAGAACTACCAACTATATTTGGTACATTTGGTGCTCAGTAATGTTAAATTTCTACCAAAACTAACCCTTAATTGGTTGATGATTTTTGTAAGGCGCTGTATGCCCTTGCTACTCACAGGATGGTTTTCAGACCAGAAGGATCAGCATAACCTTGAAGTGGGTCAGAATTGCAAGGCTTCAGGACTCATCCCAGGAATATTGTCTTAAGAGTTTGCATTCTAGTAAGAATCCCAGGTGATCTGTGTGCACCTCAAATTTGAGGAGCATTTTTATAAAGCATAAAAAGATGAATAAGAAATAGCTCTTGCCCTTATGGAGCTTAGAGGTCCCTAAAACGACTTTAGTATTTACAGAAATAATTATAATGCAGGGTATAATGTGATAAGTGACATGAGACATCCATGCCAAATGCTAAAATACCACAGATTGTTGCAGCTCAAATTGAAAATAGTATAAAGTTCCTTTTCTGACTGATAAAGTCTGAAAGTTCTTAAAGTTACAATGAGCCCTTTTCCTTTTCTGCCATTCTCCAAATGCTATAAACTGTAAAGCTTAGCATATATGTAAGTAGAAAGCTACATTTTTTCATGCTTGCTAGGGACAATTGACTTACAAGTTTTATCACTGTCTAAGAGGAAAGCAACAAATACCAAAGGTAATAAAAATGACCCACTAATGTTAAGTCTCAGAGATGACATAAACTCCTGTCAAGGTTAAGACAAAGCATGTAAATGAAGAAAATATTACGGTTGCCTTAATTTTTGATGCTCAATGCTTTTGAAAATAAAACCCTAATTTTTAAATTCAAGAGCAATGAGTAAAACAACAAAAATGGTCTGTTTTTCCCTATTGACATCAAGAACAAATATTGATTTTTAATTATACTTCTTTTGATAGTACTGATTTCCTCTTGTCAAGTTTACCATTGCAAGTTACCAGAACAGTCAGAAGTAAAGCAATTTAGTGAAAGAACATGATTAAACTCTGTATACAATCACTGCATGTACTATTATTGAAAGTACTAGCAAAATGAATTAGAAAGATTATTAAAATATAGGAGACAGGCAACTATTTAGTATGTTTGAGGCAGAGATGTATATGTGTGGAATTTAAGAAAACTACCGTCACTCTCCTACTCTTATCACCTCTAAAAACCTAAAGAAGAGACAGGTTAAGACAGAAAAATAATTTCCATCACTTGCAATGATTCAGTCTCTTTCCCTGATGAAAGGAGACTTAGTTTATGCAGAAGCAGGTATACCTTTGAATATGAAGGCTATTTCAGTAATATTAACTAAATTATTACATTTTATTGGAATTTATAGTACATGTATTTTGCTTCTTTAAGTAAGCATATAAAATCTTCAGGTCTTAGTATATTTCACTTCAGTTTGTGGTAAAATCACATGGCCTAGTATAATATAGGCAGAAATAATCCTTTGAAATAACTATTTGTCACTGGCTATGGAGTTGACCCTTGAATACTGTAGGGTAGTTAGAGGCACTGACCCCACTGCGGTGGAAAATCTGCACATAATTTACAGTTGGCCCTTCAAATAGGGCCCGAATCTGCAGTTCTATATCTATTGATTGCAGCAAGCATGGATTGTGTGGTACTACCATATTTACTATCAAAAAAAAAAAATTCTGAGTATGAGTGGACCCATGCGGTTCATGCTCACTGATGTTCAGCAGTCAACCGCAATTAATGGTGTTTGACAAAGTGAATAAATTCAGCTGGGTTTTTTGTTCTCAGTACAAAGATGTTGTAAATAGTGAAAATAATTTTCAGATGACACATTGGGACAGTAGATTTCTGATATAGCAGAAGTGAAATTGTTCATGGTTAATTTAATTTTATTTAATATTTTTTATAGTAAATGTAAAGACCTGTTATTGTCTTATTTCAAATTGCATTTTTGTCTGGTAATGGTTTTACTTTCCTGAACTTATTTTAAATTGAAATTTCCTACTTACATTCTTCAAATAATGTATATGTGAAGAAAATTTCCTAAAATAATGTATTTGTCTTAGAGATGACAGCACTCTTAGGATTTTTTATTTTTACAAATTATTTTGGTTGAGGGAGGCTTAAAGGAAGTATAAATTTGTAATAGACATTTAAAAGTATATTATTTTCTTGGCTATTTTATGCAAATTCAGTGGATGCTTCACTTTCTCCTTAGAAACTGCAGGTTGTCAATTCCTCTTCACCACTTATATATTTCTGATTTTGTATCAAACAACAAAACATGCTGTCATGTTTTCGGTACCTGGAACAAACGGTCTATTTAGGAAGAGGAGCACGTTCACAGTGCATGTGGTCCATCTGTTACCAAAATGAATATATTTTGGATTTTTCAGCCCTTTTAAATTGTTAAGATTTTTTTTAAGTTCTGTAAGAAGGAATAGTTAAAAACTGTACAAGTGTAGACCATGTTTTTTGATGGAAACATCTTTGCAAGTCATTTCTTTCTAAACATTGTAGAACAGGGGCATTTTTGTGGAAACCTGAGGTCTTTACCACTGGAATCTAGGGGAGAGCTGATGTTAGGTAGTTAATTGAATGATTAAGTCATGCAGGATATTCAGGTAAACATAGATCTTCACCTCAATGTCCTATTTTTCATCATTTCACCATTTTCTTATGATTTTGGATACCTAAGTGCATCTGTAAAAGCAATTAAGAGTTGTGGGACTTTTCTTCCCTGAATTTCCCATGTGTTGATGACTCATTTGTATAGATATGTCACAGTATATCTATGTTAATTTGAAATCATTTACATCTGACTTGCTATTTATTGGACTGACTTAAGTAAAGAAACATCTCTTTTTCATTTTTGATTAGTACATGGAGCTCATATACGATTACAAATAGTTGATTTTAGGAAAATAAACTTATTTCTTAGGATAACAGATATTTGCTATAAATTAAATCTGCTAACTGAAATCTTGGTACTTAAAAATATGAGAACTTAGATATAATTGGTCAAAATATTATGCTATCATATAATCTACAATGAAAACTTTATTTTTAAGTAAATATTAGTTTGCACCATATGAAATGTCTGATATTTGACCATTTTGACCTACAGAAAAGGGAGTTGCTTATGGTTAAACCTAATACTAAAAGCCAAAACTTGGCCTACACATTTTTATGCTTAAAAACAGAAGCTAAAGAAAAACACACATTTCTGAGGAACTTGCTGTTTTTATTATCATCATGTAAATATGAAAAGGCTAATTAAAACTATTAATAAACCAGAAAATTGGAGGTAAAGTTGAAAAGCCTGTACCAACAAAAGTTGGATACACATAAAAAATATATATGAGTTTCTTGCAAATAATTTTTTGTTTCCTAACATCAAACTAACTAAACTTCCTGATTTTAATTAGTACAGAATAACTTATTGGTTATTTTAATCTACTTTTGGTAGTTACTTCCTTTTTTTAATTGCTATGGGATTAGATGAAATAATAACAACAATTTGCTGCTTTGTAAAAGAGGAGGCTGTGTTAGAATTCTAAGGTGCCTTTCAGCAATAGGCTGTCATACAAATAGGAAAAAAATCTAACATGGTTTAAGGAATATTTACTTAAGCAGTAATTATGCCTGGAAAACATCAGAGTGGAAATGAGGTATGGTTTAGAAGCCGCTTTGCTTTTTTTTTTTTTTTTGGAGTGCAGTAAAATAAAATGAAATTGTAAAAACTTAAACCCATGACTGTTTTTCACTTTGAACTTTAGTTCCTGTTGAAATTGGAGAAAAAACCACATAGCAATTTACGTGTTCTACTAGGAGAGGTCAGCTACCCTCAAGGGCTTTCGCTGTGTCACTGACTTTACTCATTCGTTTATTAAGTGCTTGCTATGTGTCGTGGCTGGTCTCACAGGTTCTAGATGTGAGCCTTAGCAGTGGAGATTGAGACACTTATTTGGTTAGTGTATTTCGATTAGAGCACTCATGCAAGGACAGGCTTGTATTAACCAAACTTGCAAGATATTAAATGTAAAAACCGAAATGCAAATATATTGGTTTACAAATAGAGGGGTTTTTTTTGCTGGAGATGATTTAGAATGCACATGTGAACCTACTCAGCACTATCTCAAAGGAAGTTACCCTACAGGGAAAATCACCCTGTGACTACAAGGCCACTTGGTAGTAAGGTCTTAGGAGGGAATGGAATGAATTGCATGATTCAGTGTTCATGCACTGAGTGAATATTGGTCTCTGGTATTCTGATACCTCCAAGTATTCCCAGCTTAGTGACATTTTTGTGATGCTAGTGAATATGTGTATTTTGTGGAGGTGAGTAGGAAGAACGTACATATGAACTCTAGTAAATCACTCCAGATTCTTAGTCATTTTTCAGGAACCTGAAACTTACTGTTGATCCTAGTTTAATCTCCATTAAATGGATGTTTTTTTTTTCTCCTGAAGCTGCTGTCCTATTATTGAAATTAATAGAAGATATCTCACATGCAAATTGAATTGATAATTTTTAGTATTATGCCATAATCTCTCAAGGCATGTGTTGGCAGTGTAGACTAATGGGTCGAAAAGGATATCTGCTTCAGAAAAACCCAAGAGAATTAATCTTTCTGAATTCTTCTGAAACCATCAACTTCTGTTTTCTATTTTATATTTCTGTACCTCAAGAAAAGCCAACCAAAAAACTATTTCCCCTCCACCCTCTCCCCACTTTCTAAAAATAATTCACTTTGGGTTTGTTACCCTAGAACACAGGCCAAAATTCAGCCCAGGGTGAATTTTTGTAGCAACTTAGAACCCCAAAATAGAAACTGCTGACAGTTCTTTAAATACAGTAACATTGGCAGGTGCCTTGGTAATAAATTCACAAGCTTAGAATCCACAAAACAATAAAGTTATGCAAATTGGAGCATGTAGGAAGAATAATCTGAAATAAAAGGGAGAAGAGTACATTTAGTGGTGTAACATCCTGTTTTTACTAATGTAGGGAGGGGGCAAATTACTCTGATGAGAAACACAGGGAAATTTAAGATCGAGAAGGAAGAGACACAGACATAAGAGGTAAATGAGTACAGTTGCACTGACCACTTAATTAATTTCCCTGTTACCACACCATAAAGAGAGATGAGAAACTGATCATAAGGTTTCACATTGCAGATATAAATAACAAAATGCGAATGGAAAATAAAAAGAAACCTAACCGGTTTGAAGGTATCAAAGTTACTTTCTTTTAATTGTTCCTTCAGCATCTTTCCTGTCAGTCATATTCAGACTAGTTGCTTAATTTTAATCAGATAATCAATCATGTGATGCATTTTGAATCCCATTTATTTTAAATGTCCCTGCTTAATTATCTTTTACATTTGCTACTAGTCTCTGGATACTTTTGGCATAAAGGAAAGTTGGGGTTTTTTTAATAAAAATAAAAGACAATATGTTCAGTTAACTTATTTTTAGGAAACACACATTTTCAATGAAAATTTAAAGTAACTCTAATAACCACAGACATAAATGGAGCTGAGGACTATACTTTTTGTTAGGTGAAAAGTAAGATGTGATCTTTTGGCCATGTACTATGGCTTGTATGATGTAAAGAAAACATTTAATTTTCTTCTTTTTCTTTTTATTACCTTTAAGTAACTCTCAAGGAAGTACAAAATGGCTGTCTTGTACACGAGAAAAGCATATAAGAATAATGATTATAAATTAATCATCCTATTCAAGATGAAAGAATGGTGAACTATTTACTTTAAGCTCATTGGACATGGACATAACTGATCTTTTTCATGCTGTATTCCACTGCCTAACTCTGTTGTCTGGCACTTGACTGTTAATAAGTAGCACCTGAAATAAAGAACAGTATCATTTGCAAATTTAGGGTCACAAAAACTGAGTTTAGTGCCATGGTGAGCACTGTCATTGCAAAGTCTCTCAGGAAACAGAGGTCTAGAGAAATATCTAAAGTTAGATACTAACTAAGGTATCAGAACCAGGACTGAAATTCACATAACAGAGTTTTGTCAGCCTCAATATACCTTTCATGACCACATTTTTCAGGCATTCAAAAACTGAAGCTTATTTAAAGACAATGTCATTGATTTTCTTTGCAGTTCTCATTAATATTCTTTCTAGGAGAGGAATAATGGCTTTATACAGAAAATAAATAATTTTCCCGATTATTACCTTACTTAAACATTTTCAAACTAAACCATAGTCTTATGGTGGAAACAACACTGCCCAGCAAATATTTTAACATGGTCTGAGTCCTATTCCCAGCTCAAGAACATTTCGTTTCTTTCAGAAGGACATGATTTGTAGCCCTGTGTGTGTGTGTGTGTGATCTTTCTAAAAATCCCTCCCCTCAAGTCACTTAAATTTGAATATTGCTTTTCTCCTGGCATATAATTTTTCTAATCAAATTAATGAAAAATGCTTTATTAGTACATTCTATAACTGGGCCAATTAAATGAGAGAGAATGTTGGAAGGGTACTATGGCAACAGAATCATACACACACACACACACAACACACACACACACACACACACACACACACACACACACACAAGCCAATTCTGCTCCTGGCTCCCCTGCCCTGGAAATGCGACAGTAGGAAAATTGTTGAATATATGTAAATATCAATGAATTCATCTGTAAACTGCTTTTTAAACATTTAAGGAGGTGGTTGTTTAAGTGGTTGTAAAATATCACCTCTCATTTTGGCTGCTTTTTATGTTGAAAGTAAAGAAAGTTATCCCTTTTCATGCACAGTAGACTGAGCTGTTTATTTTGTTCAGTTCAGTTCAGTCGCTCAGTTTGCAACCCCATAGACTGCAGCACTCCAGGCCTCCCTGTCCATCACCAACTCCTGAAGTTTACCCAATCTCATGTTCATTGAGTCGGTGATGCCATCCAACCATTTCATCCTCTGTCGTCCCCTTCTCCTCCTGCCTTCAATCTTTCCCAGCATCAGGATCTTTTCAAATGAGTCAGTTCTTCATTTCAGGTGGCCAAAGTATTGGAGTTTCACCTTCAACATCAGTCCTTCCAATGAACACTCAGGACTGCTCTCCTTTAGGATGGACTGGTTGGATCTCTTTGCAGTCCAAGGGACTCTCAAGAGTCTTCTCCAACACTTCGAAAGCATCAATTCTTCGGCGTTCAGCTTTCCTTATAGTCCAACTCTCACATCCACACATGACTACTGGAAAAACCATAGCTTTGACTAGATGGACCTTTGTTGGCAAAGGGAATTAGATGAGATTAAAAAACAAAATTTGAAAAAACAGTGAAAGGTTGAGTTCATGTAGCTAATAGCTTGTTGTTAAAAATAATCACTTTAAAACCTTTGGAATAAAACTAAAGGAAAATGTGAACCATGGTTATTTTTTAAATGAATGAAAAAATTGAAATGAAATAGAAATTATAAGCAAATTCTCTGTGAAATTTGATAGCAGGAAAAAATTCAGTAGCTGGATACTTATAATTTTGGAGTGAAAAAAGAAAATATCTGAAATGGAAGAAAAATTTTAAAACCTTATTTAAGAATTACTCCTCAAAGTGTTTTGCCAATAAGTTTTTCAAATTTTTAAGAAGTACATTGTTGATTGCATGAATATAAATTCATGGAAAGTATTCCAGTTAAAAATTTGGAAGATCACATAATCCTGATCTTAAAAACCCAACAGAAATTATCACAAAAATATATCTACAGAGCAGTATCTTTTGTTTTGAATAAATATATTGGCCAAAAATCTAAGTACAGATTAAATTAGCAATATCCTAAAAGAATAATTCACCTCAACCAGGGGTGGCTTAATGTCAGGAATTTATTATTATAAAAATATATCAAAAGAAAAAAATCCCAGTATAGATGGGTAAAAAGCATGGAAAAAGCTAATAATTATTACTAGGTGAAAATATTAATAAACTGGAAATGAAATAACCGTCATTATTTAAGAAAATGTATTTAAGTCAGACAGTATCATAGAGGGAAACACCAGAATCATTCTTGCCTAAATCAGGGTATTTGTATATTTGATGAAATATTAAAGATTATTGGTATAGTTACTTTTTCAAAATATCAAGTTATTTTTTCCAATGTATTAATGAAAACATCTTATCTCCAATATTTCCAGAAACCCCATTCAAGTAACAATAAAAATGTAAAAGTCTAAACCCACAGGAGAGAGAGAATGAATAATCATAGCTAGGCCACATCTCTAGGGGAAGGTAAAATGAGGAGACTGGAATGTTTATAATACTACTAATAATATTTTATCCTGATACCACATATGCTATGTGCCATTATTATCTCAGTTGTACAGGTGAGGAGACTGAGGCACAAGATTTTAAAACACTATTGAAGTCCAATAGTTAGCAAGTAATTGAGTGAAAATGCCCCTTAACATTTGGATTAAAAATTGAAATTAAAAGACACTTACTTCTTGGAAGGAAAGTTATGACCAACCTAGACAGCATATTAAACAGCAGAGATATTTCTTTGCCAACAAAGGTCCATGTAAGTCAAGGCTATGATTTTTCCAGTAGTCATGTATGGATGTGAGAGTTGGACTATAAGGAAAGCTGAATGCCTAAGAATTGATGGTTTTGAACTGTGAGGAGAAGGATATTCTAAACATTCATAGAAAGATGAATAGCCCAGCATTTATCCCCACTCCTTACCTGAGAATGAGTCTATTTTCCCCATTAATCCCTTTTGCAATATTTTCCCTTCATATTTTAAATTAGAAATGTTTCATTTTCACCTTTTTCCTCTCTCATTCTCCAGTAATATCTTAATCTCATACTAAATATTTCTAAAAAGTCACTCTCCATGTCGAGGGCGATATGGATGTAGATGATGAATGAAATCTGAAATTTTTCCATGATAATTTCATGTTTCATAAGCTGGCAAACTACTGCCACTATTTACTCCTCATCTATTTCCTTTTGAGAAGCCAACTGAACATTAAGTTCTTGTGGATGTATTTCTTTAAAAAGTAGTGGTGCCATACCACGTACTGTCATTATTTAAAAACTATGACATTCTGACAGTGTGTCAGAAAAAGTGGTGGCTGTATGAAATTTACATGCCTAAGTTAGTAACTCAAAACTAATTTGTCAGAGAATATTTTATAATTACCAAATTAAAGAACTGTATAATTAAAGTAAAATGAGCTCTGCATGTGCCCAGAAACATAATCTCTTAATGCTTTTGTTAGTTTCTCTCCAGTGATATTATTTTATAATATATATATTATTTATTGCAGAAATAGTGACAGACTAAGGTTGTTTTCCACAGATTTGCAGTCATTTGAAGAAATTCATGAACAACTTACTATACTGAATTATTTTTACATATAATTTAGTGACTTTTGAAAGAGGAACAGCAAATCAACCAACTTCAAATGTCCCTCTCCTTCTCATACTTCTGTATTTTATTTATAGCAGAGGAAAACCTTTCTTCATTTCTTCCTGTCAGCTGTGCACAGGCAGTTTTACTGAAAGTGGGTAAAAGAATATCCAGAACATGTTTTAGCATTTTGAGTTAGTCTCTGGTAAATAAATAAAGATGATTATTTTTCTAGCTGAGTTGATGTTGAGCAGGTTATTTTTTTAAAACACTTCTAAATAAAACTTTAAAAATTCCTTCAGTAAAGGAAATTTATTTTAATAGATTAACTTTGTAGAAATCCAATGAATATTATTTGTATTTTGGATTCTAATGTTATATACTGTGAATTCTCAGTTCACTGATCTAGATTTTTTCTCAACATGGCTCTTGCTCACTGTTTAGATAGTATGATGACATAGGAGAATGACTCAAGAGTATGTACATTCTATGATGGATGGACTTTACCACTGAGCAGAAGGCTTAGTAACCATATTGCAAGTATTTCATTACTGGGTGCATTTGAAGGAGACTATTTAGGAAATTACTGGGCATGTGCAAACTACTTTCAAGAAAGGCGGAGTATATTTATGAAACCATCTCTCTTTCTGAAACTTAAAGGAGGTGGAAAAATACTATCTGTGTTTGTATAGAACACAGCTATAGAAATTATATAGCTCTGAGTGATGGATAAATCATTTAATCTCTCCGAATCTCAGTTTTCTAAAGTATAAAATGAAGAGTTTGTTACCTTTTTTGGTGAGCTCAGTTTTTCAAATCAGATCTTGATAAAATCAACGTGAAATGCTCTGAAAGGTGTAAAGCACTTTGCAAGTATCATTGATTATGACTTTTCATTATTGTTTTGTTATCTAGAACTACACTAGAGTTAATATGTTTATTTTATTCTGCTAAAGAAGAAGGAGAATAAAAGATTATTGTGTTTAAAGTAGTTCAGGCTTAAAAACTTAGAAATACAATGTGCACAGGCCTACAGTGAGACAAGATAAGTTATATATACTCAACTGGATAGGCAGCTTATATGCAAGTCAGAATGGGTCATAGAGTGTCCCTGCTGTTCAAGGAAAGATCTCCCAACAGTGTAAAAGTAATGATAATGATATTGCAGTGATAATGACAACAATAAAGATATAACCAACAATATAGTTATATGGGAAAGGTTTTTCCTATTTTTTCCTGTTGTTTTCTGAGCCAAGAAATAAGTACCTAGTAGGTACTTAATGAATATTGATGATATTATTGAACGAATAACGTTTTACTATTAGATACATCAGAAACTTGCACTTGTTTCCATGTAGCTCATCAAGAATTTATTTAGTATTTTTCTCCTTCTATTGACATGGTCATGGGTTTTTGTCATTTATTCCGTTAATATGTTGTCTTTCATAATTGATTTTCAGATGGTAAACCAGTCTAGCATTACTGGGATAAACTCCACTTGGTGGAGGTATATAATACTTTTTATATATTGATGGATTCTGTCTGAGGAACATTGGTCTGTAATTTTTCTCCTTGTCAAATTTTGGCATCTGAATAATGTTGATTTCATGTAATGCACTGAAACAGGGTCACTTGCCTTCCATTTTCTGAAAGAATTTGCCTTATTTTTTACTTAAATATTCAGTAGAATTTTTAAGAATTTTAATTAAATATTCAGCACGATTTTCTTTTTCTTAGTACTGAGTAATATTCCAGATATACACACACACATACACAAACACACACTCACAAACACACATTCTCACTCACTCACACACACATTTGGAGACGGCAATGGTACCCACTCCATTACTCTTGCCTGGAAAACCCCATGGTCGGAGGAGCCTGGTGGACTGCAGTCCATGGGGTCGCGAAGAGTCGGACACGACTGAGGGACCTCACTTTCACGCATTGGAGAAGGAAATGGCAACCATTCCAGCGTTCTTGCCTGGAGAATCCCAAGGATGGTGGAGCCTGGCGGGCTGCCGTCTATGGGGTCGCACAGAGTCAGACATGACTGACGCGACTCAGCAGCGTCAGCAGCACACACACAGAACATTTTAGTGAGCCTTTCATGGGTTGGCAGACAGGTTGTTTCTAGACCTTGACTATTACAAATAATGCTTTAGTGAATGTGGGAGTACAGATATTGCTGCATGGTGATGGTTCCTTTGATACATATATCCAGAACACAGATTGCTGGATCCTGTGCTAGTTCCATTATTTGAAGAGCCCCCTTCTGTTTTTCATAGTAGCTGTGACAGTTTACATTCCCACCAACAGTGTATAAAACTTGTGTTTTCTGTATTTTATTTCATTTTTTTCACAGATTGTGTTTTCTCTTGTCTTTTTGGTAGTAGCTACCCTAACAGATGTGAGGTGATGTCTCATTGTGGTTTTGATTTGAACTTCTCTGATGGTTAGTGATGTTGACCACCTTTTTATCTACCTGTTGGCCATTTGTATGACTTCTTTGGAAAAATATCTGTTAAGGTCCTTTGCCCATTTTTTAATTAGTTTATGTTTGTTTACGTTGCTATTGAACTGTATGAGTTCCTTATATATTTTGCATATTAACCCTTTATCACATACGTAGTTTGCAGATTTTATCTTCCATTTGATAGATTATGTTTTCATTTTCTTGATGATTTCTCTTGCTGAGCAAATGCTTTTTAGTTTGATGTAGTCTCAATGGTTTATTCTTTATTGAAAGAATATTGCAGTCTCCTACTATAACAGTAGGTTTGTCTATTTCTCCTTGTAATTTTATCACTTTTTGTTTCATGTATTGGAAAGCTCTTTTATTAGGTGTATAAACATTTAGGATTGGTATCTCTACTGATAAATTGATCCCTTTATCATTATGAAAAGCCAATCTTTTTCTTTAACAATATTCTTTGCTCTGGAATATATTTTTTCTCAAGCTTTCTTTATGTTAGTGTTAGCATGGTATGTAGTTTTCAGTTCTTTTACATTTAACCTATTTGTGTCATTATGTTTATAGTAAGTATATTGATGGCAGCATATAGTTGAATCTTGCTTTAGTATCAAATCTGGCTATCTCTCCCTTTTAATTAGACTTTTTGCATTTATTGTGGCTGTTGATGTGGTTAGGGTTAAATCTATTACTTTACTATTTATTTTCCTACTTTTCCTATCTGTTGTTTTTCTTCTTTCCTTTTGTGCCTTCTTTTTGATTAATTGATTTTTAAAAAATTATTCCATTTGATATCATTTTGTTAGCTCACCATATATTACTTTTGTTTTGTTATTTTAGTTGTCATGTTGGAGTTTATAGTATATGCCAGTGTGCTAAGTCACTTCAGTCGTGTCCAACTCTTTGAGACCCTATGGACTACAGCCTGACAGGCTTCTCTGTCCATGGGCTTCTCCAGGCAAGAATAATAGAGTGGGTTTATAGTATCCATCTTTAATTTATCATAGTCTGTCTTCAAGTGATATTACACAACTTCATTTATATACTATGAGAAGGTTACCAAAAGTATACTTGTAATTTCACCTTCCTGACAAATGATTGTTATTATCATAGATATTTTTTACATTAGTTATAGTAAGTCCTACACTGTATTGTGATGAGTTCTGTTTAAACATGAGATTATTTTTAAGAGATTTAAATAATACGAATTTTCTTCTATTTTTCTAGAGTTATTTCAGGTACTTTTCATTTTTGTGTGTAGATTCATCAGATTTTCCCAGCTCATATTATTTTCCTTCTGGATTTTCTTTATCATTTCTTGATGTACAAATCTGCTGGTGATGAATTCTTCCAGGTTCTCTGTGTCTGAAGAAATTATTACTTTCACTTACATTATTGAAATGTATTTTGGCTGGGTATAGCATTCCATTATGACTTTATTTTCTATCAGTACTTTGAGGGTGTTACTTCACTATCTGTTTCTGACATAAAATATGCTGTCATTCTTCTATCTGGCTCTCTCTATACTGAAAGTTTGTCTTCCTCGACTCTAACACCATGGACTGATTTTAATAGCTGCTTCTCCCCTTATTTCTGTTCTGTTCAGCTTGTTGGATCTGTGAGCATATTCTTTACATTATATTTGGAAATATTGGAGCTATTATTTTTT
Organism: Antilocapra americana; assembly: GCA_007570785.1. Classification (NCBI taxonomy): domain Eukaryota; kingdom Metazoa; phylum Chordata; class Mammalia; order Artiodactyla; family Antilocapridae; genus Antilocapra; species Antilocapra americana. The sequence continues at coordinate 20,013,441 of ML661346.1, forward strand.
CAAATATCCCCCACCCTTTTGAGGGTTCAAATATATGTACTTTAGGCCACTTGAAATGGTTCCGTATCTTCACAATGCTCTGATTTTTTTAAATTTCTTTTTTCTCTGTGTGTTTTATTTTGGTAGTTTCTGTTGCTGTTTCTTCAAGTCCACTAATCTTTTTTTCTGAAATGTCTAACGGGCTGTTAGTCTTATACTAATGTACTTTTCATCTGACACGTTGTAGTTTCTATCTCTAAAACTTTCATTTGGTTTTTAAAAATACTATCTTTCATGTCACTGCTTAACTTTTTGAACATATGTGATACAGTTTCATAACTCTTTTACTTGTCTTTCCTTGTTAAACGTAAAGTCTATCAGATTTGAATCTGGTTTGATTGATTGATTTTTTTCTCCTTAGTTGGGGTTGTATTTTCCTCCTTTGCGTGCCTGGTAATTTTTGTTATGTGCCAAACATTGAAAATTTTACTTTCTTGAGTGCTGATTTTTTGTTTGTTTGTTTGTTTGTTTTTCTATATTCTTGAGTTTTTATTTAAGGACACAGTTAAGTTAGTGAAAACAATTTTATTCTGTTGGAAACAGTTTTGTTCTATTCTAAACAGTTAGGAAAGACTGGAATAGTACAATCTAGGACTTATTATTTCTCACTGTTGTGAAAAGTCCCTTCAATTTGCTGTATCCAGTGTCTCTGATGATTCATGAGGTATACATCTCTGGTTGGTGGAAATAATCAGTATTTGTAGCCCTTTGTGGAGTCTTTCCTGGTGGCTCAGATGGTAAGGAATCTGCCTGTAATGTGGGAGACCTGGGTTGGGAAGATCCTCTGGAGGAGGGAATGGCAACCCACTCCTGTATTCTTGCCTGGACAATCCCCATAAACAGAGGAGCCTGGTGGGCTACAGTCCATGGGGTCACAAAGAGTCAGACATGACTGAGCAGCTAAACACAGGACAGCACAGCCCTTTGTGACCATGGCACACCATTACCCCTAGTGTAATGATTTCCTTATGTACATCCTGATGAGCACAAATTGTTTGAGGTAAGCTCTGCTGTATAACCCCGGAGTTCACTCTATCCCTTGGTGCTGCATTATTCTCTCTAGTATTCTCTCCCTTGAATACTTTGGTGTTTCCAAAATTTCCAGTTTCTCTCATCAGCTGTGCAAAGTGGCTGAGTTATTCCTGGGTTTTCACTCACTGTACTATCATTAGAAAATCTTTCAAATAAAAGCTAGACCAATTTTTATGCTCACTTGTATATTTCACATTTCTCAAAAATCACTGTACATTTTTGCTTTATGTCCAGTGTCTTAAAACCACTGCTCCAAATACTTTGTCCACTTTTGGTTGTGTCAGATGAGAGAGTAAATCGAGTCCATTATTGTATCTTGACAGGAAATGGAAGTTTCTAATCCATAGTCATTTTTATATCATAAGAATAATGTCTTAAATTTGTCTCCTTTTTACTAAGACTAGTTTCTTAACTTCTACATGCCTCACTTTCCTCATCTATGAAATTAGAATTCTATGGTTTTTTCTACCTTCAGGATTATTGAAAAATTAAAATGAGATGGCATTGTAAAACATTTGATAAGCTCATGGAAAGCCTCCGATAAATTACTTATTTTATTATTATCATTATCTCTGTTATAAATCACATGAAACAATCTCACACATTCAAATGCATGTCTACTTAATTTGATTGATTTTCAGCTTCTGTTAAACAGGCTTAATATTTATGTTAGATGCAAGAAAAGGGTTAAATGAGTTTACTGAACAAGAGAGAGGAATCATATGTCTGGAAGGACAGGTAGAAACTGTTAATATAATCAGTTGGGTAATGTTTCATGGGAGAAGTGTTGTCAAGAATACTTAATACGGTGCTCAGATTATTCTTAAGAGAATGAAAGTCTCTTGCCAGACAAATGATTCTCAGTAAGAATTTACCAAGTCATTTATGTGTGATTTTGGATCATCTCTGTACCCTGCTTGCATAAAATCTCAGCCTGTGAAGATGTATATTTAATCCTATCTTTCTCAAGTGAAGCTGGGCTCTATAACCACAATAAACTCAGCATCATGGGATTTTGAACATCTCCATAGTATCTTGCTCATCAGTTTTTTAAGCTTAGTTCACTAAAGTTGCTTCCTTGGTGCCTCAGTGTTGAAGAAGATTACTTCTGTTGGATCCTGACCAAATTATATCTTCTTTTAATAGAAGTTCTTCTATAGTGGGCAATTCAGTAGGAAGATCCTTCAGCAGGGTCTTAATGAGCAATTGTTTGAGGGGAAAGAAATGGTATATTTGACAGAAAATGCTCATGTGGCTTCCCAGGTGGTAAAGAACCCACCTGCCAGTGCAGGAGAAGTAAGAGATTCAGGTTCAGTCCCTGAGTTGGAAAGATCCCCTGGAGGAGGGCATGGCAACCCATTCCAGTGTTCTTGCCTGGAGAATCTCATGGACAGAGGAGCCTGGTGAACCACAGTCCATAGAGTTGCAAAGGGTAGGATATGACTGAAGTGACAGCACAAACACATTCAGATTTTTTTTTTTTTACAGAGTTCTGACATGAATACACCATCCAAGATAAGGGCATTTCAGATTTTAAGTGAAAGCTAGAAACACCTTTTTAAAAATCATTTTCTTTTACAAATCCATGATTAGTGTCTTGAATCCAGTAGATGCAAATGCCTAGGTTTGCATAAAGGTTATCAGAGTAGGGGCATCATTTATCGATTAGCTACAGTATTGTAGGAACTAGGTTAGGCACTTTACAATTATTATGTCAATGAGACTCGTCCCAACAAAACTGTGGAGTATTAGTGTCCCCATTTGACAGATAAAGAAATTGAGGCTGGCAGGTTAAGGATATGGGCCAAATAGCAAATAATTATAGTAAAGTTGTCCAGTTTCAAGCCAGATGATGATTGTAACAATAACAAGTTTAGGATATCTGTGTTCACATGTGACCTCCAGGTAATTTTAGTAGTAAAATAGAAAGTCAAATTAATCTATGATTCTTTTGGTCTTACAAGCATTTTTCTTTGCATGCAAAATTACCATTGTAAAGTTTTCAAGGAAGATAGAATCTGCATATTTTGAGCTTTTGTTTTGGCAGAAAAAAAATAGGAGTTAAAAATGTGCAATTTGTTCAAAGTGCAAAGATGCTGTGGCATTTTGGCATTGTTCCAAGGGCACAGATTTAACTTGGAATTTTGGTGGCTGTTACTGGGAATGTACTGTTTATCAAATTCAGTGTTAACTGCACAGTTGATGATTTTCTAGCAAAACTCTTTCTCTTTTTAACTTAAAAAAATTCTTTCACCAACTTCTGAGGGTTGATAAGTAAATCCATAAAAAGATATGGTATTTGATGAACAAAGTCTTCTATTAAAGGATAGTCAGTGAGGTTATTCCATAGAGAATTTGTATAATCAGAGTGTGGATGATCTGGCATCTCTTCTAAAACTACGTGGTCTCACACCTTAACAGAAATAAGAGAGAATGGACTTGACAGCCCTTCACTGCCTTAGTGAATGAAATAACCCGCCAGCAAACACCTGTCAGATGGTAGTAGGTGCTCCTGAGAGGTTTGACAGGTAATATTTTAATCAGATCCACTGGTAATTCTGTGACCTGCAAGGGTTATTGTGTTTCTAAAGGCCAGGACTTTCTTCCCTCTAGATGCTGTTGTGTCCCTATGGATAAAATTACTTCAGATGAAACATTATGAAAAATGGAATGTATTTTAACCTATTGCTGAAAATTTTCTCCTGGCTTTTTTCTTCATAGATTTTAGAAATTTCTCCCTCTTCTGTGCTTCTGGAGTTATTCATTCATACAGATCTTGTTAAGCATGATTTTGACTCATGTGTTAGAATGATGTCTGATTAAAAAATAGGAATTATGCTCCTAGCTTATTGAACAGTATAATTCAATACATTGTTAATAAATTATTCTTTAATAAAAGTTCATGAGGGCTTCCCTGAAGGTCCAGTGGTTAAGAACCTGCCTTTCAGTACAAGGGACAAGGGTTCCATCGCTGGCTGGAGGACTGAGGTTCCACATGGCAAGGAGAAACTAAGGCCGAGCACCACTCTCAGGGAAGCCCGTGTGCTACACTGGAGACCCAGCGCGTCCACAAAACACGCGCACAATAGGTGAACCTAAAACTGCTCTAAATGTGTCTTAGTTTAAAAAGTATATGATTCTCCTGTGGTAGATTATTATCTTTATTAGTCAACTGAAGGTGAAAAAAAAGGACAATTCTTTGAGTATTACTGGACTAATGAAGAAATTCCATTTAGCTTATTTTGCTCCCCATAATATAAAGTTGAGGTATAAGTCCCTAGGCTGAGGCCCTAAATAACCTGTTTATTATCCTTGTTTGATTGGGTTACTGATTCTTTCCAGGTTACTACTGGCTCTACCTTTGTTCAGCATTTTTCTTTTATTTTACCTGTATTTTGGGGATTTCACTCCCCCTGCTGGCCCCTGGCATGCATTAGTTTTGAATCTTTTCCGTGGAATCTAGCTAAATTGTTCCTGTCTATTTCTCTTCATGGCTCATGTATAGTAATGTTTATATTACAAACACAGCAGCAAACATATAAGTTTAAGGGTAGATTTTTAAAAAGTTTTTAGGCATTGTTTTTACTTAAAAATTTCCCGAGACTGGAGCACATCGGGGCTAATTTAGATAATATAGAAAAGACATTCTGAATTTCTTATTGCAAGATGTAATTGGTTTAATTAAAAGTCTTTTGCTAAAGAAAAGTTATGTTTTTGCTCATAATGAAGAAAGTTTCTTTCTTCTTTTTAAGATAGCAGTAATTGTGCTGCGGAAAAGAAGTTTGCATTTTAAAAGATTCATAAAACGTTTGAAATAGATAGCTTTATGTTACAAGTAAATGAAACTAGATGATTTCAAAGTACATTTACTTTGACAATGCTTTGAAACAAGTACCACCCACTGTCATTAAAGTTCTACAACTGTTTCTTTATGAGCGAATTCGGATGATTTATATCTCAAACATCGTTAGACACTATTGAGGAATGTGTAGTTTTGTTTTTGTTGGATGCTTCAACCTCCATTATGCAACTTACTTTTTTTCCTTTTATTTTTGTTGGACTTAAAGATGAATATGAATATTTTCTGAGAGCTATTTTTTTAACATTGAAGAGAAGAACTGCAGTTTTCACGTTGTTCTTTTGCTGTCATTAAAAGAAAAAAATTATCTGATCTCATTTTTTCAGGAAAAATACTCTCTGAATGTTCTTTGCATTTTAAAATCTGCAGGATGTTGCCATTTTTGATAGCTGGCAATCATCAGGATCAGAAGATACTTTTATTTTGTGCATTTGTCATACACATTCGTATGTTTGATTAGTGGTTCTCTTCATTAGTAGTTACTGATATCTCACAGCAGGAGAAGATGCAAGGGTCTCATTCTCTGCTCAGGAGCTGGAAAATGGCAGTTCATATCATTTATCTTGGTACAGGGAGAATAGAAAAGTCATTCTGTCACTTTGTTTCCTATGTCTGAGGTTTTTCCTAACCTGTGGGTGTAGGATTCACAGGAGAGTCTGGTGGCACAAAGATAATATGGTATGGTTACCAGTCAATTTTTTTACATCATACAATGGAATGAGAGTTTTAAAAAATTCTCGTTTGTTCTCTGCATCATGCTAAATGAATATTTTGTAGCACCTCTTTTTAAAACATGAAACTTTGTGAAAAAATATTACTAATCCACCATTTTAATGTAATGCCATCCAATCCTGGTTACCAGCACTGCAAAGTACATACCACTCAGCAGTTGCCAGAATATACAGCAATGTGTATTTTTAAAACATATTAAAAACTTTCCAAATGAGGTCTGTTTTCCCACTCTTACCGGAAAGTGGAAAGGAAAATGAGCACTTCATCACCAGCACTCTTAATTATGTTACCAAGAAATAAAACACAAAGAAAAGTTTATAAAAGCTATGAGACTTTAATCACAGTCCCCTGCAGGGGGTTAGGAGGAAATGCTTTTTATAATGAAGTCTATGTAAAAACTTCCAATATTAGAAAATCCTTCCTTAGACATTTGCTTGCATTTGTACCTTTTAAAGTGAAAAAAAAAGTAAAAATAAATCCCATGTACATTGTATTTATTGCCATTCAGTTAAAACCAACCATGGGATCTTTGACATAGTTGATACACTGCAACATTTAAAAAACCTGTATATCAGAGCCTTATATTTTTGCAAAGTAGGGGGGTAAGTATTGGGTTTTGAAATGGGTAGAGGGTTGAAAGGGGCATACAGTCTTACTTTCCATTTTTAAAAGAGAGCAGATCAGGGGAGAAGAGACTCCATTGAAGAGCCTTTCAATGGAGTAGAAAGGAGCATGGCACAGGCTCTATCCAGTGATTCTCAGAATTCTTTAATAATACAAATCCTCTGGAAGGCTTGTTTAAAGTATCTGTTTCTGAGTTCTTCCACAGAAGATTCTGAGTCCTACAGTGGGGCACAGGGAAAAAATGCAAGCACCTTGGAGGAATCTTATTATCAGAAGAATTTAGGAAACTTTTATTTAGTTTAATGAATTATAAAGGCAGTACCAGCAATTTTGACCTGAGATTTGAAGTAAAGATCTATGCATTCACTTAAGGAACATTCATTGAGCACTTACTATGCACTGAATTTGAGTAAACTTTACTAGATGTGTAAGCTTTCTAATCCTCACTCGAGTAGAGCAGTGTAGGTATTATGCATTTAAATGGAGGCTGAGAAATGCAGTAATCAAGACAGAGTCTTACAGCTATGACATTGAAAACGATACATTATTTTAACCCAGATATGTCTGTCTTCAAGCCCTTGCCCTGGCTACTAAGCAGTATAAACTATTCCTATAAGCTGAGTACAATATTTTCCCCCAAGATTGGAAAATACAGTTCTTAACTTGGCTTCTCAATAGCTTTCTTCTCACTAAAAATGAAATTCATCATTCCTGTGGAAGCCCACAAAGCACTGAAGGATATGCCATATGTCTTCAAGAACCTTTACACTTCCTGCTCCCTCTCACCAGAGATACCGTCCCAGATCACCTTGGGTAGGGAACTTCCCTTGATATATACACATAACTATTGCCTGTCTTTCTTGATGGCTGACTTTTTGCTCTGTAGATCTTCCTGATCCACGGATCGAACCTGTGTCTCCAGCATTGCAGTCCGATCCTTTACTGCTGAGCCACCAGGGAAGGCCTACATAGGCTACGTGCTTTAAAATTTAGTTGATAGCTTTCCTTGTTTAACTCCTCACGAACTGTGGTTTTATGTTCACTGCTGCATCCCCAGTGCCTAGCATATAGCAGGGAAATATTTGAATATTGAACATTGAATTGGGGAACACATTTGATATTATGTCTGTTTGTAATTTTAGAATTTTCAGAGCAGTACAGCCTCATAGATGATGTCTTGGTAATTATCATCAAGCCATCTGTATTAGCTGTACTTTTCATATCAGAGTTTTTAACCAAAAAAATATATTGCTGAATTTCACTTTTTGTGCCAACAGGATTGTCACTATGAAGAAAATAAAAATTTTTTCTAGATAGAATGTCTAGAATGAAAGAATTTCCTTATGATAATTCCTACTCAAGTAACTTAGTAGCTCTGCAGTATGAATACTCATTACGTTTTCCTTACTCTTTTCTTCAGAACTAGAGCATTTGAATGTATGTGAGGATCAAGCGTCACCCCAGTATTAGTATGGACTGTACCTGCTGAGAGAAACTGTCTGGTCATTATTCATTATTAGTAGTGGTTATGGTATATGAGTGGTAATGCTCCTTCGAGGGGTTCCTAGGGTTTGTTTCATTTTTTTAAGCCTGTCATTGTTTTCTTTTACTCTGAGGTTTGCCATATGGCAGACTGGATTTATAGGTGTCCAGAACTATTGTACATGTGTGCAGCTTAATGATCTAAGGGTAATTAGCCATCTTGTCTTTCCTCAAGTTCTAACAGCATCATTTCACTGATATCTCAATTAGTCTTAGTGCTACCTTTTGGACGAGGCAGTAGTTTTGAGTATTTGAAATCCATGAAGCAAATGAAAGACAGTTCCGGGGCCTATTGTGTCTCAGGTTCACTGGCATTCTGTGCAAAGCCGTGTTCAGCAGCAGGGCTGCATTCCTCTGGCTCTGGTTGGTCTTCATCAGTGCTTCTATTTCTTCTTTCAGGTATCTTTCGGCTTTTCCCTCCTCTCACTCTCCCTTTTCTCCTCACTTTAAGCTGGTTAAAAACAACAACAACAACAACAATAATTTGGTGACACTTAAGATGCAAATCACTTTGCAAGTGAGAAAGTGTAAATTTATACATGTGTTGGGTGACCGTCTGTCCCACTGGGGATGGTTAAAGCATTCCATAGCTATAAAGGAAAAATCCAAGTTTCCCAGAAATAAAGGTCAAAAGACATGGAACAACTCTTTTATTATTTGCTTTCAAAACAGAGGGGATATGATTTATGTAGGATATAAGCTTATGTCATAGCCGTGCAGGTGCTGCAGCGAAGCCGTGACCCTGGTCTAATCCCCGTAACGACACTGGGCATTGACCACATTTGCTTTGTTGTTACCGAGCTGCTTTCCCAGAGGCCCTTAAGTTTCTGAACCCAGCTGTTGGGTAGCTGGCCAGCTCGGCCTTGGTGTAAGGACATTGTTTTTAAGTGCAACCTTAAGTTTATTTTATAATCCCTGTCTGCATTAAATGACTGTCAGTTTGTGATGTTGCTTCTGTGATTAATTCAAAGTCTCATATTAATACTCTCTTTAAAAAAATAAATTTAGTATTTTCTTATTAGTGTGTTTTCTTTCTTGTTATAATGTAGAAAATAATCACATTTATTTTGAAAAGTAGTAAGCAGTTGCTTGATATTTATAGGATAAAATATATTTTATATTAATTTTGATGTCAATGGCTGATCTACCTATATAATTTATTTTTACTCTGAGAAGATAGTATTTTTTCCATAATGTTTTTTCAATATTTCCTTCCTTTTTTACCTTTCCTCAAAGATTAATGGCTTAGTAAATATTTGAAACTCATCACAAAAAGTGATTTACAATTTCATTCTAACTTCCAGTATTTCCATGTACCAGGGTTTTGACATTTTTAAAGCCTTCTATATGCCTTAGATTTTTAAAAATCTACCTGAAAGGTATTACTTTTATTTTAAGTCTTATTAATGGTTTTATGACGTGAAGGAAAAATCTATACATATGTTAACCAATTACATGGGTGCTAAGTCACTTCAGTTGATGGGATTCCCCAGGCAAGAGATCAAACCTGAGTCTCCTATGTCTCCTACATTGGCAGGTGGGTTCTTTACCACTAGCATCACCTGAAATGTCCACCTAAGCTAGGTTAAATTCAGGGAGTTAAGACTCAGGACTCTGGTAGCGAAGTACTACTTGAGTTTCAATCTCAGCTCCATCACATCTCAGCTCATGATCTTGAACAGTTAGTTAACCTTTCTGTGTCTCATTCATGCAAGGAAGGTGGTAATAATAATACCAATCTCATAGTTGTTATGATAACTAAAAAAGTTAATATTTTTAATGTTCTACATAAATATTTGTCATATAAAGAGATGAAGCTTAAATTTCCCAACTAAATGTTTATGATTTAATCATTAATGTGTTTTGAGTCATTCGTATTGGTTATCACAATTTTATCATGAAATTGTTAGCTTTGTCTTAAGTCTTGAAAATTTTGAATTTATCAGGAATAAAGGGAAAGTGACAGTCCACAAAATTGTTCCTTATTTGAGGTGGTATGTAGAACAGAAATAGTTTACCTGGCTTTGGAGAAGAAAAGCTCAAGAAGAAAAGAGTTCAGAATAAATTTATATTTTTCTCACAGTAGCTGTGGTTACCCTTCAAATTTTAGCTAAGTGATGACAATATAATTAGACTGTAAAATATTCAGTTAAGCATGCTTTTTTCATCTTTGAGCCTTCTCAGTTTTGCTAAAGTTTCCTTAGGCAACGTATTTAGTCTGATTTCTCTGAAAATACATGAATAAATAAGCTCTGCTAAACAACAAAAAATTAATATTTAACATTTAGCAAAAGCTAAGGCCAATAATACTTTTGAACAGGACAAATGGAAATGAGTAAGGTGGAAGAGCCAAGAAAATGTAATATTCTTCTTAGGGGAAAACATTAAGTTGATTTTTGGATGTATATTTAATAAGTACTTGAGATAGCAAGAGTAAAATTGCAATGAGGATTACTGCAGCATTTGGTCCTCACATTAGATTAAAAATATTTGCCAAAGAGTCACCTCTGGAGGGCAGTGCAGTCTTATATTTGTTGCAGGAGCTTCAGGTAGTTTGAAACTTTTCCTGAGGTTCTTTTCAGATTCCTGGCCTTGTAATATGCGAATTACCCTGTGTTTCAAACACTCACAGGAGACATAAATTTGAAAGTAAAGTTTTTCTGCTAAGTTGGTTAGCCTGTTAGATTGGCGCAGAGGAGTTACCTGAAAAAGGATTTTAAAATCCCATATGAAAATTTATCAGCACTGTATACATCCATGAAGCTGGATATATACATAACAGGCTTGCAGATATTTATCGTTTTGTCTCCTTGGTTCAAATACCTGTGTACCTCAACTTAGTTATTCTTTCTGGAGCTCTTCCTTACTCCAAAATACAAATCTGAACCTTCTATGGTCATCTGTTGGCAGCCTAGAAAGAAGATACTGCTTAATTGTCAAATCTGTTGACACTGTCTAGCATCCTAGAGAAAGTCAGCCCCACAGCCAGCAAAATATCTCCCAGTACCTTAACAAATCAGCAGAATATTTTGAGAAATGCTTTACTTTTATGAACAAAATACCCTGATAGTTATTGGATTTGTCACAGCATCTAAGGTTTCTCTCATAACCATACTGACCTTCACATGCTATTATATTACAAAACCAACTCTTTATGTAATCAAACCAAAGGAAAAATGCTTAATTAGCTATACATGACCCTATGTTACAATACAGGCAGACAAAAGTTATGTTCTTCAGCAGTGTCTAACTATTGTATAAAGAAGTGTTTTTATACGATAAACCCCGGGCTATTTGAAGTCTCAGGAGTAAAGTAATATCAGGATTTTCCTTTTCCTCTGAAGGCGATTTGAGAGCTTTCAGCAGGGGGATACCACATTTAAAGGTTGCCTAAGATCTCATAACTCCAAGTGTCACAAAAAATGTTTAGATTATGAAAAGCTTTCCTCATGAGCACAACAACTGTGCTTTTCAACCCTAAATCATGACACAGTCTTGTTATACCACAAAGAATTAAAGAATGTTAAGTAAATGACTTTCTTTCCCTCCCTCTGTGCCTCTGAGGATAGTTATTAATGTCGACTCTTGCTGCTGAGTGATCCTGAAGCTACTGTCACAACCTTTTTATTCCCCTAGTGCAAACGAATCCTTTATGAGGTAATTCAAGGAAATTGATGACATTATTTGCTGTATCTTGGGTATCAACAGCATATAAATGAAAAACAGTTATCACACTGACCAACCCATTTGGATAGAAAGGTTTTGAGTTGTTCCCTGCCTAAGCAGACTTTGCACTTTTGCATTTTATATGAAGTAACAGGTATACAACTTTTAAATTACTAATACCTGGTACTAGTTTACCATCACCCAATGCAAGGGATAAACTTTTTAGAAACACAGAGAGCCTGGAATTACTCTTTTTATTTTGTTCCTCTTTCTTTATTTTAATGTGTTCTTCACACTTGGAACAGTGAACAATTTCATATTATTTTATTTTGAAAGTTAGTATATGCATATTCTAAGCTAATGACAGCTTTAACCTTTAAGTTAAATCTCACCATTTGAGCAAATTCTGGATTGTGTGTTTTAAGGGGCAAAAGGAAAACATTAAAAATAAATTTTTAAGACATTTTATTAAAATACAAATAAGTGAATGATTTAAATAGAAAACCTATATTAAATCAGCATCACTGAGTGAGTGACCCTAAAAGAATGCTAATTTACCTAACTAGGGAAAAAATCATCTTAAATATGGTTTCTAGTTATTTTTCTTCTCAGTTATTGCATTTGCCACTTCATCATGACCTTACCATGACCTTGTAGTTTATGGGCTAAAGGTAACCACTATGCAATAATGAAAATATGTAGACTGAACTTTACCACCTAGACAAAATTATTTTTAAAAATATTTTGTTTAAATTAATACACTTTTCTGTTTATAAAACTCTCCTCCATGGTGCTTAAAGGAGGAGAGAAGCATTAATTGTAATTAATGTGCAACTTTGGGCTTTTAGGAACTATGTTCAGTGGAGGTGAGTCAGCAGAACTTGTTACATTAATTATAGTGGTTTGCTTCTCCACTGGTCTTGATTCACAAAGATATGTAGTGTTCCTAACTTAATGCTTTAAAATATAAATGCTTTGAAATAAAGGAACCTAAAATCAAACTATTAATTGCCATCTTTGCTTTGGTTTGGTTTGGTTTGTCTTGTTTTACTTATCTAGACCTGAATTTATATTACTTCCACCTTGCTATGATCCCATAATCTGACCTTCATGAAGTAGGCAATTTACCATTTGGATGAGGCGAGGGAAAAACTCTTAGAAAGGCAATAAGAAGCAGAGAATACAAAAAGTATTAGAGAAGGTAAGCGCATTCTTGACACATTGTTCCTGAAGTGAATTGTTACCTTCTTTGAATTTCTTCTGGTTTGGTCCTTAGGCTTGAAAATATTAATAAACTGAAACCACAGCTTGGCCTTGAAAATCCACAAAACTTGTGATATAAGTAATTTTGAATTAATCCTTAAAAATCCTCAGTCTTCCTGTTGCCAGCCATATTATCAATCAGAAGTGTTTTCTTTACTCTTAAATAGAAATGATGCTAATTATCCTTGATAAGGGCTTCCCTGACAGCTCACTTGGTTAAAAATCCGCCTGCCATTCAGGAAGTCCTGGTTCGATTCCTGGGTCAGGAAGATCTTCTGGAGAAGGGATAGGCTACCCACTCCTGTATTCTGGCCTAGAGAATTCCATGGGCTGTATAGTCCATGGGGTCGCAAGGAGTTGAACATAACTGAGCAATTTTCACTTTCACTTCACTATCCTTGATAAAATAACTTTCCGATAAGCTGATTACAGTCACTGTGAACTGTGTTCCAGGTGCATATCTCAGCACTTTTACATCTGAAATAAACTCTTATTATTGCCATTGTACAGGTGAGGAAGACTGAGGTTCAGAAACTTCATTGCCTTTCCCAGTGAAAATCCCAGAGCAGCATGCCTGCACCAACTGACAGCCTGGAGCTCTGGGGCCTAATCTCCAGAGAATCTGAGTTCTTGAGAGAATCTTCATTTTACGCATGGGGTCTGGGTTGCATCTCTAGGATTAAAATGTTCTTGACGAACTCAAAATGGTGGTTTTTTAGTAAAGCCTCCTGTTTAGTGAAAAATAGGGAATAATTTAGAATTTTTTTATACTCAATGGAAAATTGATTGCTCTACTAGTAAAGGCTAATCTAAAAAATATTTTGATGTTTTCAGTCTCTAAGTCATGTCTGACTCTTTGTGACCCCATGAACTGCAGCATGTCAGGCTTCTCTGTCCTTCACTATCTCCCGAAGTTTGTTCAAACTTATGTCCATTGGGTCAGTGATGCCCTCCAATCATCTCATCCTCTGTCACCCCCTTCTCTTCTTGCCCTCAATCTTTCCCAGCACTGGAATCTTTTCCAGTGAATCAGCTGTCCACATCAGGTGGCCAAAGTATTGGAGCTTCAGCTTCAGCATAATTCCTTATGATGAATATTCCTAGTTGATTTCCTTTAGGATTGAGTAGTTTGATCTCCTTGCTGTCCAAGGAACTCTCAAGAGTCTTCTACAGCACCGCAGTTTGAAAACATCAGTTCTTCAGCACTCAGCCTTCTTTGTGGTCCAACTCTTACATCAGTACATGACTGATGTACTTACAGCTATGGTTAAAACCATAGCTGTAAGTATATGGACTTATGTTGGCAAAGAGATGTCTTTGCTTTTTAATACACTGTCTAGGTTTGTCATAGCTTTTCTTCTGAGGAGCAAGTATCTTTTAATTTTATGGCTGGAGTCACTGTCTCCATTGATTTTGGAACCCAAGAAAATGGAATCTGACAGTTGTCACGTTTTCCTCATCTATTTGCCATGAAGTGATGGGGCCGGATGCCATGATCTTAGTTTTTTGAATGTTGTATTTTAAGCCAGCTTATTCACTCTCCTCTTTCACTTTCATCAAGAGGCTCTTTAGTTCCTCTTTGCTTTCTGCCATTAAAGTTGTATCATCTGCATATCTGAGGTTATTGATATTTCTCCCAGAAATCTTGATTCCAGCTTGTCATTCATTTAGCCCAGCATTTTGCATGATATAGTCTACATATAAGTTAAACAAGCAGTTTGACAATATAAGTTAAATAAGCAAGTTGATCTGCTTATACTTCCTCAGATCTCAGTGATGCTTTATTGCAACTGTGCTGCTAAGTACGGTTATCATCTTGATTTTACACATTTTAATCATCCTTTTTGGAGAAGGAAATGGCAACCCACTCCAGTATTCTTGCCTGGAGAATCCCATGGACAAAGGAGCCTGGTGGGCTACAGTCCATGGGGTCACAAAGAGTTGGACACGACTGAGTGACTAACACACAAGCAGGGTGATTGTATGAAAAGGCAAAAAAAAAAAAAGCCCCACAACTATTAATCCTTTATAAAACTTTGGGATGTGTAACCTTATTTGGAAAGGGACTGTTAACTCATGTGTTAAAGGTATATCCATGGTCAATTTTTCCACAGGTATTAGATACAGATTTAATATCATTTTGAAAACTGTGGAAGGTTAAATATACACTGTGTGAGACATTTAAAAAGATTTAACCCTTTTTGACAGTGGTCAAAGCAGGAGGGCTTAAAGGAAAAGCATTACAAAATGGAAGACTTGTCTTGATAGCTATGTTATAGAGTATTTAATTCCAGACTTTCATATTTCAAAAATGAAATAAAAAGCAAATTGATGGAGACACAAATTTGATTAGTGGTTAGAGCTGGGGAGGGAATGGGTATTAGCTGTAAACTGACAGGAGGGATACTACTGGGGTTGATGGAAAGGTTTTGAGACTGAATTACAGTGAGAGTTGCACAAATTGGTTTAAATTTACTGAAAAATAATATTGAATTGTACTCGTAAATGGGTAAATTTATTGTATATTGCCTTGATAAAATCGTTTAAAAATGAAGGTAGAAATCTAAGAAAGAAGATCCAGAATTGTTTCCAGAAAGAACTATTATTTTCATCAGATTTCGAATTTTCCCCATAATATTAATTTACTTATAAATTTAAAATCTGACACTAAATTTAATACATTAGGTTAAAGAAAAAACAGTAAAAATAAACATGAGTGCCTTCTGGCCTCTTTTACCTTGTCCTTTTGGTATTTTCAGGATGAATCATTTTTCTTGTAGCCTCTAGGGGGCAGAACATGTCGTTTTCATTTGAAAGAACAGTCCTCTCAGAAGTCTTAACTTCCTCAAACAAACTGCAGTACCTTGCAAGAAATAGGAGAGCCAGACTGCTTTAGAGGAACCTTCTGATTTCAGGAGTTTATCCTGAGGATCTGGACAGTTCAGTGTCTTCCTACAACGACTTGTTGGAATGAGTCATTCCTTCCTCCTTGTCAGCTGTCTTTCCGTGTCTCTATATTTATGCCCCAGAAAATCTTTTGGTCCAGTCTACTGGGGCATGTCAGAGTGAGTTCACTTGAGACTTTCTCAACATTTTTCCACTGGAACACTTCGTTTTTAAGTAAAGAAAAGAGTCAAAGGACAGAGTCAGTATTTGCACGTAGGGGGAATCTTATTCAGGAAACTGTGATAAAAATCCTTGAATCTCATAAATTTATAAAGTTACATTGGAGGAATGGGCTATGACAACAGGCAAAAGGAATGCCAGTATTTTCATCAGTGTATGAATGGTTGGAAATGAAGGACTTAAACAGCTGTAAGGCATTTTTGAATTGTGAGACATAAACATTCTGGGTTTTTTCCCTGTTCTTTTTATTTAACTACTATTAGTCTTAAGTATAGTAGAAATCAGCAAATATGATTGAAAGGTTAAGTTAATTAGCATTCAGTTATAAACCTCAGGACATTTTAAGAAATAATTGGGCTTATCTTTTGCACTTGATGGCATTTTCTCTATGGTCATTTAATTTAAAAAATATCTACAGAGTTACGCCATTCCAGGGTCCCATCAACACACAGGATTTATAAACACTGATTTTGGTGTAGGGATTTCAAACAAACTTTAGGCTCCCCTTACTTCGTTGCTAGTGGTAAAGAACACACTTGCCAGTGCAGGAGACATAAGAGATGCAGATTTGATCCCTGGGTTGGGAAGATCCCCTGGAGGAGAGCATGGCGACCCACTCCAGTATTCTTGCCTGGAGAATCCCATGAACAGAGGAGCCTGGCGGGCTACAATCCATAAGGTCGCAAAGAGTCAGACACAACTGAAGGGACTAAGTACGCGTGCAGTGTCTTTACTTTGGTTCTGAAATCCTTCTTATGTATCCAACCCTGTTTATATGTGGAAAAAATAGAGAAAAAATAAAAGATAACGAGAGTTGTCTGAATAGACATTCACATTGTCTGAATAGACCTCACGTGCTCAGTTGCTAGGTCATGCCAACTCTTTGCCACCTCATAGACTATGACCCACCAGGCTCTTCTGTCCATGGGATTTCCAAGGCAAGAATACTGGAGTGGGTTGCCATCTCCTTCTCCAAGACCTCACACTCCATTATAAAAACTCAATTATTGTGAAGCTAGTGTTTAAATTCATCTTTTCTTCTTCCATTCTTCCTTTTCTATTTCCTTTTTTCCTCTCCCTCCTCCTGTCTTTATTTCTCCCAGTGAAGTTTGATTGCATGCTAACTGTGTGCTTCTGTTAGGCCCTATGTGCTAACTATGGCTTTCTGTTAGGTTTCCCTGTACAGTGGAGAAACCACAAGCATAGTTCCTGCCTTTATGGAATTATAGCCAGTGGAAAAGGTAGACAAAAGAATGTACAAACAAAAAGTAAAGGCATCATTATGGATTGAAATCAGTCCTGAGAAGGAAAAATAATAGTGAGAGTAACTATTGGGATCAACTTTAGGATAAGTAGTCAGGAGGCAAAGCTGTGTCTTCTGAGGAAATGAGTCTAGATATCCCAGCCACATGGGGATTGGGAGAAGGGTTGTTCAAGGAGGGGATCAGAGGATGAGAGGCCCTGAGTCAGGAAAGAGCTTGACTTGTTACAGGAACTGAATGGGTGTCTAGATATGTCACTGTGGACAAAGAACACAGCTGAGATGCTGCTGGAGGGATGATGGGGTCAGGTCAGAAAGATCTCTGTGAAGAGCTTGCATTTGTTTCTAGGTGCAGTGATAATCTTTAAAGGGTGAAAGAAAAAAACAGTGGCACCATCATCTTATTGAGCCTTTGAAAGACTTATTCTGGCTGCTTGGTGGAGAAAGGTTTGGAGAGAGTCTCAAGTGAATGTGGGAGAGATTAGTAGGCAGTTGCAGAAATTTAGACAAAAATGATTTCGTAGTTGGCTTTCACTTGCATATTGGAGTAGAGGAGAAAGCTGTTTTTGTTCCTTCAAAGGTGTAAGTAGTTTTCAGCTTGTTAAGCATGGCTGCATTGAGGAAGAAATGATTAGTGGGACATTTAAAGGTACTCTTTTAAAAGGCAATATCTTGTGTTCTAGTTTTATGCAAAATGGCATTGACTGTAAAAAGCCAAGACAATACAAACACCCTCAAATGAGCGTTGCTCTCTGAGGGCTAGAATTTTTAAAAATTGCTGATGAAATATGGGAGCAGATGAGAAACTAAGAACTTGATAAGTATGTTTACATACCCCTTCTTATTATTTTGTTAGGAACTTCTCTTTTAATCAAATACAGTAATAGATGGCTGAGACTGAAAATGTCAAAATAAAGCACACTGTGGATAATATTAAAACCTCCAAGAAAGCTCTGTGCATGTGTATCCGCAGATATGCATGTACTTACATTCTTGAATGACTACCGCACATTTGTGAATAGTGCTTTGCTGTTGTTTAAGTACATATTGGTGATCTTGATATGAACATAAATGATACAGGAAACAACATTTAGGATGTTTTCTACTTGCCACATAAGATCACTTTCTCCTGTGGTGGTTAATGTGACGTATAATGCTAAAGCTAAAAGTATTACCTACCTCCACTGCAGCACCTCTGAGGACCAGAGGACAGACGGACTACATCCGTCATCACCTGCCACCTCCCCTGTTCAAAATCAGGAATATGGTGCCAATGGAGCTGAAGGTCTAAGATTCTGGAGGTGGGGTGCTTAGGTCTAAGTCCTGCCTCTGAAGGATGCTGGTTTTGTGACCTTGAGCAAGTTGTTTAACCTATGTCTCAGTTTTCTGCCCTGTTAAATGGGATTAATAAATTCATGTATCTCATATAGTCCTTGGGATGATGAAAAGCTTTTTTTTTTTAAATGAAAAGCACTTAGAACAGTATTTGGTACATATAAAGCACTATATGTTGGTATATATTAGTATGTAGTATTGATATTTAGTAGTAGTGGTGCTATAAGCTTGTTGTTGTTGTTCAGTTGCTAAGCCGTGTCCAACTCTTTATTACCCCATGGACTGCAGCAACCAGGCTACCCTGTCCTTCTCCATCTCCCAGAGTTAGCTCAAACTCATGTCCATTGAGTAGGTGATGCTATTTAACCATATAGTATTCCCAGTAGCACTACTCAGAGCTATTTGTTAAGCTGATTATTACCCAAAATGTGTCCTAGGTGCTACTGGGTATTTCTTAGGGAACATATGATTTACTGTCTCAGGCACCACCCTTGGACATGCCATTTTGTGGACATCTGTTTCATTTGTCACAAACTGCAAGTGTTGAATAGTATTGCTTTGTTAGTGACTACTAGAGAAAAAGTGGACCTTTGTCTGGTCACGCTAAGGTTGTGATGTAGTCTTAAGAACTTGCATATTGCTTACTGTATACACTAGTTTTGAACACACTGAATCTGTTGTCAGAGTGAAAAATCCTCATTTCCATACTCTTGAAAAATTAAAGATCTGTATGCAAACCACTGTATATAAAATAGATAAACAAGGTTCTACTGCATAGCACAGAAAACTACAGTGAGTATTATGTAATGGAAAAGAATCTGAAAAGGAATATGTATACATATACATAACATAATCACTTTGCTGTACCCCAGTGCTGAGCAGTGACTATGCCTCAGATACTGTCTCATAGCTGGAGTGAGCTCTCCAGCCTCCTGCTCTTGCAGGCACGTGTCTTCAACTTTGGAACAGCTGTAGGTTTAGTGCCTGTTAATAAAGCCATAGACGCCAAGATCCAGAAGGTGCTCACCTCTTAGGTAGGGTACTGATGCTCAGGAACCCAACACAGAGCACCATGTGGTACATTCTATGCTCAGTTGTTCCCTCTCTGGATTATTTAGTAGTTACAGACATAGCCTCTAGGATCAACAGAGCTAGGTTTGCTAGCTATCGTTCTACTTCTCTTCTTTCCCTTTCATTTCCTTGACTCTTTTTCACATTTTCTAAAACTTAAATTGCCAACAAGTAGAGAATAGTGTGATGACCCTTCATATAGCCATAACGACCACTACCTGCTTTCTATTTTAGTGATCTACCAAGGTAGATTTGGTGGTTCCCTAGCCAGAACAAGAGCATGTTCTCAATCTCATTTTCTTCTCCAGTTAGAGAGTCTTTCCCTCATCACTATTATTATCCTGTCACCTGCCTCAGTCCTCAGATCCTCTTCTGTCAAGTCCTTGCTTACTTTGTGTCTCTGCTCTTTTTTTCTAGATTTTTCTAAGGAAGTTCTACTTTCTTGGACTCAACTGTAGATGGGGGCTACTCTTTTGGGTGGGGACTAAACTACTACTCTTTTCTCCAGTCCTGCCCTCTGTTCCTGAATGTATTCCTACATTTCAATTACTTTAAATGTTTCGGAACAAACTTATCACCTCTATCACCACATGAACTTTCTCTGTGTTATTATTGTCCTCATTTTATGTGTGTGAAAGTTTTAAGTTCTTTCTCTTTGCTTTCTTATTCCAGCAGTCATCCAGTTCCAGTCTTCATTGGTAACAGTTCTTAGCATCTTTTTGGTATTTATTTCCCTGCTCTGGAAACATCATGGCATCTGGTCCCATCACTTCATGTCAAATAGATGGGAAAACAGTGCAAACAGTGACAGACTTTATTTTGGGGGGCTCCAAAATCAGGGCATATGGTAACTGCAGCCATGAAATTAAAAGATGCTTGCTCCTTGGAAGAAAAGTTATGACCAACCTGGCCAACATATTAAAAAGCAGAGATATTTGCCAACAAAGGTCCATCTAGTCAAAGCTATGGTTTTTCCAGTAGTCATGTATGGGTGTGAAAGTTGGATGATGAAGAAAGCTGAGCCCCAAAGAAATGATGCTTCTGAACTGTGGTGTTGGAGAAGACTCTTGAGAGTCCCTTGGACTGCAAGGAGATCCAACCAGTCCATCCTAAAGGAGATCAGTCCTGGGTGCTCATTGGAAGGACTGATGTTGATGTTGAAACTCCAATACTTTGGCCACCTGATGCGAAGAACTGACTCACTGGAAAAGACCCTGATGCTGGGAAAGATTGGAGGCAGGAGGAGAAGGGGATGACAGAAGATGAGATGGTTGGATTGCATCACCAACTCAACGGACATGAGTTTGGGTAAACTCTAGGATTTGGCAATGGACAGGGAGGCCTGGCGTGCTGCAGTCTATGGGGTCACAAAGAGTCAGACACGACTGAGCGACTGAATGGAACTGAACTGAACTAGAAACATGTATGACCCTCATGACCAGACTATTAAGCTATTGCATTTCTATCAAACCCCTGTTTGTTAGCCTTACTTTAATCATTTTCCCTACAATTCCTAAAGCATCTTGTTAGCTAAAAGTTTCCAGAACCTCTCCATTTGCTTTGGCAAAAGGAAAACTATCAGAATCACCATTTTCTTCTCTGTGCCCTCTCTCCAGCACCCTTCTTCTCACCATCACTGCAATGTGCTAGATTCTGCACTTCTTCCAAGGTCCACTTTAATCTCATCTCTTTCTTGAAGATTTCCATGTTCTTTTCTCAGAGAATACTTCTTGGTCCGACTCATTTCAGTTATTACACACTACATTTTTTATTTATTTGTCTTGCTTTACCAATAAAAACATATACTTTCCAAGGCCAGGATGATTGCTTTCTACTTGCTTGTTTACTTTCATAATTTCTAGCACATTTCTTTGTACATGATTCTTGATTGATTGATTGACTGTCATACCTGGAACGTGGCCTGTGTGAATTTGTCTTATATCAGTTTTGTAACACGCCATGGTTTCAAGCAATTGCTCAGTTCTTTATTTTAGTCTTATTCTCAGACAACCTGGTTGCTAGACTAGAGTGATGTTTCTTCTCTTCTGAGAGTTTTAAGAAAGTGTTTTAGTTAGCAAAGTTGTTTCTACCCCCAGCTGATTCTTTATCTCTGTACCTTCCAACTATTAACAATAGTGTAATTTATAGAATATACTAATGTTTCTAAAAGCTAGAGAGGTCCATTCTTTTCTATGGTCAAGAGAAACAAGGAGAGAAACCAGGTTTACTTCTCCTAAAGTATTAAAATACTAAAATTATAAGTGCTCTTGAAAATCTCAAACAGTGCACAGGCAAGTGAAAGTAGACAGTGGTTGATCTCCTTTACCCCATCCACATCTCTCTCCTGAAGTTATCCAGACCAGGGCTTTCTATCCCTTAAAAATATCTAGTCTATTGCATGCTGATTTCTTGTTTGGGTAGCATTTTTCCCCCAAGAAAGACTTAAACCTTTAAATTAAATTTCGATTTAAGCATTTTCATTCTGTATACTTGTTAAATAATTACATTCAGTTATATTACACCAGGGAAACCAAAAGAAACAGTCATTTCTCTATTTTGGAAACACTTTAACTGCCTCAATAGGCATTAAATTTTACTGAGGGTTAGATTTCTGTTGAATGTATAGTTTATACTGCTTCTGCTTTAAGGAAAAGACCTGAACTTTGATTCATATAGCAATCCTGCTGTAAATGTGTAATTTTCCAAATTGTCCATAGTCTACAAAACACTTTAATGTACTGTTTCCTTTATTGCAGAGAGAGGGAGAGAGAACAACATTTTGGCAGAAAGCCAGTTTATTACTGATACACTCGGGAGACCCATTGTCAGTACATGAGATGCTCTTTTCCTCCAAGTCCTACTTATTTCTTCACTACTCTCCCTGCCAGCTCCCACCCTCCTGGAATTTCTTGGTTCAAGGACAAGTGCTGACTCAGCATGGGCCACCGTATTGAACTCAGTGCTTTGTGCTGCTCCTGAGGCATCGCTTTGAGGGGAGCAGATGGAGCGCCAGCAAATTCCCCAATTCCCTTAGGAGTCATTGCTCTCTTCACTGATTATGAATTGTTTCTGGGAGAGCAAAATGAGCTGTTAGGCTGCAAATTATCTAACCTTTAATACTTGGCTATGTGGACTCTCAATATTTATGATGTTCAGACCCCCTTTCCAAATTTCACTACAGAATTGCAGAAATTAGATTCTGTTGTCACAGAATAGAAACTGTGATGCTTGTGTGTTCAACCCTAGTTTCTTTGTATATCTATGTTAGAGGCAAGTGGAATGTGTTTACACTATGTATAGACAAGAACCTTGGTTTTTAAAAATATGAATCTTAGTAACTTAGGAACAATATATCCTAGTCATCAAAATTGTGATATAGATTCCAAACTGATGAATTTGGATATATATATATGCATATGACTTGAAATTACTGAGTACAATTATTACCTGTAAAAGCAATGATATTTCTTCATAAGTGAGTAACAATAACCAATGAATGGTGAAATTTGTGTTCACAACTCTTTCACTTCATACGTTAACTTATGCTCATTTTAAATTTCATATACTCTCTTGATGCTGCATTTATCTCTTAGGAAAAATTATTTGTGAGTCTCATATCACAAAGTAGAGCAGTCCTAAATGGTGATAGCTCTGGCTTATTTTTTAAATATCAGAAATTATGCATTGTTATGTTTAGTTTATATCTTTCTTTTAGTAAAAATTTATGCCTGACAGTTACTGAAAGTGTTGAATTTATGGGGAAAGAATGTATCCTATATTGATTAAAGTACCTAAAACTGCCAGTTTTAGACATGTGTTAATAGTGTATTAAAATAGTAAGCTCACTAATAAGCATTTTTGCATTTTGGATTGATTAAAGAATGTTTATGTCAAGAAAAGCACATTATGAAAGTAATTACAACTATTAATTATACTAATTCTATTTATCTTTCTTAAGGAAGAATAGGATTTAATAAGGTGGTTTTTCATAAAGCCTTTAATCCATGGCTTTTATTTTAGCCACAGTGGATTTTCACATAATTTCCTTAGTTTTTCTTAATGTCAGATGAGGTACATATATCTTTTGTAACTTCCTTGTGTCTGATCTCAGATACTTCTAAAGCTAATTGTAAGGATTAATGGGCAATACTTCTGTCTAGTAATTTTGTGTTTTAGAAGAAGTATATTAATCCTAGAGAAAAAACTAGTTTATCTTTCCTGTTTTGCTGGTTTTGGTCTAGATTAGTGATAAAAAAAAGAATTTTTGGAGAATCCTGGTTGTTCAGTATCTTAAGAAAGAAAGCACTGTTTTTTGTTTTTTAAAGTTTACATTTGGTGCTGTGCTATGTAGATAAATCAGTAGAATCTAAGTTAGGCTTGATTTTGAAGTTCTGTTATTGATTCACTAAGTACCACTAAGTCACTGCATCTGCTTTCTATTTACAAAATGGAGATGTTTTCTGCTTCTAATTTGCCCCTCAGAAGTGCAGTGTTATGAGGATTAATTAGAGAAGGCCAGTAGACTGTAGGCTGCGCACTGAGGAAGGGGTAAATACAGACAAAGGCCACATCCCCAGGTGTCTCCTCTCTTTTTGTACATGGTTGATCTCAATTTTGAAAGTCTTGCTCTTGCATTTTTATATAAAGGACATCACATTTTGTCATTAAGTTCAACGATTTGCATTGTAAGGATATGAACTGCCTGAGTCTATTTGATTTTCATGGTGAAATGCCTTATTCTATTTTGTTCAGAGTCCTACTTTTCCTAAAGATTATTAAGGTTCAGAAATTTAATTTGGAGTGGGTGGGCTGTATCAGATTACTCTGCAGTAGCAATCTGTTCACCCTCTTGTGTTGTTCTGTCAGATTTACTGCAAGTGAATATAATCCCTCTTTTGGGCAGCCTTTTCCTCTTTTTTATCACTCCTTTCAGTCACTTATTTTCAAGATGCAAGGCTGGCTTGCTCATGGCCTTTTGAACAACACTGGTGTGAGGCAGGATTGCCAAAGTGAAGATCCCAGGCTTTCAAGTTAAATTGCTTGGGGTGAATTCCTGTTCCAAGCTGGCTGTACAGTGTTGGTGATGGTTCTTCAATTTACCATCTTTAAGTGGAAAAAAAAACTCTCATGGATTCTTCTGAGGATTAATTAAGGTAATTAGTAAGGTTTGTCGCATACTAAGTGGTACATGATAAATGCTCAAAATAGTATTTGTATAGATATTAGATTTTAAAAATTGTTTACAAGGAAGAATAAAAAAGTCAGTATGAGGACAGAAAAAGAGTAATAGGAAAATGGAGAGACCCAACCTGGAGTGTGTCTTGGAAGTTAAAAAAAAAAAGACCCCAAAATGAAAGAGTTGTATATGGACTTGCTACTCAGTGTGTGGTCCATGGACCAGCAACATTGACTTTGCCTGGAAGCTTGCTAGAAATTCAGAATCTCAAGACCTAGCAAGACCCATGGAATCTAAATTTGCATTTTAACAAGATTCCCCAGAGAACTCTTTTGAAAAACAACATTTGGGTTTGAGCAGGATGAAGGCTAAACAAACTAATGAATTTGTCTGCTACCTTAAGTGGAAAAGAGTAAGGAATGAATAGGTAGCAAATAAAAGAGAGAATTATTGATAATTATTTCAAGGAGTTTAGAAATTAAATAGGATTGGTAAAAAGTTAAATGAAACTTTTAAAATCCAGCAAAGTTGAGGAGAAATTTATTTTTATAAACAAGAAAAGGTTAATCAGTGTTTACAATGGTGATAGAGTATCATGTGGGTGAAATAATTGAAAAGAATGAATGAATAAAGGTAAGGATGACTAAGACATGGGACAAGGAGGGTAAACATTGTTGGCTGGTAAATTTGAGAAAAATACCTCTTCCTGGGCACATGAAAAGATGGGGAGAGTGTTTGAGGTCTAGAAGAGGAAAGATATATGTGTTCTATTTAAGTATCATCTAGGCTGTAAGGCTATTTGGTAAGATTAAGTAGGGCAGGAATATGATGATAGGTCTGGAACCATTGTGGTGAGATAGGACTAGAGTGTTACATAAATTTTAGATTCAGTGCTAACTCTGATTGATTGGTAGTGGCAGCTTGGAATATCGTTTTGAGAAGTATTCTAAAGCCAAATAGTACAAAGAGTTAAGAAAGTAGTGCTTGCTGAGTGGTCCTGTTGTAGGAAGGGGGACCCCTTCCAGGGCCCGAAACTGGACTCTTGTCTAACACTCGGAAATGAATTGTCCTAGGAGACACATGTGCTGACAAAACAAGAGATTTTATGGGCAAAGGGCACCTGGGTGGAGAGCAGTAGGGTAAGGGAACCCAGGAGAACTGCTCTATCAAACGGCTTGCAGTCTTGGGTTTTATGGTGATGGGATTAGTTTCCCGGTTGTCCTTAGCCAATTGTTCTGACTCAGAGTCCTTCCTGGTGGTGCATGCCTTGTTCAGCCAAGATGGATGCCAGAGAGAAGGATTCTGGGAGGTGGTCGGACAGTTGGTATCTCCTTTTGACCTTTCCGGAACTCTTCTGGTTGATGGAGGCTTATTAGTTCCCTGTTCCTTACCAGGACCTCCTGTTGTAAAACAATTCATGCAAATGGTTACTATGGTGCCTGGCTAGGGTAGGCGGTTTCAATCATTTTGCTTCTGCTAACAGTTCCTGACATTGGTAATCAGGGGGAAGTAAGTAGCAGTGCATGCTCCACACATTTGGCAACTTTGGTATAGAGGATATCCTGAGATTGTATAAAAATTATTAGGTAGAGATGAAGAAATAATTTTAACATGAATTTATGGTAAATCATTTGTGCCATATTATTTGATCTTTCTCCAATAATACTTAGCCTAGGAGTAGGAAATGCAGGGAAAGGAATAAAGCAATAATGAGTTTATTTTTGAAATGCCTGACTATGAGTTCCATATTTCATGCAGAGGCAAATAAAGTCTGAATTTGCACAATTCCATACTCAAGAAAGTGTGGCCTAATGGGAAAAACACATACTATGGAATTTGAACACCAGATCTACTACTTCTTAGCTGTGTCATTGGGTAAATTATAGTTAACCAATTGCTAAAATGCAAAATGGATGTTTCCTCAATTTTAGCAAAGGGATAATAATATTAATTTTCAGAGTTCAAGAGAAGTCAATGAATGTAATATAATGCCTGATGCATTAACTCATGTTAGTTCTTTTTCCTCTTTTGTGTCTTCAATTGTTTGTTTTTTCTGTCAGTTTCCCCTCCATTTCTTCTGATTTTCTATGAGTATCCTAAGCAACCAAGAATCATAAATTAGGATTGAATAACAAAATGGTAGACTGGTTTCCCATGATAATTCCTCATTACTATAATTTAATTTTTAATCTCCTTAACTTTCATTGCTTCATGTGTTACATGGAGATGAATTGGATGAAAATCAATCATGGGTGACATTGCTTTGCAGAATAGTTGTGAGCAAGGCTTCTTCAGAAATGGACAAACTCCTCCCTAAGTAACTCTTGGAGGTGGAGGTTCCATCACAGAACACAGGGTTGATATCTTCTAAATGTTGAAAAGAAAATAATGACTGACACAGCCTCTGACCTTGACAATAAAGTTTTCTAGATCATGGCAGCTGGCCTGGATGTAAAATCTCGAATTTGCTCCAATGGAACATCTCTGCCCCCAAACAACTTGCTACCGTGCCAATCAATACTTGTATTAGTACTTACTCTTCCATGGGCTCTGTTCTTTCAGTGATGCTTGGCCAAGGACCTCCTTGGCTGATGAACTTTCACATGCTTCCAAAGAAGCAGGGCTGAGAGCTAAAGGATAGGATGTGTAAATTCCACTACCACCATTTTCTTTTTATTCATCAAGAAAATTTAAGAACATATGAAACTGACAGATGATGACATTTTTTGGCAGGGCTGTTAGGCCCTTTCTACAAAACAACTTTCCATCTTAGCAGTACCAAAGTTATAACTTGGTTTCCAAAAGAAATGCTCATAGCTATTCACCTAGCTCATACTCCATTCTTGGTTTGAAATTCCAATGAATTGACTCTCCTATTTTTATGTAAAGGTAATTCTTTTACATATGTGTATCTTCTTTTACATTCTTTTACAATATATATCTTCTATACATTGTTTTTACTTAGTTTAATAAGAAAAATGTTTAATAGAAAATGTTTTGGATTAAATATGTTTATTAGAATGTCATAAGCTTGGTGGGTTTTATTAACATACAATTCTTAATATGTAGCATTGACTACTTTTCTAGACAACTTGTTTCGCATTCACTTCCTATTGTATGAGATTTCTTCATTTTTCTCTTGGAATGTCCATCCAAATAATGGCTTGTGTTTCATTTTCATAAGTAAGAAGTATTTACTGCAGACAAATAAAAAGTACAGATAAGCAAAGAGAAGTAAAATCACACTTAATCTCATCATTTTGAGAAAGCTCTTGTTAACTATCATGCATTCTAAGAGATTGCAAACATAGATACTTAGAAGGGCTAGGATGATAACAAAGGGATGAATCAAGCTGGAAAGGGACCCTGGGACTAGATAGGGTAGTTTTTGTTTATAGCTCCATTGCTTTTGCAGCATATGGGAACATGAACCTAGGGTCAACAGTTCTTCCCATGTTTTGAGAGAAGAGTACTCGATTTTTTAAAATAATATTTCTCATTTTGAAGTTTGAATGACATGAAAATTAGTAAAGACAATATATAGACCAGATAGAACAGGCATGCAGACACTTTTTATTCTTTGTTATGTATGTATAAAATCTAATGTTAGAAACTGCAGTTGTGTTTTTTGTTTTTAGTATAGTTTTACATATCTTATAAATGACTGTACAACATGTAATTTATAATAATATGAACACCACCACCCCACTTAAGAACATTATCAGTGCATGCACTACTCTTATGTTTTACTCCAATCCAATTTCATGTTAACCACTAACCACCATTCTAATTTCTCATTTCCATTTACTTTTTGTATACAGGTAGTATATCTGCATATATGCCAGGACAATCTTTAGTTTTGTCTGAAAGCTTTGTAAACATAACATAATAATGAATGCCATCTTCTGTAACTTGCTATTTTCACTGAATATTATGTTTTAAAATTCATTCTAAGATTATTAGCTATTAGCTGGAATTTATTCAATTTTTACTGTATTTTAACTTTTTATTACTTGAATATACCACATTTGCTTATATATTTTCCTCTTAATAAGCATTTATATTATTTTAGGCTTTTGCATGTATAATCAGTACTTTTCTATATATGCTGCCAATGCATGTTTCCTGGTACACATGTAGCTTTTTTTAGGGTATACCCAGAAGTGCAATTGCTGAGTCATAAGATAGGTATGTCAGGTTTATATAATATGATTCCAAATTATTTTTGAAAATGGTTAGAAGCAGTTTATATGCTCATTATTAGTGACGGATAGTTCCTATTCATACCTGTATATTCAGATTTCTTCACCAACACTTGTATATTCAGATTTCTTAACTTTTGTCATCTGGAGTATATTAATGTAATCTTAATTTACACTTTCCTGTCTAGTATAGTATTGGGCATGTTTGTATGTGTTTATGTATCATAATATTTCTTTTCATGAAAAATGCCTCCTTTGTCTACTTTTCTTTTGGGTTGTTTCTGTCTCTTATTGACTTATTGAAGTTGTTAGAACAGTCGGATATTAATCCTGTGTCAGTTTTATGCTACCAGTGTCTCTTCCCAGATGGTAAATTGTCTTTTCCCTTTATTAATCATTTCCTTTGATAAACAGAAGCTTTCAATTTTCATGGATTCAAACAAAACTTTTTATTTAATAATTAATAATCTTTTATGTCTTCTTTAAATATTATTTAATTTTAATGGTCATGAAGATATCTTCCTGTATTTTACTCTAAAATTTAAGTTACCTTTGTGGCTCAGATGGTAAAGCATCTGCCTACAATGCAGGAGAACTGGGTTTAATCCCTGGGTCAGGAAGATCCCCTGGATAAGGAAATGGCAACCCACTCCAGTACTCTTGCCTGGAAAATCCCATGGACAGAGAAGCCTGGTAGGCTATAGTCCATGTGGTAGCAAAGAGTTGGACACAACTGAGCGACTTCACTTTATCTTATTGCAACTCTAAAGCCACCTGAGATTTTTTTGTTTAATATGAAGTAGAGAGCCCATTTCATTTTTATGTTCCATATGGTTACTTGAGTGTCTCAGACTAGTTACCTGCAGTGTTACCATTGCCATATATCAAATTTGTCACCTATCAATCATCCCGTTCTATTTATGAGCTTCATTTCGTTTCACTGATGAGCTTTGCTTATAGAGCATAAATGAGCTCTTTTCTTAAAGTGTGCTTTATTGTCTGAAAAAAAAAGTTTTAATTAATTTTAGGGAAAAAAGGCCTTCAGTTTAATTTCATGCCTGTTCTCTTCTACCCACTTTGTATTGGTTATAAGGACTCACTGTTTCCACTGTCTAAGCTTCATGATGATACACTTGAGTTCTGTTGAGAAGAAGCAGCATAGTCAGTTTCAGGCATGTATTCAAGGAGAGAAAATTGAATATGGAAGCCCTTACATAACCAGTGCCCATGGCCAGGAGAGACATACCTGTCTGTGGTGCCCGTGAGCAGAAACAGGGCTTCCAATTGTTGAATTCACTCTGCCAGCACATCCTTATGCTTGAATATTGCTGACACAAATCCTTATAAATACCTGTACACAGTGATTATAAATTATCTTCTTTTCCATCTGCTATGAATTTAAAAATCTACTAGACCCATTTTCAGCTACTGAAAATCTACTACCTGGTTAAGTGTTTTCACATTAGTTGTACAGGGTATATTTAGAGTTTTCTTCATTTTTATCCTTTGTTCTACTTTAGTATCCTTTACATGTTCAAAATGAAAAGTACTATAATATTTAATCTCAGTTCATTTCAGTCATTCAGTCTTGTCCAACTCTTTGCAACCTTATTGGATAACAGCATGCTAGACCTCCCTGTCCATCAACAACTCCTGGAGTTTCCTCAAACTCATGCCAGTGAGTTTGAGTCAGTGATGCCATCCAACCATCTCATCCTCTGTCATCCCCTTCTCCTCCTGTCTTCAGTCTTTCCTGGCATCAGGGTCTTTTCAAATGAGTCAGCTTTTCGCATCAGGTGGCTAAAGTATTGGAGTTTCACTTTCAACATCAGTCTTTCCAATGAACACTCAGGACTGACTTTTTTTTTAGGATGGACTGGTTGGCTCTCCTTGCAGTCCAAGGGACTCTCAAGAGTCTTCTCCAATACCACAGTTCAAAACCATCAATTCATTGGGGCTCAGCTTTCTTTATAGTCCAACTCTCACAACCATACATGACTACTGGAAAAACCGTAGGCTTGACTAGATGGATTTTTGTTGGCCAAGTAATATCTCTGCTTTTTAATATGTTGTCCAGGTTGATCATAACTTTTCTTCCAAAGAGTAAGTGTCTTTTAATTTCATGGCTACAATCACCATCTGCCCTGATTTTGGAGCCTCCCAAAATTAAGTCAGCCACTGTTTGCACTGTTTCCCCATCTATTTGCCATGAAGTGATGGGACCAGATGCCATGATCTTAGTCTTCTGAATGTTGAGCTTTAAGCCAACTTTTTGACTCTCCTCTTTCACTTTCATCAAGAGGCTCTTTAGTTCTTCACTTTCTGCCATAAGGGTGGTGTCATCTAAATATCTGAGGTTATTGATATTTCTCCCGGCAATCCTGATTCCAGCTTGTGCTTCACCCAGCCCAAAGTTTCTCATGAGGTACTCTGCATATAAGTTAAATAAACAGGGTGACAATATGCAGACTTGACATACTCCTTTCTCTATTCGAAACCAGTCTGCTCTGTGTCCAGTTGTAACTGTTGCTTTCTGACCTGCATACAGATTTCTCAAGAGGCAGGTAAGATGGTCTCATATTCCTGTCTGTTAAAGAATATTCAACAGTTTGTGGTGATCCACACAGTCAAAGGGTTTGGCAAAGTCAATAAAGCAGAAATAGATGTTTTTCTGGAACTCTCTTGCTTTCTCAATAATCCAACGGATGTTGGCAATTTGATCTCTGGTTCATCTGCCTTTTCTAAAACCAGCTTGAACATCTGGAAGTTCACGGTTCACATACTGTTGAAGCCTGGCTTAGAGAATTCCGAGGATTACTTTACTATTATGTGAAATGAGTGCAATTGTGAGGTAGTTTGAGCATTCTTTGGCATTGCCTTTCTTTGGGATAGGAATGAAAATTGATCTTTTCCAGTCCTGTGGCCACTGCTGAGTTGCCCAAATTTGCAGGCATATTGAGTGCAGTACTTTCACAGCATCATCTTTTAGGATTTGAAATAGTTCAACTGGAATTCCATCACCTCCACTAGCTTTGTTTGTAGTGATGCTTTCTAAGGCCCACCTGACTTCACATTCCAGGATGTCTGGCTCTAGGTGAGTGATCACACTATCATGGTTATCTGGGTCATTAAGATCTATTTTGTACAGTTCTGCTGTGTATTCTTGCCACCTCTTCTTAATATCTTCTGCTTCTGTTAGGTCCATATCATTTCTGTCCTTTATTGAGCCCATGTTTGCATGAAATGTTTCCTTGATAGCTCTAATTAACTTGAAGAGATCTCTAATCTTTCCCATTCTGTTGTTTTCCTCTATTTCTTTGCACTAAGCACTTAGGAAGGCTTTCTTATCTCTGTTATTCTTTGGAACTCTGCATTCAAATGAATATATCTTTCCTTTTCTCCTTTGCTTTTCACTTCTCTTCTTTTCACAGCTGTTTGTAAGGTCTCTGCAGACAGCCATTTTGCTTTTTTCATTTCTTTCTCTTGGGGATGGTCTTGATCCCTGTCTCCTGTACAGTATCACAAACCTCTGTCCATAGTTCATCATCTTCCTGCCTAACTCAGTTGGGAAAGCATCTGCCTGCAATGCAGGGAACCTATGTTCAATCCCTGGGTTGGAAAGTTCCCCTGGAGAAGGAAATGGCAACCCACTCCAGTATTCTTGCCTGGAGAATCCCATGGACAAAGGAGCCTGGTCCACGAGATCACAAGATTCGTACATGACTGATCACTATCTTTCCCATATGTCAGACTATAAGAAATTGACTAGATTATGATACATGTCCTCTACTTCTCTGAATGAAAAAAGAAGTAAGATCCTGGATTGTTGTTAGTGAATTATTTTAAGAGTTTGTTTTGTCTCATCGAGCAGTAGAATATTAAGATGCTTACATAAACTCTTTAAAAATTTACCTCTAAAGAGCTCAAATTCAGGAAAAAATAATTAATAACCTATGACATTTCATCCTGTAGGAGTATTTAGACTATTGTAAGGATAAGCTTATCATATTATCTGAAAATTGACCAAGAGGGTTAGATTACTGACCTAGTCTCTCTTGTTCCTTTCCCTTTTCTCTTTCCTTTCCTTTCTGTTTTTATTTTATTTTAAAAATATCTTTGAGTTTGTGTCCTTACCTTGAATCTTGAGAATACTTTATCTTGAGTTTCATATGTAGTCTTTATTGGTTTAATGACTCCTTCAGTGGAATTTCTAATTATGCGTGGAATAAATATCCTCCAAATGCTGTGTGCATCGCTTTAGAGGAAGCTGTACACTATACTGATTAACTCAAGATAGCTAATATTATTTTTCTAAAGAATTTTTTTTTATAACGGCACAGAGCAGGTCTTGAGAAGTGTTTCATGGTTGATCAAGGAGAGATTCAAAGAGATGGCTGAGGAAGTTGCCTCTTGCTGAGTCTGTCCCTCCATCATCCCAAAATGAAATTGTTTGCCTCCAGAGTAACTGCTGCTCTGAGGGAAGAAAAAAATTTATAGAGAATCTTTAAATCATTCTAGAGTAGGAAGGAATTATAAGGTCAACTTTCCCACCACATGTCAATGCAATAATTTTTTTTTTTGTGGGCTCAACACATATTCAAGAAAAGATTTTTTTTTTAAGATCGAGACTTGCTTTATCTTTCCTTTTTTTGTATTGACAATATAATGTGTCCCACAGAAATAATGATATTGAAATAGGAAAAAAGCATACATTTTAATAGACTGCAGCACAAGCTATTAAGGAAATAATTTATTCCTGCAAATCATTGTGGATATAGTCCTATAGGTTCTTCAAGCCTCAAGTGGGTTACCTTCTTCCTGGACTCACTAGCAAGCCAGTCAGTGTGGTTCTAGTTAGAATCTCATAAATCTGCAATATAATTAATTGCATATTCTTTCAAGCTAGCAGTGAAAGGAGTAACATTGGCCAGGATTTTGATGTGCTGCCATATTCTGAAACCAGCATGATGGTATACGACACTGCTGAAAACATTAATTTAGAGGGTGGCTGGAAATTGCTGAAAATACTGAGCTCGAGGTAGTGAACCCAAACATTCTCCTCTTTTTCTCCTCCTAGACCAGAGAAGTCTATGTAGTTAAAACTTCAGTCCTTATCTAATTCTCTATTTCAGGTATATATGCATTAAACCATATTTTTGTTTAGCAAGCTCAACACTGTTACTTATAAGTCTGTAAATCATAAGTGTGAGGAAGTTGGATCATTGTACTCTATAAGAAGAATATTCCTCAATAGTTGGTTTATTTTATTTGACTTTTATCTAGCCCTTGCTAGCAATATACTGAAATTTGTGTGATCTGTTTTGCATAAGGGTTCTATTTGGTGCATAATGGTTGGTGTAATGAACTATTTGTCCTCTTCTAGATGACATCCAGTTGCTTAAAACCTATAATGAGATGTCAGGTGAATTGCATTGATTGGCATTGATAGATGAGCTTGTTGAAATATTGCAGTTTCCTGTAAGGGCATAGAGGAAAATTGCTTCGAGTCTTCTAAGCATTGAAACTGTAATCACATAAGCAGAACTACTTCTGCAGGTCCAAGGTGTCATTGTGAATTTTCTGGTTAATCCATCCATTCATCTCGATGGTCCAGAACTTGTGCTTCATGTCACTCTTTGCCTTTGTTCTGCACTTTGATCTTTCAAAATGTCTGTCCAAAGAAAAGTGTTTATATTGAATTATGTGTGGAAAGGGGTAGGGTGCATACTTCAGAAGCTTGGCATGAAATTTGCTAAATAAACCTTGCCAGTTGCTCTGCAGCAATAATCGAGGCATGGATTTCAGTTTAACAATATTAAGGTATACGTTTCTAACCTTCAAACACAACTTTAATGTGGATGCTCAGGTGCAGGAGATTTTATTTTATTTATTTATTCTGTAGAACATATCTAACACCTTTATTAACTGGTAAAGTTAGTATTAAGAAGGAAGATTAATGAATTTTTAAAAATAAAATGTTTTTCCTAAAATTGTGATGAAAGGAGTTACCTTTTTGCATATATAGTTTATTTCATTGACTCTAGTTTTCTAGTATAAAATAGTAAGTATATTTTAGTATCTATTTATATCTATTATAATATATGTGTTAAAACACACTAGGAATTCTACAACAGAATCACAAACAAAATTAGGAACTAATTACATTGAATACACAAAAGCAGAATAAATGGGTGAATTATTATTTGCTATATACCTTCACAGTGATCCCTACTCTCTTCTCTCATAAATATTTAATAGTTATAGAATGAAAGGTGTTTTCCCCTCTTTATTGTGTATCATTGGTTTAAAGACTCTCAGTCAATTCCTACTGACATGATGCTAAGGTCAAGAAAATAAGTATTGGTTCCACTTCCCAGACTAACTTACCTTGTGATGAGCAAAACAATTCAGAGATCTTTTGACAGTGGTCATTTATCTTTGCTTAATTTGAACACTGAAGTATTGGTGCTATTGTTATGAGATTCTTGAAATAGGAGCAGAACTTATGTCAACTTTGGGAAACTTTTGAATTGAATCAGACCTTCCAGTGACACTATTCTCCTTGAATCTGTTTTCTCATGGCAGATAAGGCATTCTTAGAATCTGAATGGGCTCAGCCAGCCCAAATGAACACTCCTCTAACAAATTCAGTTTTGGTCTTTAGTGAGGCTCAAACAGTATTTCTGACAGCTCTCCCAGTGTGCCAATATTCAGAAAGATCTGAGGAACACTGGGCTAGGAAGATTCAACATAGTGGTACGGATGGTGGGAAATCTGACTGTCCAGGAAGAATGAATTACCAGTACAGCAGTGAGTTGCACAGAGCCCTAGCTTGCCTTGTTGATCTTAAAAGAGAGCTTTTCAATCCTGAGAACCAGGACAGGCATGACATAGCAGTGGCTGAACCTACAGCAGGTTAGTTTATGAGGCAAGAGTAATTTTTTACTTTTTGCCTTGTCTGGAATTTGATTTAGCTCAAAATCACTTCAGAGGTTAAATAACCATTGAGATCTGTTAAAGGTTTGATTAGTACAGGTACCCTTTTCCACTCTTAGCGTCATTCTTGGTTAAAAACATTTTTACAGAAGAGTAAAAGGGACAGAGCTATATTTATTTCCTGCAGAATTTTAAAGATGAGACCAACCTGGATTCAGACCACACCTAGTCTAACCCATGACTTACCAGCACTAGTGCAAAGTTTTTTCTGAAAGATTTTTCTTTCTTTTTTTCCTGAACAGCTTCTGCCAGACTTGGTTTTGTTGGATGATATTGGTAGTAATGTTGGAAATGCAATGATAGTGCCTAAATATTATGGATTATAAGACGGACAAGGCATTTTGTACAAGTAGCCATATAACTAATCCAAAGCAGTGGATTTGAACAAACTAGAAATTTTATGTCTAGATAGTCGTTTGTTTACTTTCATTCAAAACATAAATAAACTGGAGCCAAAAGACTTGCGTTTTTTTTTTTTTAGTCTGCAGTTATAGCTGAGCTCTATTGAGCATTTTATTTTTTTTATAGTGAGAAGAGGTGGGTATGTTTGTTTACTTATTTAAAGTTATCATTTATGCAAAGTGAATCTTATTTCAGAAAATTTTAATGAGGACCTATAGTGAATATTTTCTAACATGAGAAAGATAATAAAAGTACTTTGGAAAGTCATAATGTTGATATTGACAACTATTTGGTTGAGTTTTGAGTTCAAGTAATTCAGAAATTCTGATGCACTTTCCCTTTTTGAAGATATTTTTCTACTTTAATGGGGGATTCCATAGTTGGTTAGTGATTCCATGCAGGAAATGAGGTTAGTGCCACATTTGCAATGCTACTTCCCCTGAAATCCAGGTGAAACTGATGCAGCTTTGAAAGGAACACGCCAAAATCTGAACTCTTGAGGTAACCCTTCTTTAGTAATCCTTTACATGTTCAGCTCTGCCTTGAAATTTCATTTGTTTTGGAAAAAAATTTATAATGTATTTTTTCTGGCATTTAAGACATGCTAACTATTAAAGAGAATACAAGACTCATACTTGTGACCTTTTGAATTACTTTTTTGTGGCTGATACTTGATATTTTTAGAAATATGAAAAGCACTCTATAATTAGGTATTTAACCTGAGTACTTCTATAAATAATGGCAAGTACTAAATTATTGGTGCTGTAAAATTTTTTAGAAAATAAACATTATTGAAATCATAAAATAGAGTCAGATTGTGATGAATTCTGTTAGATCTGTTTCTTTTAGTTTGAATCAATGGCTATTCAATAATCTATATTCTGTCTATCTATCTCTACCCATCTATCTATATATTACAGGTTGCCATTTTCTTCTCCAGGGGAGCTTCCCAACCCAGGGATTGAACCCAGGTCTCCTGCACTGCAGGCAGACGTTTTACCCTCTGAACCACCAGGGAAGCCCTGCGAGCCACCAGGGAAGCCCATTACACACACACACACACACATATATATATGATATACTAAATCATGTGTGTGTGTGTGTTACTTGCCCCTTGGCATATGTAGTAGGAGGCAGCAGTGTTCCAAAGAAAGAGGATGAGCATCAAAGTTAAATGGTCTGATTTATCTGGTATTGAGTGTTACTTTTCCTTGATTTATGTGTTGCCTTGAACAGGATCACTTAACCTTATACAATTTATTTTCCTCTTCTGTAAAATGAGTATGATAATACCTACCATGTAAGGTTGTTTGTGAGAATAAAGTATACAGTTTATATAACACACTTGTTATACAGTAGTCTCTTTTCTCCCCTTATTACAGCCACCACACAGGTGGTACAGATGGGACCCTGCACCTTGGCACTTAAGGGGTGAGTGGATGCTAAAATCCAGCCTGTCCTCCTTTTAATGAGCCTCAAACCCTATGTGAAATTGTGATCACACTAGCATGGGCTGGTGGCCTGCCCCTTAGAGCCCTGAGATCAGATTCTGAAGTCCAGGTGTGAATCCTGCTTGGTTCTTACCAAACAGATGATCCTAGTCATGTCACTTCACAACTCTGTATTCATTTCTTCAATATACAGAGAAGGTGTTAGTATCTGTCCTCTAATGCTAATTCTGATGTCATGTTTTGAAGATGAAATAGCATAATGTCTATGAAGAAGTTACAAAAGCAATGTTTTATGTGAATTCCTGTGTAGCACAGATTATTTTGTGTTTATGGAGAATAGGCAAGATCATATAAATCTTTTGATTGTTGACATGGAGAATTATTCTTTAGTTAGGTGGGTAGATTTTAAAAAGACTCTTTTAGGCCAGAACTGCTGTCTGTGAAGATTAAGTCAAGATTGGGAACGAGCATAAGAAGGAGGTGTTCTGAGAGGTTAAGCCCTCGAGGGAGTGAGAAACATGAGAGGTCAATATGAGAGACAACGTTTAGAGCACATAACATGGATGTTGCTTGGGCCAAAAGCCACTGTGAAGGAAGAGGTCCTCTCCTCAATTACAAGTTTTATCAAAATATGACACATTTAGTCTATAAGTAGAATTAGTTTCTCTTCTAAATATGATGTGAAACATATCCATTTGTAATAATTCTGTATCTGAGACATAAATATAAAAAATAAGACTAAACTTTCTTTCATGCCATAATGTTGATTCACTGAGTAAATGCATATTTTCCCTCATGCTTCACATGCAGAGTGCTTTGCTTCATCATCTTTGCCATATTGCACACTCTGGCACCCTAAATTGACATATATTTCCATTTTTACCATTAATTATTGAACAAATTATTGTATGTTTCTATTGCATGGGATCCTGGAAATCATGAACTAACTCTGGCACCACTTT
Organism: Antilocapra americana; assembly: GCA_007570785.1. Taxonomy (NCBI): domain Eukaryota; kingdom Metazoa; phylum Chordata; class Mammalia; order Artiodactyla; family Antilocapridae; genus Antilocapra; species Antilocapra americana. Next base: position 20,052,180 of record ML661346.1, read on the forward strand.
GACAGTAGCTTCTGGTATTAACTGTAATGCTAATGTGACCGGTGATAGAAGCAAGGTCTGATACTGTAAAGAGCAATATTGCATAGGAACCTGGAATGTTAGGTCCATAAATCAAGACAAATTGGAAGTGGTCAAAGAGGAGATGGCAAGAGTGAACGTCGACATTCTAGGAATCAGTGAACTGAGATGGACTGGGATGGGTGAATTTAACTCAGGTGATCATTATATCTACTATTGTGGGCAGGAATCCCTTAGAAGAAATGGAGTAGCCATCATGGTCAACAAAAGAGTCCAAAATGCAGTACTTGGATGCAATCTCAAAAACGACAGAATGATCTCTGTTTGTTTCCAAGGCAAACCATTCAATATCATGGTAATCCAAGTCTATGTCTTGACCACTAATGCTGAAGAAGCTGAAGTTGAACGATTCTATGAAGACCTACAAAACCTTCTAGAACTAACACCCAAAAAAGATGTCCTTTTCATTATAGGGGACTGGAATGCAAAAGTAGGAACTCAAGAAACACCTGGAGTAACAGGCAAATTTGGCCTTGGAGTACAGAATGAAGCAGGGCAAAGGCTAATAGAGTTCTGCCAAGAGAATGCACTGGTCACAGCAAACACCCTCTTCCAACAACACAAGAGAAGACTCTATACATGGACATCACGAGATGGTTGACACCGAAATCAGATTGATTATGTTCTTTGCAGCCAAAGATGGAGAAGCTCTATACAGTCAGCAAAAACAAGACTGGGAGTTGACTGTGGCTCGGATCATGAACTCGTTATTGCCAAATTCAGACCTAAATTGAAGAAAGTAGGGAAAATCATTAGACCATTCAGATATGACCTAAATCAATTCCCTTATCATTATATAGTGGGAGTGAGAAATAGATTTAAGGGACTGGATCTGATAGACAGAGTGTCTGACGAGCTATGGACAGAGGTTCATGACATTGTATAGGAGACAAGGATCAAGACCATTCCCAAGAATAAGAAATGAAAAATTGTGTCTGAGGAGGCCTTACAAATAGCTGTGAATAGAAGAGAAGTGAGAAAAACAAAGGAGAAAAGAAAAGATTATGAGTTCCAAAGAATAGCAAGGAGAGATAAGAAAGCCTTCCTTAGTGATCAGTGCAAAGAAATAGAGGAAAAGAATACAATGGGAAAGACTAGAGATCTCCTCCAGAAAATTAGAGATACCAAAGAAACATTTCATGCAAAGATGGGCTCAATAACAGACAGAAATGGTATGGACCTAACAGAAGCAGAAGATATTAAGAAGAGGTGGCAAGAATACACAGAAGAACTGGACAAAATAGATCTTAATGACCCAGATAATCATGATAGTGTGATCACTCACCTAGAGCCAGACATCCTGGAATGTGAAGTCAAGTGGGCCTTAGGAAGCATCACTACAAAGCTGACAGAGGTGATGGAATTCCAGTTGAGCTATTTAAAATCCTAAAAGGTGATGCTGTGAAAGTGCTGCACTCAATATGCCAGCAAATTTGGAAAACTCAGCAGTGGTCACAGGACTGGAAAAGGTCAGGTTTCATTCCAATCCCTAAGAAAGGCAATGCCAAAGAATGCTCAAAGTACTGCACAATTGCACTCATCTCACACACTAGTGAAGTAATGCTCAAAATTCTCTAAGCCAGGCTTCAGCAATACGTGAACTGTGAACTTCCAGATGTTCAAGCTAGTTTTAGAAAAGGCAGAGGAACCAGAGATCAAATTGCCAACATCTGCTGGATCATCGAAAAAGAAAGAGAGTTCCAGAAAAACATGTATTTCTTCTTTACTGACTATTCCAAACCCTTTGACTGTGTGGATCACAATAAACTGTGGAAAATTCTTAAAGAGATGGGAATACCAGACCACCTGACCTGTCTCTTGTGTAATCTGTATGCAGGTCAGGAAGCAACAGTTAGAACTGGACATGGACCAACAGACCGTTTCCAAATAGGAAAAGGAGTGCATCAAGGCTGTATATTGTCACCGTGCAGAGTACATCGTGAGAAACACTGGGCTGGATGAAGCACTCGCTGGAATCAATATTGCTATGAGAAATATCACTAATCTCAGATATGTAGATGACACCATCCTTATGGCAGAAAGTGAAGAAGAACTAAAGAGCCTCTTGATGAAACTGAAAGAGGAGAGTGAAAAAGTTGGCTTAAAGCTCAACATTCAGACAACTAAGATCATGGCATCTTGTCCCATCACTTCATGGCAAATAGATGAGAAACAGTGGAAACAGAGACTGACTTTATTTTGGGGGGCTCCAATATCACTGCAGATAGTGATTGCAGCCATGAAATTAAAAGACGTTTGCTCCTTGGAAGGAAAGTTATGACCAACCTGGGCAGCATATTAAAAAGCAGAGATATTACTTTGCCAACAAAGGTCCGTCTAGTCAAGGCTCTGGTTTTTCCAGTAGTCATGCATGGATGTGAGACCATAAAGGAAGCTGAGCCCCGAAAAATTGATGCTTTTGAACTGTGGTTTTGGAGAAGACTCTTGAGAGTCCCTTGGACTGCAAGAAGATCCAACCAGTCCATCCTAAAGGATATCCATCCTGAATGTTTATTGGAAGGACTGATGTTGAAGGTGAAACTCCAGTACTTTGGCCACCTGATGTGAAGAGCTGACTCATTTGAAAAGACCCTGATGCTGGGAAAGATTGAGGGCAGGCAGAGAAGGGGATGACAGAGGATGAGATGGCTGGATGGCATCTCTGGCTTAATGGATGTGAGTTTGAGTAAACCCTGGGAATTGGTAATGGACAGGGAGGCCTGGTGGGCTGCAATCCAAGGGGTTGCAAACAGTTGGACACGACTGAGCGTCTAAACTGAATTGAATGTAACGTTCCCTTTCCTTTGCTTGAATTAAGGGCTATCAGAGATGCAGAGGCTAAGATCCAATCAATAGCCTGAAAACTTATTATGGGCCAAGACTTTGTTAACTCTAGCCTAAAATGCCTACTTTATAGGCAGTCTAATTAATCAGTAATGCTTTGCCTTTTTTAAAAAAATTGGTATCTTGGTTTGCTGGAGGTTTTCTTTACAATGAAAAATAGTTTTTACTTACAAAATGCTGCAGTTGTTTTACTTGTCAGTAATATTTATTAATTATATTAAATATTTGTTTACTTAGGAAATTTTCTTCTTTTTTTCTTCTTTAAGAATGGAATATATACTCAGTGTCCAGTCCAAAAATACACATGATAATTGTTGAAGCTTAAGTATAGTAAAGATAATTTTGAATTTAAATCAGAGTGAATGTGGTTAAGGTGTTTGATTTGGAATTTAAATATTATTCTCCAGATTTCAAGCATATTATTTTCTTTCAGTAAATCAGACAGGCTGTGTTTATATATTTGAACAGCTATTCTGATCAGTCTTTTATGCTTCATCCTCCAGGGATAATAATAATGTAATAATGGTTCATTGTTAAAGATGTCATTACATTTAAGCATTTTAAAATCCACAGTTATTCACATAAAGAAAAGGATTTTGTTTTCTATCATTTCTCCTCTTGTTCTTCAGATTTAAAGTAGAAACTTCATACTTTAAATAGACATGGAAGTCGCTTAATTTTACGCATTGAAAAATAATCAGCTTTCATTCCAAAGAAGTTAAAGGAGATCTCAGATTCCTCAGGAGGTGGAACAAACTCGTAAGTCTAGAGACTTGAAAAAACAGAGGGACATAGTAGTAAATTAGGTGCCACTTTTTGTCTACTGAGCTCATTCTGATAGTTCCTTGGGACTGGCAAATATGACTGGATGAATTAATGTAGGTTTAGGAAAATATAAAAGGGATTATTAAGGTAGCTAGCAGGTGACAAGTCAAAGGAGTTTCAACTGTATAAATGTCAAACTAGATATAAATACTCTTTTTAGTTTAAACAAATGCCAGAGCTAAATTTCTGAGAGTAAATTATTTAGTCCTTAAATAGATATATATTTATACATTTGTATATACATATTCTGTATTTACATTATATAATCATTTTACATGTGTTTAGAAAATTTATTTACTTTATTTCATTGTTCCTCATATTACAGTATTTTTATAATAATGCTTTCATAATAATGCCAGATAAAATATATAGGAATGGATTATATTCATAATAATAATAATTAGGTAGGAATGGAGACAAACCATAAATAGTCAAATTTTAGTTTTTTCCCTGTGGATGTTTACCAGGATAAAATGAATTATATATAAATATATAGATATATCTATCTCCATATGTAATGTAGATATATATGTATTTATGCACATGTGTTTAGATACATATAAATATGTTTATGTCAATGTATAGTCTGTTGTGAGTAAGCATAAATTTTATAAAAGCAGAACTCATATGAAAACAAAACAAAATGCTTTCACTTCAATATGTTTGAGCAATTGAGGCAATAAAGCAGATAGCAAAGAGGGCTTGTTTTTATTAAAGAAAATCTGTATTGTTTTTAGTAGAACTAAATATGAATAGCCTTCCCTTAATTCAGTTTTATCTAAAGCTGTAATTGGTTATTTGAACTTTGGGCACATTAGTTTTATTCAAATACCAAAGTAAAACCAAAGATTGTTTTTGAAAAATTTATATCTAAAAATCATTATTCTTACCACACTTAAGGATCTATGTTTTTATTTGAGGTACAGTTATTGAAATTTGTAACTTCATAACTCATAAATGACTTCTCTTTTTCATAATATTTTTGAAAATCACCACTCAGAAATTTGATTCTCTTAATAATAGAAGATACACTTAAGGGAAAGAATATAAGAGCGATGTTGTTTTTAGCATGTCATCGATCAGTTTATATTGATTCTTAGATAAGTATAGATCGAAATTGTTACTATATTATCTTCTGCTAGTAGCTGCTGTTTACTTCATAATATTTCTTTCACTTAAGGAAACATTTACATTTGCCAATGTAACTAGAAGGTCCCAAAGTCATATATACTAGAAAAATAACTGTTCTGTCTTGCAACAAGAAACCTGTTTATTTTGTAAACATCTTCTATGGGAAATCAATACTAGCTTTTCATGGATCCTTGAACAAATGGCACTCTCCTAGCTCTAAATGGCCTTTTGTTCTGTATCAAAAATTGAACTGAATTAGGTAAGGAATTGAATACCCCACCAGTTAACTCTCTCAGATTCTTTCTCTCTCTCTCTCTCTCTCTCTCTCTCTCTCTCTTTCTCACACACACAAGCATACACATACATACACACACATCTAACTTCACAATCAATTTAAAAATTTTAAGATTAACCTGAAGTTTGCATCCCTTTTCTGTCTTTAGTTTCAGGAGTCTGTCACAAGGTTGCTGATTCTTTTTCAATAATTATTCTCTTACTTTGCTAGGAAGATTTTTGCGTTTTCTGCTTTGTGTTAGTAGTTGTGACTTTGAGGCTCATAGTGCATTATTGATAAATAATTAGAGTGTCTCTGTTTCGTAACTCTCAGCTGTGGTTTTTTGAACAGATCTAAGGGATCTATCTCTATTCCATATAAACTCTGGATAATGGAAAGGACTGGTTTGAACTACCTGGACACCCTTGGATTTGTATCTTATGACTAACTCTTGTGCTGTGCTGTGCTTGGTTGCTTAGTCATATCTGATTCTTTGCAACCCATTGAACTGTAGCCAACCAGACTCCATTGTCCATGTTATTCTCCAGGCAAGAATACTGGAGAATTCTTCTCCAGAACTCCTCTCCAAGAAAGTCACCAAAAAGTAGGAGTGATATCTTTCATGCTTTTCACTATCTGGAGTGAAACGAGTGAAGTAACTCATTTTTATTGCCCTCAAACCAGTTGAGTTGCTAAAATAAAATATTTGATCCCTAGGGAAAATGAGACACATAATTACACCAATAAATATAAATGCATCAAATTTCCACTTAAAAAGACAAAGAGGCTCTCTCACATTAGGTTTAAAAATAGCCTGTTTCCTAAAGGCCTATACAAAATGACACAGTAAGTTTAAAATCAAATAAGAGGTTAAAATATGTAAGCTAAGCATAAATTGGGAAAATGATATAATAACTCATAGAATATAACCCAAAAGCATTAAATAAGAAAAAAAATGGACTTGTTTTACATAATTTAAAGAAATATCCACAGTGAAAACATAATTGTGACACTTTATAAACTAAAAATACAAAGAGCAACAAATTGAATTGCACTGATTAAGTTGCAGTGTTTCAGTTTGATGACCCAGAAAGGCTAGGAAGAGACCAAAATGCTGGTTATTCTAAGTTTGCTAAGGGTTCCTGATTAAACAGAAGAGAGTTGGCTGAACAGAGAGGAGGGATGCAGCAAATTACTCCCTGGTTTTTCCTTTGCTCCGGATGCTGTCGTCCTTTCCTCTCCTGGCATAGATACAGTTCTCCCAGAGACCATGGAGAGGCTGAATTCTTCCTATGCTGGACTCTGTTTAGGGCTTCCCTGATATCTCAGATGGTAAAGAATCTGCCTGCAATGCAGGAGATACCGGTTCAAGTCTTAGGTCGGGAAAATCTGCTGGAGAAGGGATAGGCTACCCACTCTAGTATTCTGACCTGGAGAATTCCATGGATTGTATATATAGTCCGTGGGGTTGCAAAGGGTCGGACATGACTGAGTGACTTTCACTTTCACTTCGGACTCTGTTTGCATATGGGCTTATATCAACGTTCCAGAAGAACACACACTAACACTATAAGTGTCCCTCATAAGGACTTTTGGTTCTTTAAAAAGGGCATTGTTTGCAAAGCTGCATCCTCATCTGAGGAGGGGGGAAGAACACTTAGTGTCCTGGGGTCCCCCTAAATATCTTTAATTCCAGCTCTCTGGAGTTCTAAAAAACTCTCTCTTCATATTTGTAAAGTTAAAACTTTTGAAAAACATATCAATTGTGTTGGAAACACAATGACTCTGGGTTTCTGACAAATGGTTTGGGGAAAAGCTTCAAGGAGGAAATTAATGTGGTTGAATAGATATTTCAAGCAAGAAAGAGCACAGTTTACATTCTCTTAACACAAAGCAATAAAGTAGCAATTAAAATGAAGGTTTAAATAAAAATACTGGACACATAAAAATAAAACTTAGATTTGATCCATTTTTGGATCAAAAGGGAAATCAAAAGTGTAATTACTGGCAATGAAGAAAATAGTGGCAATGATGAGGTCATGTGTTAAAATATAGGGATGGGATAAAATTACAATTAATAGGCACATTTCAGACCTGTGCTTAAAGTAAGAAAGACTTAAACTACACACTAAGTACTAAAATTTAGATAAATAATGCTATGAGAAGAATGTGAAGGAAATTATTTTCAAAATAAAATGTTGATTAGAAACAAATATGATAGACAAGTTGGAGAGTGCATTTTAGGAAAAATTCATCCTAATACTATGTATCTTATTTCGGGATTTGGGTATATTTAATACTAGAAAATATTTTCATGTTTTATGTGATTTTAGGTTGTTTGTTTCATTGTATTTTGACTCTGGTATATGGACTCTAGTATAGTTTGTGAAAATATTTAATGCTTTTTTGTTAAAAGACATTAAACTTATTTTTATACAAATTTTATACAGACTTGTGGATCATTGAGGTTAAATACAAATTTGTGTGTGAGTGATGTTTTTCTGGGTAGAATCAATATTAACATCTCAAGGTGGTCTGAAAATCCCTTCTCCCCCCAGATTGTTTTCACTGAAGCAGTAAATCATCTTAGTAGTCCAAAGGGGAAAACTTACATGGTAATCTTTCAGGAAATCTCTGAAATGGAGTTCATGTTAATCCTCTATTAAAACAAACAAACTAGAAACAATTTAGTTAGTTATGGAAAGATGCTTTCTTAATAGTAAATTATTACCAAGCCAATATTTAAGCATCAGTCCTTCGTAATAGAGAACTACTACTGAAATTCTTGGTAAAGAAGAATAAAGTATCTTCCTCCATCATGATATTCATAAGGTTCTAGTCTCTGTACTAAATCAGGAATCAAAATTTTGAGATATAACTCTTAGAAATATGAAGGATACATTGCAGTTATTTTTGGAAGGTTATTTTATTTCAAGCAACAGAGTCACTCACCAAATATTTATTGAACCTTTACTCTGTGGCAAGCACTGTTCTAGGCACTGAAGAGCAAGCTGTGCCCAGAACATGCAGGGTCCCCTCCAATGGAGAGTATAGTTTAGAGTCGGTGAGTGGAGGATGGTCGTAACGAAGGAAACAAGTAAAGATGACATTCATCTGTAATAATAAATCTTAAAGACCAGCCATAAATAATTTGATTAAGAAGGAGCATAAAAGGGCACCTGGGCTACAAGATGTTAAAGTATATCATAAAACCACAGGGGAATTGAGCTGGAAAATGCAGAAACCAATTAACTAGTGCAAGGATGGCACATTTGTGACACTGTTACCATCTCCTCCCATCTGCCTCACCATGGTAATCATTCATGTGAGTTACCTGGGCACCCTCCCTGCTGGGTTGTAGCCTTTGTCTCAGAATACTCCAGGCAGGCACTGTTAGGTTATCAAAGTTGGTACATAGGTTAAAACATATCTGCACCTTGTATAGGTATGTGACAAAAGTGGCATTTAAATTACTAAACAAGGGAAGGATTATTTCGGAAATAATCCTAGAAAAACTGGCTATGTCTTTGGAAAGAATATTTAGGACTTTACTTCATATTATAAAAATAAACTAAAGATGGATCAAAGGATTGGATGTTAAAAAGGAAAGCAGGAAAGAGTTTGATGATATTTGTCTAACATCAAAGTAATGTAGATCTTAGCATGAAAGCGAAGAAATCAATAAAATAAAGGCTAGATAGATGAAAGTAATCCAAAAGTTTCATATCTGTAAGTCTGAAAAGTACTGTTTACAAAACATACTTGGAATGTTTTACCATATTTTGTAAAATGCATTGAAAGTCAGTATACATACTAAAACCACATACATGCTAGAGATTAGATTGAAACATGCCAAAATATTTTCAGCCATTCATTTAAGGTAACAAAATTATGGATAGTTTTATTTTTAAAAATTTCTACAGAAAGTATGTTATCCTAGAAAAAAAGTATCAAATTTGTGAAGGGAAATGTAGGAAATTATTATTTTTAAGATATCTAATATTCAAAAATTTTTACATACATCATTTCTGAATTCCCTTAACAATCTCTGTAAGTATGTAATAACATTCCGATTTTAAGCCTCAGGGACTTGAGGTTCAGTGAGATTAAATGCCCCAAGGTAACTTAGGTAGAAAGAGACATAGTTACAATCTGAAGCAGGTTTGTATCTGATCCCATAAGCCATTACCCAGCCTCAGTTATGGATCTTTGTTCTGCTTGGTGTCAAAATTAGATAGAAGGAAAAAAAGATTAAATTGAAATTCAGATGTCATCTTTTTCAACAGCAGAAAGGTGATTATCTTATCCTACTTTCAGTGCCTCTTCCTGATTCCTTATGCATACCTCCATTTAGTCCTGCAAGGGGATGTAAAGTAGATGCTTGTCTCTTACAGATTATGTTAGGCTTTTGGAAATGAAATATCACAGTTGGGTAAAATGTGAGCTCTTTCTGTTCTTGCCTACTATTTACAGATAAAACTCTATGCTTAAAGATGGGGCTTCTCTGGTAGCTCAGATGGTGAAGAATCCACCTGCAATGCCAGTGACCTGGGTTTGATCCCTGGGTTGGAAGATCCCCTCGGAGAAGGGCATTGCAACCCACTCCAGTATTCTTGCCTGGAGAATTCCATGGACAGAGGAGCCTGGTGGGCTACAGTCCATGGGATCGCAAAGAACCGGACATGACTGAGCGACTTCCACTTTCATGCTTGAAGATGATCCTTCAGTTCTTTTTCTGGCTCATGATCTTGTATTTGAGTGCTTGTGGTTGCAAGAGTGGTAATACTGAAAAAGAAAAAGTTTACTTCCTTATTACAGAACTCCTGGAGTCTAATTCTTTGTCATGGGCACCTTGCTGTGAAAAGCAGCAAAGGGATGGAATCAAATGTATGCATTACAGCTCCAAGAGAGAAATAAGGACTCTCAAATGCAGAAGTATTATATATAGTTAATTTTATTAGACAGGTGTATCTTCAGTAAACCTTTCTTCTCTCAGCATTCATACTTCTCAAAACCCATCATTTTCTTTTTGGAAAATAAATAAGTGAACATGTTTGTCTCATGCTCATGAGTGTAGTCAGTTTACAACTTGAGTCAAGGATATGTGTTAGTCCAGTAATATAATTTTGCATATATTTTGGAATATATGCAAAAGAATTTTGTGTATGTCGTGATTGATATGTTTTATTTTTCTCTAGCCTGAGTTTGGGGCCTTTTCTCTGCTTCTTCTGTTGATGGGAACATTATTTGAAAAACATCTAACTAGATATTATAAATTTCAAATTAATTTAAAAAACCATCATGGTTATGTTTAAGATACTGTTTTTCCAGAACTATTGCTGATGGTAGTTTTCTTCTAAACTGGCTTTAAAAAACATTTCTAAACAACATGATTGTGACCACTGTGTTTTTCAGCCTCTCCAACCTTTACAAACAAGCTGAATGCACTGAAGCTTCTGATCCTTTTATTTTTCATTCCAGTTTATAACATTGCAGCCATTATTGACATTCTTGAAGAGCTACAGAAAAGAATTTCCCAGCACAGAGCCTTTTGCTAAGCTCTTTCATCCTTCCAAATTTTTAGTAGCTTCTCCACTGCTTGTCAAGAAAGGTCGCAGTCCTTGTAGCCTAAGGCTAGATTTCAAGCCATTTTTATTATTTAATGTGCCCTTTGTTGCAGCAAAATTGTACTGTTCAACATTCAGCTGATAAGATATACTCATTTTCTAGTGTCTTTGGTCGTCATGATTTTGACTTGCTGGTGTATTTTCTTTCTCCATTTCTCTTTGGTGAAATCCTACCTGCCTTTGTGGTCCAGCTTAAGCTCATTACAAATCCTCCTCTCATCCCTAGTTCTCAGTTCCCATTTGTGGCTTATTTGTACCTTTGATACTATATGCCATGTACACACTCTTTGTAAAGTTCTCTTTCTGGCCCAGGTAAGCTGGTGACAGCCTAATGCGCTGCACCCTGGGCACCTGCATCGAATATCTGCAGTTCTCCTACTTCTTTCTCTTTTTCATTTCATGAGATAATTCCTCCTTCCTTCCTTATTGTGTTTCTTATTTTCCATTCGCACTGTTCTTACATCTTTAAGTGGGGTCTTATGTTCATTGGAAATATTATTTTGTAAATTTTTATTTTGAAATATCCTCTCCCGGACAAGTTGTGGCCTTGTGCATGTCACTTATCCCTTTTGAGCCCAGAAGGACCTTGAGACCAAACCATAACTTGAGACCCAGGTAGAGAAGGGAAATTAAAACACCTGCAAGAATATCCCACGTAGCACTGCAGTGTTTGAGGCCATTACCCAGTCCCTTTTGTGGAGCTTGAGGACAAATGGAAAGTGCCCCATCCTAATGAAGTCCTAGATGAAAGGGAGAGTGTTCAGTCTCTTTAGTGTCAAGCAATCTGTTCCCAGTCCTGCTTAGTCCCTAGGGTGAATAATCTCTAGACTTCCTTCTTTAGCCTTTTAGCTCCTTTACTGAGTTCTACTCCTGGAATTTAGTTCTAGTCTCTCGAGACACACCACGTGGTCAGACCCATTCTCTACTTTTGGCAGAGATATCCCTCTTGGGTCCTCTTCATTTAGGTCTCTCTCTCTCTCCATTGTCCTCCCTTCCCCCAACCCAGCAGCCTTCAATCTTTTTATGTCTCTGTACCCCTCTTGTGTCTGGTCTTTTATGGAGATTGCTAGTCTTAGATCTGTCTCTGCAGAGACATAAGGAGTGATGATCTTCAGCTTCTGAGGATAGAAAGAGACCTTAAAAGGAAGAGTATCTCCTGTTTAAGAGTGCTGGTCTCTACCTCTTTTTTTTTTTTTAAAAGCTCCATTTTTGTAACCTTAACCTTTTCTATGTTTCAGCATGGATGAGGCGTTCAAGGGGAAACCTGCCCTGTCGCATTGTTTCTGTTCATACCTGGTCTTGCTATATTCATGTTTATATTGCCAGCTGGTACCCAGTGAAAAGTCTTGTACATAGAAGGTGCTCAATTAAATGCTGGATTCATAATATTGTCCATTTTTTTTAATTCCCACATCTTATTCTCTCCTTCTATTATAGAACCTGACTATAATTAAACTCCTCACAAAAGTGTCTGTGTTGTATTTCTCAGTCAAAAGCTTGCAGAGAATATTTTAAACAGTTGTCGTGTGGGCTTTTCCTGAAATGCCATGTCACTCCAAAAGTGATACTCTGCTATTTTGACTAATCATAGAAAATGAGGAAGGAGGTAGGCTGAACAGAGAGAAATTCCAACTGAGATTAGTACTTCTAGCCAAATCAGTGGTATACGATCATTGCTTCTCTTCAGAATTTTAGAAATAACTAAGGCAGTATGAATTTTTAAAAATCTTTTCTACCAGTGGCAGAAGTGATGAAATGATACTAATGGTAGTCAGTATAGTGACAAATTATTGAAAAAAAGCATCTCTTGGCTTGGCATTTTTGATACTAATTCCAATAATGTGATGTAGTTATATGCTTTGTTAGGGATTTTGTATATATGAGTAAATTACATCAACTCATTATTTGAAAAAATAGTTGGTGTGTTTGAAATTAGGTTACAGTGGAAAAAGAAAAAAGAAAGCTTTCCATTCACATTGGATTGCAGTAACTCAGTGATTTCCTGTACTTTAAAATGTTACTGAAATTTTAGTTAAATTCTGGTAATGATATTATAAATTATACCTAGGATGTCTGGGAGTTCATCTTGTCCGAAAGAGAAGAGTCTATTTCTCTTAACCAACTTAACCATGTGGGATTGTTTTATGAAAACAGTATAAATGTGACGAAAAACACCCTGGTATGTTTGGTCTATGTGGCTAAGATATTCAAATGATATAACACCCCAAATTGTCCCCAGCACATTTTATTTATGTTCTTGGAAGCCCCTGCCACAATCATCTGGAAAGTTCTCCCTTTCATGAGCCTCCATGAACACCTCGAAAATCGGTAATGCAACACCCCTTCAGTGTCAGAGCTGCTTAACTTTACCAGCCCACTTCCCATTATTTTAAGGTCAGAGTTCCAGCATTGTTTGTTTCATACAGCTTCTGAGGATAGAAGAGAAATGAAGGAAGAAAAGTAGTTGTTGAGTAGTTTCAGAATGCCTTGTAGAAATTCAGATAGCTGCTTCCTTTTAGAGGCTCCTAGTTTTATTTAGCAGTTATCTCAGAAATGCAATCAACTTCTGATATATTGCTTCCAGTCAGTTTCATGGCCACTCTCAACATGTTTCTAAACATAGTTCTTAGCTCTGCTTTTTTTCTTTCCTTCCATCTTCAATGCTTGCTTCTCGATTCGATAGTGGCCATCCTGAATCTACCTGAAACACAGGCTGGGGGAAGTAGCAGGGGTGACACTCAGTTCAGTCCAGTTCAGTTCAGTAGACAGTCGTGTCCAACACTTTGCGACCCCATGGACTGCAGCAAGCCAGGCCTCCCTGTCCATCACCAACTCCCAGAGTTTACTCAAGCTCATGTCCATTGAGTTGCTGATACCATCCAACCATCTCATCCTCTGTCGTCCCCTTCTCCTCCTGCCTTCAATCTTTCCAAGCATCAGGGTCTTTTCAAATGAGTCAGTTCTTTGCATCACTAGCTACAGTCTTATTTTTGTCACAGAGTTAAGTATTTTTGTTTAATTGGAAATTTTTAATGATTTTTTTTTTTGTTTAAAGCCTTTGATAGTTATATTTATTTTTTGCTCTTTGGGGATGAGAAGCAGTCTTATTTTTCAATCCTATAAAGTCCTAAATTTCTGAACTCTTTACTTCCTTTCATTTCTATCTCCAGTCTTAAGTTTTGGCTATGCTTATCTCTTCCTTGTCATACCTTGCATTAAGCAACAGGGAGCAATAATACACACTGATGTCATGGCCTTTTGCAGCTTTTTCCCTTAGAGCTGCAAGTTCACTAGGCACTCAGATTGCCTTTTGAGAAAATTGTAGGCTTCAGTCTTACTAAATGTTTTTTGGGTGGCATGAATCACCAGTTCCCAGTTGTTATATCTGTTTTCTTGCTACTTGATTCTGACCACTAAGTCTATCTTAGATTTTGAGCCTCTATTATAGTTTCATTCCATTTCAAACAGTCAACTTCTCTCTCAAGCTAGGCTGAGACCCCGAAATGTCAGTGATTTTATGCAATTTGATTTTATTTCTCATTTATTACATCAGAGTCTTTGGGTTATAGTTTTAGGGTTATACATCAGTACATCTGTCCTCTCCTATGGACCCATAGAGATGGTAGTTTTGAAATCTTCCACCCCTAGCTTTCAGTGTTGCGCAGGCACTGGGAGAGAGACAGCATCTGCAGGACACCTCTGGGTCATTCTGTAGATGCTGGATTTGGAGTGCACAGGTCACTTCTGTTCACATTCCATTAGAGAACGTTGTTCATGTTCATGTAACTGCACAGGAGTCTAGGGATGTGTATCTTAGAGAGAGGCTTTGAGCAATTAGCTGGTAGTCTCAGCCACAAAATGGTGGGGAAATTTTTAAATGTGTCAAGAATATGTGTAAGAAAAAAGAATATGACTACCTGAACAGCAGTCTGACTTGTGACTAGATGATAAAGAACCAAATGGTGAAAAGCAATTGTGAACTAATGACTACTATCATGTGATATTCTGAAAGATATAAACATTCTGACTTTTTTAATCTAGCAAAGAAAAGTGTGGTTAATAAAAGTTAGTCTCTACAGCTGTATGTGTTAAAGAGTGTGTGACTTTCTGAGGATATAATATTTTATTTATTTTGGCATTTTGTCAATATGACCAATATGTTCTCTATACACATCAATTAGTGCACTTTTTTTGAAAAAATAAGATATTTTTAGATCTCAATTTAGCTTGCCCTGGAGAAAGAGACAGCACTACACACACACACACACACACACACATATGATTGAGAAGGGAGTTGGGGGGTAAGGCAAGCATGAGAACAAAAAAATTGTTCAGAGACTTAAGCGTGACTTTCTTGGCTTTTTGGGAGGAAAGAATATAGCTTTATTTAAAAGTAATTCTTAAATAATGATGAGATGATGTTCGTGCGGCTCTTGGCAGCTGACTACTCCCTGGAATAAGCTGATAGAACTGGAGGGGAATAGAAACTGGCTGTTTCGGTGCCAGCCCTTAGGTTTTTGTAGAATTTTATCTTCGATCCTAGTGGGCCAGCAAGTTCTGTTTCTCACAGGATCCACCAGTTCATAGAAACTCTGTAGGGTTACTTTGTTCTTGAATGTTTGATTTTATTCTTGCTTTCTGCTCTTTTTTTTTTTTTCTGTCACCTCCTAGAGTAGTCAATGGTATGTCATTTCTGAATTCCTGTAGTTTTATACTGGCAGTTAATGTGTCTCCACTTCAGTGTATTCTGTACCCTGTTTTTTCCCATTCATAAAAGCTGAAGTTACTGTACATTTTCCATAGGTTACATTTCAAGGTTTTTGATGTTTGTGCCTAAACAAGGCCTGGCCTGGCAACCAGAGCTCAGTTGTGGTTTCAAGTTCATGGCAATCAGCCTCATGACCATGGAGAAGTTACTTAGGAGACTCTAAATGTCACCAACTACTCTGTGGAGCAATGACTGTCTTTTAGTCAAAGAAGTTAGAAAAACATTGTGTACCATCTTTTTCTTAGCAATATGAGATTATATGATACTCTTTTTTTAAGGGTTCTAAGAAGTTCTGCCACCTGTTTATCTGGATTTAACCCTGCACACTCCTCACTGTTTGATCATCAGATGCTTTTTTTCACACATCACTTACTGGTAGGTACTTCAAGCAAATAGCATTCCCCAGCAGACATTGTAGTAAACTAGACTTGATGATGTTAAGGACTTTCCGAAAACTGCTCCACTTTGTAAAATGAGGGGACCAGTAGTTTTTACCTCATAGACTTGTTTTCAGATTTATGTGAGTTTATCCAAGTTAATTTTCAGAGCCAAGCCTGGAATGAAGTAAAACGTTTGTAAATGTTGTCTATTATTTATTATTGGTCACTGTCTTCTCCATGTAACCTCCTTTCCCATACTTTTAGTTTTACTTACATATTTTCCCTTACCTTAAATGATTTTCTCATAATACCTATCCTGGATGAGAGATAAAACGTAGAATTGGTAAATATTAGAATTAGGAGAAAAAAGAGTTTTGGAGAAGAGATCATTTTGATAGGAAATTTTGATTAGAGACATTTCCATAAGATGGATTAGATTTCCTGGATGGTAAAGAAGAAGGGAGGATAAAGAGACTTGCGTCAAATAGGGCAAGAATTAACCTATTTTTAAATCAGGAATGTTGCTTATATCATTTTTGTTACTTTTATGGGTATTTGAAATATTTCTAAGTTTAAAACTAAGCTTTTAAACAAATGGATGAACCGAGGTGAGAATAGGAAGCAGAACATTTCATCTAGAGTAAATTTTTTAGAGAGACAAGAGGAAAGTAAGCTAGAATTAAAGCCACCGACCGAATCTTTGAGTATTGTGTGAGCTTTCCATTTCCCATTCCTGCTACTCTGACAGAGCTGCTTTCAATACCCTAGATGCTGAAAGCTTGCAAAGCATTTTTTTTTTAAGTGAAATCATTTTGGCCTTCCTTTCCTTGGTTATGGGAAATTGTTTCAGTGAAAATTTTCTACAGGCTGCTTAAAAGCATTGCATGGAACAATGGGCCTTGTGGCAAGTGAAATGCGTGTGGGGAAGTACTTAGAATTTAATGTGAGTTATTTTTATTTCCATTCATAGACATGTCTCAGTGAAGTTCAAATTATCCCTTGGACAGTAGAAGGCAGTCTGTTAATTTAAAGCTAGACTTTTTTGGTTCCATAAAGCCAAATTTAGGATAGATTTCAAAAGCTAAATAAACAACAGTCTACCTCCCCATTAAAAATGAGTGTGTCAGGTTTCTGTGTACTTAAGTCTTTAAATAATCTCCACTTAGCTTGCAAGGGGCCTTAAATATTTAGGAAGAGGCTATCCTTTACAATCATACCTTGTTTGTGAAAGAGATGTCAAAAGGTGGGGGATGTCTTAATTTTATTACTAAAATTATGCAGGTGTCTTGTTGATTTGAACAAATTAAAAATGAAAGCTGTGTATATCGGATGTGGTGTGATTGTGAAATGCTGAGAAGTGGCAAAGGCTGAAACCCTTAAAGATACTGCAAGCATCAATTTTCTGTAACGCCATAAAATATTATTTTGATAAGTTGTCAGAGGAAATTATTGTCATACTTTAGACTAGTGGTTCTCATTCTGGATTCATAATCAGAATCCTTTGTGAGGTTCTTAAAAATAGGTATATTGGGGATGTGTTTTGGAAATTCCAATTTGCTAATTCAAGGGAATGGAGCCTGGGTGTGTGTGCATGTGTCCATGTGTGTGTGTCTATCTGTGTCTGAGTGTGGAAAGTTACACAACTTATTCTGAAATAAATCCAAGAATCAAAAGCTTGCCAATATACTAAATTCCTTCTCTGTGAATATTCATTGTTTCAGAGCTAAACTCTGTAGATTTCATTTCTGCCAAGTTGTAGTAGGACCACTATATATGAGATTGCAAAGCAGGGATTTAGCAGAGCTGTTGAATGTATAAATGTGTTGTTTCTTATATTAAAGGACACTTTACAAATCAATAAATGACATTTATTTATATATTTTTAAATACTTATATGTTTTAGTTTTTTAAATTTTATTTACCATAATTTAACAAAATTAAAAAAAATCTTTACTGAGTTAAATATACAAGTATCAGAACATTTAATAATATTTTTATTAACATGAAAAATTGACATGTAATTTACAAGACAAATTTCCATAAAAATGATATTAACATTACATGTCGATTTCAATGGATGATTGCACTATTCATGATGTCCTATCAAAAGAGGATTATTTTTGTTAAAATATTGTGGTGTATAGAGGTAGTTAAACTGGATAGATAAGATAGTTGAAGTAAGTTCAGGCTTTGAATCATGGCTCTACCACTAGCTCTTGTGAGCTTCAAGTGATTTAACCTTAAAATAGGGCTAATTTGATCAACTTTACAAAGTTATTTTAAAGATTAAATAAGATAATATATGAACTGCTAGATAAAAATAAAGCAACATTAATTATTTGTATTGACACTCGTGCATGTTTTCTGTATTTGAAAATGATGTACCTATGTAATGGATATATCATGTATGTTAAGTTCAGTTCAGTTACTCAGTCATGCCCAACTCTTTGCGACCCCATGAATCGCAGCACCCCAGGCCTCCCCTGTATGTAGATTGTGGAATTGCAAAAGAAATGAATTACATTAGACATTTTCACATTTACATTTTTAGCAACTTAAGCCTTCCAAAAGGGGATTGATGTAAATATCTCTGTACTCCTTTGGGAAGGAGAGCATTCTTTCTTAGAGTGTTCTCAGGAGTGGCTATTCTCTCAGAGATTGGGTTTATTTGATATTACTTATGATTACATAAGAGATATGTTTTGGGAAACTTGACATTATAAACACATATCAGACTTTTTAAACATGAAATTTTCAACCACTGCTCCCCCAAGGCTATTACAGTATTTCAGAAAATCCTGAACCATTCAATTTTGCTTCAGAATTCTAGAGTTGTAGAATTTTGTGTTGACAATAGTTAATTAAAAAAAATTTAGTGAGAAAAGTTCTTTTGAAAATTTGTATTTTGGTTTAGTAGTTGATTCTACCTTTAGATTATGTTTTCTCACATGATGAATTACAATGTTTGGAATTATGCCTTTTCCTAAAACAGTAAACAAAGTAAACAATCCACCTGCCAAAACTACACCTAGAGAATAATTTCTATTTAGAAAGGATGTAGGAAAAAGATAATCTTTTAATACTATTGCTAGTTACGTAGATTGTCCTGACAATGACTTTCAAATTGTTTGTCATTTCCCCCATACTCTGTCTCATTCTCATCCCTCCTTCCCTTCCACAAAGATTTTTTTAAGGTGCCTGTACTAAGAGTAGAACAAACAAAAACATAAAGTTCCTGCTCATATAGAACTTACATTCTCAGGAGGGAGAAAAATAATAAATAGTTAAAAAATATGTTTAAGATGATGACAGAAATGGAAAGGACTAGGCAGGAACTAACAGGTGCTGTTATAGAGGAAGCAGGAATATTGTAGGTGAACTCATGTCACTGCATGATTCACAGGATATGCACATATGTTATCAATAGCCCCAACAGCTTAGAAACAAAACGTATTCAATATTTCCCTGTCTCATACCCTCCTGCTACATTCTCCTCTGTATTTTTATTTACACATTTAGACTTTCCTTGCCTTTCATTTGAACTTGATTCTAAAAGTAGGAAGTCAAGGAACACCTGGAGTAATAGGCAGATTTGGCCCTGGAGTACAGAATGAAGCAGGGCAAAGCTCAACAGAGTTTGGCCAAGAGAATGCACTGGTCATAGCAAACACTCCCTTCCAACAACACAGGAGAAGACTGTACACATGAACATCACCAGATGGTCAACACAAAAATCAGATTGATTATATTCTTTGCAGCCAAGGGTGGAGAAGCTCTATACCGTCAGCAAAAATAAGACTAGGAGCTGACTGTGGCTCAGATCATGAACTGCTTATTGCCAAATTCAGACTGAAATTGAAGAAAGAGGGAAAAGCACTAGACCATTCAGGTATGACTTAAATCATATCCCTTATAATATACAGTAGAAGCAAGAAATAGATTTAAGGGACTAGATCTCATAGATAGAGTGCCTGATGAACTATGGATGGAGGTTCGTGACACTATACAGGAGACAGAAATCAAGACCATTCCCAAGAAAAAGAAATGCAAAAAAGCAAAATTGCTGTGTGAGGAGGCCTTACAAATAGCTGTGAATAGAAGAGAAGTGAAAAGCAAAGGAGAAAAAGAAAGATATACTCATTTGAATGCAGAGTTCCAAAAAATAGCAAGAAGAGATAAAGTCTTCCTCAGTGATCAGTGCAAAGAAATAGGAGTAAAGAATAGAATGGGAAAGACTAGAGATCTCTTCCCTTCTTCTTTCTCTTTCTCTTTAGAAACTTAGAGATACCAAGGAAACATTTCATGCAAAGATGGGCTCAATAAAGGACAGAAATATTAGGGACCTAACAGAAACAGAAGATATTAAGAAGAGGTGGAAAGAATACACAAAACAACTGGACAAAAAAGATCTTCACAACCCAGATATTCACGATGGTGTGCTCACTCACCTAGAGCCAGACATCCTGGAATGCGAAGTCAAGTGGGCCTTAGGAAGCATCACAATGAACAAAGCTAGTGTAGGTGATGGAATTCCAGTTAAGCTATTTCAAATCCTGAAAGGTGATGCTGTGTAAGTGCTGCCCTCAATAAGCCAGCAAATTTGTGCAACTCAGCAGTGGCCACAGAACTGGGAAAGGTCAGTTTTCATTCCAATCCCTAAGAAAGGCAATGCCAAAGAATGCTCAAACTACCACACAATTGCACTCATCTCACATGCTAGTAAAGTGATGCTCAAAATTCTCCAAGCCAGGCTTCAACAGTACGTGAACCATGAGCTTCCAGATGTTCAAGCTGGTTTTAGAAAAGGCAGAGGAACCAGAGATCAAATTGCCAACATCCACTGGATCATCGAAAAAACAAGAGAGTTCCAGCTAAAAATCTATTTCTATTTCAGTTTCTATTTCTACTTTTCCATGGGGTCACAAAGAGTCGGACACGACTGAGGGACTGAACTGAACTATCCCTGTAAGTTGTTTCAATGGATGGAGGTCAAAGTGTTAATATTTACCCCTAACTGACACTATTAAGAGATGATTCCCTTAACTTTCAAACTCCTTTTTGGAAATTAGGCTTAAAAATTTCAGATGTCTGATTAGTGGTTTTAATTGTGTTCAACTAATACAGGAAAGACAGCTAAATACTGGATTTTACTTGGGAAAAATTCTTCAGTTAGGATGTTCTCATTGGAAATACAAGCTCTCCTCATTTGTTTGCGCTTAACTTTGATGGTAGAATTAACGTAGGCTGATGGATTGTCATCTTGTCCTAAAACAAGTTCCTTTGGTTTAATTATTTATTTTTTTGACCTCTGATGTAATGCCTTCCTTCCCTCTTTGGCCTATTCCCTTTTTAAGGACAGCAGTCTATGTTTTGTTGGGAACGAAAGCATTTTTTGTTTCCTATCTTTGGGCAGAACCAAGAAGGGAACAGAGGGAATAGATTTGGAATGCAGGAAAGTAGGCAATTAAGGGAGATAATGGATAGGAATAGAAACAGAAGCATCCAGATATATATGGTTAAAGGTGTTTTCAAGCAAATAAGGATGGAAGGGTGGTCAGTTTATGTTAGTGTTCATATAGTTTTCATTTCTCAAGAAAGGAAAATGATATTGACAAATTAGCACTTAAGCTGATTTGAGAACTTTGGTGGTAAAAATACCAGTGCATTTTCAACTCAGTGCACTGAGAGGCAAGCAAATGCTTGTTTATTACAGACAGAAAAACATGTCACAGAATCTGGAAGTGGCAGTCTGAAATCAATGAAGCTCCTCACTAAGTATGATCAACATAGAGATTATTCCCTTAGTGGAGTTTGGGCCAGTGGATCATTCATTTTATTTACTGTTTTAGGATCCCCTCCTGAAAATGCATTCAGTTTCCCCTCTTCACTATGTTAATAGACACCTTTGAGAATGCAAGATTCTTTCAGTTTAACCTAATCCAGACCTCCTTAGTAAATGCAGTAGTCTTTAAAAAAATTCATGTAATACATGGAAAAATTAAAATAGAAATGATTTCAAACATTCTACTGTATAGACATGCCATTCTCTATGACATTCCCCCTTTATTGCTTGGTGACAAAACATTAGTTATTTTGAGGTTTACATAGGAAACAAAGAGACAAAAAAATTCCATGTGCCCAATTATTATTGACTCATTTTATAGTCCAAAATCAATCAGGAGGGCCAGAAAGGGAGCTTCTTGGGTTGTAATTTTAACAGAGTCATAATATAACAAGCCTCCAAACCAGGTATAGTGTAAAATGCTTCACTGGGGCTGAGGGAATTGGAAGGGATTCTGGTAATAATGAATCCAGCTCCATCATCTTATAGGTGAGGAATCTGAAACCTACTGAGGATTAAGTGATTGTCCAATACAAAATCTTATATCCCAAGTTTACTTCAAAGTGAATTTATGTTTCTAAACCCTAATCCTATAAGATATACTTTGTGACTTCAATTTATGGCTGTTTTCCACAACTGCTTCAAAGTACTACCCCTCTTCAACTAACAGTATTTTAAAATAAACAAAACTATTCATAACACCATTCAAAAAAGGCATATCACAGGTAGGCATTATTAACAAGGAACTCATCAGTTTTTTGATTGAGTCAGTATTTTCACATATTTTAATTAATGCCTTCTTATTTTCCCTGTATAAAAGAAGGTATTTTAAATTCGAAATTTGATGAAACAAAACAGGACTTTGTTCTTAGAAAACACCTACTTTCCACCTGAGAAAGTAAAACACTGCTTTAGAGATAAGTTTATTTTTCTTAATTTTTTCTTTTGTCTTTTGACAGCTTGAAATATTTTCCAGATTCCCTGCTTAGAAGCACTGTGGTGGACTTTATGTATCCTTAGATTTGACAAGTGGAAAGACATAAGATTGAGGCTGTGATCCTTTGCTCAACTTAAGGGTTGAGCCCACTGGATTCTTTGGGATATATTTCAGTCATAGTTTTATCATTTAAGTGTGACTACACTGAGTTTAGCCAATTCTGATACATTTTTAAAAATAATGTGCTGCTGAGTTAAGACTCTATATGCCATATTTCAGCCTCGAGCAGGTTTTTATGAAAAAGTAATGAACCCCTGGAAACAGGTTTATAATGGAAAATGCAACCTGACCTTAACTAGAGGAGCTCCAGTGCACCTTACAATAGCACATTTTTGAAACACACAAAATCCTTTTCTCCCAAGGGTGGTGTCACAGGAGGAAGGTGTATAATAATACTTGTATTTACCATAAATGCCTAACATATTTTATGATGATTTGATTCTATTAAAAAATTTCACCTTATAGATTTTAATAAAGCCACCTATAGACAAAGTTATTGCAGTTGGATTTCTTTTCCTTTGCCTACTGGTCTCAGTGGAAAGAAGCAAGAAACCCTTATAAAAGGCTTTAGTTTTTAGTACCTGGTTAATAAAAAATAATTTCCTCTCCTTTGGACTTGTTCATGAAGCTGAAAAATGACTCTGCAGGTCAGTGGTGTGTGGCAAAGCTAATTTCTATAAGCTTTTTATCAGGTGGTACTGAGTAAAACAATATGGGAAGACTGAAAAAACCCACCCTTCTGTACCAAATTTACAAGGGTGAGAGTTATTCCCAAGTGTCACAAAAAGGGGGAAAAAATGATACTCTCTTCTTCCAGATTTCTACTACAACAACAAAAATATAGATATAAAATCAAGTACAGAAGGTAAAACTAAAATGTATGGAAATTTTCAGCTAAACATAGATTTTTAAAATCTGACACATGGCATTCATTGTTTGAGACACAATAAAACTCAGTTTTCACTTATTTTGTTGACAAGGGAACGTCATAGTAGTAAATGTGAGTGAGTAATCCAGAAAGGGATTGTCATTCAAGTCACACCTCTGCAAGGCTCCTTCTCCCCAAGCATCACATTTTCTGGGAGGAACATCAGGAGAAGCTTCTAATCAACAAAAGTCGGGCTTCTTGCCTTGAGATTCAGCAGGGTGTTTGCTGTGTGTCTTGCAGAGTATGACAGCGAGGTACTTCACACCCCTTCTGTCTCTCCAGAATATTCACAGGCCACTTTTCAGGAAAGAACCTCAGAACAGGGCTGTGTAACACACCCAGGGGGCTGTGTAGCAGGCAGCTCTGATCCCAGTAAGTTTGAAGTCACATCTCTTTCTCTGCTTCTTCAGGCTGGAGACTCATAAAAATGTGCAGCAGCAGTGTAGCTTAGAGGGTCATGGATCCCCTTTTTCCATCCTCGTGTAAAAGCACCTAGGGCATCCTTGCACTGGCTTGTTCCCCTCAGAACCTAAAGGAAGACTCACAGACTGAAGAGATTTGGAGTGGTTGTGGGTGAGTCTGTCTTGGATTATTTTATTTCAGTGGCTACTGTGGATATTTGGAGGTTGACAGTATTAGACAGAAGTTGCATGCTACTTTGGAGCCACGTCTTGAGTGAAAGTGAAAAAACAAAAACCAGTTATAAGGCCTTTGGTGGAATGTGACCAAAGAACTGATTTCCCCTTTTAAAATTCAATTTTACAACAAAAAAGGCATTTAGTGTGTAACTGTGAGAGAGACTTTTAGATCATCACATTAGAAATGTACATTTCTGATACACTGGTGTGTCACAGCTATAGAATTGATTGGGATAGTGATTGGCAGGGTGAAGGACATGTTCGCCTACCGGTATGGGAGATGAGCATAAAGAATGGGTGCGGAGTCAGACAAGCGTATTGTCGTGAGCGTCCAAGGCTGGTAGTGTTCCCTCCCATCAGATGACTTCTCAATTTCTCTGTGAAGTGGACATGTGTCCATTCAGTGAGAGGGTGTCCAAGAGGTATGAGTGAGAGCCTGAAGTGAGTGGATGAGTTTGGTGGACAGTATCTGCCATGAGGGAGCATGCTGACCAACGAGACATAGAAAAATTGGGAGCTGTGTGTCAGTGTATACATGGAACAGAGTGAGTCAGGCAGAAGAGGATGGAGATGAATTAGGGCTCTGCTGGATAGGAGAGGCAGGGGGAGGAGAACTTAGACATGTGAAGGCCTGAAAAAGGAAAATAATCATCAAAGATCATCTCTTCCAAAGACTAGAGATTGTGTCATGTAAATCAAGGCTGCATTTTGCAAAAATAACTTTCCCCTTATGTTTTCTTTCCCTAATGGAGTGGGGCATGAGTGTTTAGTTTAAACAATCAGTTGGTAAATAAACACAGCAGTCCAATTTGTGCAAGCTAGACTGAGAAACCTTAGTTGTGGTATGAAAATGATTGGAAATGCTTAAGTCTAACCTTCAGTTTTAGGTTATTTGTGTCTGTTCTGGAGGAAGTAAGTCTTCCTATATTCTGCACAACTTTTGTTACTTTTTATCCTTTCGGTCATGGCATGTTGAATATTTGCTGTTTGAAAACTACTTGGAGTTGGAATTTTTATGAAATACTGTCCACTTATTTAAAGTGTGACACAGTTCTGATTTCATGGGCTAACACAAAATGACCTGATGATGTCTTTAGGGATGAATCTCTGAAAGGGATTTGTACTCAAAAAAGGGCAGCTCCTCCCTGATCTGCTGGGCATGGCTTTCCACCTTTGCATAGTTGCTTTGCAGGATTCTATGGCTGTTTGGCTCAGATGGTAAAGAGTCTGCATGCAGTATGGGAGACCTGGGTTTGATCCCTGGTCAGGAAGTTACCCTGGAGAAGAAAATGCCATGGACAGAGGAGCCTGGTGGGCTGCAGCCATAGGGTTGCTAAGAGTAGGACACAACTGAGCAACTAACACACACACACACACACACACACACACACACACACACACACACACCTGTTTACCTCAACTGAAGATGTAGGTGGAAAGAAGAAGTGGGAGCAAATTGCTGGGGGTTTGGGTGGGCTTTTTCTCCTGTAAAAGACCCAGCTCTTCTGGACCTTCTCTAACCTGGAATCTTTGGTCTTTGCATAATAATACTTAATGACTCCCATTTGGGCTTCCCTGGTGGCTGAGTTGTAAAGAATCTGCCTGCAATGCAGGAGACCCTGGTTGGATCCCTCAGTCAGGAAAATCCCCTGGAAAAGGGAATGCTAACCCACTCCAGTAATCTTGCCTGGAGAATTCCATATTTAGAGTGACAGAGCTGAAGGGGTGGTGATGGTGACCGGA
This sequence comes from Antilocapra americana, assembly GCA_007570785.1. Lineage (NCBI taxonomy): Eukaryota > Metazoa > Chordata > Mammalia > Artiodactyla > Antilocapridae > Antilocapra > Antilocapra americana. Next base: position 20,078,255 of record ML661346.1, read on the forward strand.
AATAGCTCAAACGCCTCAGCAGCGTGACATAGGCATGAGCAACGCTCTGCCGTCTTGTCAAAACCTTGCTCAACAACCTGCAGTGGCTTTTGCCTTACTTGTGTCTAAGAAACGAAACTCATTAAACACATGAGTCTTCAAATAACCTGGTTTCTCTCACCTATCCTAGCCTCACGCTGTCCGGCTCCTGGTACTTCTCTTGGCCAGAGTTACTCCTCAGAGTTCACAGTCTGTCATTACCTGCTTCTGGGCCTTATTTATACAGGTGTTTCCTCTGACTCTTTCCATTTTTGCATCCTGTCAAGATTTTACCCAATTCAAATAGAACTTTTGTGTAGGAAGACTGCCTTGATGCTTGACTCAATCCGTTTCTTCTTTCAACTCTATAAGTCTTTACACATACACTCCTTTGTGGCACTTCTCATATTTATTTCCCCGTTCGTGAGCATTTATGTAGAATACTTGTTTGATTCCTCTCCTGCCAATTATTTTGTAAATTCTTAAGTATCTTTTTGAGAAAGGAAATGACTAATATTTATGAAACACCAATCTTGTGTTGAACACCATGGTTGCTGGAAAATAACTTGAGTTGGAAGATACAAAAAAAGGACATGTTTTCCCGTTCATGAGTTCTCAAGGATCTTGTAGGCTAGCCAGAAATATGATAAGTAAGCAGATCATATCAATATAATATAATAAGTATAACAACACAGATGTCTCAAATTGTCATGAGAAACTAATTCACCTAACCTGAGGTGGTAAACTCAGAAAAGGCCTCCTAGAGGGAGGCTAAGTAGCGATACCAGCCAGGACAGGAGCGAGCTCTGTGCTGAGGAAAGAGCATGAGCAGAGACACCTAGACGTGAGACATTAGAGTGTGTAAGAGCTAGCATGAACTTTTCAGGAACAGCAGAGTGTAAAATGCAAGATTGGGTGAGGTGCGGGGTAAACCTGAGTGGAAGACAGGGGCCAATTCCTGGAAGCTTTTGTTTGCTAAGCCTGGGAACTTGAGTTTTCTCCTGCATGTGTTGGAGGACCATCAGAAGGTTTAAGACACGTGAGAGGTATGTTAAGGGTGTTGGTTTAGAGAACTCACTCTTGCTGCAGTGTAGAAACGGATCTGCAGATTGAGAGACTGGTTAGTATTTGGGATTGTTGACGATCAGAATGCATTTTGTAGGGATAACAGCCTCTGGTAGAGTTGAATGGAAACTTGTTTTCCTCCCCTTCTGTTTTGGTTAGGCATCTCTTTCAAGAAAAATAAAAACTCAATAAAGCACCATATACATTATGTTAACCTTCAGAGAGAAAATTTAGGATGGCATAACAAGTCTAAAAATCCACAGGAAATTTGACGTTCTAAACAGAGTGATTATATAAAATGCTGGCTGTGGCTTAAGCAAACGCAATCATAGAATTGCACAGCTATGAGTCAGAGTCGGCTGGGTCCTTAAAGTCCTTGCTTGATAGCAAATTAGTGGCTTAGAGAAATATGTTTACATTGCATTTCTTATTGTACATATGATTGCATGTTTTGAGAGTTGGATACAAAATTTCTTTATTTACAGATTTGGAGTAGGGAATTATATTGGCTGTGTGTACATACAGACTTAAGTTTCCTGGTTAAGTATATAAATCCTGTGAGGTATATCCTTACATGGTAAGATATTGCTAATTTGCCATTTAATTTCAGTAGAAACACATACAAGATACAATAACAAAATTTGGTCACTCTTATTGTTTAATTATTATTACTGTAGAATGGCATATTAGGTCTTACGACTTGATCAGTAATCATTTATTGGTGGGAGGAATAGACAACTATTTTAACTACTTCTTTTCATATGTTCCCATGTGTTTTTTCTGCAAAAGCTTAAACACCTTATTGCATGTATTATTTTCCTGTATCTTTCATCTGGATTGTGTGTATTTGTGAAAGCAAGTTCTGCTGTGTATTTGCTTGTAACCCTAGAGTTTAGCACGGTGTCTTATCAAGTAATTTCTCTGTATATAGTTACTAGAATTGAATGGCAGAATGAATTGATTAAATGCATATAAATGAATGATTGAATTGAACAAATAAATTAACTGTTGATGAGCTGGCCACCCTCATAACCATTTTTTGAGTATCTACTATGTCCCAGTCTCTAAGCTGATATGCCAGTGGTTCTTACCTTTAGAGTTCTTGCTTTCACAGGCAAGACATGTGATAATCAAATAATTATAGAAAAAAATATGTAATTAAGGCATTCCATAAGTGTTGTGAAGGAAAAGAAGAACTTGTTATGAGGGTGCTCAGCAGAGATTTGACCCACCCTAAGGAGGTCAGGTAAGCTTCTGTTAAGAATAGCCTTCAAGCTAAAACCTGAAAAATGAGTCGGTGTTGGTTAATGAAGAAGGGAGAGACCTTGCAGGTGCAGGAAAACTTTCTTGAAGGTTGAGGATTGCAGGCAAGAAGCATATTAGGGGTAAGGAAAGGCAGATATAAAAACTGAAAGGGAATGTTGTTCGATCAGAAAATAAAAAATAACAAGAATGAGGCAAAATATGTAGTTAAACTTTTATTTCCCTCTCACTCATTCTATCTCAGTCTCTTTCTCTGGCTGTTAGAAATCATACAGCAAGAATGACTATCTTCATATATATAAGTATGAATTGTTTCAAATTATTCACCAGGATAAGCTCCCAGAAATAATACATAAATCTTCCTAGGTGAATCAAGATAAACAGCTTTATTACATGCCTTGAAAATAGTCATGCAACTATATAAGCTATATGTCTGTAACCAATTAAAGGTACATCAATAAGTATAGGACCTACCTTAGGTAATCTCCTATTGAAATCTCTGATCACTGAATATATTTCTGTTTAAATCTCCCAAATTCCAAGATCTGATTTTTTTAAATTTTATTATAGATCTCACTTGCATCTCAATCTGTTAGAGAAGACCCAACTTTCCTAATCTTCAGATTTGATTGACCTATATATTGAATTCTTTTCCTCTATGTCTAGAATAACCTCTGAGTTTCACTTGATCATCTCTTTTAAGTGACTGAAGAATTTCTTCTCTGCAGAAGGAAAGTGTGTTTTGTATATCCCCTGCAGAAGGTCTTCCTTGTTTACAGAGACAAATAAGGATGAATGTTAAAAATTTGTTTTTCTGTTGATTCCATTCTGAGGTATTACAGTACTATACCAAATCTCAAAGCGTGACATACACTGAGGCAAACAAAAAAATCCAAAAATATGTGAACAAGCAAACATGAACAGGAGATTCAAAGTCAGTGCCCAGTCTTCTGTAACTGGTCAGTTCAAGGAGTAAGATCCAAACTCCAGTCCCACTGCCCACACAGCACCTAGCACGGTGTGTCTAGGCAGTTACAGGGGGTTCAATTTCTTGAGACTCGATGAAGCATTTTTTGCTGCTGCTGCTGCTGTGACTTGGACACAGTCGTGTCCGAGTCTGTGCTACCCCATAGACTGCAGCCCACCAGGCTCCCTCATTCCTGGGATTCTCCAGGCAAGAACACTGGAGTGGGTTGCCATTTCCTTTTCCAATGCATGAAAGTGAAAAGTGAAGTTGGTTTGTCATGTCTGACTCTTCACAACCCCATGGACTGCACCCTGCCAGACTCCTCCGTCCATGGGATTTTCCAGGCAAGAGTACTGGCGTGGGTTGCCATTGCCTTCTCTGGAAGCATTTTTGAGTTAAATGTAAAAATGTCAGGATTGCATCAGTTCCATAGAACAATAATAAAACTGATGAAGTGTTCTTTTAGATTTCACTTGGGACTGTGCTCTGGAGATAGTTAAGATAAAGGATACTACCGTCCTCAGTCATTAAAGGAAATCTGATTGTGTTTCCTTTTGTCTACATATATAAATTCTGCAGAAGATTTCTGTATTTCATAGACTGAGATCCTCTGAGATTAGAGCCTAAAATATTTTTCAGACAGAGATAGTGAAGTAATAAGAACATATGCTCAGGAATCAGATGTAGGGTTGAATTCTGTCGTATTTAGTTTTATATCAATGGTCAAGTTACTTAACTTCATAATAACCTAGTATTTGCATTAAGAAATTAATGGGAGGATTAAATGAGTATATATATATATGTATATATATGTGTGTGTATATATATATATATATATATATATATATATATATATATATATATGTTTGTGTGTGTGCTGTGTTGTGCTTAGTCACTCAGTCATGTCTGACTCTTTGCAACCCCATGGACTGTAGCCCACCAGGCTCCTCTGTCCATGGAATTCTCCTGGCAAGAATACTAGAGTGGGTTGCCATGCCCTCCTCCAGGGGATCTTCCCAACCCAGGGATCAAACTCAGGGATCCATTGCAGGTGGATTCTTTATCATGTGAGCTACCAGGGAATATATTCACACACAGAATGCACTTGCCATTATACTGCCACAAAGTTGATACTCAGTAAATACTATTATTATTATTTCATATGTGTGTTTTTGAATTTGATGCTAGAAAGAAATTAATCCTGTTAAAAATAAGTAAATATTGAAGAACCAGCCTAATGGTTTGTCCTCACTAGACTATCAGTTATGTGAGGGCAGAGTCTTGTTGTCTTTTTTATTGCTGTACCTACAGTACCTAGCTCTTAAGTTACAGAAGGCGATCAAGAAAGTAAAAGTGAATGGATGAGCTACTACCTAATTTGTATCTGTCTGTTGACTTTCACATAAGCAGATATTCTCTCAGCTCTATAGAAAAATAAGACATCATCTAATACCTCCTTTAGCTTTCTGGCATAAGTATTTTAATTACCCTGTTAGGATACTAGTTCATATGAAAAAAACATCAGAAAAAGAAAATGACTCTGCCTGGTATTGTAAGTTCAGAAAAATAACCAATCTCTTAATATGGTAGTAATTCCTAGTACAACTAACTGGGCTGGGACTGAGACCAAGGGCCTTGACACTTATGGGCCCTTTTTGAAACTTACATAGCCTGAAGTCATCTTATCGGAATGTCGTTAGTAGCCATCACCATTGTTACAGGCAAGAATTGGGAGACTTTTTCTTTCTTGCCACCCTTTCTTTAAATTTCTGTGTTTTGTGGGCCCCACATTTGAGATTATGTTTTGGATATTTATATAAGAACAAACAGCCCTAATAAATATATAGCAATTTATACTGCAGCCTCTAGATAAAGAGAATGAGACAAGGCACAGACCTATATTGCAACAACGCTAGGAAAGGTACAGATTGAATCTGAAACAAGAGTGACCTAATCGAAGTATAATTCTCCTGGCAGTAGCTTTTCGGAGATAATCACATCTGTCTTTAGACCCCCACATTTCCACTAACTTTTTCACCTCCCTAAGGACATGATTTTATATATATGTATATATATATATATGTATGTATATATATATATGTATGTATAGGTATATATAGTATGCTTTTACTTCTTAATGACTTGGGTAAGGAATCAGACCTGGAATATAGTTGCCTTGGAAAGCAATCCAAAAGAATATTTTCTTGGTTATGCCGACTATGCTTGGAAGCAAACAAATTATGGTACAGGGCTGGAACTTTACCTACTTGTTAATTAGCAGGTTAAACTTTTATGAGTTTCTGGTACCCTGGCGATACATGACTATTAAAATTTGCAGGTGGTTCAAGGGGAGAGAGATGTAAGTTCCTGTGCTAGTAATATATCATAAAAGTGTGTATTTCATGTGCCTGTTGTGAAAGTGGAGACTTTAATACTCTTTCACAATATAAGCTGATTAAGGAATCTTTATGGTTCTCATTAACTTTGGGTCTTTTTTCACAGAAGAGTGAAAAGTATAATGCTTATCAACAGAAGCATAGAAGAAAATAATTAGCCACAGAAGTACCTCTTTGAGACTAACCAAAAGCTTAGTGACACCCTCTGCATTCACCTCTCAGTCCTTGGAAACTGCCCTTTTTTCTGAAGTTACTTCTACTACATGAAGTGCTGTAAATCTCGTGCTTTGAATTTTCCATTTAGAAGACAGTGTTTGCTTAATTACACTTGTGTTATATTTAAATGTTAGCATACTTCCTTTTTTGACTCCACCTTTTCATCAGGAGCTGTGGTGAGTGACATGATTCCAGACAGTAAACTAAATTTTGGAAGAGGTAATGTGACTAGTTTTTTGAAAGCTGTACTGTCTTATGTTTTACATGTGGTTTTAGGGGGAAAACCTTCAAATATTTGCTAAATTAACCATTTCCCACCGATATTCCTTTGTAATTAGGATTATAGCTTGTTTTAGCATGGGGAAATAGTGAAATGAATTAATTTTAATTAATAAAAAGATAGAAAAAAACAATAGAAGGTATTTGTTTTATTTTTAATTTTTAATTTTATATTTGTCTTTATCCATTGTGGCAGAGGACAGATTGTGTTTGTTTCTTGTAGGGTTAAATCATCATCTAAAAATAGTTCTTTTGGAACTTTAGATAATGATTGCATTTTTTTGTTCTATTGGTGAATGTAAATGTTTTAGTTTGAAGGCATTGCATCTATTTGTATGTGTCGCTGAGAAAGAAAAATAGACCCATTCTTCAAATTCATTTTTTAAGAAAATGATTATTTCTAATTTGGTTTACCTGTGGTCAGAGTAGGAGAATGGCAAGGATGGTAGACCTGGGCAGGGGTAGGGGGTGGAGATGCTATAAGACAGAGTGGACATGCTGTGGGGACGCAAAGACCAGGGCTGCTTAGGGCATTGAGCAGTGTTAATGATGAAAGAAAATTTTGCTGGATGGACACGCCTGTTGGGTCTTTTAGTTCTGGTATCAGTCATAAGAACTTTCTTTACAAAATTGTGTGCCAAAGCTTTAGAAGTTTGTTTGACAAAGAATGCTATCTGATTATGGCAGTTACAGACACACACAGAGGCACACACACCTAATATTGTAAAGATAATGTATTTTTATAAGGACTTGAAAATCAATTTTATGGATTTCTTTAGTCTTTAAAATCTCATTTTCAAATGTGTGACAACAGAGTATACAATAATACTGAAAGGAATATAACTTTTAAATGCTTGTTCCTCTCACTTTACTTTTGTTTTCATTTAAGTCTATTTTGCTTCAAGAAGGAAGAATTACAAGTTTTTTGTCCGGTTGAAATGCAAGAGAAGGAGAATAGGAATGCATTTCAGGGATTCTTTCTAAAATTTTTTTAAATGAAGAAGTACTCTAAATGATATTCTTATCAAGCAGATACTCTTAGAAGAACAATGAAATATAAGCTTTACAAAAAGCGTCCTATTTTGGTGAGAGGTGCAGAAAGCAAACTTCATTTTGTAGCAAAGATTTTTTTTTTTTTTTAAGTCAGGTTTAGGGAATTAGAGTTTAGTCAAGGAAGTATTTGTGAATCAAAGCCTAGTTTTGGAAATCCATCTCTTGCCAAGTGAAAAGGTGCTAAGCTGCTCAACTAGAAGCAGTTTACAGCAGAGGCTTGTCTGTCAGTGTTTGGGAAGTGCTAATAAGCCAATAAACCAAGAGTTCCAGCTTAGGGTATTTGGTGCATGCAGAGTGCTGGTGGTTATCTAACCTTCAGGAAAGATCCAAGTCAGTCCACAAAAGTTACTGAGGACCTCCTTTCAATATATGTGTGTTTTTCACTTGGCGCTTCTCTCGGAGGAAAATTTATTTAAAAGTGGCTGATAGGGATATGTCTCCTTATACATTATATAGTCTTTATTTCCTAGCCAGGGAAACTAACAAACAAAAATAGCTCAATGGGAAAACCGCAATAAATATAAAGGAAATACAGATGGCATACACTAGGAAGAGGAGGAGGCTGAGGCAAGGGCTTCAGTGAAAGATGGCTGTCCCGGGCTGTAAAGGATAGTGGCGGCAACTGCTTGCAGCCTCATTGGCAGGCTTTATGCTGTGTGCCTTGTAACGGCTTATTTTCATCACTCAGTGTTATAGGAAACCTATGATGGGGAAATGCTTGTCCTGTTGGATGAGGACCCTGAAGTTCAGTTGAATGAAGTAACTTGCTGGGCATTATATCCTTAAGAGACTCATTCTCATGGCTGACTTACTCCAGGGCCTGAACTCTTTACTATGTGGCAGAAAGCAAAGTTAATATTATGCAAAATAAAAAACGTATGCCACATACGACAGGGACACATATTCCATGTTTTCACAGCTCAACTATGAGATTAAAATTACATATAAATTATAAGAAATGGCAGATAAAAAAGACTCTTCATCTAATGAAAACTTAAAAAATTAAAGCCATAGAGTGATTTGGATAATTTTTATTTTTATTTGAAAGAGTATTGATTTGGAAAACTTTAGAAACTAAAGCATAGTATGAAACAATTTAAATCACATCAGTAACAAATGTCACCTCAAGATTTTAGTATATGGCCATCATTAGATTGTTGCTGTTGTTCCATTGCTGTGTTGTGTCTGCCCATGGACTGTAGCCCACAAGACTCCTCTGTCCTTCACTATCTCCCGGAGTTTGCTCAAATTCATGTCCGTTGAGTCCATGATGCTATCTAAGCATCTTATCCTCTGCTGACCCCTTTTTCTCCTGCCCTCAATATTGCCCTGTATAAGGGTCTTTTCCAGTGAGTCAGCTCTTTGTATCAGGTGGCCAAAGTACTGGAGCTTCATCTTCAGCAGCAGTCCTTACCTAGTTCCAAATATGACTTAGCTTAAGAAGCAAATTGTAAAATTTATGAATCAATAATATATATTTATTGCTGTATCTATTTGAAAGCATTTACTAGGTTTAACTGTCAACTACATAGGTGCTTCCCAGGTGGCGCAGTGATAAAGAATCTGCTTGCCAATGCAGGAGACTCGGGGGACATTGGTTTGATCCCTGGGTCAGAAAGATCCCCTGGAGCAGAAAATGGCAAGCCACTCTAGTGTTCTTGCCTGGGAAGTCTCATGGATGGAGGGGCCTGGTGGGCTACAGTCCATGGGGTCTCAAAGAGTGGGACATGACCGGGCGTGCATGCCTCCTTGCATCAACTAAATAAGGAAAGTATCACCATAATTTGAAGAACATGCAAAATAATAATACCTGATTTCCTACAAAAATTTTTCAATATGAATTGATATTTCATGCAGTGATATCACAATAGGAGAGTAGAGAAGGAGGAAGTATAAGCATATCAAATTTAACTTGAAGAAAAAGTATGTGATAAGTACAATATACTACTAGTTTTCTAGATTTAATTTAAAAAACTATAAGAAAAAAAGGGCAGAATTTCCTGAAGCTAATGATTGCTACCCGGAGCCCATCTTTGGATCCAAGGATCCACCAACTTAAGATTTGTGTGTTCTTATTAACACTTAAAAGTCCTAACATTAATTATGTTACTCCAGTCAGGGCTACAGAGAACTTAACCAGTTGAGCTTTTTCACTCTTTATTACATTGACAGATCATGACAGACTCTCTCATATATGGTAGATGATCAATAGGCTGTTACATGTGTCTTTATTTATAAAAGCTATGAAACTATATTAATTCTTACTCTACAAAATCTGTCTGCCAGGCAAAATCTTCAAAATAAATGTATACACAGAAGAACAGGTGATACTAAAGGGCGTATTGAAAAGGCTGGGGAATCACTGTTCTGAACACTTAGACTTTAGATGAGAAAAACATCTCATATCTCTGTTGAACTGAGGCTACTGCTTCTGCTACTTCAAAGTCCAGATATTTAGCATTTGGGTTATCAGTTAATAATGATTAACTCTGTGGTAGATGCTGTGTCTTGGCATTAAGCTAAGCATACTTTAATATTCCACACTTTTTCTTGAATATTGTATGAGCCAGTTGTGATGAGATTTTTAAGTGACAGTGTTAAAAAACTTACTTCAGGGCAAGGGTGGGATGATATGGGAGAATGGCATTGAAACATGTTAATTATCATGTGCGGAATCAATCGCCAGCCCAGGTTTAATGCTTGGGGCTGGTGCACCAGGATGACCCAGGGGGAGGGAATCAGGAGGGAGGAGGGAGGAGGGTTCTGGAAGGGGAGCATATGTATACCCATGGTGGATTCATGTCAATGTATGGCAAAACCAACACAATAAAGTAAAGAAAATTAAAAAAAAAAAAAAACCTCACTTCAAACTAAGACCATACATGAGAAATTTCAGCTCAAATGAAATTAGAAGGCCAGAGGGAAGAAATTAAAGGTAAATTAATGATGTTTTAAAACAAAGGTACCATAACTAGAATGCTGCTAAGATATTAAAATACTTAGGTATTTTAAAAACAATTATTTGCCTTTATTTTTTAAATGTATTGAAATTGAAGCTTGGAAAATATTTGAACTAAGCAAAGATGTCATATTCCTAATTTGTTAAAGAAAGAAATTTAATTTCATTGCATTTTTGTAAAGATGAAGCAAAGATACATACCATTACATTACATGATGTCCCTTTTGTAATACTCTTAGGATAAACTCTAAAATTTACGATGGGAGGATTTGTTCTATTCAAGGAACTTTTTAAAAAAGGGAAGAAAGAAATAATTTTTGTATTTTTTTTATCACACAATGGGAAATATGTCTTCTTCTCCACCCTCCATATTTTTGTGTTGGCCAAAAATGGATCGTGTAAACTACTTAAGACTTGATTGTCTAAGCTACCTAAAGTATCTTTTATATGTGTGTAAGGAATAAACTGTAAGTAAAGAAATGATCTTGGAGGTATCACAGTATTTTGCATCTTTTTCCCACTGAGTTAAATAGTTTAGTCTGTAATGAGTAAACCAGTTATATGGACAGTCTAGTAACAATATCAATTTTTGTTTTTATATATAGAAAAACATTATTACAGTGCATACAAACATTTCTTAGAAGAAATCAAGAAAAATATAACAAATGAAGAAAGGCTTTTTTTTTTAAATTTCTGGAGACCATCTTGTTTGAATTTATACTTAATGGAGACATAGAGGATAATTGATGTTAATGTTTTTATCTAAACTTTTTGCTTACTCTATCTTCATTTTATAGAGTAATCTTATTTGAATCCCTTTATATTTTATTCTAATTCTATGTTTTTCATGTCCTTCTACCTTGTCTCTTCATTCTGTGACCTCTGTGCCTTTCTTTTCTCCTTACTTTGTAGTTTCCCATCCTTCTCTTTGTTTTCTCAACTCTTTCCTCTTATTTAACAGATGAGAAAACTGATGCTTAGAGGCATTAAGTAGCTTGGCAAAGTTTACACAGCTGCTAATTGGTCCAAGATGGGGCAAGAACTCTGATCTCTTGTCTCCTGGTCCTGCTCTTCCTGACTTTCTAATAGAGTTATTTCTTAGATCACAAGATGATGCTGATAGATTGCTTAATGTGTATGAGTTTTCCTGTCCACACTAGAATTCCACAGAGCTAATTTCAGCCAGTTCACACGAGAATAGTTGTACCAGTTGTTAAAATATTGAAATATTTCACACTGGTTAATCAGTAGCTGCTGCTAGTAGACTTTTGACTTACCTCCTTTTGCTTCAGCAGCCCTAGTATATCCTTTAGGAACCGGTCCCCAGTCTGAGACCCTCATATTTTGGCCCAGTAGCAGTCAAAGTGAGGCATTAAACTGCTGACAGTTAGATAAAATGGTTAGTAAGGCATTTGAGGTACACAGAGCTACACTCACTAATATATTTGTCATTTTGGTTTGTTTCATTCTTATAATGATGAAGGGAAAAATTGAACCTGCTAAGAAACTGGTTTGATTGTTTTGATTCCTCTTCCTCCTCCTCCTCCTTTTTTCTGTGGTGAGAAATGTGAAAGCAGTGTCCACAGATTTATCATGTTAGATATTTCTAGCAGCTGTATCTACTTAGTTTTGAAATTGTGTTCCCTTCAAAGATCATTTAAATATTTTGATTCTGAAGTAACTCAAAGTGCATGTATATATGTAAATGTATATGATTTTCAGTATCTAATATTGAGATATTGTTGTGTCTTTAATGTATTATTAAATGTGGATTTTTTTGCTTTGTTTTTATTTAGTGTGTTAGCATGGGGAATTATATTAATTGATTAACAAATATTAAACCATCCTTGTACTTTAGTATAAACCTGACTTAGCCAATATTCTTGCCTGGAGAATCCTGTGGACGGAGGGAGCCTGGCGGGCTGCTGTCCATAGGGTCACACAGAGTCGGACATGACTGAAGCAACTTAGCATGCATGCATGCATAGTCATGATATATTCTTTTTAAATATTGTTTAATTCAATTTTTAAAATATTATTTAGAATATTTTCCCCTAAATTCATAAGGGATATTAATCTATACTTTTCTTGTAGCAACCTTGCTAAGTTTTAGTATCAAAGGAGTGCTGGCTTCATAAAAGGAGTTGGAAAGTATTATTTCCTTTTCAATTTTCTGGAGGAGTTGTATAGAATTGGTATTACATTTTCTTTAAATGAATGATAGAATTCACAAGTGATACCCTTTAAGCCTGAAGTTTTCTTTCTGGTAATGTTTTAAACTGAATATTCAATTTCTGTAATAGACATAGGTTACTCATTTCTTTTTGAGTGACTTTTGTTAGTGTTTCAAGGAATTTGTCCTTTTTTTAAGGTGTCCAATTTATTTGAAGAAGGTTGTGCAGAATATTGTCTTACTGTCTTTGTAATAGTTACAGAATCTATAGTGATGTCACCTTCGTGTCTTCTCTTTTTCCAAATTTAAACAAGTTGTTTCAATATCTTCTTGTTCATATTGTTTCCCGTGAGCTGTCTGCTTTCATTCTTATGCTAGTTACTCTGTACATTGCATATCTTTCCCTCTGGACTTAGAAAATATTTTCTCTTTAAAACTGATTTTGAGTAATTTGAATATGATGTACCAAAGTATAATTTTCTTTGTGCTTCTTGTACTTGAAGCTCACTGAGCTTGAATCTGTGGGTTTACAGAGTTTATCCAATTTGGATCATTTCCTTCACATATTTTTCTGTGTTCCTCTCCCATTTCTTTGGCGATTCCAATTGCATATATAATAGACTGCTTAAAGCTGTCCCATAGATAATTGATGCTTTATTATTATTTTATTTCTTTTCTCTCTGTCTTTTCTTTTGGATGATTTCAGTTGCTGTGCCTTCACATTTATGAATCTTTTCTTTTGTATTGTTTGCCATTTATTCCACCTAGTGTATCTTTCATCTTACACATTGTAAATTTCACCTTCAGGTTCAGTTTTTATCTTTATTATATCTTCCATATTTCCACTTAATTTTTTTAACATGTACATTAGTTTTAGTGACTGTCTAAATCACTCATCTGCCTTTTTTAACATCTGGTTCAATGCTTGGGTTAGTTTCAATTGATTAGGTTTTTTCCTCATTATGGATCAAATTTTTCTGCCTTTTTTTTTCTGAATGCCTGAAATTTTTTTATTGGAAGACAGTCATTGTGAATTTTAACTTGTTGGATTTTGAATTTTTTTGTATTCCTGTAAGTCTCACTTTGTGCTAGGATACAATTAACTGTTACACATAAATATTTTATCCTTTCAAATATTAATTACACTTAAGGATTTTTTGGTAGAAATAGATCAGTATTTAGTTTTGGACTAATTATTTCCCAATACTGGGGCTTCCCAGGTGGCCCAGTGGTAAAGAACCCACCTGCCAAAGCAGGAGACACAAGAGACATGATTTCGATCCCTGGGTTGGGAAGATCCCTAGAGAAGGAAATGGCAATTCTCTTCAGTATTCTCACCTAGAAAATTCTGTGGACAGAAGAGCGTGGCGGACTATGGTCCATGGGGTCACAAAAGAGTCAGACATGACTTATAGAATGTATGCACTGATACAACACCGTTTTGGGTACTCTTCTCAATGCTTTTTTTATTATGAGGTTGTTTGGCCTAGATGATGGAAGCAGGTACTATTCCTAGCCTGTGTGTGCTAGTCAGTCTTTCCTCTAGATTTTTCAGGTGTTCTTTCCCACTCAAGTGGTTTCTCCACGCATGTTTAATAATTGGTACTCTGCTAAATACTTAGTGGAAACTCTGTGTTGATTTTTAGAGTTCCATCTCTGTGCAACTCCCGTCCTCCCTCCAGTACTCTGTAATGAAAAATCTAGCTGCCTTATTCTCTGTGGAATCTCCAATCCGTCTTCTCATGTCTGGTAGTCCATCAGGGTCCTCCGGGACTTTCCCTCCCTGTTTTGTTGCCTAGAAACTCTCTGAAGGCAACAAATGTGGACAAATTGTAGGGCTCGCCTCATTTGTTTTTCATCTTTTAGGATTAGTAGTCTTTGTTGCCTTGAGCTCAGGATCTTGAAAGCCATTTTTTCAGGTTTTGGTTTTGCCTCAGGGTTTTAGTTGTTTTAGGCAAAAGGGTAAATTGAGTTCTGTTACTTCATCCAAGTTGAAAGCAAAAGTTCCTTTACACTTGGTTGCAGAGTGAAGTGGGAAAGCTTTGAGACTGGATACCAAAGTTTCAGCTTCAGAAAGTAAAACTAAGGAGAATAAATCCTAGTAGTTTGGCTGTGAATTGTTCTGTACTTATTTTCTTCAGAAAACAAAAAGCTGTTTATTAAAACTATAAAAACATATAAACCAAAAACTATATCCACACAAACATGTAAATTTTTCTTCAATAAATTAATGAAATAAAATGATTGTGGACAACCTAAAAAAATGATGTATGTGGTTCATAAAGTTATATCCATAGATGAGTCCTTATCTTTTAGGATTTTTAGGATGTTTGTACCAGAACACAGAAGAATAAGAAAAAAGGAGAGTTTTTCATAAAACTGAATTTTTACATTAAAAAACCTACTTTTGACTAGTCTTTTCTACCTTTTTAATGATAAAGCTCCATGCTTTATTGACTTTATTAAGATAGCAGATGGATGGTAAGGTGTTATGTTTTATTTTTAAAGTAAATACTTGGCAAAAGCACAAGTGGGTCATCCTATGTACATTCCCCATACAAGTTTCATTTTACTTCTCTGAGTACTCAAGTAGTCTAGAAACACCTCTTTGGCTTTGTTCAAATACTTTAGTTCTACTCATTTTTATATGAATAGTGATTACCATAAAACATTATTCAGGAAAGCTGGTTAAGTTTCTCTTTTGGAGCATCATTTTACTTGAAGATAGTATGCTTTGCTATTACAGCTCATAGAATCTTTATGGACAAGGTGAAGTATTTGAATGGTCAACCTGGGTCATCTTTGTAGTTCCTTTTTATTCTTTATTTCATAATGGCTATGCAACTCAATTTTTATGTCAGTACTTATAAGCAGTATTTAGAGACTGATGATTGATTTTTACTGTTTCCCAATATTGTTTATCTTTACTGTATGACAAGAAATCAGGAATTGACTTGATCTCTTCCTTCTCTGTCATGAACATATGGCCAATATATTAGAAAAATATTTGTAGTATGAGCCTGGGTTTGAAGACCTGAGAACCAGGATGTCTGAAGGCAGTAAATGGATGCACTAGATGAAGCTTAAAAGAACAAATTTACCTGTTCTCTGCCTTTTTGCTCTAGTTAAGCTCTCAACAGATTGAATTATGTCCACTAGTACTTTATTCAGTCCACTGATTCAAATGCTAATTTCTTCCTGAAATATCCTCATAGACACACCCAGAAATCTTGTGTTACCAATTATCTGGATATCCCTTAGCCCAGTGGAGTTGATACATAAAATTAACCATCACAGCCAGGGAGAAAAATGTCTTTTCAGTGACAACATTAATAATAATATTTCAGTGATGATATAATAAAATAACTTTGTGACATGTTCATCATTATTCTTACTTTAAAAATAAAGAAATTAAGTCTTAAGGAAAGTAAATAACTGCCCAAAGTGCCACAGCTAAGGTAAAAGCTCTAGATACGTCTCTAGCTCTGTGTCAGAGGGACACCTGTGCCCCACTGCCTCCAAGAGAGGAGATGAGCTTCAGTGTTTTCCAAATTGTGGCAGTGTGTTCTTCTCCAGACACTATTCAGAATCTCCAAAGGGGAGCAAATGACTCTAGTCTATGCACTATTTATCACTCCTATTATCATACAGAGCTTTTCATTTAAAAAGGAGAATGTTGCTAATGATAAATTATACTCTGTTGTTGAAATAAGCCTATTAGAACTTTGAAAAGTCTTGAAAAGCAAAGGACACAGATATTCCAGAAGAAGCATGACCACGACCTATTTTCTTTTTTAAATAAATCTTTTCTTTTACTGAGATCTCCTAAAGTTATTTCCATTTTTATAAAAGCTCTCTGGCGTCTTGGTGAAAATAGTTGCAAGGACATGTCACTGGGTAGGCTCATTAGAAATGGCAAGCATTCACCATTACTGTGCCAAGTTCCTGCGCTCGGGGAGGCTGCAGCTCTCAGGGTGGCTGTCCATGAATCTCTGAGGCCTGCACCTGCAGCCCAGCCGCAGGCACAGCCAGGCACTGTGAGTGGAAAGGAAAAGCTCTGCTGTTTTCCAGAAATACTTAGAACAGAGAAGCGGACTTCAATGAGATAAACAAAACTTGTAAACCACTGAGATTAGATAAATTGCTGGAGTTGTTTAGAAGGCCAGGCAGGAACAAACATTCTCTTCCTAAATGTAGTTTCCCCGCACTTGGGACATGCGTAGTATCTAATTACGCAGGATGATTTGTATATCTTTCTAGACTGTTGACATGAAGTCTGAATTCAGGCCCAGGAATAGGTGTACTTTCTGCAGTTATTTTGTTTGCAGGAATCACTGACTTCTCTCGTGTTACTTTCTGTGATTGCCAGAACTAACAGTATCGAACTTTAGTGTGCTCACATCATCTGTAATAGTGAAATCTTAGTAAATCAATCTGGATTTGAAGTTTAGCTCATGGCATAATAATCCGCAGTAAACGGAGTTCCTACTTCATTTATGGTTTCGTCTACAGCCTTGTATCAGTGATACTTCAGTTTCTTATCGATATAGATTTTTTCATTCTAATAACTTGTAAAATTTATACTGCAGGATAAGTAAACTCTTTGGAGTACTCATTCATTTATTTGTTTATTCTTTGCCCTCACAAATTTTTATAATATATCTAATCTCTCTCAGACATTTTTATGGATCACGGGGGCTCAGAGGTGAAAAAGAAAGAGTCCTGCTCTTATAGAGCTCATGTTTGAATTGAGGGGTCGATAGAGTGAGGTGAATAAAATGATTGAAGAAAATACCAGGTAGGAATGTTGCTCAGGAGAAATTAAAGTGAAGAAGTCAAGTGTACCTGGAAGCCTGCTTTCAATCAGGCAATCAAGGATGGCTTCTCCAAAGAGGTGACATTTAAATTGATATCTGAATAAGAAAAAGGCTGATGTGCAAAGATCTGATGAAGGAGCATCCTAGGCAGATGTAACAGAGAATGTAAAGATACGGTTATATTGTGGACATGGCAAGACACACATCGTGTCACCTTGATTTTCTTTCACATTAAAGTTCAAACGTTCCGTTTGTAATGTGTCCCTTCCCTCTCCCCTTCAACTTTGTGTATTCTTAGTAAAAACTATATTATTAGAGGACTAGAAAAAATACTGCTTTAGCTGATTGAGTCTGTAGTGTTTACAAGAAAGTATTCCACATTTATTATTTCAAAATAATTTTACAAAATAATTTAAAAGTGACTACATAAGAAACAAGCAAATTTCAAAACAATTCCCCCCAAATCTTCAAACTTGCAGTAAAATTGGTAAATGTAATGTCTCTTAAAAGCACAAAGAAACGTAGAAAAAAATACAGTGCTTTTTGTGTCTGAAAAGATACAGGAACTTTTCCCCAAATGAGGTAACTTGGAAACTAAGAGACAGATTCACACATTCATAACATGAAACTCCCAGGGCATAATTTCCTAAATTATTTCTTTCACTGCCCTCTTGGTAGCTCAGTGTCATGGATGAGTGAGTTTACCTCACAAGTAAGCAGTTAGCTCCCCAAGAACAGACTCTTAACCTTAGCTCGCCACGTGATTAGACTCAAAGTGAATGCAAAAGATTAATGAGGGCCCTGAGTGAAAACAGTCTCTTGTAAGGACAGCACTAAATCTTAAAAGTCTGGTTGTTATTGTTTGTGGAGGCTGAGCCCTGGACCGACCCCAGAAGGGATCATTGTGGTGGAGACTCCTGGTTTGGGTATATCTTTAATGCCTTAACCCTGTTTTTCTGTGGCTGGAATAATGTAATTTTCTTCTTTGTAATCTATTTTTAGGGTTCTATATTCTTGCATTTTTTCACTGTGTCTAAATATAGATGTTATCATTCTACTTTTACTCCACTTATTTCCCCAGATGATAGAAAGAGGACACATTCTCACATCTGGAAATGCATGCTTTAGTTCTGGTTTATTCTCCCTCCAAGTACACTAAAGACTTTTTCTTCCCTAGCGTCCGTCTTCTAATGGACAATAAATGGTGAGAAAAGAGTCTGCAAACTCTTCCCATTCTCCTTAGTTTCCCCCTATCATGTTGCTTTTTTCAATCCTATGCTATTTTAGTAAAGAAAATGTGGAGAGTAATTGTTGGGGAGAAAGGATCATAAGGAGATGCCATTGGCAATTAACAATCAACCAGGTAATCACAGCAGGAGATTTAATATTGGCAGGTAAGAGAGCCTGGTTGGAAAATGCATATGCCAAGTGTAAATAGATTAGAAACCAATACTCATACACATGAGGAAAATCTGAATCTGCTCCACTTCACCCAGTTTCCATCCGCTGACTACTAATGGTGGTCTCCAAAGAGCATTCTAATAGGCAAGAGTGAGGCACTGATTTTGTAAAACAAAATCTTCAAAGCGAAGGGAAACCAAGCCTGTGGGGAAGGAAAGCAGAAGTCTGGCAAGAGGTCATGGGAAAGGAAGGAATCACCGTGGGGTTTGGAAGAAGTAGCAGCAGGCCACAACCCAACCTGTCATTAGCGCGCACACACACACACACACACAAATAACCCCAAACTGCCACTAACCTTGGAATGTCCTGAGTTGAAGGTTATTTTTCTCCCTCTCTAGACTCATTTCCTATTGGAGTTTATGTTAATAATTTCACTGCTTCTCTACAGTCCTGAGTTTGAGGAGGGAGAGGCTAGGTTTTAAAACTTCCAATCTAATGGTGCTGTATATGCCCCAGAGTGTAATTGGAAAGATCTCTCCTGAGCTCAAAGCTATGATTACATCAGTTTTCTAACAAAGTTACTCTATAGCAGACTGCTCTTGGGTAATTGAGACACATTATATCTAACATTATAACAGGTTTAAAATAGTGGATTTTATTAATACTTGTTTTTTTACAATCCAATTACCCACAACACTACAGTTTAGTCAGAAAAGGTAACTTTTTATTTTTAAAAAAGTGTTGATTGTTTTTATGAATGTTTAAAATTTAACACCTTTGTAGGGTTTTGCTGAGTGAAAATTTCAACAAATAGTTTTTTTTTTTTCCTTTTTTGGATATTTGTGTTGTGCTTAGTTGCTCAGTCATGTCCAACTCTGTACAATCCTGTAGCCCACCAGGCTCCTCTGTCCATGGGGATTCTCCAGGCAAGAATACTGGAGTGGGTTGCCATGCCCTCTTCCAAGGGGTCTTCCCAACCCAGGGATCGAACCCATGTCTCCCACATTGCAGGCAGATTCTTTACCATCGATCCACCAGGGAAGCCCTTTTGGGTATTTTCTGTGCTTCATTTGAAATATTTTATTCTCTGTATTTCTCTCTATATGTTTATATAGTTGTCTATATATTCTATATGTTTTTATATACTCTATTATATATATAAATATCTATGTATGTATTTTTATTTACCTCTATATGAAGAGTTTTAGAAAATCAATAATCCTAATTTATTTCATTTCTGAGAGAGTTTACTTTCTAGGTACTAGATGTCACTTTAGGAGAGGGCTTTATTCATGAGAAATATTACCAGATGCTTAAAGCAGCTGCTTAAAAGAACAGACTTCATTGACCAGTATCTTCATTCTCATATTACTGGGACACTATGCTGGGATATGGTAGGATTTCCCTTTCCTTACTTTCCTTCAAAGTAGTAATTAAATTTCACACATAAAAAATTTTGTTTGTTATTTTGGAGAAGTAGAGGCTTCCTCCATTTTGAATTTGGTTTCTCTAGTTATATTTTATAAGGCACACAGTCATAATATTTTTTATTTAAATATTTTCTTTTTTCTCATTTATAAATGTATTTATTTTTATTAAAGTTTTCATTTTATTTATGATATTAGTTAAAGGTGTACAGCATAGTGGTTCAATATTTTTATTGACTATACTCCCTTAAAAGTTAATAAAAAATAATGGCTATAATTTCCTGTGCTGTACAATATATCCTCATTGGTTGTCTATTTTATACATAATAGTTTATATCTCTTAATCTTATCTTGTTCCTCCCTCTCCCCCCTTCCCACTGATACCTTGTTTGTTTTCTATATCTATGAGTCTATTTATGTTTTCCTCAATAGTTGGAAAATAAAATAAGTAGGGAAAATGTAAAGTTTTCTATAAATTTTAGAGGTTTTGGTTTTTTATGCTTACTGATAAATAGTGTTTATATGGTGGTTTAATTTTTCAGAATTCTTTTTCTTATTCCTTTATAATGACAATATCCTTCAGAAGAGGAAGACATTTAGCATTATTTCTGTTTTGCCTTTACAGATGTTATATGATTATATGACTTTTACAGAAAGATCATCAAAAATTAAATTTATAATTTCCCTCCCATTAACCATTAATAGTTGAATGAAACAATAGCAGTGATAGTAAACTATGACATGATTTTCCACTTAAGAATGTTTTATTCTTCATTCTGAATGCTTGTATGTTTTGTGACAAAGTTATCTGTAATTTACTTGAAAGGCTTATGAAAATATTATTATGAATTTTAGTTTCTAAGGATAGCAAACCCACTCTTTTCTTGTCATATATAGCTTTCAGAAAGTTGAACCTTTTTGCTTTAAATAAAATTAATTGAGCAGAAATTTGTAGACAGCCTGCAGGATTTGTGTCCAGATAGATTTAAAATTTTAGAAACAGGCAAAATCACAATTATTATTTTAAAAATTATTTTTACAGAAAATTTTGTTCAAGCAGATATAGAATTGGTTGTAAAATGTCAGTTTGCATCTGAGACATATCACAAGAACTCTATTTTGAAATTGGATAGGAGCTAAGATTACCCAGCAAGTACTCATCTCATCATGAAAGAGAAAAATGCTGAGTTGAAGGTGGCATGACACACTTCCCATTCACAGCTGAATGGGCAGGTGACACATGTTAGAGCTTTCTGATTTCCCTCTGCTAAAGCTTATCAACTAAATTGGATTTTAAAATTTGAAAATATCAAAATGGATGATTTCTTTGGCATATTTTAACATTTAAGTAAGTCCTACACATGGCTCAAGAAGAGGCTCTTCCTTTTCCAGTTAATATTAAAATATCAGTGCTTTGGCAGGAAGAATAAAGTGCTGTGTGGGCTGTGATTCTGAAGAGTTAACATTTGAATACTCATTTTGCGTTATATTTATAGAAAACATTGAGAGGAAGTTTTTCCCTGGCAAGCTCCATCCAAGGTTTGGGCTCTTTTGAGAATCCAACTGCAAGTATCTTTAACACCATCCTTGTGATCTATGTATGTAGGCTGAGTCATCATGTGTCTTGTGATGGGTACTTTTTATACATTAGTAATCATATCCATTGAAATGAATTGATGTTAACTTGCCTTCTACAAGCCAATAAATATTTTTCAATTTTGGGAAGAGATAACAGAAGAGATACTTTCTCACTTTGGACATGACTGCATAGTTGCTGCCTCTCAGTGGGAAACAGACTCTGTATTGTAGCACGGTGATGTGTGGATACACAAGCTTCCCAGGTGGCTCAGTGGGTAAAGAATCTGTCTGCAGTACAGGAGACATGGATTCAACCCCTGGGTTTAGAAGATCCCCTTGAGGAGTGCATGGCAACCCACTATAGTATTCTTGCCTGGAGAATGCTATGAACAGAGGAGCATGGTCCATAGGGTTGCAAAGAGTAGGACAC
Source organism: Antilocapra americana (assembly GCA_007570785.1). Classification (NCBI taxonomy): domain Eukaryota; kingdom Metazoa; phylum Chordata; class Mammalia; order Artiodactyla; family Antilocapridae; genus Antilocapra; species Antilocapra americana. Next base: position 20,100,297 of record ML661346.1, read on the forward strand.
AACTGAAGCAGAGAAGGTGGGAGGCGAAGGGGAGGACAGAGGGAGAGATGGTTGGATGGCATCACCAACTCAATGGAAATGAGTCTGAATAAATTCTGGGAGTTGGTGATGGACAGGGAGGCCTGGCGTGCTGCAGTCCATGGGATCACAAAGAGTTGGACAAGACTGAGCAACTGAACTGAACTGAACTGAAGCAACTTAGCATGCACGCATGTGGATATACAACTGCCGACATGCAGACTCAGTTTTTGCATTTTATTTTTGGTATTAAAATGTGTAATATTTTTTTTAATAAGTCAGGCATAATTAAGAACCTCATGTGACTATATCAGGCAGGGTGAGTCCAGGGAATTGATTGACATATACATTAAGAGTTTTAGAAAAGAATTGTCAGTGGTTTATATTTATTATCTTTTGTTCATGGGAACGTCTGAAGGCAGCTGGTGTGCAAAAGGCATTTGTCATTCTTTCTCAGTGCCAGTTTGCCAAGTGAGTTTCCATATCAGGGGCAGCATTTATACAAATTCTAATACAGTTTTTATAATCTTAGTGAGAAGCATAGAATCTGAATATTTTGCTAAAGTAGAATGACAATAATCCTTAATATCAAGCTACAGCTTTTATCCAAGGCTATCTATATAATTTACAATTGAATTGGCCCAAATTATTTATAAACATTAGGGGCATTGGGTTACCATATTTAGACCATAATTTATTTGACATCTGAACACCCTGAAAGGAAATGTGAATTTTTCATTCTGTATCTTCAAAGAGTATAAAATGCCTACCTCAGGCCTATAATAGCCAAACAGTTTAGTCACACTCATATACACAATCTTGGAATTACTTTTATTTACCACTCTCATCTTTATTTCAAGTCTAGTTGTATACTTTATGAATCCACAAATGATTGCCTTTATTGAAAGGCTTGTGTTACTCAAGATGACTTGTAAAGTTTACTCAATCTTCTCTAGCAAGGGAAACAGGAAATTCCAGAGAACACTAGACTCAGCAAACCTATAAAATCTGAGAAAGCAGACCATTATTTCTGGAGACATTTCACATAACACTTTGGGAAGCAATGACTAATTAGTTTTTGGTCTTAACAATAGCACTTTCAGGGACTTCCCCCCCACCCTTTTATAGCTTTCATATTAGAAAAAGAAGAAAAGTAGCTCTGAATGATGAAATATTGGCAACGTATTCACTTGCTTCTCTGTAGGAGCCCAACTCTTTGATCCTTAGTACAATTACCTTCATTGCCTGGCTGGAATTACCGGCTGGAGAGTAACAACCAATTGTTGCAGGCACCACAATATCTTAATATGCTTCCCCTTTAGTCCCTGACTGATTATTTCAAATTGAAGGCTCTGTTCTATTTGTAAATTCCTGTTGTAGTGGGTCAAACCTTTAAAGCAATATAGGTCTTGTTCTTGCCTAGAGTCTCATCTTTTCTAAGACACCTTGGAAAAGGTACCTGCCCACAACTGCCAGTGAGTATTCAGTCAGCAGGGGTAGGATTTATTCTGAGTTCTCTCAATGTAAATATCTACATGCTAACTCTTCCTTCTTCCTGCCCTTCTTATCCACTTAATAATTTACTCATTCATTCCTTCATTTTAGAATTTCACTTTCCTATATCTACCTTAACTAGAACAGTCTTCCCATTCCACAACCAATCTGTCTTAGAATCCTGTTAGCTCCACTTCTGCTGTAACCCTGACCCTGATCCTGGTCTCTACCCTGTCTCTCACATTACTGCACCACTCTAAGTGATCTCTTTGCTTCTACTCTAAATTCCTCAGCCTCCTACTTTGCCCTTGCTTTATTCTAAATCTGGCAGCCCAAGTGATACCATGTCTGTCCTCTGCTCAGAACCCTCTAGTAGCTTCTCACCTCTCTAAGAGTAAAAAGCAGAAGTGTACCCCAGAGCATGTAAGAGTCTGTGCTTCCCCTCATTCTGATTTGTCTCCTGCTAGTCTTTCTTATCACACTGGTTTCCTTGCCTTATGGTCAACATGCTGAGCACATGCCAGTTTTGTGCCTTTGTACACACTATTCCTACTGGCAAGATAGGCAGACTTCATGTTGCAAATACCTGTGTGGCTCTCTGCATGAATCTCAGAGCTATGTCCAGTTGTCACCTCCTTAGACTTTCCTGACCACCCTGTATAAAATAGCAGTGCTACCCCTCCAGAGGCTATCCCACCCCACACTCCCTTTCCCCAGACCCTGGTTTCTCCATGGTGCTGTGCTTATCACCAAGCAGCAGGGTGTGTGTTTATTTGGTTGTTTATAGTCTGTCACCCTTGAGTAGAACATAAACTTAATAGAGGCGAAGACTTTGTTTTGGAACCGCTGTATCACCTATGCCTAGGAAGACATCTGCCATCAAAAATGAATAATAAATTAATAAGAATTAATTTGTCACTTTCTTTTCATGATCTTTCCTTATCTTACACCTCCCACCACCACCTTCCTTAGTTCAGCCAAGTACTCATGTCTCAAGAATGTGGTATTTGGTTTCTCTTTGGTTACAAATGTGTTACCCATCCTTCCACACCTGTAGAAAGATACTTTTCATTGGATACTGGTACTTCTTTTCGTGTTCTCAATTGCAAATGGCCAGTGGAAGTTTGAGTGTGTGTGTGTGTGTGTGTGTGTGTGTATGTATGTTTTAAACCTGACTTTACACTTGTGTTTGTAATAAAAACAAAGGCGAATATAAATTATATGTCTTTAATATAACTTCCCCAGGCTGTTGCAAGTAATTCAATAATGAATGTAAGACATGTAATTTAAACTTGGAGAGGCAAAAATTCAAAAATTTTTTAAACCAAATCATGGAATTCCTTGCTGTTTAGATACATTTCCGATTGAATCTGACAGTTGACATCAAATGTAAACTCTTTTCAATACAGTAGATTCTTCTTTAAATTATTTTTTCAGTATTTAAGTAAAATATTTGAAGAATTCATTTAAGTTTTATTCTTGTAAAATTTCCTAAGAGATTATAATAGAAAATAATATTGATACTGGATATTGATACTGCTTCTGGAGTGTTAGGAATTCTTATAGGCATTTCACATATTAGTTCATTTAAATTTTAAAAGTTATAACAGTTCTATAATGTAAAGAATATCATCTTTGTTTCACATTAGGAAACTGAGGCTTCTGAGCAGTCAGTTTGTCAAAGTCCAAGAGGCAAAAATGCAAAAACTGGAAGTTTCCTAAGTCTGAATTTAAAGCTTATTCTCCTAAACTCATATTTTTCAAACTTGTGACTACAACAAACAGTAATAAAAGAATTTTAAATTATGTTTATTTGCATACATATATCTAACTGAGGGAGCTTCCCTGGTGGCTCAGATGGTAAAGAACTGCCTGCAATGCAGGAGACCAGGGTTTAATCCCCGGGTCAGGAAGATCCTCTGGAGAAGGAAATGGCAACCCACTCCAGTATTATTGCCTGGAGAATTCTATGGACAGAGAAGCTTGGTTGGCTAGAGTCCTTGGGGTCACAAAGAGTCGGACATGACTGAGTGACTAACACTACTACTACTAGTATTTCATATAACTGAAGTGTAGGTTTCATTAACATAATACCTTTACCATCTGTGATGGACTCTGAGATTTTCTATTCTAGCCTTGCCTGACCTTGCCTCCCCAAGCCATGCCATGTCTTGCCTCTCTTTCTCTCTCCTCTCCCCATCCCTTGCCTCTCCCCCATCTGCCTTTTCTCATACTTCCTTCCATACCTTCTCATCATATCCCACCCCATTCCATCTTGTCCCACATCCAACTGTATTGATATTATGATGCACACACTAGAAACTGTTTGTGTAACACTCTGGATTCAAAATGCATCAATGAAACCTTAAGGAACCTCTAAGAGGATGGAAGGAAGTTAATGGTTAGAGATTAGTGATCATATAAAATAATATAATAAATTTCAAAGGCCTTTGACTTTTTTACTTCTCTGATTGTATAAAAGTGGGAGAGATTCACTGGATTTCTACTCTCATATTTTTAGGTTACAGCCTGATAAAGTCAGGAGAGTTGGGACAATGACTCCCATAATATGGTCGTACCGTGGCTGTGCAGCTTTGCCATTTATTGCTTCCTAGTCCATGACAGTCCTTTTGATACCTAATCAAAAGTTGTTATCTTCAATTTTGTGGGTATTTTTAATACCTGTTCATTATACTTCCAATAACACTGAACTCCAAAACAAGAAAGAATCAAATGAGATACTAGTTATGAATGGACTTTGAAAAAAGACTAACTATATATAATGAACCCTTGCTGATGTATACTCATTGCTGCTAGCATTGTTATTAATCTCTTACTCCTATGATGTCTTAAAAAGTAAACTTAAATCACTTCTTGCTTTATTATGAATGAGGGAATTATATACTGATTTCAGTACTGTATGATACATTTGATGGTGAGTTTATGACTGTGAATTTCAAATCCTGAAAGATGGTGCTATGAAAGTGCTGCACTCAATATGCCAGCAAATTTGAAAACTCAGCAGTGGCCACAGTACTGGAAAAGGTCAATTTTCATTCCAATCTGAAAGAAAGGCAATGCCAAAGAATGCTTGAGCTATCACACAATTGCACTCATCTCACATGCTAGTAAAGTAATGCTCAAAATTCTCCAAGCCAGGCTTCAGCAATACATGAACCGTGAACTTCCAGATGTTCAAGCTGGTTTTAGAAAAGGCAGAGAAACCAGAGATCAAATCACCAATACAACATCTGATGGATCATTGAAAAAGCAAGAGAGTTTCAGAAAAACATCTATTTCTGCTTTATTGACTATACCAAAGCCTTTGACTGTGGATCACGATAAATTGTGGACTATTCTGAAAGAGATGGGAATACCAGACCATCTGACCTGTCTCTTGACAAACCTGTATGCAGGTCAGGAAGCAACAGTTAGAACTGGATATGGAACAACAGACTGGCTCCAGATAGGAAAAGGAGTACATCAAGGCTGTATATTGTCACCCTGCTTAAACTTATATGCAGAGTACATCATGAGAAACGCTGGGCTGGAGGAAGCACAAGCTAGAATCAAGATTGCTGGGAGAAATATCAATAACCTCAGATATGCAGATGACACCACCCTTATGGCAGAAAGTGAAGAAGAACTAAAGAGCCTCTTGATGAAAATGAAAGAGGAGAGTGAAAAAATTGGCTTAAGGCTCAACACTAAGAAAACTAAGATCATGGCATCTGGTCCCATCTGGGCTCCAAAATCACTGCAGATGGTGATTGTAGCCATGAAATTAAAGACGCTTACTCCTTGGAAGGAAAGTTATGACCAACCTAGATAGCATATTGAAAAGCAGAGACATTACTTTGCCAACAAAGATCCATCTAGTCAAGGCTATGGTTTATCCAGTAGTCATGTATGGATGTGAGAGTTGGACTGTGAAGAAGGCTGAGTGCCAAAGAATTGATGTTTTTGAACTGTAGTGTTGGAGAAGACTCCTGAGAGTCCCTTGGACTGCAAGGAGATCCAACCAGTCCATCCTGAGGGAGATCAGTCCTGGGTGTTCATTGGAAGGACTGATGTTGAAGCTGAAACTCCAGTACTTTGTCCACCTCATGCGAAGAGTTGCCTCATTGGAAAAGATACTAATGCTGGGAAGGATTGGGGGCAGGAGGAGAAGGGGAAGACAGAGGATGAGATGGCTGGATGGCATCACCGACTTGATGAACATGGGTTTGGGTAGACTCCGGGAGTTAGTGATGGACAGGGAGGCCTGGCGTGCTACGATTCATGGGGTCTCAAAGTGTCAGACACTACTAAGCAACTGAGCTGAACTGAACTGATGACTGTGAATTACATATAAATTTCTCCATATTTCAACATTAATTTCGTTATCTATTGCAAGAAAATCATTCGGTTTATTCAGTGAGGATTTACTGAGAAATTGGTATGTGTAGAAATAACCCTGTGCTGAGTACCATCTCCACTGCCTACATCGTAAAATCAGAATTCCTCAGTGTGTCCTTTTTACCTCTTCGGTCTTATATCCTGTGCATTTCTCCCCACTTTTCCTGTGGACAAGTGCTATTTGAAGGGTTCTGAATAAAATATGCATCCAGGCTTTTGTGCCTTAGCCCAAATGTTTAGCCCTATCTATCTGACAAATCTAATTATGTCTTTTAAAATCCATATCTATCCATTGTTGCTTTCCTTCTCCAAGGCAAAGTCCAGCTTCATCCATCTATCCATCCAGCCACTTAACAAAGGCTTATTGACCACTTACTAGACTCTAGTCTAGACTAGGGCTTCTCAGTTAGCTCAAACAGTAAAGAATCTGCCTGCAATGCAGGAGACCCGGGTTCAATCTCTGGGTCAGGAAGACTTTCTGGAGAAGAGCAAGGCAACCCACTCCAGTACTCTTGCCTGGAGAATCCTGTGGAGCGAGGAGGCTAGGGGCTATGTCCATAGTTTCTCAAAGAGTCGACACGACTGAATGACTAACACTTTCAACACTTTGACTAGACTCCAGCTCTGAGCTAGGCAGTGGTGTTATAGCAGGGATTGCGTCAGATTCTCTACCCTTGGAAAGCCTCCCTTTGCTCTGTGTTCTCACTGCCAGCTCCCTTTTTCATTCCTCTGTTGAGCACGTTATTTTGTAACCATCATACTTATCTGTTTGTTCTGAGAGATAATGAACTCTCATAAGGACATATACTTAAACTTATTTTGGGGGAGGGACTTCTAGTGCCTAGTAAGGGGTCTTGCTCATGGTCAACAACCAATCAATCCTAAATTAATGAATGGAAAAACATTTGTGGAAATTGGCATAAATTTCTTATCAAAAACCAGGTGATGCTTGCTGTTCCCAAGCTCTCAGATTTGGGGCTTTTGTTGAAGAATTCTGCTGTACTTCTGTTTGCATCTTCACCTGGGTTTGAGACTAATGCTACTTTCCACATACTGAACTGTGTATTATGTTGGAAATGTGAATGTTCATTGTTTGTGCTTAAACCATCTAGAAGGAAGTGTTCAGCACAGGAAGATCAAAGTCTGTAGTTATATGGACTGTGTCAAGATTGAAATAAATAACACTGTACTTCTTTACTAATAGTACTACTACTAATAAATTAATACTTATTTTGATGGCTGTTACCTATTTTCTTTGAATATATTGTAGTATGTGAGAAAAAGTACATTTAAAAAATCTGTTATTGCTAAAGTCTATATTATTGTTCACTTACAATATGATTGAAATATTTTAGGAGGTTTCTAAGGTTTCTACTCCAAAAAAAATTGTGCAAAGATTATTTTTGGGTCACCTATCTCAAATGTTCAGGTAGTAATTTTAATGATAAAAGTCTGTAGTTGTTGAAAGTTGGTGTAAATCCATCAGAAGTTGTTGTGAATAATGGTACAGCAAACTGGAAAATATTCAATTCCATTCATTTTTCATTAAAAAATTCAAATGTAGCTGTTTTGTTTTTATACTAATTTCAAGATAGACTGATCTTTAGAAATCCATCTGTCTTAATTTTAAGTTGTGGAATTATCATGAGGGACTGTTTGATGTTTCACATATGCAATAAATATTTCATTTAACGTCTTTGCAAAGAAAAGGGTGTAAAACATTTAACATCTGTTACAAATGGTTGTACCTTGTAAATTGTAAATTCGATCCATTATGTTTTCATAAAAATTTGCATTGCTAAATGAGGCTTTATTTTTATATACAATTATAGTTCCAGTTCATCCATGTGTTGGCAGTAGCCAGATAATGAAATGTAGGTGGTGGTTTTTGCATTGTTTATTCATTGAGAGAAGAAATAGATGGATAAGGAATTGATTTGATATGATGGAAATAATAGGATTGAGGGTCCTGAAATCCAAACTCTGTGCTTATCATTTACTGATGAATAAAACTAGCTATACTAATACCCTTTACATACATACTATTAACTGATGATTCTCTTTAGGATGAGGCTAATGTGAGCAAGAGAGATTTTGAAGGCTGTCTTCCAAAAGGACTGAAAGTTTTATTTACTAGTTAAAACTCTAAATCTCTTTCTTAGCACTGACAATTCAGTCTCAGGTTTTTTGAGCTGATTTTAATTCAAGTGGATTTTAGGCTCAATTTCACTTCATCTGAAGCTAAAATGGTCTGTGGAAAGTAGTCTTTTATGTATGAGGGTGAAAGAATTTTAAAATAGTACGTGGGTAAGTGTGTGTGTGGTATGTGTGCATGTTTATATATGTATAATATATTCAAGAACACTAAGATAAAGCCTGCCAAAAATATCACACAGCTTTTTTGTTTCTGTAATTTGTGTGAGCTCCAGCTAGAGGAACTCCAGCCAACTGAAGTCAGATCCTCTGACTCACCACTGTATATCTGTGTGACCATGGGCAAATCACTTAAGCCCTTGAGTTCCTATGTGTGCATCTATAGTCTGCTTTTTTTTTTTAATTCCTACCATCAAGATATATACTTCAGAAGCCATATGGAAAAATATTAAAAATTTGACATGTTGTAGTCTGAGGGAGAATGTATGTTACATATATGTTGGATAGGGTAAATATGTGAATATATACCATAAATCTGTATATAATATGTCATGCCATGCTGTGCTAAGTAGCTTCAGTCGTGTCTGACTTTTTGCAACCCTGTGGACCATAACCCCCCAGGCTCCTCTGTTCGGGCGATTCTTCAGGCAAGAGTACTGGAGTGGGCTGCAGTGCCCTTCTCCAGGGATTGAACCTGAGTCTCTCATGTCTCCTGCTTTGGCAGCAGGGATATTAATTGCTCATGCCACCTGGGAAACTCTTAATATGTAGTGTTACATATATGTTAGATGCTGGGTAAATATGTGCCATAAATCTATAAGTAATATATAGTGTTCCTACCCATCACTAGAGAAACTCAATACAAACATGCACAACGGACATGCAAACAAAATATATCAAAAGAGATATACAAATGGTCATGTGACATATGCTTAAGAAGAAAACATTACTATGGGATACCTTTCTTCACCCTGAACATTGGTAAAGCTTTTTAAAAGATTAGCATTACCCAGTGTTGGTAATGGTATGGGGAAACTGGACAGTCTGATATATTATTGGAAACATTTTGCAGGTCAATTTTTCATTTAAATTTTTTAATATAATACTTTGCGAGCGATTTGACTTTTTTATATTCTACTCATGACTTTGCTGGTGGCTCAGACGGTAATGTGGGAGACCAGGGTTCAATCCCTAGGTTGGGAAGATCTCCTGGAGAAGGAAGTGGCAACCCACTCCAGTATTCTTGCCTGGAAAATCCCATGGACAGAGGAGCCTGGTAAACTACAGCTGATGGGGTTGCAAAGAGTCGCACACAACTGAGCGACTTCACTTTTATATTCTACTTATATATGTGCATATCATATTTATACATTTATACAATATCATGCACATAGGCTTCTTGTTTACAGTCACAAAAGGATTGGAGGGGGTTGAATTATGACATTTCTGTAAATTAGGATGGGATAGCCACATGCATCTAAACATGGGACGGTCCAAGACATTACAGAAGCGAATAGAAATTACATGCTATGTCTAAGATATCTATCTGTCTATCATCTGTTTAGCATGTATGTGTATGCACTTAAACACTTACTAGAAATGCTTAGTAGAAAAGGGCGTCTAGAAGAATACACAGCACACTTAATAGTTGTTAATTGTAGGAAGGGGGTAATATTTCTTTATATTTTCTAAACTTCTGAATTGTTTTAACATTATAGGGCTAAACTTTTAATACTGTTTTGAAAACCAATAGAAGTTCTGAATTATCCCTGCCTATTTTGTGGTGCTGTTAATCTATAATGAATTAGTAAATGTAAAAATTATTTTTGAACACCGCAGATACCAAATAGTAGATAAAACCTGTATGCATGTCATTATATGACTTCATCTTTAGTGTCTGGGTTAAATATGCATCATGTAACTCTGAATTAACTTGTATAGCCCCTACTTGAAAGCACTTTATACTGCATGGCTCATTACTTATTGGATCTATTGGTTTTGAATACTGCTAAGCATCTCTCTTCTAGAAATCCCAGAGAATTAAAATGGGAAGACTGCCACATGCAGGTTTCAATTGGTCTATCTGTGTGTTTAATTCTCTCCCTCACTTTTTCTGTAACTCTGTGAACTCTCCATTCTGCTTCATTGTCTCTTTTCTCATTCTCTTAAACTCTAAGAATAGTTTTATATAAATCCTTGAAGAAAATTGTAATTCTGACAACAGATGTAAAGCTAGAATCTACTTGATCCTTTTTCTCACTCATATGTATCTTATGAGTCCTGATACTCTTATATTTAAGTACTATCTTTTCTGAAAACTGCTTAACCTCTGGGCTTATTTATGAATGTTTTGGAAGCCAGTTCCATAATAAGAGTTAATGATAAAGGTAGTGCCTTAGAAGAAAGATCTGACTTCTAGTTCCAACTTTACCTCTTTTTGCTCTTGGATTCTTTGACAAGACAGTGAACTTTTCTGGATCTTGTCCTTCATATGAATAGAGTGATATCAAAGTTCATAAAAGCTGAAGGAGTAATCCAGGTCATTACTCAAAAGCCCTTTCTAGGCCTAACATTTATATATCTAAGACCACATCATTCTCTGACATCATAAGCTCTTTCATAACTAGTGCTATGTAGACATTCGGCTAGTTTCCTTAAAGTATTATATAAGATCACTTCACACATATCATCTGTCCCCTCTTATTTCACTATTTTACTTGGACATTGGTCATTTTTCTTTCTTTCCATCTTGAATTTACTCTTATCTTTTGTGAGTTTTTAAAAAAAATAATTTAACATTTGTGTGGCAATGAAAAATGTTAAATTCTTAAATATATTTAGAAGGGTTTAAAAATATACAAATGCATACACATATGCACATATACAATCTATTTTTTAACACAGATGTATGGCACTTGCTCAGAAATAATATACTATGATTCATTTCAGCTTTTACTTTCACACATGCCTAGTATAGGTTATCTTACATTCCAAAGGCAGTTTTCAGTATTCACCTGTTTTGAGGTGAGGCCCTTAGGAAACTTACATTTCAGAAATCTAAAACAATGCAGACAAACTATATAAGAGCCTCCCTTTTTTTTATCCATCTTCTATCCAAAGAGTCATTTATAAGTTTGAAAGGACTGCAGAGTTATCCAGAAGTTAATTTTCACACAAATTTTCAATTCCCAATGCAAGGCTTCTTCAAAGTGAGAACAAATTAAAGATAATAGATGACTGATGACTGTGTTCCTGTACATTGATATTATGTACAAGATTTCTTTCATATCAACATTTAGCATTTTCCACCTTTGTATTAGTTGTGATTGGGTGAAAAGAACTATTTCTTTTTCTCCAGCATACTCATTTCTCTTACAGGATACATTGTTTCATTCAGATTAAGATTCACATTGATGCTTGGAAATAAGAAATATGAAACAATAGAAAAGGCAAGATATGCCCCCATACACACATATACACACCCCTCACCAATTGCTAGACTCACTTTCCTGCAAAGCTGAGACTTGTACTCAAGTAATCATGGTGCATCTTCCTCTCTGTCCTCCCCGCAACTTCCCCTAATATTTTCCTATATGCACCTTTATCTTCATTAGGAGAACCACAATCAGTTGAATACCTTGGAGCTGAATTATCTGAAATATTGTAATTCTCAGAGTAATAGAACTAAAAACTATGTCTATAATAGGTTTTATCCATTTGAGTGGAAGCTTACACCATACTGCTACTTTGAAATATCTATTTATCACTTTTTATGCTGTAACACCATGGGAAATCTGTATTTTTCCTTCTCTCTGGGGTTTTCAGTGACTGGATAGAGCCTGGTTAATTAGCAGAAGGTTTGTCCACATCCCAAGAGGGCTCATTCAGCCCCAGCCCAGACACAAATGTACAGCTTCAAACCAGGGACAGTAACTTTGATGAGGGCTGGTGAAATTCTTAAGGGGGCATATTTGAGGCTTCAGCTACAATGTATGCCCCAGGCTCCCAAGCTGATGGCTGATTGACTCCTAATATCTGAATTATTCTCCTCAAGCAATATAACTCAGTAGGAGACCCTGATTTGCTAGAGTACCCCAGATAATAGAATTCACAATAGTCCCTGACCTTATGCAAACTTACTTCCATAGAATTGAGGTAGGATCTCAGTAATCACTGTCTAGCCAGGGATGATAAAGCCCTGTTTCACTAAAGGTGGTTTGTTGACTTTAGGTTTTTTTGAAGGAAACTCTCTCATTGCTTTTGATTATAATTTCCACAAGGATAAGATGTTATATTTTAGTATTAGTTTTGTGTACTATGACATCAGGGAAAATTATTTAATAATTTAATGTAACTATATTTTCTCTAATAGAAAATTAAAGTAAAGAAGACCAATAGGTACATAGTTTCATTTTTTTCATAAAGCCAGGTTGGAAACTTATAACATAGGGAGTACAAATATATACCTCACAGAAGGAAATAGAGTTAAACAGGAAATAAACACTAGCAATACCACTGAGGATGCTTTTTTGTTTTGTTTTGTTTTGTTTTTTTAGTCTTGGCTTTTCAGGCATTAATTACAGTCCATTCTAAAAAATTTGTTATGCTTTAATAATAATAATAATAGCCCTGAGTTAAATATTACCAAAACACTCAAGATGTATAGGTGTATGTGTGTGTGTGTGTGTGTGTGTGTGTGTGTGTGTGTGTATACTCACATACATGGGCTTCCCAGGTGGCGCTAGTGATTAAGAACCCACCTGCCAATGCAAAAGACTTATAAAAGACTTGGTTTGATCCCTGAGTCGGGAAGATTCCCTGGAGGAAGGCATGGCAACCTACTCCAATATTCTTGCTTGGAGAATCTCATGGACAGAGGAGCCTGGCGGGCTTTAGTCTATGGGATCACAAAGAATCAGACATGACTGAAGCATGTATACACCCCCCCCCACATATATATGCAAATGAATGTTTGTATGTATGTATATATGTATCTATCTAGCAGGAGAAGAAAAGCTTCATTCTGGCTACAGCAGTCACTAATGAAAGGATTTACTATCAACATCAGTAAAGAAATAGGTCTCTGAATAGACATCTTAGTATATATTTTCCACATACTAAGTTGCACATCTTGTAAATAAAAGGGGAAAACTAGATCACTATGTTTCTATCCTCCAAGCACTGTATATCCCATTCTTATTTTAGTATTTAAACTGCTATTTCCAAATATATTTATTTTTTAAGCATATGGGATGAGATGATGGTATCCTAGATACAACAGAGTCTAGTTATATGACTTTGCCAGAACTTTTTTCCCTTGCATGTTAAGAGTTCTTCATTCTATGCCATGCCCAAAGGAAGCACTAGTGAATAAATAAAATAGTGCCAACTGTGATTTTAAGATAAATGTTTGGTTCCAAAATATGAGTTGTGAATGACACCACAATTCTACTGTCATTGTTCAGAAAGTGGGGTTTTGCTAACCCCTCCTGTTGCTCATTAGCATCAAGTACTTTTTATAATCTTTGTCATAATACTTTCATCCATTTAAATTTGTATGTACTAAAAATAGAACATATTATCTTTTTCCATCTCTTTCATTTAATGAATAAATTTCCCTAGAATATACAATGGATGTAAGATTCAGGACTGGAGATGTTAGTTAAAAGTGAGCTTCTCAAATTATTCAAGAGCCTAAATCCTTATGCCCCATTGCCAATACAATGCCCGAGTTTTCAGAATTTCACTTTATTCCACTTCACTTTTACAAAAAAAACTTACATTAGTTCCTGTTTTCGCTAACCAAAAGAAATTTGAAGAGGATTTTCACGTTTATGAAAAAAGGCAAAGAAGTATCTAGCATTACAAGCCTAAATAGTGCGGGAGCAGTGAGAGTGGCGCCCCCAAGCGCTTTCCCTGGGAACTACACTCAGTGTCTCTGCAGTAACCCATTATAGCTTTGAACTGTGTCTGTAAGCATATGTGTTCAGTCTCTATTTTGTGTGTCAGCAAGATGCTAAGGTGATTGCTGTTCCGCTTTACACCGTTACAGCTTACTAAATATTTCATAGGAATGTTCCACTTTCAGGTAGTTGGGAAAAGCTGTATTTGTATTATAGAAAATCAGAGGTTGCATGCGTCATAACAACCATATAAGAATTAACAGCTGCAGAAAAATGAATTATGCATTTTCTTAAGACAATAATCATATCATGGCAACAGATTACATACTTAATCAACTATAAATCAGCTTTCACCGATCTTGGAAGGTAAAATTAGTTCTATTAGCTCAAGTCACAACTTTCTTTAAGTAGTTACATAAATCAAATTACACTGAGTTGCTTTAACTTTTTTTGGTGATTATCCATTGTTTTCGCTGCAAGCTATCTTGAATGAGTTGTGTAATTTGTTTATATATTTGCATTATGTTCTATATGGTGTTAATCAGCTTTACATTTTCGACATTTTCTGCTCACTAAATGATTTCCCTGACTATGTTGTTATGGGTATTTGTTGCCGTTATTGTTTGAGTGACTAAGTTGTGTCTGACTCTTTTGTGACCCCATGGACTGTAGCCCATCGGGCTCCTCTGTCCATGGGATTCTCCAGGTAAGAAGGCTGGAATGGGTTGCTAGTTCCTTCTCCAGGGGATCTTCCTGACCCAGGGGTCTAATTTGCGTCTTCTGCGTTGGTGGGCGAATTCTTTACCACTGAGCCACGAGGCAAGCCCTGTTATGAATATAACTAATGCTAAAACATATAATGCTGGGTGACCTCTATAGTTGTGTTGACATTGAGTATTAACATTATTAAAAAAAGAAGTACCTGTGATAGTGAGTTGATGTTCACAGAGCCTTTTTCTAATGAAAATTTAAACTCAGTACTGTTCCTCAGCACCAGCAATTGTTTTTGTGTGTGTTCTAGCCAGGCCTATCTCTTTCCAAATGCCTGGAGGCAGAGCTGTTTACAGAGAGTTAGAAATAAAGGCATTGTTTTGAAACATCAGCTTTCCTGAGTCAAATACTCCTTTTATGCATGGATGGTTAAATGGGTAAAAACTAGTTGACAGCAATATATGGAAATACCCGGAAAGTGATTTGACCTTTTCACTAGGTGCTGGAAATAAATGGAGAGCATAAAAAGAAGACTTTTATTTAACCTTTTAAACAAAAACCTGCTTATAAGTCAGACACATCTTGACTTTGTGCATGAGCTACTGATGGCATAAAGGCTCATTTGCCCTTAAAGAACAAAATTTGAGAACAAGGAAAGAGAACCTTTCCTGGTACAAGAAAGCTCTATTTAAAAAATGTAACCCTCTGTTTAAAGAGAGTAGGACTGGCAAGGGCCTGTCATCAGGCCAGCCAAGAGGATAATATGCAGAGACATTTAAATTCAGTGGGACAAACACTACTCTTTGCTGGCTTCCACACTCTGACACATACACAGAGCTTCCACTAAAGTTAGAGAACTCTATCTAATTTGGAATTCAGAAAATGGCCAAAAATACTTTATTGTTATATTCAGATTTATTCATGGCTTTCTAGGTTGGTGTATATATAACATCACTGCTCTAAAGCCAGCCATTCATCAACACTGGTCACTATTCCTTCACATGCCAAGGTGTGTGTCAGGGGTGTGTGTTGGTTTAATAGACAGATTTAAAAAATGTGTTTAGCACAGATTTTACAAGGCTTGAAAAAGCAAAAAGGTTAGGGATACATTTTGGAGTCAGATCTTCTCCTTTAACCCTGCTCTTCATGTTCATTATTTCAATATTTTGGTTATTTAAATTATAAAGATATTATTATAAAAATCATATTAAGAGTAAAATTTTAAAGTAAAGCTCTGTTTCTGTCTGTACTACTTCCTTGAGGAAGGCACTGTTAATATGTTTCTTTCAAACATTTTGCTATCCATTTACAAATATACAAATGTGCTTTTCTTTGTGTGTATGTATGTATGTATGTATGTATATTTTCCTGCAAGGTGCTTTTTTTTTAAACTCGGTTAAATATCAAGGGCAACTGTATATGTTAAAAGGTATAAATACTCTCAATTTATTTAAACAGTTAGATGCACGTTAATCATGCATGTGATTAACCTTTTTCCTAATCTTGGGTATTTAGTTTGTCTCCAATTTTTCTCTATTACAAAAAAATTTTTTCGCAATGAATATCAACCAGTGACTGGCTTGTGACCGTGTGAGTTTTATATTAAAAAATAGTTCCAAGCAGTTGAATAAATGTTGAATGCCTATGTTGATAAATTCTTTCTTGCAACCTTAAAAATAACATGGGATTATTGATGTATTTAAAATAATGAAAAATGTTTATTGACCTTAGTGTATCTATGGCATTGTTGACCTTTTAAAAATCCAAATCTAGAAATGAGTCAGTGGTACGAATAAAAATAGGAAAGAGTTAAAAAGATTTATGGTGAAATATATTGACACCTAAAATAACCTTATGTGAAGAAATATTTCATTATATTGATTTATGTCAATATTATTCTTATATTTCACAGAAACATTTATATACTTCTTACCAAAGTATATGTTCTGTAATATTACCCTATTTTTTGAATGAGAGTTTTGCTTTGTGAAGTAAAAAAAAATATTGATAAATTTATGCTCTTTATAATACAGAAGAGAATAGTATGTATTGAACTTAAAAACTGTAGGACCATTTATGTTGTTAGTCCATTTGAAGGAAAAGCAAATGTGGCAGGGTTCATCAGTCCTTTTGTCCATGTATAACATATAACTTGAAATGTGTTAAAGCAAACATCGACGTAATGACGTTATTAATATTGCAAATTCATAAATAGGAGAAATGTTTACATTTGCAGTGCTTATGCACTATATTTTATTATCCAGACTGAATATTATCGTTTGGTTGTTTAAAAGTCTGCATTGGCTTCTATTATGTGCACATTTTATTACAATATATACTTGGAAAAACCCACCCAGAGTATGTCCAAAGGAGAATAGTTAAATTGCAAAGGTTCTGAAACTGTCATAGAAAGAACAGTAAGAATGATGTGGAGATATTTATCCTATGAAGAAGAAACAACCGTAACTGTTATAAACTATTTCAAGAGCTCTCGTGTGGAAAATAAGCTAAATTTATTCTGTGTGGCTGCATAAAGGAGAAAAAAAGACCAGTGAGTAGATGTTGCCAAAGAAGCAAATTTTACTTCTAGTCTAATCGTTATGGATATTTCCCACTTCTACAAATAATGTGTATTTATTATACAAAATGAAAGGAAGTACTAAAATAGTTATCACTTTTGATCCCACCATCAAGAAATAGTTTGGTATATCTTTTCTTTCAAGATTTTATGTATGTAAATTAAGTGGTCATTATTAAACTTTTAACAATTATTTGGTTGCACACAAAAGAACAAGAGGAAACTATTTCTTGACAAATTGAATATTTGTAACATTTATTTCTACTCAAAAATTCATATTTATCATCCCTTTTTTTTTAACTCACCCATTCAGTTTCCTTCTTAGTCAGTGTCCTGCTGATTTTTGGATACAAGTTAGAAAGGACTCTTTTAAAAAATATAATCCAAATCAGATGCAAAGTCAATTTTTTTTAAAGATTAAGAATTTTATTAACTTGCTAAGAATGTCAGAAAACAGTTTGAACATCAAAGCTTCTGAAATTCTTGTTGAAATTGATAGACTGTTCTGTTGATTGACCAGTAAGAGGACACCTGCAATATTTGTGGTATGCTAGATGCTTACCAAGAAAAATGAAGGATGGGGAGAATAATTTGCCTGTCAGAGGAGTAAGAAAACTCTTGGGAAAGTTGATAGAGCCCTAGAATATTTTGACAAAACTGATGACTCTTTTTATAGAACTCAGTTTTTTAATTCTGTTGAGCTCAAAACTGTTTAAACTAAATCTGAACATATGCATACCTTCTGATCCAGCGTTACACGTTTAGCTGCATTCCCAATAGAATTGTGTGCACCAAGATGTGTTTATGAAGAATGTATGTACAGAGTATTTATATTACTTATAATTAGTTATATTACTAATAGGCCAGAAGCAGAAACAAACCAGTGCTCCTCAAAATTAGACTGGGTAAATTGTGACATTCATGCAGTAGTGAAATATCATACAGTAGTTAAAATGAAAGAGCTGTTATCATATTCAATAATATTTGGTAACCTCACAAAGATAATATTAAAGAAAGAAGTAAAACACAGAAGTGCCTAGTGTATGATTTAATTTTTACCGTGTTAAAAAGCAGTCATACCCAATCTATGGTGTTAAAAGTTCAGCTAGTAGTTACTTAGAGTTAGAGACAGAGAGGGCCATGAGGAGGGCCACTGTGATTTTCAGACTGTTTTATTTCTTGATTTGGCTGGTTTCTTATTTTGTTTTGTTTGGCTGGTTTCTTGAGTGTATTTACTTTGTGTTAAATCACTGAAAGCTACAGCTATGGTTTTCTCACTATTCTATATGTATGTAGCAATAGAATAAATGAGTTTATATTTAAAAAGCTTCACCACATGCCCCCTAAAAGCCATAACATTTCATCATTTTTTGTTCCTTACAATATGGTGTCCAGAGTTGTAAGTATTACTGAATTTTAATAACCATATAATAAAATCAACTAATTTGTATACTTGTTTAATTTTGAGAAAATGTTCTCCCCACTTCACCCTTTCACTAATGAACTCTGGTATTTCAGATACTTAAAATCTTCAGTTTATTCTGCCAATATAATAAATACCATACCTTTGTATGTAAGTTTTACCAGCTGTCCTGTTCTTGCCATTTTCCATGACATTAAATATTTTCAGTTAGAAATACTTTATTGGTTTGAAGTACCAAAAACTATTTACCATTTCCTTATTTTGGGAAACAAACTGTTTCTAATTGAGGCCATACTTTTTAACAAAGATATTAATAAATGAAACTAGTATCTCGGAAGAATGTGGTCTGTTTATTAGAGACATTAAGGCTGAAGCTAGTGGCCACTTAATAGAGAAGTAAAGGGAATCAGACTGACATTCCAGTCCCCAACAGATAGGAAGTTTTACAAAAATGTCTGTGGAATAAATTAATGTTTTTGGAAGTCCGTCAAAGTCTGGTCACCTAGGTTATGTGAGCAGGCAAAATCAACAAAAATATTGTGAAATAGTCACTAATGGAGAGTAATTGGAGTATGATGGTGCCTGATTCTAATTATGACATCCACATCTTTGATTTCTGATTCAACTCCAGGGCTTTGATATTTATTCTTCAACCTTGCCTTTGTTTTAGAGATAGTAGATCAGCACCATTAATACTGCTGGAAGACTTTACTTCTGGCAAATGGTAGATAAGTTGTCTCAAAAATAGCTTTATCTTAGTGGCAAAGTGTTTAACAGAGCTTACACACTTTATTTTTATTCTCTGTCAGTCCTGCATAGTACTAGTTATAAGGTAGATACTTTTAGTAACATTCCTTATATGACCTAAGTATTTGTAAGAGTAACCCATGATTCTATCATTATTGTCATTCTTCACTTAGCCATGCATTAATAAATTTGAGACTTCAAGAAGTGCTTATTTCAAGAGTGCTTTTTTCTTCTGTTTTACTGAACATGGAGGTCCAACTTTGAACTGTACTTTCATTGTTTTTTCACATCTATAGCTTAACTAATCTTATTAGTATAGAACTTTTAATTCTGTGCTTCTTGTCTTTATGTTTTTGAGAAGAGGCAAAGCTTCTTCCTCTTCCATAACTATATTCCAACTTGTCATAAAAGAGAATTTTGATTACATATCTCTCTGAGTGAAGTGCAATGAGACATACACAATGAAGGGGAAAGTATCAAGAAAGAGAAAGAAAGCATTAGAGGTTAAATTTAGTATGTGTTTCTCTGTTGTTCAGTCACTAAGTCATGTCCAATTCTTTGCAATCCCATGGCCTGCAACACTCCAGGCTTCCCTGTCCTTCCCTATTTCCTGGAGTTTGCTAAACCTCATATCCATTGAGTCAGTGATGCCACCCAACCATCTCATCCTCTGTCACCCCCTTCTCCTTCTGTCTTCAGTCTTTCCCACCACCAGGGTCTTTTCCAATGAGTCAATTCTTCACATCAAGTGGTCAAAGTATTGGAGCTTCAGTTTTAGCCTCAGCCCTTCAAATGAATATTCAAGGTTGATTTCCTTTAGGACAGACTGGTTTGATCTCCTTGCCATCCAAGGACCTCTCAAGAGTCTTCTCCAGCACCACAGTTCGAAAGCATCAATTATTCGGCACTCAGCCTTCTTGATGGTCCAACTCTCACATCCATACATGACTACTGGAAAAAACCCATAGCTTTGACTAGATGGACCTTTGTCAGTATAGTAATGTCTCTGCTTTAAAAACTCTGTCTAGGTTTGTCATGCCTTTTCTTCCAAGGAGCAAGCATCTGTTAATTTCATGACTAAAGTCACTGTCCATAGTGATTTTGGAGTCTACAAAAAATCTGCCACTCTCCATTGTTTCCCCATCTATTTGCCATGAAGTGATAGGACTGGATGCCATGATCCTAGGTTTTTGAATGTTGAGGTTAAAGCCAGCTTTTCATTCTCCTCTTTCTCCTTCATCAAGAGACTCTTTAGTTCTTGCTTTCTGCCATTAGGGTGGTATCATCTGCATATCTGAGGTTATTGATATTTCTCCCAGCAGTCTTGATTCCAGCTTGTGATTCATAATGCCCACATTTTGCATGATATACTCTGCGTATAAGTTAAATATACAGTCTCAGTGTACTCCTTTTCCAATTTTGAACCAGTCCATTGTTCCATGTCCTGTTCTAATGTTACTTCTTGACCTGCATACAGGTTTCTCAGGAAACAGGTGTGGTGGTCTGGTATTCCTACCTCTTTAAGAATTTTCCAATATGTTGTGATCCACACAGTCAAAGGTTTTAGCATAGTCAATGAAGCAGAAGTCAATGTTTTTCTGGAACTCTCTTGCTTTCTCTGTGATCCAACAGATGTTGGCAGTTTGGTCTTTATTTCCTCTGCTTTTTCTAAGACTAGCTTGTACATCTGGAAGTTCTCAATTCATGTACTGCTTAAACCTAGCTTGAAGGATTTTGAACATTATTTTGCTAGCATGTGAAATGAGTGCAACCTGGATAACCACGTTGGTGTTGTCACTCATCTAGAGCCATATGGAGTGTGATGTTGAGTGGGCCTTAGGAAACATTACTGCAGACAAAGCTGGTAGAGGTGATGGGATTTCAGCTAAGCTATTTAAAATCCTAAAAGATGATGCTGTTAAAGTGCTGCACTAAGTATGCCAGCAAATTTGTGTTTCCCTGTGCATTTATGTTACTATATAGGTTAGATATACATATATATGTATAAATAATAGGGAATCTCAGCTGACCAGGGGTAGAGATTGTACACATCACATATACAGAATTCCCAGGTAGGACACATTGCCTCTTTCCACGTTATTTGTAACCACTGATTTATCTGGACATTGAGGTACTTGTTAGGAATAAAAGCATGTCCGCCAGTCAGCCCTGGTGACATATTTGGTGGACTGTGTGTTATGGGGTGGCTTGGAGAACATATGGAAAATTTTAGGATGGACTTTGTGGCCTCAGAAAAAACTTTATCCAAAAGAAGAAATCTGCATCAGTAACCTTGGCTCAGGAGGAAGCTGGGCTACTGCAAGGGTTTTTGGAGACAGTGTGGTGGTTTCACTGATTCTACCCCAGTCTAGCAATCATTATTATTGGTGCGTATCCCAAGATATTAACGTCTGTGTGGAATTTGAAAGCGACGTTGCGTGAAAGTAGTATGTCTCAGGTAGTTTTACTGTGGGATCCGCCTGCAGTTTGGAGGCATCATCTGCTGTAACAAACAGCAGACTTGAGATGATGGTTAAGGTGGTATGGGTGGCTTTGGAGCAGCTCGTCAAATTACAGGAGACAGGCTACCAGCAAAGTGAGGATTGGTGTGGCCAGGGCATCGAGCAGTGATTTGAGTCCTGATTGAGCCATAGTAGGAACATGATTGTTGACTGAGCATCATGAATCAATGTTTCAGGAACAGGCTGAAATGAACACTAAAAGTTGGATGGCCTAAGTATAAAGTAGAAGTGCCAGTAGAAACACTGGCCAGGTTAGACATGTAGAAAAAAAGATACTCTTAGAAAACAACCAGAAACATCAGAACTGAATCTCAAAAGCTGAGGCTGAGGCCCACGTGATACAGTTGCAACTAATAATCTATATAGAATCTGGGCCTGATTTTGTCAAGGGAACTTTGAAGCCACAGATGGGTAGGCCTGCCTTCTACACATATAGAGAGAGCATGTGAGTAGCCATGAGACTTAAAAAGCTGTGTCAGTATAGAATCTAAATTTGGACATAGTCCATCCTAAAGGAGATCAGTCCTGGGTGTTCATTGGAAGGACTGATGTTGAAGCTGAAACTCCAATACTTTGGCCACCTCATGTGAAGAGCTGATTCATTGGAAAAGACCCTAATGCTGGGAAGGATTGGGGGCAGGAGGAGAAGGGGAAGACAGAGGATGAGATGGCTGGATGGCATCAACAACTCGATGGATATGGGTTTGGGTGGACTCCGGGAGTTGGTGATGGACAGGGAAACCTGGCGTGCTGCAAATCATGGGGTTGCAAAGAGTCGGACACTACTGAGTGACTGAACTGAACTGAATGTAAACTTGGACACTTCATCATAGAAAGCCAATAAGAGGTTATCTGAGTGTCTTAGTGCAAGTTAACATGATTTTACATTTTTTCCTCACTACTATAATTTTTCTTCACTAAATTAATTATAAAGTATTAATATTCTGAGTAATTTATATCTTCTTATCAGAATTTTTTTAGGAATATCTCTGTTTTTGAGGTCAGGATAAAAATTGCTTTTTATTTAACTACTGTTTCGAAAGACTGAAATCTGTAGTTTACCATTTTACTTATGCAAGATAGTCATCTAGGTCTTATTTGTTATGCCTTTTTTACATTGGATTATTTCTAATACTGTTAACCAATTTCTAGACAAAACCATGATAAATGTACTAAAGTCAGCATCTGCCTTGCTATAAATAAGAATGTGTATTCATTCTGGAGGTAAAAATTCATTTGATTAAACAGATCAAGAGCATACCTAATAGGTTGTTATTAATATAAGCACATAATGGTCTAAGACATAAATAGGTAAGTATTTTTCTCCTTGACTGTCAAATGCACAGACTTGGTAGCAGTGGCCTGGAGTGAAGCTTCCCAGGTGGCACTAATATTAAAGAATCCACCTGCCAATGAGTAGGTGTAAGAGATTCGGGTTTGATTCCTGGGTCAGGAAGATCCCCTGGAGGAGGAAATGGTAACCCCCTCCAG
Source organism: Antilocapra americana (assembly GCA_007570785.1). Taxonomy (NCBI): domain Eukaryota; kingdom Metazoa; phylum Chordata; class Mammalia; order Artiodactyla; family Antilocapridae; genus Antilocapra; species Antilocapra americana. The sequence continues at coordinate 20,123,736 of ML661346.1, forward strand.
TATTCTTGCCTGGAGAATCCCATGGACAGAAGAGCCTGGTGAGCTACAGTCCATAGGGTTGCAAAGAGTTGGACACAACTGAAGCAACTTAGCAAGCATGAACATACCTGAAGTGATATGTTCTGAAAGAGACTGAGGCTTGGTGGGAAGAAATTGGTAACACATACATGAACTGTGAACTTCCAGATGTTCAAGCTGGTTTTAGAAAAGGCAGAGGAACCAGAGATCAAATTGCCAACATCCGTTGGATTATCGAAAAAGCAAGAGAGTTCCAGAAAAACATCTACTTCTGCTTTATTGACTATGCCAAAGCCTTTGATTATGTGGATCACAATAAACTGTGGAAAATTCTTAAAGAATTGGGGATACCAGACCATCTGACCTGTCTCTTGAGAAACCTGCATGCAGGTCAGGAAGCAACCGTTAGAACTGGATATGGAACAACAGACTGGTTCCAAATAGGAAAAGAGTATGTCAAGGCTGTATATTGTCACCCTGCTTATTTAACTTATATGCAGAGTACATCATGAGAAACGCTGGGCTGGAAGAAGCACAAGCTGGAATCAAGATTGCCAGGAGAAATATCAATAACCTTCGATATGCAAATGACACCACCCTTATGGCAGAAAGTGAAGAGAAACTAAAAAGCCTCTTGCTGAAAGTGAAAGAGGAGAGTGAAAAAATTGGCTTAAAGCTCAACACTAAGAAAACTAAGATCATGGCATCTGGTCCCATCACTTCAAGGGAAATAGATGGGGAAACAGTGGGAAAAGTGTCAGACTTTTTTTTTTTTTTGACTCCAAAATCACTGCAGATGGTGATTGCAGCCATGAAATCAAAAGATGCCTACTCCTTGGAAGGA
>ML661346.1:20124607-20146986 GCA_007570785.1 Antilocapra americana
GAGAAGAGGAAGACAGAGGATGAGATGGCTGGATGGCATCACCAACTCGATGGACATGCGTTTGGGTGGACTCCGGGAGTTAATGATGGACAGGGAGGCCTGGTGTGCTGCATTTCACAGGGTGGCAAAGAGTCAGATAGGACTGAGCGACTGAACTGATAATGATAGTGATATATATATATAATGGAATATTACTCAGCCATAAGAAAGAACAAATTTGAGTCAGTTCTAGTTAGGCCAATAAACCTAAATACAGCCTGTTATGCAAGGTGAAATGTCATAAGGAGAGAAACAAATATGATATATTAACACATATATATATGGAATCTATGAAAATGGTACTGATGAACTTGTGTGCAAGGAAGGATGGAGATACAGATACAGAGAATAGACTTGTGGACCCAGTGAGGGAGGGAGAGAGGGGGGCGAATGGAGAAAGTAGCATTGGCATATATACACTATCATGTATAAAATATATAGCTAGTTAGAAGTTGATATATAACACAGGGAGCGCAACCTGGTCCCCCAGAAGGGTGGAATGTGTGGAGGGGAGACTCAACAGGGAGAGAATATATGTATATTTATGACTGATTTGCATTGTTGTACAGCAGAAACCAACACAACATTGTAAAGCAATTTTCCTCCAATTTAAAAAAAAAAGTGTTTTTCAATGTGTTCTATGTAAACTTAACATTAAAAAGAAAAAGAAAAAAAACACCTACTGTCTGTTCTCTTCTCTTTGCCGTGATATCTTCCCTGGTAGATGCAGACCTTACCCTCTTTCATTGGTTTGTTGGAATTTGAACCGAGCATGAGTGGATGATATTATTTCCCAGGCTATTGGTCAAAACTGTGGTCAGTACCAGATTTGGCCAAGACACGCCTGACCCTCTTCTGCCATGGGTGAATGACCAGGGGATCGCTGTTGGAAATTGCGTGAGTCTGACAAGCAGGGTTACCAGCTGGCTCAAACTCTCAGGTTGGTTAGATGTATTGGGGGTTTTTCCATCTCCTTCCTCCTTTACCTCTTAGATTCCCTCTTCCTCTTAGTCTTAAGTCCCTGTAATCTCTTACTTCCTACTAAATTTTAACAAGTAAGTCAGACAGGGGTTAAAATGCTAAGAATTAACTCTTCTCTCAGATTTTAAAAAGATACTGTAGAAGAGTAGAAATTGGGTAGGAAAGCAAAAAATTACATTAAAAGAGTAAGAGTGAGATCAAATTTCTAAGAAAATGATAAACAAATAAAAATTACCTTTTGGTGATATACTGTTCAAATGTTTTAGCTCAAATATTTCTCCTGTTTTTTTTTTTTTTTTTATATGGGCCTGTTTTGTGGAGAGGCAGTTTTTTAACAGGTAAAATAAGCTTTACTGACTATAATCAGCTAATGGTAACCATAGAAAACGGCCCTTGGTCTCCAATTTTTGCTCCTTTGCCAGTGAATCAGTCTGCCTCGGGTGATGATTTAATTTTCATGGTGTTCAAATTACAAATTAACATTTGCAAATGTAGATTTGGGGGATTGTGCTGAAGCCTAATAAAGTTCTCTGAGGATAGTGTGCCTCATTGCGTTACATCGTATAACTTCCTTATTAAAGTGAAAGGAAATTGCCTTTTAGTTTTCCTACAGCATATCAAGTTCTCATATTTGAGAAAGGCATCCATCTAACTTCTAAAATCTTCAAACTTCATAGATTTTCCTGTATCACAATATTTCAGATCTTCAGTTTGCACAATGCTTATGGATGATGTTAAAATAATTGTGAAAGCAGTATGTTTGCCTCTGGTAATTGCAGTTGTTTATGAGCACAATGTATCAACCTAGCCCATCACCCTACAGATGATACTTTATAGTAATACTTGTGCTTAAAGTCTAACTTTTAAGAAATGTTAAAAAAAAAAAACAAAAAAAAAAGAAAACTTTTGACAGTGTCCAGATTTGGTTTCAGGGGAGAATAAACAATTATTTCTTCTATTACATAAAATTTCGTGAAATTATGATATGTAACAACTATACTTGGAGGGTAAAATTCATTGCTTTCTCTATTATGCTTTTCAGCTATTATATCAAGAGTGGATTTTCCTGAACCCTAACAGAAAATAGAGAGAAACAGTACTATCTTTTCCTATAATGGATATTCAGCAGAAAATTTATAAAAATAGCTCAGTGATCTACTGTGACTAACATTTGCAACTCAAAATGTTTAATAGACCTTGGAAAATAAACAATGGTTTCTAGAGAAGAATGGAAAAAGCCAAAAAGTAAATCTAATTAGTGGCACTCTGTCTGTGGGTAATGCTATTAACTGTGGAAAAGAATAATAAAATCAGACAAAGTCTAGCAAAAAGTCTTAGGTGTGTGTATGTCAGTGTGTGCATGCCTGTGTACATATACATGCAGACTTCTCTCAGACATGCGTGGACTTTAAAGTCAGAATAAATTTGGAGTCCTAAGTATTTGGTTAATTGCTGGAAACTAATATCAATTGATTTCTAGTATGTAAATTAACTTTTTTTGGACACAGATTGATCCTGTAAAAAAAGTTATAAAATTCAAGCAATTGAAAAATAAAAATGTGCTATGCAATGCTAAAGTGGATATTCGTTATCTTAGACAAGTTTAAGTAAAAAAAAGACGACTTTGAAAATGTTTCTTGTAAAATTGAAGGAATTAAAAAGTGTTTTGTTTATAGTTTTTTAGAGAGACCAAAAAAGTCAAAAAGTTTTAAATTTGATATTTCCTAACATGTTTACAAAATTGCAACCTAGTAATGTAACATTTGCACATGGTTTTGTTAGCAATAATCTTATGTTTTATTTGTTTTTTAGTCACTTAGTTGTGTCCAACTCTTTGTGACCCCTTGGACTGTAGTCACCAGGTCCCTCTGTCCATGGGATTTCCAGGCAAGAATAATGGAATGGGTTGCCATTTCCTTCTCCAGATCTTCCAGACCCTGGGATCAAACCCTCCTCTTTTGCATTAACAGGTGGGTTCTTTACGGCTGAGTCACCAACAAAGCCCAGTATTATGCTACCTGCTATCTAATAATAGTATTCCTGTTTTGTATTGGGCTTCCCTGGTGGCTCAGGGGTTAAAAAAAAAAATGCAGGAAATGTAGATTGGATCCCTGGGTTGGGAAGATCCTACAGAAGGAAACAGCAATCCACTCCAGTATTCTTGCCTGGGAAATCCCAGGGAAAGAGGAGCCTGGCAGCCTACAGTCCATGGGTTCACAAAAGAGTTGGACATGAATTGGTGACTAAACAACAACACGACAATTTTTTTACTATGTAAAAATAACACGTTAATTGATATTAAGCAAAGCAATTGCTTTTTCTGTCGTCTAATTTTTTTATTAGCAGATTTGTAATGAAATTTTTTTTCACTTTTGTATCTTCAGGGCAGCATCTGAAGAACTCTCTCAATTATTTTAAGATCAGTTTCACTACATTACTGTTAAGATGTTTTTCATAAACTTTTATTTTTTATTATTTTTTTTTTTTACTGGTTTTGCCATGCAATGACATGATATCGCCATGGGTGTACATATGCTCCCCCTCCAGAACCCCCCTCCCTCCTCCCTCCCAACTCCCTCCCCCCAGGAAATCTCGGTGCACCAGCCCCAAGCAACAATCCTGGGCTGGCGATTGATTTCACATATGATACTTAACATGTTTCAATGCCATTCTCCCAAATCATCCCACCCCTGCCCTCATCCACAGAGTCCACGAGTCTGTTCTATACATCTGCGTTCCTTTTGCTGTCTCGCATGCTGGGTTCTCGTTACCATCTTTGTAAATTCCATATATATGCGTTAGTATATTGTATTGTTGTTTTTCCTTCTGGCTTACTTCACTCTGGATAATGGGCTCCAGTTCTGTCCACCTGAGTAGAACTGCTTCAAATGAATTTTTTTTTTAATGCTGAGTAATATTCCATTGTGTATATGTACCACAGCTTTCTTATCCATTCGTCAGTTGATGGGCATCTAGGTTGCTTCCATATCCTGGCTATTGTAAACAATGCAGCGATGAACATTGGGGTACACGTGGCTCTTTCAATTCTGGTTTCCTCGGTGTATATGCCCAGCAGTGGGATTGCTGGGTCAAATGGCAGTTCTATTAGCAGTTTTTTAAGGAACCTCCACACTGTTTTCCATAGTGGCTGTACTAGTTTGCATTCCCACCAACAGTGTAAGGAGGGTTCCCTTTTCTCCACATCCTCTCCAGCATTCATTGCTTGTAGATTTTTGGATTGCAGCCATTCTGACTGGTGTAAAGTGGTACCTCATTGTGGTTTTGATTTGCATTTCTCTGATAATGAGTGATGTTGAGCATATTTTCATGTGTTTGTTAGCCATTTTTATGTCTTCTTTGGAGAAATGTCTGTTGAGTTCTTTGGCCCACTTTTTGATTGGGTTGTTTATTTTTCTAGAATGGAGCTGCAGGAGTTGCTTGTATATTTTTGAGATTAATTGTTTGTCCGTTGCTTCATTGGCTATTATTTTCTCCCATTCTGAAGGCTGTCTTTTCACCTTGCTTATAGTTTCCTTTGTTGTGCAGAAGCTTTTAATTTTAATTAGGTCCCATTTGTTTATTCGTGTTTTTATTTCCAATATTCTGGGAGGTGGGGCATAGAGGATCCCGCTTTGGTTTATGTCGGAGAGTGTTTTGCCTATGTTATCCTCTAGGAGTTTTATAGTTTCTGGTCTTATGCTTAGATCTTTGATCCATTTTGAGTTTATCTTTGTGTATGGTGTTAGAAAGTGTTCTAGTTTCATTCTTTTACAAGTGGCTGTCCAGTTTTCCCAGCACCACTTGTTAAAGAGGTTGTCTTTTCTCCATTGTATATTCTTGCCTCATAAACTTTTAGAAGAAATATATTTTCTTGTTTGATATTTGTTCTCCAATTGAGTCAAACTCAAGTCTTGTGTGATTTTGTTTTTGCATTATTTGGGGGAGCTTATCAGTACTGTCTAACCATAGAATTAAGTGGAATATCAGCAATTTTATAAAGAGTAGTTCTTAGGGAAAAAGAATGGGTCTTCCTTACCTATTTATTGTTTATTAAGTGTATATGGCTGGGTGAAGTATTTATGCAACTGTGGCTAGGATGCAGAGGACTTTTTAGTTTTGTGTAAGAAATAAAGTAATAAATTTCGAATACATTAAGTTGTTTGGTTAAAAATATTTATGATACTAAAATATGTTTAAACTAAAATGACCTTTAGCCAGTTTTATATGATAATGGTGATGATGGCTCACAATGTTATGCTTATTATATGCCAGGTATTAAGTTAAACATCTTACATGTATTATCTCACTTATTCCTCACAAGTGTTATTCATATTATATTGGGATGAGAAAACAAAGGCCTGGAGAAGTTGAGTAATGTGCTCACAGTCACTGTATTAGCACATGGTCATGCTTGACTAAATACTTCTTATCGTTTGATACTATCTCTCTCCTGTTATTGAATCAGAAACCTCAGAATTTGAGACCTCTAGCCTTAACATTTAAAAAAGAATGGGCTGGAAATTATAAACCTGTCATGTAAAGATATATATTAACCTTTGAAGTAATGATGTTATAGAAATTCCATTTGCACAATCATTCTGCTGTATTTAATCTCTAATATCTTCTTTCCTATATCTAGACTTCCTGTTCTCATCCACTGCATAATAATATTACCCTGATGTAGTAGTCTCCTCTTATCCACCATTTTGCCTTCCACAGTTTCAGTTACCTGTAATCAGCCCTAGTTCAAAAATATTAAATGGAAAATTACATAAATAAACAATTTATAAGTCTTAAATTGCAAATCTTTCTGAGTGGCCTGATGAACTCTCTCCCCTACCTAATTTGTCCCACTTGGGAAATAAATCGTCCCTTTGTCTGGAGTATGCACCTTATCTCCATTCACCACCCACCCATTAGTACAGGGAAAAACATACAATTATCCTTTGGTATCCATGGAGTTGGTTCCAAGATCCCCATCAGATGCCAAAATCTGTAGATGCTTGTATCTTTTTGTTTATGTTTGGATTTTACTTCTTATTTTTTATAGTATTTTTGCTACTATGTTCATGAATGAGGTTAGTTTATAATTTTCTTGTCTTGAAATCCTCTTGTTAGATTTAGTGTCAGGATATATCTGCATAATGAGTTGGTCAGTGTTTCCAAAATGTTCTATTTATGGAAAAGTTTAATGTTATTTCTTCCTTAATATTTTGGTACAGTAAATTGGTGAAACCTGGAATTTTCTCTGTGGGAAGATTTTAAATTGCAGGTTCATTTTTTAAAAAGTAGTTATATGACTGTTTAGATTTTCTTAGTTATTCATGTGTCAATTTTTAGTGTTTTGCTTTTCAAGTAATTTGCCCATTTTATTTAAATATTCCATTTTTTCCCTTTTACCAGAAAATCCTTTTGCGATATGTCTGAATATTTAGCTATGTCTTCTTTCTCATTCATATTTTATTCTTTGTGTTACACCCAATACTACATTACTTATTTTCTTGTTGAAATTATTATAGCTTTAGTCATTGGGAAGTGTAAATTTTTAACTATCTCTTCCTGGTTTGAATGTAAACTTGATGAGGATAGATATGATGTTTGTTTTATCTGAAAAGGTTACCAAAGAGCCTGGCACCTAGGAGAAGTTGGTATTTATTTCTTATAAATCAGTTCATGACTGATGAATGAATGAATGGATCCCGTAAAAATGAGATAATTCCATTAAACTTATTTAGTATTCAGTGACTCCTGAGTTATCTTCATTTTCTAAGTGCTTGGTTATTTTTCAGTTCCTCTGAGCTTCCAGAGGTATAGGGGAAAATGAGATGATATGAAATTTAAAAATCAAGTAAATCTGTATTGTCAGACTATACATGTTTAGAAGGATAAAATTGTTTTCTTGGGTATCTGTCTCATTCCAGCTTTTATTTGTGCTTTTTATTCTTCTTGTCATTCCTTCAAGTTTTATAATCACCCACTTTATTTGGACAAAAGTGTAAGAGGTGGCCTCAGCGTTCTTCTATAGATGGTTTGGTAACTTTTAGTTTTACTTAATTGGCCAATGTGACTAAATTGGTCACTTCATTGGCTGGTGACTTTGAGAAGAAGCTGAGAAGATATTTCTTTGTGGGGCTATATATATACATAGCTGGCTATGTGTTGACAGAGGAATAGTCTTAGCTTATTTATAATGTTCTGCCACTTTCCCTTTGGGGAAGAGCAGTACATTTTCATGTTCAAATTTGGAAAACTTCTCACTATTATTCACCATCAAGTACAGATCACATAAATCAAAGAGCAGTTTTAAATGTCATATTTGTATATGCTATTTCTGGGAAACACCAGATAGAGCGCTATTTTGGGAAGCTGTGGGTTGACCTTGCAAAACTCAAATTAACAAGGAGAAAAGCACATTTTAAACAGTGACACATCTAACAGTGAGCTTAAAAGAGCAAGAGAAAGTGTGTAGGTGTTCAATAGTAACAACCTAATGGTACCACATTGTATTTCATGAATGAGAGCAATTCACAAAGTTCTCACAAATAGGACCTAATGCAGGAACATAGCTGTCTAGTAGCTTTCTTTATCAAATTCATTCTACCAACATTTTACAAGTCCCTTCTAAGTACCAGGTAGGATCCTGTTTGCTGTGAAGACAATCCCTTCCTGCATGAGGCTGAGTTTAATGGGGACAACTCAGCTCTTATAGGTGTATCACTCATATTTATTTTAAAACTAATGAATCGTAGGTAAGACCAACTTTGAGAATAAAATCATGTCACCTAGATAATGTCTTCTTTAATTTAATAAACCAATTGTGAAGAGGACTGTAAGGAGACATGTCAAAAGTTTAGTAGAGCTAATCTTGGGTCTTGCTAATTAGTAGTGATTTTATAAATGTTTTATGCTTTCTAGAAGAAGTGTATATTTCTCTCAATTTGAGAAATAAAAAGTGCAAATCACTTAATCTTAAGCTAATATAATTTTCAAGGATATCCTTATGTTTCCTTGAATTTATTTTCACTGTTCTTAGTCAATTATGATGTTTTCTGTTTTTTAGTATTACATTTAAATTAATGTTTTTTTGAAAAAAACATTGAAGTGGAGAGGTAAAAGAAGCTTTTACAACAGACATTAGATAGCCTGCCTGAGAATCTCTTGACAGAGGAGTTGACCAACTTTTTCTATAAAGGGCCAGAGAAGGCATATTTCAGCCTCTGATTGTACAGTTTCAGTCACAACTATTTAACTCTGCTTTTTAGCAGGAAAACACCCCCCAATATGTAAATGAACGAGTGTAACTGTGTTTCAATAACACTTTTACTTAGAAAAACTAGGAGAGGTGATAGATGAGCCATATTTTGCCTATTCCCTGACTTACAACATTTGTTAAAAATACAAAGACCTAGTTCCCATACCTCCCAGAATCAGAATCCAGGGAGATAAGCCCTTGGAATCTGTGTGTTTATCCAGTTGCCAATATTATTGGTTGATTCATGGACCTAACATTCCAGGTTCCTATTCAACATTGCTCTTTACAGTATCGGACGTTGCTTCTATTACCAGTCACATCCACAACTGGGTGTTGTTTTTGCTTTGGCTCTGTCTCTTCATTTTTTCTGGAGTTATTTCTCCACTGATCTCCATTAACCTACTGGGCACCTACCAACAGGGGGAGTTCATCTTTCAGTGTCCTATCTTTTTGCCTTTTCAAACTGTTCATGGGGTTCTCCAGACAAGAATACTGAAGTGGTTTGCCATTCTCTTCTCCAGTGGGCCACATTCTGTCAGAACTCTTTACCATGACCTGTACATCTTGGGTGGCCCTACAAGGCATGCTTATAGTTTCATTGAGTTAGACAAGGCTGTGGTCCATGTGATCAGATTGGTTAGTTTTCTGTGACTGGTTTTCAGTCTGTCTGCCCTCTTATGGAGAAGGATAAGAAGCTTATGGAAGCTTCCTGATGGGAGAGACTGACTGAGGGGGAAACTGGATCTTGTTCTGATGGGCAGGGCCATGCTCAGTAAATCTTTAATCCAATTCTTTGTTGATGAGTGCTATTTACCTCCTTGCTATTTACCTGGGGCCAAACTATGGTGGAGGTAGTGAAGATAATGGTAGCCTCCTTCAAAAGACCCCTCGGGTATACTGCTACACTTAGTGCCCTCAACCTTGCAGCAGGCCACCGCTGACCCATGCCTCCACTGGACACTCCTGGACACTCCTGGGGAAGTCTGGGTCAGTCTCCTGTGAGATCACTGCTTCTTTCTCCTGGGTCCTGGTGCACTTAAGGTTCTGTCTGTACCCTCCAAGAGTCTATTTCCCAGTCCTGTGTTAAGTTCTGGCAGCTCTGTGGTGGTGTTAATGGCTACCTCCTCTAAGAGGGCTGATTTCATACCCAAGCCTGCTGCATGCAGAGCCTGTGTCCCTATGGCAGTCCACTGCTGACCTGTACCTCCAAAGGGGATGCTCAAACACCGTTCTGTCTCAGTCTCTGTGGAATCTCTGGGTCCTGGTGTGCACAAGGTTTGTTTGAGCCTTCTGAGCGTCTCTGGCGGGAATGGGGTTAGATTCTGAACATGAATTTGCCCCTCCTACCATCTTGCTGGGGCTTCTCCTTTGCCCTTGGGTGTGGGGTATCTCCTCACAGCCACTCCAGCGCCTACCGTCTCGCTGGGGTTTCTCTGACCTTGGACATAGAGTATCTCCTCACAGCCACTTGGGTGAAGTACAGCGGCAGCTCCTGATGTTGGACATGGGGTATCACTCAGGGCCACTCCAGCCCACTGAGCAGCCCACGCTCCAAGCTGCGCAGCCACTGCTTTGCTTCTCCATGAATCAAGGCAAATAGGAAGAGGTCAAACAGGAGATAGCAAGAGTGAACGGCCACATTTTAGGAATCAGCAAACTAAAATTAACTGAAATGGGCTAATTTAACTCAGATGACCGTTATATCTACTATTGTAGGCAAGAATTACTTAGAAGAAATGGAGTAGCCATCACAGTCAACAAAAGAGTCCAAATGCAGTACTCGGATGCAGTCTTAAAAACGACAGAATGATCTCAGTTCATTTCCAAGCCAAATCATTCAATATCATGGTAATCCAAGTCTATGCCCTGACCAGTAATGCTGAAGGAGCTGAAATTGAACAGTTCTGTGAAGACATATAAGACCTCCTATAGCTAATACCCAAAAAACATGTCCTTTTCATTATAGGGGACTGGAATGCAAAAATAGGAAGTCAAGAAACACGTGAAGTAACAGGCAGATTTGGCCTTGGAGTACAGAATGAAGTAGGGTGAAAGCTAATAGAGTTTTGCGAAGAGAACATACTAGTCATAACAAACACCCTCTTCCAACAACACAAGAGAAGACTCTACATATGGACATCACTAGATAGTCAATACTAAAATCAGATCAACTATATTCTTTGCAGCCGAAGATGGAGAAGCTGTATACAGTCAGAAAAGAGAAGAATGGGAGCTGACTGTGGCTCAGATCATGAACTTCTTATTGCCAAATTCAGACTTAAAGTTAAGGAATTAGAGAAAACCACTAGACCACTCAGATATGACCTAAATCGAATCCCTTAAAATTATACAATGGAAGTGAGAACTAGATTCAAGGGTTTAGATCTGATAGAGTACCTGATGAAGTAAGTGATGGAGGTTCCTGACATTGTACAGGAGACAGGAATCAAGACCATCCCCAAGAAAAAGAAGTGCAAAAAAGCAAAAAGGCTGTTTGAGGAGATCTTACAAATAGCTGTGAAAAGCAGAGAAGTGAAAAGCAAAGACGAAAAGGAAAGAAATACTCATTTTAATGCTGAGTTCCAAAGAATAGCAAGGAGAGATAAGAAAGCCTTTCTCAGTGATCAGTGCAAAGAAATAAAGGAAAACAACAGAATGGGATCTAGCCACCTAGCGATCTCTTCAAGAAAATTAGAGATACTAGGGGAACATTTCTTGCAAAGATGGGCTCAATAAAGGACAGAAATGGTATGGACCTAACAGAAGCAAAATATATTAAGAAGAGGTGGCAAGAATACACAGAAGAGCTGTACAAAAAAGATATTCATGACAAAGATAATCATGATGGTGTGATCACTCACCTATAGGCAGACATCCTGGAATGCAAAATCAAGTAGGCCTTAGGAAGTATCACTATCATCAAAGCTAGTGGAGGTGATGGAATTCCAGTTGATCTATTTCAAATCCTAAAAGACGATGCTGTGAAAGTGCTGCACTCAATATGCCAGCAAATTTGGAAGATTTATCAGTGGCCACAAGACTGAAAAATATCAATTTTCATTTCAATCCCAAAGAAAGCCAGTGCCAAAGAATGCTCAAACTACTGCACAATTGCACTCATCTCACAAGCTAGTAAAGTAATGCTCAAAATTCTCCAAGCCAGGCTTCAACAGTTCGTGACCTGTGAACTTCCAGATATTCAGGCTGGATTTCGGAAAGGCAGAGAAACCAGAAATCAAATTGCCAACATCCGTTGGATCATTGAAAAAGCAAGATAGTTCTAGAAAAACATCTACTTCTGCTTTACTGACTATGCCAAAGCCTTTGATTATGTGGATCACCACCAACGGTGGATAATTCTGAAAGAGATGGGAACACCAGACCACCTGAACTGCCTGTTGAGAAATCTGTATGCAGGTCAAGAAGCAACATAGAACAATAGACTGGTTCCAAATCGAGAGTGGAGTACGTCAAGGCTGTATATTGTCACCCTGCTTATTTAACTTATATGCAGAGTACATCATGAGAAACGCTGGGCTGGATGAAGCACAAGTTGGAATCAAGATTGCCAGGAGAAAAATCAATAACCTCAGATATGCGGATGACACCACTTTTATGGCAGAAAGCAAAGAAGATCTAAAGAGCTCTTTGATGAAAGTGAGAGAAGAGAGTGAAAAAGTTGGCTTAAAGCTCAACATTCAGAAAACTAAGATCATGGCATCTGGTCCCATCACTTCATGGCAAATAGATGGGGAAACAATGGAAACAGTGACAAACTTTATTTTGGGGGGCTCCAAAATCACTGCAGGTGGTGATTGCAGCTGTGAAATTAAAAGACATTTACTCCTTGGAAGGAAAGTTTTGACCAACCTAGACAGCATGTTAAAAAGCAGAGACATTACTTTGCCAACAAAGGTCCATCTAGTCAAGGCTATGGTTTTTCCAGTAGTCATGTATGGATATGAGAGTTGGACTGTAAAGAAAGCTGAGCATTGAAGAATTGATGCTTTTGAACTGTGGTGTTGGAGAAGACTCTTGAGAGTCCCTTGGACTGCAAGGACATCCAACAAGTCCATCCTAAAGAAGATCAGTCCTGGGTGTTCATTGGAAGGTCTGATGCTGAAGCTGAAACTCCAGTACTTGGGCCACCTGATGGGAAGAACTGACTCATTGGACAAGAGCCTGATGCTGGGAAAGATTGAAGTTAGAAGAAGGGGACCACAGGATCAGATGGTTGGATGGCATCACCGACTCAACGGATATGAGTTTGAGGAAACTCCAGGAGTTGGTGATGGACAGGGAGGCCTGGCATGCTGCGGTTCATGGGGTTGCAAAGAATTGGACATGACTGAGCGATTGAACTGAACTCAACTGAACTGAATGTTAATGTTCTTTACTGAAGTTTGAGAACTTTCATCTCCTTTATCTCCCTGGATACCTGAGGCATCACTGTATCTCTACAGTATCCCGGAGGGACTTCCATTCAGTTTGACTACTTTTTGAAGTTTGTGGGCAATACATTTATCATGTATAAACACTGTTTTAAATAATTAGCAGAGAAAATATGAAGGGAAAACTTTTACTTGAGTTAAAGCCCCAAAATGGAAACTCTTAAGTGAACAAGGATCTCCCATTTCCCCCTCAAGGGTTGGTACCTGCTGTAGGGTATATGTTGCTAAATATTTGTAGATTGCACTGAATGTGTTTCCCCGTTACTTCATTCTCAGCATATAGTAATGTCCTGCATCCAAGTTACTTGACTATCCTTGTGTTTGATATCCAGGCAATCAAATTCTAACCACACCTTTCCTGCTTTTTAATACGATACTTTTAGTTCCTATCCAGTGTTTCATCTCTTTTGAGTAATTTGGAGGTTATGAATCCTGCCTTCAAATATATTGTTTTCCAAACATTCATGGTTCTGAAGCAGGTTACATTTATAAGCAGTAATAATTATATTAGTAAAGATCTTTTGGCTGTGGTCAACAGAAATCTATATGGCCAACTTAAACAAAAACGCATCTGTTAGGAACATGAGTTCAGTGAGATCTTAGCAACAGAGGTCTGTGAACCTTCTCTGTGGAATGTCACAAACATTAATTTAGCTCCCGACTTTTTCCCACCTCTGGGTCTTTGCACACGCTGTGCTCTAAGCCAGTTTTAAATTCCTGGAGAGAGATCATGATTGACCCAGCCAAGGTCAGGTACCTATTATTTAGTTTAATTACTCAGTCACTAATTCAGGGGTACCATTAAGTAACCACCTCTGTGGAGAGAAAATCAGAGACTATTACCAGAAGGATGTGGGAGTGGGATAAAGGGTTGCTAGGAAGACTCTGCTAGTTTAGACAGGCTAATTTTGGTGCCATTTTAGAAAAAAACTACAGGAGTATCTGGACTTTGGTTTTCTAAAGCCTATTCCTGTGTTTTAAATTTTGCTGCTAGCACAAACCAGGTTCAATCCCTGGGTCAGGAAGATCCCTAAGAAAGAAATGGCAATCCACTCCAGTATTCTTGCCTGAGAAATCCCATGGACAGAGGAGCCTAGTGGGCTATGTGATGTCCATGGCATCACAGAAGAGTCAGACATGACTAAACCTCAACAACCAACACACACGAGGCAGCAGACCTCTTGGAGGTCCATGCAATATTCTCTCTTTACTGCTATTTTGTCTTGGACGTTGTTCTTCTATAATTGCTGCGGACTTCTCTAGACCTGAAGATCTGATTTGGAGCCCTGCTTTAGTTGCTGTTAGCTGGAAAATTTAATTATCAGTTCTGTTTTACAACATCTATCCCTTTCTCCTTAACAACAACAACAAAAAGATTATTACTGGCAGATCTCAAATCAAATCTGTGGTAAGAAATAACATAGATAAATATTCACTGCTCCCTCTGTTCTGTTCATCTCAGGTTCTGTGCCTGACCAACTGCCACCAAGACAGGCACTGTCCCATCATAGTATTGGACTTCTCTGTGGCATGAGGGCTCTTAGAGTGAAGTTCTTTCCTATTTTATAGTCCCTCTGCTCCATACTTAACCTTTTAACTCTCGCTATTCCATTGTTGTAACCTGCAAGGATTAACAGATTCTGACTGTTCTCCCCCTCCAAAAGCATCTTCTTTACCTCTCCCAACTCCTTTATGTGCTGCAGTTCCCCTGGCCTGCTTTCTGTTGCAGACACAGAAATCTGTCCCCTCTGCCTGGAATATGTCTTTCCTGCATATTTACAAGGCTGGCTCCTTCATGTTTTTCCCAACTCAGCTCATATGTCACCTACAAGTAGGGAGAGATAGATGCCTTCTCTACTATCCTTTCTGAACAGTCCATGTCTCATAAGTCACTCTGTCTTCCAGCTCTTTTATTTCAGTGTTGCCATGACCACTATCTATCTGGAAACCCACTTCTTTGTGAATATGTTCATTGTTTGCTTTCCCCACTACAATATATGCCCCATGAGAGTATAGATTTCATCTCTAGTCTATCTGAGGTATTTAGAACAGTGCCTGGTATATAGTAAGTGCGCATTAAGCAAATAATTTAAGGCCAATTTGCAATTTCCAAATAATCTTTGATGCAAAATCATCCATATGCACAGTAATCCAGACAGGCTCACCCATATGGAGTATATTAAAGCCAGGAAGAGCAAAATTAAGCAAGCAGCACCTGGTAGATTGTGGGGAGCTGAGATCACTGGACTGACTGAATCTCTGGTTTCAAAAACAAACACCCATTCAAAGAAAGATGTTTTGCCTTCTCAGCAGCTTTTATACCTATGGTCTTGGGTCATCTTTCTCATCATCTGAGCCACTCTGTGCTTGCAGAACTCACCAAAGAATTTTACCAGGCTGAGAAAAATTAAGATGTGGTCGACCTGATGGAAACTTAGCACAGGACACACTTCTGATTAACTCAGTACAGTTATTTTTGATACCTCCTTTCCTAAGACCCAATCACTTCTATTTTCTGCCCAGTTGACAGTACCTGTATACACGTCAGCCTCACAACCCTCCAGGGGACAGTGCAAATGCACATGTGTATGTACACAGAGACCAGGAACTGTATCTGTTGCCCAATCCAAGCCATGACTTAAGCCTCTAAAATGATCTCTGATCTTAAAAGCGGACATTCTTCTAGAAAATGTTGAGCTGAAGGTAAAGACAAAAGATATGTTGACTTTTCTTTAGCAGCCATGATTTTCCTCCCCTAATAGCTATTCTTGGACAACATGCTTGATTTTTCATCATCTATTTTAATTCATAATTCGTTTACTTCTCAACTGACTGGAGCTTTGTTATAATGTTTTCCTTAGTGCATGTTGATGGAACAACCTGTTGGTGAAATTATTTTAAATAGATTTAAATGATCTTAAAATACTTCAGAAATCAAACTCTTTGATCTCTTTGGATAGAGTGTAAGAGAGACCTTATGCTGTATTAGCTGCACAGTAAGTGATGTAGAGTAATTAATAAGGCTCCTCTATGAATTTATGGTCTTCCATGCACATCACTTAAAGTGCAGGTATAAACCAACTCATTCATAACTTGCCAGGCACTAGTGCTTCTCGGCTTCTTAACCTGTGTTATTCTAGACTTCTGATGGCATCCCAGCATTTGCCCTAAGAAGACCATTTCTATCTTTTTGCCTAACACTGAAATGAGGCTTGGTTATATCTCACACTTTTGTGTATGTTGTGGTCGCTAACTCATGTCTGACTCTGCGACCCCATGGACGGCAACGCACCCTGTCCTTCACTAACTCCTGGAGTGTGCTCAAACTCATGTCTATTGAGTTAGTGATGCCATCCAACCATCTCGTCCTCTGTCTCCCTCTTTTCCTCATGCTCTCAGTCTTTCCCTGATGCTGCCTGTATGGAAATATTCTAAGTAAGCTAAAATAAATGAAAAAAAAAAAGCAAAAAATTGAGGCACCATGTTAAAAAGTGGTGTATCTTCATATCAGATATATGAAGTTTTTTGAACTTTTTCTATAAGTTTTAAATGGTCTAAATTAGATGTCACACAAAATGTCAGCATCTTCAGGACAGTCAGGGTTGAGCTTTCCCATCTTAGGTATCCACTGGTAGCACCCCCACAGCATCTGATTTCCCCTGGAGGATTCCAGCTGCAATAATCTGTAAGTAAGGTTTTGCTAAGCTGATGAAATCAGAGGCCTGAGGAAATGAAATGTGAAGAAATAAAAGTTTATATCTAATTTTTAGAATGCATCAAAACAACACAGAGGAAGTAAAAATTTATAATGAGAATTTTAATATATTCTATTTGTATACATTTTATTATCTTTGACTCACAATTTTTCTTTGGGGGGAGGTAGGCAGATTTATTACCAAGTTTTAATAAGCATTTACCTTCTCAAATAATTTAAAAGCAAGTTTAAAATAGGTAATGATTATTTTATGAGCTGAAATTTCTAGTTTCAGGATATTAGAAAACTACTTCTTAATAAAGGCAGCACTGGAAGCCTGAAAGTCAGAGACACAGTAATAATGAAATATGAAATGATCCATGACAAGAATATGGAATACCTAAAGGAAGACAAGTGAATGAAACACTGCTGGAAGGAAAGGAGGAGGGAGAGAGGAGAAGGGAGGGATGGAGATAGGAAGGAAAGAGAGGAAAGGAAGGAAGCAAGGAGAGTGGGAGAGAAGAAACAGAAAAAACGGAAATAACCATAAGAAACAGAAATCCACAGACACATTGTACAAATGCTACTATCTTCACTTAGTAGGAAGTATATAATGTAGTTGAAATGCAATCAAAAAAGCGTTAATCAAATTTTAGTATAATGTTCATCATGTGATGTCAATTAACCCTGCAGGTTTTTTGGAAACTGAGGCTGGTAGCAAAGCCAGGGCCAGTATCAGAATCAGTTAGAGCCCTTTACCTAACCAAGCTTGGAAGGTTGTGCTGTGGTTAATAGCCAGATCTTGATCTTTCCACTCAAGGAAGCTGCTACCTTAGTAACAAATCTCTGAAAATGGACCAAGAGCCCTTTCCTCTTCTAGAAGTACCCTTGAACCATCCAGGAAGTATTATATCACCAAATTTCTGCTTTTAGAACTAGTGGGGGCAGTTCTGTCTTTGGATTGAGGGAGTTAAATTCTCTTAGTCATATTTTTAATGGAGATGTAAGAGTTAATTTTACAGAAGGTACTATGCTTCTTAGAAGCAAGGCTCTGGATAAATATTTTTAACTTCTATCGCCTCTGTCCCTGGAGATATCTCCTATCCTTATAAGAAACTTTTTGGATTATTTTAGAAGTAGCTCTGTTTTGTAGCTCCACACAAGGCAAAGGTGGCAGTTGGACATTAAATCAATGCCTTAGCTGTCAGCATGGAGATGCATTTTTTTTTTCCTAATCTTTACTAACACTCTTGCCAGTCACTATGCCTCCTCAGTCCATGCAGCTGCATAATTATACATCAAATCTTCAAAATGAATTAGTTTATTTTTAAAACAGCTAATTGCCTTAGTGGAGTCGTGTTTTACCAGCAGCACAAAAGGGCTTTGTTCATTGCAGGGAAATTTTCTTCTGGGATAACTGTGTTAGGCTCTAGCGTCTGTGAATGTCAGTCATAAACAGCAAAATCCGTAAGATCACTAATATTCCAGGGCATCTCATTGTGATTTCAGCCCTATTTACTCTACATGTGGCTCTATGTGACCTTAAAATGGAAATATCCTACTTAGGAATGTTCTAGTGTAATGAAATACAACAGAGCCCTGTTACACGTGTGTTTTCTGTAGCAGAGTATATAGGTCTTGTCTCTTGAAACTCAACTATGTGTTTATAAGGCAGACTCATTGATTGTTGGGTCCTGATGAATGGATTGATGGGTAAATTCTTTGAAATAAAGAATTCTCTCTATTATAGTCCCAAGATTAAACTTTAAAATT
The DNA here is from genome assembly GCA_007570785.1 of Antilocapra americana. Classification (NCBI taxonomy): domain Eukaryota; kingdom Metazoa; phylum Chordata; class Mammalia; order Artiodactyla; family Antilocapridae; genus Antilocapra; species Antilocapra americana. Next base: position 20,142,798 of record ML661346.1, read on the forward strand.
TTTAATTTTGGATGCTATTTCATTTAAATAAAGCAGGTACATTTAAATTATGTCACTCTGTAGGGGTAATGTTTTTAGAAAACACTGATTAAAGGTTGAGAAACCTGTATGCAGGTCAGGAAGCAACAGTTAGAACTGGATATGGAACAACAGACTGGTTCCAAATAGGAAAAGGAGTACATCAAGGCTGTATATTGTCACCGTGCTTAAACTTATATGCAGAGTACATCATGAGAAATGCTGGGCTGGAGGAAGCACAAGCTGGAATTAAGATTGCCGGGAGAAATATCAATAACTTCAGATATGCAGATGACACCACCCTTATGGTGGAAAGTGAAGAGGAACTAAAGAGCCTCTTGCTGAAAGTGAAAGAGGAAATTGTAAAAGTTGGCTTAAAGCTCAACATTCAGAAAACTAAAATCATGGCATCCGCTTCCATCAGTCACTTCAGGGGAATAGATGGGGAAACAGTGGAAACAGTGTCAGACTTTATTTTGGGGGGCTCCAAAATCACTGCAGATGGTGATTGCAGCCATGAAATTAAAAGACACTCCTTGGAAGGAAAGTTATGACTAACCTAGACAGCATATTAAAAAGCAGAGACATTACTTTGCCAACAAAGATCTGTCTAGTCAAGGCTATGGTTTTTCCAGTGGTCACATATGGGTGTGAGAGTTGGACAGTGAAGAAAGCTGAGCGTTGAAGAATTGATGCTTTTGAACTGTGGTGTTGGAGAAGACTCTTGAGATTCCCCTGGACTTCAAGGAGATCCAACCAGTCCATCCTAAAGGAGATCAGTGCTGGGTGTTCATTGGAAGGACTGATGTTGAAGCTGAAGCTCCACTACTTTGGCCACCTGATGCAAAGAGCTGACTCATTGGCAAAGACCCTAATGCTGGGAAGGATGAGGGGCAGGAGGAAAAGGAGATGACAGAGAATGAGATGGCTGGATGGCATCACCGACTCAATGCACATGGGTTTGGATGGACTCAAGGAGTTGGTGATGGACAAGGAGGCCTGGTGTCACAGGTTCATGGGGTCACAAAGAGTCGGACACGACTGAGTGACTGAATTGAACTGATTAAAGGTTGTTTGCCATGGTGGCACCATGAACTACAAGTGTCGACTACAGTACCCCTGCAGGGTATCATAACCTTGGCAGATTAACATCAGCATTGCCCATCAAGACAGATAGATTCAAGCAGAATGTCAGATAAATAATCCCAATATAAAGTATTACACTGGGAAACAATACCCTCATGACCTCTGACTAGCAAATTCTGGGAAACCAGATTATAATTAGACAGATGATGGAAGAATTTAGACTGAAACCCATACCTGTTAGTTATATGGTTTGAAGGTTAAATAGCATGAGGCTAAGATGACGGAATGAACTTACCCTCTGTGGAACCCAGATGTGGCAAGACCACCACAGGGAGCCTCTGGTCTGGCCCCAAACCCAGTGTGGCTGTTTCCAGACTTCCCTGCATTCCCCAAAAGGCATATCAAACTTCTTCTTAAAGTACTAGCGAATTTTTTAAACTACTGCAGAGAGTGAGAGAAGAACCTAAACGAATACCACCACACGATAAAACTTCATTTTAAAAAACTTATTAAATATCTTGTTTTCTCTCCCTAATGTCCTTCCCTAACATTAACAGACAATACCTAATCTCTTTTATGTGTGTGTCTTTTCTTTTTCTTTTCTTCATTCTCTGTCCACGCAGCCCCTGGAATATATTGTATTGTCCTGGGTGCCTAAGCTCTGGATCCAGTTTTGTATTCCCATCAGAAAAGCAAAGCTTGTGCTTCCCTAAACCCTCCTTTTTTTTCAAAGTTTTACTGTTTAAGTTTGCCACCTGGAGAGCTCATCTTCCCTACAAAATAGGATTTCAAAGTAGTCACTTAATAATTCCTAGGAAAACATTCTACTGCTAAGAAAGGGCTTCCTATTCCTAATTATAAGGATTTACCAACCTCTGGGACTAAATACCCCTCCCTGGAACTGAGTTTAGGCAGGCCCTGACCATGTTCACCTCTGTGTTCCATGCTGTTTTTCTGACTCCAAAGATAGCATCCCATCGAATGGATCTTTCATTCAATAAATTAAAGTAATTAATTGTATTGCAATCAGCTGTTATTAACCTTAGTGAATAAATTATGCATTATCATGTTTGAGTTTTCTCCTTAATAACTTGAATATCAGTTCAGTTCAGTCACTCAGTCGTGTCCAACTCTTTGTGACCCCATGGACTGCAACACGCCAGGCTTCCCTGTCCATCACCAACTCCCAGAGTCTACTCAAACTCATGTCCATCGTGTTGGTGATGACATCCAACCATCTCATCCTCTGTTGTTCCTTTCTCCTTCTGCCTTCAATCTTTCCCAGCATCAGGGTCTTTTCCAATGAGTCAGTTCTTTGCATCAGGTGGCCAAACTTCTTCAGCTTCAGCATCAGTCCTTCCGATGAATATTTAGGACTGATTTTCTTTAGGATGGATTGGTTTGATCTTGTAGTCCAAGGGACTCTCAAGAGTCTTCTCCAACACCACAGTTCAAAAGCATCAATTCTTTGGCGCTCAGCTTTCTTTATAGTCCAACTCTCACATTCATACATGACTACTGGAAAAACTGTAACTTTGGCTAGATGGACCATTGTTGGTAAAGTAACTTGAATATAAGAGAGAGAATAGCAGCCTCAGAGAGCTAACTTGGCCCTCATGACCTGAGAGTTTAACAATGGACAGTAGGTCCAGGGAAGCCTGTATTCAATGTCAAAATTTCTAAATCAAGTCTGGCAGAGTAGTTAATTAGTTCTCTATACATATAAATAAGCAAACAAACACATACAGACATACACATTTATATTAGGAACCAGATGATTATATTTACAAAATAGAGTTGAAATAGGGGTTTAATTAAAGCCAAACTGTGTACATATGGAGAAAATACTTTTTTACTAGTAAATACATTTTTATAATTTAAAAGCTTTTAGATGGTCTCAAAATTCTTTTCTGGTTACACTTCCTAACAGTCATGAATCTTGGAGAACTGGTGAAGAGCTTATCATTTCACAGATTACAGAAGTGAGATTTCCAGAATTTCATGCAATGTTGATTCTTAATACTTGCCATTATTTTCTAATTGTGTTTATCTCAGGCATGTGAAAATCAAAGACTTGAGAACAATTATAAAAATTATTTGATTCATTAATAACCTTTTACAGCATATGGCTACCTTCTGATCTTTCTGCCAGTTGTATGTTTATTCAGATATTTTAAATAGTAGTTCCTTATCTCAATAGATGCAGAGAAAGCCTTTGACAAAATTCAACATCCATTTATGATAAAAACCCTCCAAAAAGCAGGAATAGAAGGAACATACCTCAACATAATAAAAGCTATATATGACAAACCCACAGCAAACATTATCCTCAATGGTGAAAAACTGGAAGCATTCCCCCTGAAATCAGGGACAAGACAAGGGTGCCCACTCTCACCACTACTATTCAACATAGTTTTGGAAGTTTTGGCCACAGCAATCAGAGCAGATAAGAAATCAAAGGAATACAGATTGGAAAAGAAGAAGTAAAACTCTCTCTGTTTGCAGATGACATGATCCTCTATATTGAAAACCCTAAAGACTCTACGAGAAAATTACTAGAGCTAATCAGTGAATATAGCAAAGTTTCAGGATACAAAATCAACACACAGAAATCCCTGGCATTCCTATACACTAACAGTGAGAAATCAGAAAGAGAAATTAAGGAAACAATCCCATTCACCATCGAAACAAAAAGAATAAAATACTTAGGAGTATTTCTACCTAAAGAATCAAAAGACTTGTATATAGAAAACTATAGAACACTGATGAAAGAAATCAAGGAGGACACAAACAGATGGAGAAATGTACCGTGCTCATGGATTGGAAGAATCAATATAGTGAAAATGAGTATACTACCTAAAGCAATCTATAGATTCAATGCAATTCCTATCAAGCTACCAGAGGTCTTCTTCAAAGAATTAGAACAAATAATTTCTCAATTTGTATGGAAATACAAAAAACCTCGTATAGCCAAAGCAATCTTGAGAAAGAAGAATGGAACTGGCGGAATCAACCTACCTGACTTTAGGCTATACTACAAATCCACAGTCATTAAGACAGTATGGTACTGGCACAAAGACAGAAA
>ML661346.1:20147386-20420218 GCA_007570785.1 Antilocapra americana
AGAGCCACGTGCACCCCAATGTTCATCGCTGCATTGTTTACAATAGCTAAGACATGGAAACAACCTAGATGCCCATCAACTGATGAATGGATAAGAAAGCTGTGGTACATATACACAATGGAATATTACTCAGCATTAAAAAAAAATTCATTTGAAGCAATTCTACTCAGATGGACGAAACTGGAGCCCATTATCCAGAGTGAAGTAAGCCAGAAGCAAAAACAACAATACAGTATATTAACACATATATATGGAATTTAGAAAGACAGTAATGAGAACCCAACATGGGAGACAACAAAAGGAACGCAGATGTATAGAATAGACTTGTGGACTTTGTGGATGAGGGTAAGGGTGGAATGATATGGGAGAAGGGCATTGAAGCATGTTAATTGTCATGTGTCTAATCAATCGCCAGCCCAGGATTGATGCTCGGGACTGGTGCAGCGAGATTTCCCGGGGGGGAGGGAGGAGGGAGGGGGGACCCGGAGGGGAAGCATATGTAAACCCATGGTGATATCATGACAATGTATGGCAAAACAATAATAATTAAAAAAAAATAGTAGTTCCTGTTGTTTTCATTTCATTAAGTTAAAATTTGTTTGCCTATCGTGACTGTATCTGCATTTAACAATTCTTGCTTTCGACACTAGAGACAAAGTTAAGCCAATACTTTAATTGCCATAGGGCTATCAACAGACATGAAGTTTTCCTAAAAGTAGTAATCATCTTTGGAAAAGAAATTGGACTTTTAAGTGAAATTTATGCATTTACTGATTCCATGATGTACTCTCAAGACGATGGGCTGCACATTAGCTCTTTTCTGTTATGTTATTTAATTTGCAAATCAACTTTTATTTCGGGTGCCATAGTAATTTCTCATTGTTGATAAAATTACAATAGGAAAATCTTGCAAGGAACACATTTAGTTTAAATTAAGCAAAAAAGAAAAGAGAAAGGTAAGTTTAGACAGGATTCAAAATAAGATTTTACCCAGAATATTTAGTTGCCTTAGAAAATGTATAGTTTTGCCATTTTGAAAGGAAATTTCTTTGAAAAATCTAGCCTTCATTAAATGAAATGTTTGTGACAAATATAATCTTTTGCTTTCAGTGTTTAAAGGTTCTTATTACTCAGCATGCTTACCAATACTTGGTATTCTTAGACTCATTTTTTTTAACCTGTCTTTCAGATTTATGATTCTATCACATTATGGATTAATTTATTATTTGACTATTAGCAATCTTGAATGAATTTCATACTTAGATTGGGCATCAGAGTTTCCTTTTCAGTGAATACATCTTTATATATTTTGCCTACTTTATTATTGGGTTGTGTGTTTTGGCTACTTTATTATTGGTTGTGTGCTCTAAGTGTTATGATCATATTATAAATACTAATCACTGATTGCTTAAATGCACTGTACATGCTTTCTCCCAATTTTTTTCTTTTTTAATAGTGTGTTTGCATAACAATTATATTCTTGTGTCATATTTATCAATCTTTTGTGATTTATGTTTTTCTGATTCTTTTTCAACAAATATATTCCTAATCTGAGGATGTGAACTTACTCTTTAATATTTTTTCTTCTAAACCTTTTAAAGTCTGCTGTTTGTACATAGATTTTTGATCTTCTTGGAGTTGATTTTGTGAATGTGTATGCATGTGTGTGTAGCTTAATGTAGGGTTCTAATTTTGAGGGATCCGATAGTTTTAGCATAGAGAACAAGTTATCTAGGCACTCTTTATTGAGGCTCTTCACTTATCAATGGTACTAGCATTGACGCATGTAAAGTTATCATATATGCACAGGCCTAATCTTTGTTGGTTTGTTCTCTTCTCTTTCCTATTTGTTTGTATTTGAAGCAATAATATAGTCTCTTTATCATAACTTAACAGATAAATCTTGAACGGTGATAAGGCACGTGTTCTCATTTTGATCTCCTTCAAAATTTTCATAACTCTTCTTGGAGCTTTGCTATTTCATGTAAATTTTAGAACCAGCTTGTTGAGTTAAGAATGATTAATATTAAATATTATTTTTTTCTATTCTTGGACATACTCTATCTCTCTTAATTTTGTTATTTCTTGTCTTTCATCCACAACTTTTAAATTAAGGGCATTTTATTTAATTTAACCATCAAAAAAAGCACTATTAACATTATATTAATATTTTAATGTTATATAATATGCTAATGGTTTATTATATAACATAATCTTGAGTTGGGTGAGTAGGCCTGTATATGTGCCAACACTCAGTTATACTGAGTTGCAAGGCTTAGAGAAGTTTTAAATCTTCTGATTATAAGTCTCCATTATATTTATAAAGATATTTCTTGTCCTATGTTTTATGGATTTATGTCTTGACTTTTTAAAATTGGAAATTATCTGTTTCCAGCAGCACCCCTTTCCTCTTTCTTTTTTTATTTTTTCTTTTGATCTTTCCAACCAACTTAGCATTTTGTCTTAAATTGATTATTTTTTATATGTATCCATTCTCCCCAAAACTAAATTGATTTTAGTAAGCATTTAGGACATAATTATTAATCAGTTACTATTCATTATTATGTACCAGCGTTTGTGTTGGCCATTTCATATGTCATCACAGCAACACTCCTACTAGGGATATATGGTAATAGTCAATATGTAGATAAAACTGGGGACAACTTGCCCCAGGTCACAAAGTCAGAATGCCCTGTAATCAGAATTGAAGCTGTGTCTTTGCTTTTCTCCCTAAGCCATCCTATCTCTAATACATAACCAGGTGTTGAAGTTAAATCAGAGACAGTTGTGATGAAATATTTCTAACGCCAGACAACCTGCTCCTAAGGAGAGTTCAGTACCTTCCCCTGTTCCATGACCATGAAGTACCTGTTTTGCAGATAGTTTGTGGGAAGGGTGGTGAGTAGGAAAGAGAGCGATACCTTAGGGCTGGAGCTGTAGAAGTTCACAGGTGGTTGCCGCAGGCTGGGGACAGCAGCCTGCCCAAGTAGCGGACTGAGGGACAGAAAATAGAGGAAGTTTTCAAGATGCTCAGTCTGTTCTGCTGCAACTCATGTTCCTGTAACAAAAATTAAGTCAAATGTGATTGGTAAAATAGGGGATAATAAGAATATAAAGTGGATGTTGGTTCATATGTGATTCTTTTCTAGGCCTGGGGAACTGGAAGAATAGAAATGTAATAATAACTTTCACTATGAAAAGGAGAGGGAAAAGCTATTGATTGGGCTGCTATGTTGCCTAAAGGAGCCATCAGATCGTATTTAAGAAACTAAAAATTAGTGCCTGCATCCACTGCATCCTTCACCGTAGATGCACGTGCCCAGTTTCCTTCAGCTTAGGTCCTGGTGGGACACCCTTCCCCAGGCCCCCCTGAAATGCAGTCCCTGCCTTGTGCTGTGCTGTCCTCAGCGCTGGCTCAGCTCCCACCAACCCTCCACGCACATCCTATCTATTGTTTTGTGTACTTGTCCACACTGTGGCAGGTTCTGACCAAGCCAAGCTGCAGTTTTGGTTTTTTTTTTTTTTTTTTTCCTGTTTAACAGAATATGAATTTTCTCTGGAAAGTGAATTATGTTATAGCTGATGTGTGCATTGTTATGAGTCTACTGTTTCCATCATGGTGTTAAAAAATTATAAATACAAGGCTTGGTTTACTTGGATATTGTTCTTTAGTCGCTAAGTCATGTCTGACTCTTTGTGACCCCATGGACTGAAGCACTCCAAACTCCTCTGTCCTCTACCATCTCCCGGAGTTTGCTCAAATTCATGTCCATCAACTCAGGGATGCTATCTAACCATCTTTTCCTGTGCCATCTCTTTTTGCTGTCAGTCTTTTCCATCATAAGGGTCTTTTCCAATGAGTCACCTCTTTGCATCAGGTAGCCAAAGTATTGGAGCTTCAGATTCAGCATCAGTCCTTCCAATGAATATTCAGGGAGTCCAAGGGACTATCAAAATATTACTCTTGGGTTAATCAAATGCACTGTTGTTGTTACTTGCTGATGCGTGTCTGATTCTTTGTGACCCCATGGAACCCATGGCAGGCTCCATGACTCCATGGCTCCTCTGTCCATTGAATTTCCTAGGCAAGAATACCGGAGTGGGTTATCATTTCCTTCTCCAAATCAAATGCATATCCTTAACCAAACATGTCTGTAAACTACTAAATTCTATGAACAGTTTTATAAGATTTTTACTTGGTTCTATTTACTTTGAGTATGAGAGTTGTTGTCTCAAGTAATCAGGTTTTACTCCCAGCATCCATTACAAAAGGTAGAAAATCTCTTTAATTCAGGGCTTTAGAAAGATCATAAAATTCCTGAATGTGAGTTGATAAACTTTATAGCAATTTACTTTACTGCACAGAGTAAGCAAAATCATATAGGACAAATGATGATTCCAGAAAGGAATCTTCAGTTCCTATCTCACCTGTACCCTGTAGTGCCAAATTGAGGATAGATTTCTTGCTTTGCATAGTCTGAAGGCTGAAGTTTCTCGTCTGGGTGGGCCACAGTATGACATGATGATTTTTGTCTGCTCATTGCTCCCCTACGTCAAGACTTTTGCTATTATTTGCAGAAAATTATCATTCTCTGTGTCTGTAATTGCTTGTGGCTCACTATAAGTACCAACTTTCCACCACTAGTTTTCTAAAAGGGTTTTGTTTTCCTCCAATATGTTCATCAAATGCCTGATTGCGTGTTGGGTATTCCCGAGGCATGATCACACAGCCAGGAGCCTGTCTAGTTCTGATTGCACTCTGCATTTTCTCTGTAAAGTTGGGGCAGTGAAAAAGATCAGATTCTCTTGTTTCTGATGAGAAGACAAAGGGTCTGAACTGAAAACAGAGGCAGAACCATGGCCCCTGATCTTCTGTAACACCAGCATGTCCAATGCCACTGTTAAAGGGTCTCCCTGGCTGACACTTTCAGGGGTATATTTTTAACTGTGGACCTTCTGCATGGATATTACTTGTATCTTTATCTTGATCTTAGTTATCTTCCAGCACTAAATATTTAAGATGTTACTCTACTATTCAAATTTGGAAAGTTAATGTGATAAGATATTATTAGGGGATTAAAAATATAAATTATGAAGGAATACTTTTCCTTTCTAATTATGAAGGAATACTTTTCCTCCATAGTTATGAAGGGATTCTCTTCCTTCATAGTTATGAAGGGATACTATGAAGGAATAATATCCCTTCATAATTCATATTGAACTCTTATTTATTTTATCTTATTTTTTCTGGGGCTACGTGACACATTTGTTAGGACGTAGTTTGAGGATTCAGAGGACATGACTTCTATTTCCAGACCACAAGATCAAAGCAATCCAGAGGGAACACTGGCACCTAGGTCTGCCTGGTTCTACAGCTCATGTACTTTCCCTGTGCTCACTTGTGGGCACTCTCACTTTGCTTGAACTATTTGTCAAAGGGAAATATATTTGTTGTATAAATTTAGGAAACTCTCAAGAACTGTTACTTTTGCTGCTGCTGCAGTTTTCCAAGTAAGAAAATTGTCCAAAGAAAAAGACACTGAATTATGTGTTTGATATATGCTACAAAAAAAGAAAAGGGGAAAGTGTATGGATGCTGATGGGTGAGAAATAGGTGCTTAGGTTTGAAGCAAAAAAAAAAAATTGACTTCTGATTTCTATGTGGGAAGACAAAGGCATCAAAGGGTGGTGTGTAAATGAATGTCTCAGAGAGCAGGCCATGATTTCTAAAGTGAGGCAGAGATCATTTCATGTAACTAGAAAGGACATTTTAAGAAGCATTGATATAATCACTCTTGGGATACAGGGGTTTTAAGAACCTAATGAAAAATGAGGCAAGTTTAAAAAAAAACAGGAAAATGAATGTTAAAAAGGAGAGCTATTTGATAGTGTGTACTGATTTATTAAATGTGTCAGTAGACATCATCATTGTCATGATCATAGGAAGATCCTGAGAAGCATGTGCTTAGAGGGAAGTGTGGCTACATTATCTAATGTGTCATTCAACTTACCCCCATGTTAAGAAGCTTTATCCTGGAAAATAAGAGCTGCTTCTGGATGTACATAGTGGCTTCTGGGAGATTTCATTTTTCTGGAAATAAAATTTAAAATTTTTACAAATCAAGTACTTTGTCTTTTCCATCAGCTATTCTAAGATTGACACTACATTACTAATCTTGTTAAATTCAATGTTAATAGATTTTATTATTAGAAAAGATGATATCATGGCTGCCTATACATTAAACTCAAGGTCACAGATTCGAATTTTTGAATATCATCTCAATCCTGCTTTCTTTTCAGTTGATTTGATCATATACATTTGCATGTCTGAAAGCCAATATACTCTTCTATTTATTGATTCTACTAGTTAAACATTTATGAGATGTATGATAATCCATGATTCAGTTAAAATAACAAAAAGATACTTGAGGTTTATTGTAGACTGGATATTAAAATATGTGATGATAGGTGTTGCCCCATAAGATACAATGGTAGCCATATTAGCATAGTTCCTGAGAGTAATCGTGAGTTCTCATGCCTTGTACTGGTTTTCTTTTCTTTCTTTCTTTTTTAATATAACACTCTCTGTAAGGTTGATCCTGTTTTGAGTAAAGTACATGTTTTAAGTGAAATGCCTGAGGTTCTTAAATGATATTTCCTGCTAATGTTTTCTCCTAAGCATATAAAGGGAAACACTAAATTATATTTGAGAGTTCTCTACCATTTAGTCCTCAGAACACTAATTGTTCTTAGACTTCAGTTTACTTTAACTATAGGAAGACTTGCATCTACCTTGGGAAGAGTAGGAACCTTGATAGATTTGGGTTCTATCAAGATAATATTTATTAATAATTCTAATAATTAAAAAGTCATAAATTTCAATCCAAGTAAGGTACTGACTTTAAAATATGTGAATTTGGTTTCCAAATGGTCCTGTTTGCTTACCGGAAGTTTATTGAAAGTTTCCTTCAGAAAAATGCCAAAATAAAAAAACAGCAGTCCCCATTTCATTATAAAAAACAGGTTGCTATAGCTTCAAGTTAAATTACTAATATTAGCTTATTGATTTTTTAATAGATACTTGCAGCCATCTGGAATGAAAACATTAGCTGGTGGGGGTAGGGAAATGCATTGTGGTTTGAAGATATTCCTAGGTTTTCATTAAATGACAAACACAAAAGTAGCTCTGTGTACCCAGTGAAGTTTTTGTGTTTCACGTGAATGTCATTAATCTCTCTTCCTCATATTAAAATATCTAATTTGGTCTTACAAAGTAAACATAGAAAATAGCCTGGAATATACCAATCACCCTCTTGTTCATTATTTCCATTTCTTATTTTGCAGTAAAGTTATCAGTGAGTTTTCTAATACCCATGGTTTATATATCAGTCTAAAGAGTTATATATTAATATGAAAAGAATTCATGCTAAATTTTATCTAGTTTATATAGCACTCAAATTTTCTCCTTTATGAAACATCAGAAACTAATAATCTTCATATTCTTTTTCTTTAACATTTTATTTTATTTTGGAGTATAGCCAGTTAACAATTTTGTGGTAGTTTCAAGTAGACAGGAAAGGGACTCAGCCATACATACATATACATGTATCCATTCCTCCCAAATTTCCCTGCCATGCAGCCTGCCACATAAGATTGAGCAGAGTTCCCTGTGCTATACAGTAGGTCCTTGTTGGTTATCCATTTTAAATACAGCGGTGTGTACCTGTCCATCCTAACTCCCTATCTACCTCTACTATCCATCCTTTTTCCTCGGCAACCATAAGTTCATTCTCAAAGTCTGTCAGTTTACTTCTGTTTTATAAATAAGTTCATTTGTATCATGTCTTTTTAGATTCGACATAAAAAGATGTCATATGATATTTCTGTTTCTCCGTCTGACTTGCTTCACTCAGGATGGCAATCTTTAGGTCCATCCATGTTGCTGCAAATGGCATTATTTCACTTTTGATGGCTGAGTAATATTCCATTGTTTATACGAGCCACATCTTTATCCATTCCTCTGTTGATGGACATTTAACTTGTGTCTGTGTCTTGACTCTTGAAAACAGTGCTGCAGTGAACACTGGGGTGCATGTATCCTTTCGGGTAATGTTTTCCTCCAGATGTATGCCAGGGGTGGGATTGCAGGGTCATATGGTATCTCTGTATTTTGATTTTTAAGGCACCTCCATGCTGTTCTCCATAATGGCTGTATAAGTTTACATTCCCACCAACAATATAGGAGGGTTCTCTTCTCTCCACATCCTCTCCAGCATTTATTGTCTTAATGATCCTTATATTCTGTTTTACAGTGTTATAACTGATCTTCAGAAATAGGAATTATCTTAGTTCAGAATATAGAAGTCTAAGTAGGCCTTCAATTATATATTTCTTGATTTATATATTAATAATGTGCTCTAATAATAACAATAAATACAGTATCCTGGGTACCTATTATATTCTTGGCATAATGATATAAATTGTATATTCATATTTCTAAATATTAAGGCAACATTGCAAGGCCAATGTTAATGTTCCTAGTTTTAAGTTGAGGGGATTTGAATACACATAGTTTATCAGTCTAAAGAGTTATATTAATATAAGAATTCATTCAAATTTTTTAATCTAGCTTATATATACATTAATCTACATGTGACTCAGGAAGATTAAGTAACTTATCCAAACTATACAGCTTATGAGTACCTAATAACTGACAGCTAAAAGTCAAGTCAAATTCTGTCTTAATCTAGAGCTTCTTCTCCATCCAACAAGTTAGATGATTTAGAATGTTATGTAGTATACTAATGCATATATATGGAATTTAGAAAGATGGTAACGAGAACCCTGCATGCGAGACAGCAAAAGGAACACAGATGTATAGAACAGACTCGTGGACTCTGTGGAAGAGGGCAGGGGTGGGATGATATGGGAGAATGGCATTGAAACATGTTAATTATCATATGTGAAATCAATCGCCAGGTTTGATGCTCGGGGCTGGTGCACCGAGATGACCCAGGGGGAGGGAACTGGGAGGGAGGAGTGAGGGGGGTTCTGGAGGGGGAGCATATGTATACCCATGGTGGTTCCATGTCAATGTATGGCAAAACCAACACAATAAAGTAAAGAAAATTAAAAAAAAATGTTATGTAGTTGCCCTTCATGTAAAAGTGACTCTGTGGTTCTCATGAATCAAATGTAAATTATTATCTGAAGCCTGTTTCTAGTTCACATAATATATCTCTCTTTTCTTTAGAAAATATGTAAGCATAAAGTCCCTCCCTACCAAAGATTTTGACCATGTAGGATCTCTTTAAAACTGAAAAGGAACTCTTTGAGTCAATGAGAATTTAAGGTGGAACTTATTTTGACTGGAGCTCTGATGGTTTTAAAAGAGTCCTTTCACTATATCCTGTGCAGTTATTGCAACAGGAGCTAGGCTGGCCCATAGAGCCAAAGAGAAACTTAAGAGTATAGGCAAAATCACTGGAAATTTCCTGAATTTTATTATGTATATATCCATTTAAGCAACACACATAGAGTGCTTATCATTCGGCTCCACAGTGTCTTAGATATGAAGATGAATGACATCTCTGTTCTTGACTTGCTGAGGTGTGGGGAATAGATGTGTAGCCATTGTTAAAATATCCAATGATTTATGTTATGGTAGAAGGAAGGACAAAATTCAGTTCAGTTCAGTTGCTCAGTTATGTCTGACTCTCCAACCTCATGAACTGCAGCACGCCAGGCTTCCCTGAACATCACCAACTCCCGGAGCTTACTCAAACTCATGTCCATTGAGTCAGTGATGCCATCCAACCATCTTGTACTCTGTCATCCCCTTTTCCTCTTGCCTTCAATCTTTCCCAGCATCAGGATCTTTTCCAATGAGTCAGTTCTTTCCATCAGGTGGCCAGAGTATTGGAATTTCAGCTTTAGTATCAATCCTTCCAATGAATATTAGGACTGATTTCCTTTAGAATTGACTGGTTTGTTCTCCTTGCATTCTAAAGGACTCTCAAGAGTCTTCTCCAACATCACAGTTCAAAAGCATCAATTCTTCAGTGCTCAGCTTTCTTTATGGTCCAACTCTCACATCCATACATGACTACTGGAAAAACCATAGCTTTGACTAGGTGGACCTTTGTAGGCCAAATAATGTCTCTGCCTTTTAATATGCTATCTAGGTTTGTCATAGCTTTTCTTCCAAGGAGCAAGTGTCTTTTCATTTCATGGCTTCAGTCACCATCTGCAGTGATTTTGGAGCCCAAGAAAATAAAGTCTGTCACTGTATCCATTGTTTCCCTATCTATTTGCCATGAAGTGGTAGGACTGGATGCCATGATCTTAGTTTTTTGAATGTTGAGTTTTAAACCAGCTTTTCACTCTCCTCTTTCACTTTTATGAAGAGGCTTTTCAGTTTCTCTTAACTTTCTGCCATAAGGGTGATGTCACCTGCACATCTGAGGGTTATCGATAGTTCTCCTGGTAATCTTATTCCAGCTTGTGCTTCATCGAGCCTTGCATTTTGTATGATATACTCTGCATATAAGTTAAATAAGCAGGGTAACAATATATAGCCTTGACCTACTCCTTTCCCAATTTGGAACCAGTCCATTGTTTCATGTCCAATTCTAACTGTTGCTTATTGACCTGCATACAGATTTCTCAGAAGGCAGGTAAGGTGGTGTGATATTCCCATCTCTTGAAGAATTTTCCAGTTTTTTGTGATCCACACAGTCAAAGGCTTTGGTGTAGTCAATAAAACAAAAATAGATGTTTTTTTTGAACAACCTGGCTTTTACAGTGATCCAACAGATGTTGGCAATTTGATCTCTGATTCCTCTGCCTTTTCTAAATCCAGCTTGAACATCTGAAAGTTCTCTGTTCACCTACTGTTGAATCCTTGTTGGCAATTTGATCTCTGATTCCTCTGCCTTTTCTAAATCCAGCTTGAACATCTGAAAGTTCTCTGTTCACCTACTGTTGAATCCTCACTTTGAGAATTTTGAGCATTACTTTGCTGTGTGTGAGGTGAGTGCAATTGTGCTGTAGTTTGAACATTCTTTGGCATTGCCTTTCTTTTGGATTGGAATGAAAACTGACCTTTTACAGTCCTGTGGCCACTGCTGAGTTTTCCAAATTTGCTGATATATTGAGTGCAGCACTTTAACAGCATCATCTTTTAGAAATAGCTCACCTTCACTAGCTTTGTTTGTAATTAGGTCCTTTCATTCACAGCAGTTCAGGTCAGGGAAGGCTCTTCTGGGGAGATAAGCTTTGGGCAGAGTTGAAGGGTGAAATGGATATACTAATTTTTTTGTTCTTGATTAATTGTGAACCAGCAAGAGCCACTATCTCTCTTCCATGAACTTAGCAAATATGGGACTTTTTTGTGAGGTGAGTTGGACAAAATCCAGATATATGCTGTCTGTAAAAGCCATGTAAAAGGAAACAAAGGGTAATACTAAAGGAAGAGGTCACTGTCTATCAGAGTAGTTGAGGAGATCAATAAAGGAATCAGGAAGAATCAGATAATTAGAACAGATTGATCACTGGTAGTGAAAGTGAATTTGTAATTGAAAAAACTCCAAACAGACAAAACTCTAGGATTGGACAGCTTCACAGGTGAATTCTAACAAACATATAAAGATGATTTGATATTGTTCTTTCTCAAACTATTCAAAAAATTGAAGGTAAAACATTCCCAATTTAATTCTATAAGACCACTAGAATCTGATATCAAAACCAAAGACACTTCTAAACATAATTATCAGAGAATATGTTTGATGAATATAGATGCAAAAATCCTCAAAAAATGTTATTAAACTGAATCTAACAATACATAAAAACAGTCCTACACCTTTTTATCAAAGTATAGGATGATTAAGTTGGGTTTATCCCAGAGACACAAGGACAGTTTAATATTTGCAAACCAATCAGTGTGATACACCATATTAACAAAGGGAAGGACATAAATCATATGATCATCTCAATACATCAGACAAAGCATTTGACGAAATTCAACATCCATTAATGATAAAAATTTTCATTCTAATTGCTCTAGAGAAAATATATCTCAACATAATAAAGGATATTATGGAAAACCCACAGATAGCATCATACTCTACAGTGAAAAATTAAAAGCTTTTACCCTAAAATTAGGAACAAGACAGGGATCCCCCTTTACTACTTCAACTTAAATGCAGTATTGGAACTCCCAGATGCAGCAATCAGACAAGAAAGTCATCCAAACTGGAAGAGAAGAAGCAAAATAGTCACTATTTGCAGGTGACATGATACTTTACATAGAAAACCCTAAAGTCTCCACAAAAGAATAATAGCAAAATAAGAAATAATAGCAAAACTAAACAAAGGTAGTGACATCTGGTCCCATCACTTCATGGCAGATGGACAAACAGTGGAAACAGTCACAGACTTTATTTTCTTGGGCTCCAAAATCACTGCAAATGGTGACTGCAGCCATGAAATAAAAAGGCGCTTGCTCCTTGGAAGAAAAGCTAATGACAAGCCTAGATAGAGTATTAAAAAGCAGAGACATTACTTTGCAAACAAAGGTCTGCCTAGTCAAAGCTATTTGGTTTTTCCAGTAGTCATGTATGGATGTGAGAGTTGGACCATAAAGAAGGCTGAGCACTGAAAAATTTATGCTTTCGAGCTGTGGTGCTGGAGAAGACTCTTGAGAGGCCCTTAGACTGTAAGGAGATCAAACAAATTAATCCTAAATGAAATCAATTCTGAATATTCATTGGAAGGACTGATGCTAAAGCTGAAGCTCCAGTACTTTGGCCACCTGATGCGAAGAACTGACTTACTGGAAAAGACCCTGATGCTGGGAAAGATTGACAGCAAGAAGAGAAGGGGACAACAGAGGATGAGCTAGTTGGATGGACATGATTTTGGGCAAGCTCCAGCGGTGGTGATGGACTGGGAAGCCTGGTGTGTGGCAGTCCATGGGATCACAAAGAGTTGGACACAACTGAGCAACTAAGCACGTAGCTCTCAACTATAGTATCTATCCAGATCATAATTATGACTATTAATTTTTGGCAATCAGAATCACATCTATTTCCAAGATGATAAATATTAAAGGTGCTGCTACTTAAGAATGAAACACACTTTGTAGTATAATATAAAATTAAAAATTTGAAGTGTACCAAAGAGCAAAGTTTAGAATACTGATTTTACTTAATTGGACTTCTCCCCCAATTTTTATTTTCATAGCCCTATAGCCAAAAGTAGCCTTTTGCCTTGCAGATAAGAGTTCTACTAAAAGTTTCTAGTGTTATAAATACCTTGTATATACATAGTTTGGTAAACATAGTATAGATTAGCCAAGGATATACAATTTGAAATACAAAATCAGTATTAAATGGTCTCCTTCAGTCTATTATTAAGTTTATTTTCATTTTGAAAAACTATACTATAATAATAATGCTTAATTTGAAATTAGACCCAAAATAGATAATTTATTTATATCTTTAGCCATCTAATTATTGCTTTGGAAAGGATGATCTTATCTACTAGATCTCAAACTTCATTGTGCATCAGAATCACTGGAAGGGCTTTTACAATTCAAATTTCCCCCAGAGATTTTCATTTAATAGTTCTGACCCAATAAATTGTATTTCTAACAAGTTCCTGGATGATCCTGATGTTCTATAAACCCCTAAAAATAAAATAAATCATAAATCAATTCATCCAGTTTGAAGGGAAGAGTTAGAGAAGAAATGATTTTCAGTCAAAGCAAAGCCAACAATTCTAGCATTTTTATGGAAGTTATTTTGTTTTCATTTGGAACAGTCTCTCTGGAATTTCACTGCTCATGTGTTTTTGCAGACCCTTTGCATCCAGGGAATTTTTCATTATCTGAAGATCATCTGGTAATCAATTAGGTTGTTACAGTACAGAGGAATGACTTGTAAATTGATAATCCACTATTTAGTAAGAAGGCTTCCCTGGTGGCTCAGTGTAAAGGAGCTGCCTGCCAGTGCAGAAAACTTGAGTTCGATCCCTAGGTCAGGAAGATCTCCTGGCTCAGGAAATGGCAACCACTCCGGTATTCTTGCCTGGGAAATCACAGCAGAGGAGCCTGGCAGGCTGCAGTCCATAGTGTTGCAAAAGAGTCAGACATGACTTAGCGACTAAACAACAGCAACAAATTTAATAAGAATTTTTCATGTTTTTCCAAGAGACAGAAATTTCAGAAAAAGAAGCTACTTAGTTCAAAATAAAAATTAGTACATTGTACTCTCCCTCTCCTTGCTGCCTCTGGGGTCAAGGAATCAAGTCAGTTGCCTACAGGTGTGTGTAACTTAATTGCTGTGACAATACCTTGAGAAATGTGAGAATAGGAGAAGCAGCAAGGTGAGTGAATAAGAGTACATGAAGGAGTTAAAGCTCTGGGTGAGTAATTTGTAGCTTCTTGTAAAGTACTATTTAGTATTTCAGGCAAATGAGTTTTAAATCTTCTTCATCTAGATTCTAGAACCATAGGATTTGGTAGTACATGAAAAGTCTGTGCTTGATTATAGATGAACAGAGGATTTATTATAGTGGAAAAATAGATCAGGTTATAGCACCTTCTTTGCTTTTTTCACAGTGGAGTTTTCTGTAATCATTTTATTTGTGGAAATATTTTGATGCCATATAGATTTTTAAGCTATAATTTAAATTTTTAAGTAAAATCGAATTTAAATGTTTAACTAATTTTTTTTAATCTTGCCTATATATCCTTAAAAAGAATTGGAATTATCATAATTAATTTTGAATGACAGTTTGCATTAGGATTCAATGCCTATTTTAAATTTTACCCTATTCTTTTTTATTTACTAAGTAAAGGTAATATTTAGATCAGTTTCCAAAATGTTTATTAAATTGAATTAAAATTTATTATATTAAAATTTTAAAACTACCCATCTATTCTAGCCTTACATTTGTATTAACTTGTCATAGTTCTTATAATATGAAATTTAGTATCTTTTTTTCCTAGTCAGTAAAATTGGTTTTGCAAATACCCAGAAGGAAACTTAGTCACATTTCTTTACCAACTTTATTGAGATGGTATGAGAAGAATTACTTCAATATTCTTGATATTTAAGTTCTTAGATAATAGAGATAATCAATATACTTGGTGATGATTTTAATGATGCTCTTTTCCCCCCAAAAGCAAGTGGTATATATTTTATAGAAGTGTCCTGTGTCTTTTTGCTCTAAACTAAGTTTTCACTATCAAGAGTTGAAAGACAACTCTGCTAATGACAAAACATGCTGAAAGAATGCATGGATTAACTATAAATAAACCAGAAATTATATAACTTGATCAGAGTGAAGAAGATCCATTATTTGTACCATTCCATGTGGATTGCCCTATCTGGGGACCTCTGAGAATGGATAATTAACTCTTTTGAGTTTCACTTTATTTTATTTTGTATGATTATAAAAGCTTGGTGAATATTTTTGTAAATTGTAGTTTGAGGGAATAATGTAAACGTAAAACGACAGGAGATTTATATTATGTCAATACAGATGGTCCCCAATGTCAGTGGTTCAGTTACCAAACCAAGTTCATCCTGCTGACACACAGCAAGCCAAAACGCTGAACCCCTGGAGATTTTCAGCAGAGAAAGGACTTATTGGAAAGGCAGCCCGGCGAGAAGACAAAACAAATCTCACAGACCAAGGGCTAGGGGTATTGATGGGAATAAGAATAAGAAGAGTAGGGGTGTGTGAGGCATGGGGAGCTTGGGAAGCCTGGAGAAAGGTCTTTGGAAAAGGGGGCAATAATTATCTTTAGGAGCAGGTGCAACTAAGTTACAGGCTCCTACACGTTCAAAAGGTCACTTTGTAGACACTGGGCATGCCTATTTGAAGAGTCCGTGGTCCTATCCAGTCTTAACCAACTCAGCTCAAATTATATGCAGCTGACTCCAGGTTTTTGGAAAACTTCTTGGGCAGACATCTTACTGTTTAGGCCATGTGCTCTTGGAAGACATGCAAATATTAAAACAACCTTGATTAGTCCAGGCAGGTGAAACAGATTTAACTAATCACTATGCATGGTTTCAGTTCCATTTACCAGTTTTCAACTTTACTACGGTATGGAAAAGATAAGCATTTAGTAGAAACCATAGTTGGGGTTTTGATCTTTTCTGTGCTAGTGATAGGCCTTTTGATATTTTCTGAGGAGCTGGGCAGCAGCCGTGAGCCGCAGCTCCTAGTCAGCCACAGTGACCACTGGGTAAATAACCAATATGCTTAAAAACATTTAGTTTTCACTTTCAGCACAGTATTCAGTAAATTATATGCGACAGTCAATACTCCATGTAAAATACCCTTTGTATTAGATGCTTTTGTCCAACTGTAGATTTCTGTAAGTGTTCTGAGCCTGTTTAAAGTAGGCTAGGATAAGCTATGATGTTTGGTGGTTTAAGTGTACATTAAACACATTTTGACTTAATGATATTTTTTCATGTAGGAGTTTATTGGGAAGTAACCACAACTTTAGTCAGGGAAATTCTGTACTAGGATTTTAAAGAGAAGGTATGTGTGTGTGTGTGTGTGTGTGTGTGTGTGTGTGTTTAATATATTTATTTATTTATTTGGCTGCACCAGGTCTTAGTTACATCATATGGGATCTAGTTCCCTGACCAAGGGTTAAACCCAGGTCCTCTGCATTGGGAGTACGGAGTCTTAACCACTGGGCCTCCAGGAAAGTCCCTGTACTAGAATTTTTGTCATCTCTCTTATATGTTCATCACTAGTTTTATATATTCTGTTTAAAATCACTGGGAGACAATTGAATGATTCTATTTTTCATAAGTAGATAATATCAAAGTTTATTCTGAATGTCTCAGATACTTATTTGCATTATAAGGGATTAAATGATAGGCTTGAGAATATGAATGCTGGTCCTGCTAGGCTAGACTACCTGTTAGAAACCAAGCGAGTCTCTTTTGTCATAACTCCTTTAATGAATGCTTTTTGCATCTTTCATAACCCTAAAAAGTTTTTTTTTTACTTTCTTCATGTGTCAATTAGACAGACCATTCATACTAGATCAATTATTTTTTTTCCTTCCAGTTTTACTGAGATATAATTGACATACAGCCCTGTATGTTTAAGGTGTAAGGCATAATGTCTTGACTTACATACAGCATTAATGATTACCACAAGAAGTTTAGTGAGATAGATCATCTACTATAGATACAAGATAAAGTGAAAAGAAAAACATTTTTTTCTTGTGATGAGAACTCTTGGAATTTACTCTTTACAAACTTTTTAAAATTTAATTATATAATCATATATTAATTAACTAATTATGTATTATATAATATTAATGATTATGTTGTACATTACATCTGTATTCTTTATCTTATAACTAGAAGTTCGTACCTTTGACCACCTTCATCCAATTCCTTTCCCCTTACCCCTCTACTCTGGTAATCATAAATCTGATTTTTTTTAATGAATTTGTCTTCAAAATATGATTGACCTGCAACACTGTGTTAGTTCCTGGTGCACAGCATAATGATTTAAAATACTTCCCTACATTACAAAATGATAGTGATGATAAGTCTAGTTTCCATCCGTCACCATACTTTATTCCTTAATTTTTGTTTTAACACAAGAAGTCATTATTCAAAAGAAATCATTATTCAAAGTAAGCAGATGAAAATTAGGCTGCTCTGGTTCAGGGAAGAACTTCTGGAGAACACTATGAGTCAGCTCCCAGGTACCCTGGCATCCTAGGGGACAGAGTTTGGACATCATTGTAGATGTCCTCTCAGGTCTAAAATGCTGCAATTGGTTACATAATCTCTAAGTTGCCAGATCCACAGAATTTCAATTTCTGGAGTTTTAAACACCAATTTCTTAATAGAATGAAGGTTTACTTATAATAGCAGATGAAATTAAATAGTTTTTCCCATTGACAGGAGCATAAGGTTTTCTTGTTTTGCTTAAGTCAAATGTAATTTGGAATAACTTTTAAAAAATCTTTTAATTTATCTGTTCAGATATAATTGTGCAATGTGTGCCTGCTAAGTCACTTCAGTCGTGTCCAACTCTTTGTGACCCCATGAACTGTAGCCCACCAGGCTCCTCTGTCTACGGGATTCTCCAGGCAAGAATATTGGAGTGGGTTGCTCTGCTCTCCTCCAGGGGATCTTCATGACCCAGAGATCAAACCCAGGTCTCTTAAGTCTCCTGAACTGGCAAGTGGGTTCTTTACCACTCTCACCACCTGGTAATTGTGCAATAAGTATAAATTAATATACGAGAGAAGGAAAATTTATTGCCATTTTTTAACAGTGCGTATTTAACCTGCCTATTGACTTAACATGCTTCTTCCTTTTCACCAAAACTCTGTCTCCTTGTTCTTTTTCTTCTGCCTCACACTCTGGTTGACAAACATTCTTCCTTCATCTGATTGTCCTGGGAACATTGAAACACTCTGCTATTTCCCTTTCTTTCTGTCCTGCTACCAGTGCCTTAGGAATTTTATTTTTCTTGCCGATCTAGTTTAGAAAAAGGAGACTATCTCCCAGACCCCTGGATTTTCACTTTGGGATCTGCCCTTGGAATTTGCTGGAAGCTAGCAAGCCAATTTATGATGTAGAAATTATTCCTCATACAGAAAAGATGTTGTAAGGATACACCAGAAACTATGGAATTTATAATACTAGATTCTGTAGCTCATTTACTTTACAGGTGAGTTCCACAATATGTGTTGGTCTGGGAATATATCAACTATTATAAATACTATTTCTGTAGAAAAGTGAAGTCTGTATTTCACGCAATCAGTGTAGAGATGAATGCTGTAGAGACGAACATTCAGAGCTGGGGACTGACTGTATATATTTATTGAACCACAGGTGCTTACATGTAGTAGTTTTGTACCATCCATAAAAAAAGTACCAACATGTGCTTTTCCTTTTGAAGGTGAATTGAATTTAGCCTGAAAGGCTGAAATAGAGCATTTTTAGATCTAAGTTGTATATATGTGTGTGCATATATTCACACACATATATACATTCATATATATACATATTTTTTAAAAAATTAGATGTAATAGAAACTGAATAGGATATAATAGGTGGTACTAAGACTGCTTTAAGATTTGTGAAGCGGACAGTTGCCTTACATTAAATAGCAAGTAAAAAAATCAAGCCAGTCCTTCATAAACATTTTTTTCTGGGGTGTGCTTGTTTTCTGAAACTATCTCTACTAAATCTCCTGTCAGTCTTGAAACTAGAAGGCAGAAAAGCTTCTAGTGCTACAGCCAACTGCAGTGTAGCCAGAGAAACAGGCAACAAAAATAGAACACCAGGATTGCTGTGCGTGGGTGAGGCAGAAACCACATTATGAGCAAAAGCTTCCAGTATTATTTTAGAACCAATACAGAGCTCTGCACTTCTCTCCTCTCTCTTCCAAAAACACATACTACAAAAATAAAATGAAATGAAATGTATGTGCATTTGCCCTCTTAGAATTATGATTCTTGATTCCCCCACCCCCCTTCCTTTGGAAGCAAATCGCCAGTATGGAAACACGGGGTGCACAGCAAGCTTGGAGGGAGGAAAGAGTTAATGGCTTTTAAGGCCCTGCAATAGAGAATTATGGTTTGAAAGATAGAGGCTGGACAGCTGGGTTTGCTGGGGTATTTTTAAATGCATTAATGCAGGCTCCAATCACTCGGCCATGCTTGACCTATTTTTGGCTCAGGCCGACCATTGTTCTATTTCTGTGCCTGTGGGCCATGCTGTTGTTGATTCATATGCAAATGGATTATCACTAGCTTTAGCCAACTTGAGCTGAGAGAGACCAGAGAGGAGGAAGAGACACACACACAGATAGCAGAAGGGCACCGGCTAAAGCCACTGGCAGGACTGACTGACGGTTCCTACACGGAAACTCTAGCAGCCTGAGGAACTATAAGCCAGGTTCAATTGGTTTCTTTTTCTCGTGGGTAGAGTTAATATTTTTCTACTTACTCTGACAAAGCAATAACCCTGAAGCACACTCCTAGTTCCCACCTGCTTTTAGTTTCCGGGATAGCCTAAACTCCAGAGAGCCCTAGCATCCACTCAGTCCTTTCTGCTTTGTACACAGGTTGGTTACATAGGAAAAGTGTGCAGGTCTTCTGAAAAGTGCGTGTCCCTCTGAACAGAAAGGAAATCATTGTTGAAGTTGATCCTCTGCCGCTTTTCCTTGGGGAGGAGGGAGGACCAGCCAGGGTAGCTCCTGGGGCCCGTGCACTGAGCAGCGATGAATCTTTCATGTAGCTGAAGTAAGAGTGATTGGAATATGCTGCAGACAATTTACGAGACTGACTCGTGTTTTTCTTCAGATGGGGTGGCTGGACGAGAGCAGCTCTTGGCTCAGCAGAGAATGCACAGTATGATCAGCTCAGGTAAGATCTTTCTTCATCACTGAGCCGTTTTCTGTGTGAAAAGGGGGCTGAGTTGGGAAATGCAGCTCAGGGGAGCGCCTCTCTTAAGGGTTTGCTGCTTTTTGGTGTTGATGTTGCTATTTTCTTGGTGCATCTGGAAGGTTTAACTTAGATCCCTTCCATTGCTGTTTCCGTGCATGTTCAGTGTGCTCAGGGACAGGCTGCTTGAATGAAATCGCCAAGCTTCTGATGAAGGATAGGACTGAGATAAGTAAAATGTTAGTTGGGGGTGTTTTGCAACTGACTGACTGTGCAACCAGAAAGAGATGTGTACTGACTGCATGTGTGTTCTAGTGGGACTTTAAAAAATCAGGTAAGTTCATATTGGGGCTGCCGTTTTCCTTGCAGCCGTCTCTAGCCAGATGATTTTATATTTACAGTGTGCCTACAGAATCACATCTATTTATAGACCTACCTTTTGGAATGTGTTTGCTACAGGAGTTGTGAAGGTAATTTTAATTTGGCTTTATTTTTTTTCCCCTCAGCCCAAAATGAAACTTCTTAAGGATGAAATAAAATTATTATTAGCAGATGGTTCTTTTCATCATCTTCAGAGCTTTGGGGAAGTCTAGCATCGTCAGGCAGATGCAATGGCATAACACACATGTAAAAGTGTTACAGACAGGTGCAACGTCTTAAAGAACAACAGAAACAGACTCCGATTTCTAGTTTCTCTGTTGTCTGTACTTGTGCCTTCAAGAAGCTGAGCTGATGGGAGATGAAGCTTGTCAGCTTTATCAGTTTCTGTTTGTTGAAAGCGCAGGCTCCCTGGGCAATAGCACGGTACTTGGGTACTTGTAATTGTTGCTTTTCATATTTATCCCCTACAGCTAGTTTGTAAAGCTTGAGGGACTTTTTGTCTTGGTTCTCTTCTGAATGCTTCAGTCTAAATTGGCTTAAAGTTCTCCCTCACATGTGTGGGCTTAATCATAATTATAGATCACCACCTAGATTTCCATATTAAGAATGTGGCATAAAGCAGCGTTTACTTGGTAGAACTGGATGGGAAAGAAAGATTCCACAGGTTGGCTTGATATCTGTTCTACCGTTGAACGCCTTCTCATCTCTGGATCTGTGTTTGAAGCAAGTTTTCTTTGAAGCTCGGTTGTTTGGAATGATTTTAGGATCCTTCTGTTCACCCAGTTTTTCATGGAATCAGAGTAAAATATCAATTTTGGGTCATTTTGGTATGTTCACACATAAGTGACAGGACTTACATTAATTTGTAGTGCCTGCTTATTGAAAGCAAACATACCAGAATTTCAGTATAGTTTATTACCTTTGTGGCTGCAAACCTCACAGAAGCTTGAGGAGGGGTCAGCCTGTATGTCTCTGATGGAACTGGTCACTTAGCATTTTATTTATAAATATCTACCAACTCTATTTAAATTATTATTTTAGATGTCTGTTCAGTACTACACTTTGTCCTTTTAGTACTTATCTCTGTGTTACAAGTTTACTATTTCTTTCATATGGTAGAAACAAGCCGTGCCTTTGAAGCAGAGACTGCTAGCACTGAACCTTGCTACAGGTGTTTGCAAGCTTCATTTTTTCTCAGTATTTGATAATTATACACAAATTTACTCCAATTTCAGTTGAGATTGTCATTTTCCTGACATTTCATGATTTTTTTAATACAAAGCAACAATGTTTTCAAGCAGGGACCTACTTGAGACTGTCTGTGCTGTTGTCAGTTTTACAGGAAGAAACATGTAAACACCAATAAATGAAAGGTGATGTCAATTGACATCCACTCCCAAACCCATCTGGTATAAATAAAGAAACTCCAAGTTCTATTTACTTTTAAATTTGAAACGTGAAAACATTTGCGTTCTTCCTACCATGTCCTGTAACATTTGGTTTTGTTTGTTAGCATGTTATTAGATGCCCTTAAATTTAATTCCGCTAGTCTTGTATACTGCTGAGGCAGTGACTCTCCAAGGTGGTGTCACTAAGAGTATTTTACAAAATGCTGCTGTCTGGGGTCTGCCTCTAGTGTTTCTATTTAAATGGTGTGAGAAACAGCCTGGACACTGGGGTTTTTAAAATCCTGAGTAATTCTAATATGCAGCAAACTTTATCACTGATATAGGGGAAAGGGGAAGTGATAGTGATGCCAGTGACCCATTTTGGTAGGGTTTGCCCTTTAATTGCTAAATTAGGGGTGTTTTTGTTTACATTTGGCTACAAATCTTGTTAACTCCTCTTTGGACCAGTGGCGTAGATGTGATGGAAAGGGTTAGAAATTGATGGAGTCTTTGGATGTGAAAGAGAAAAAGATTCACTGTAGCAGTGCAAGGTGGATAGAATACTATTCTAGGAGCTGAGATCTCTAGCCAGGGCTCTGCTGCTCAGCTGTGGGACTGGTTTACTCACTTGTGAGTTGAAGAATAAAGATGTCCTCCTGCTTACCTCTTGGCATTCCTGTGAAGGTCAAAGGTAACACGACATTACCATGTGTTCTCATTATTTTTTATTAATAATTTTAGTGAATGAACTTGGGTTTCTGGTTCTTCAGTACCAAGACCTATCTCGCTGAATGAGCCAGATAAGCTATAAATTGTACATCACATGGGTGAATGACTTTTATTTTGATAACTTTTCCTTAGTTACCTTATAAATCAGGGTTTGGTTTGGTTTTCCTGGTCTGATAAGAATTAAATTCTCTCCTTGGGCAAATGGTGACTTTTAATCAGAGTAGTGTGTGTGTGTGTGTGTGTGTGTGTGTGTGTGTGTGTGTGTGCGCGCGTGCACGCTATGAAATGTCTTATTACATAATATTCAAAGGCAAAGAAGTTGCAGAATTAACAGTGAAATCCCAGCAGCAGATTTCTTGAGATTAGTTGTTTGAAAAGCTATGCTTTCTTGTTAGTTATTGCTTTACAGTTCCTATTTGTTTTTGTAGTTATATTGGATACTGTGCATTAACATAGATGACTTTACTTAAGAGCTTATACACTATTGAATTACAAGCGCTTTTTATGGTTCCGCTTTTTTCCTAATTCTGACCCAGCCATGCTAAACATCTAAGGTAGAATTAGGTTCTACAATGTATCTGCTAGTCTTCCTTTCTTTCTTTCTTTAGTAAAAATGCTTTATAATATTGAATCTTGCAGTTCGGTATGAGTGGCGCATCTTGCCAGGTCAGTCTCCACTTTAGTGGCTGTGTGGGCCAATATAAGTGATAAGTGGCAGAAGCTGAAGCATGTACAAGCACTGACTCAGGTCACTCAGCAGTGGCTGGCAGAATTCGGTGTGTTGTCCTGTTGCCAGGCTTGTTGCTTAATATGTTGGACAGCAGAGCCATCCAGATGATATTGAAATGATTATTATGAAAGAATTTCCTAGAGTTTGTACAGCATCATTGTAAAACACATTTACAATAAGGAAAACTCCTGCTTGCACTATATTCTTATTTTAGGGTATAAAAGAAAAACATTGAAGTGTAAATTCTGAATTTCTTTTAAGGAAAATGTCTCTTCCCCCTTTCAGAATCCTTTTATCTCCTTGATGTGTATTGTCGAGGGAAATGAACATTTTAGATTCAGTAGCCCTTTATGTCTACTTGGAAAGCAGAATCTAATTATGAAAATGTAAGTCTGTGAAATGCCCCTGTCATGTCAAGAATCACTTCTGGCATTCCCCATAATTACTATTTTTGCTGTTCTCTAACTCAGGTTATCTTTACTTACAAGGTTGTTATCAATTGAAATATTTGATAGGTAGCAATCAAAAAGCTGGTTTTGACTAGGCCCATTGAGAATGGGGACAAGAATGAGTAATTTATTTTTCTGTGGGTAACACAGGTGGCATAATTGTTGTTATGTCCTTTAAGTAAGGAAATTCAATAAAATCCCTCCAAAAACTATAATAAGCTCAAACTCTGAATTTAAATAGGTGATTTTTGAGATGAGAAATTTGAAAATGTACTATATTATGTCTCACCACTGATCGATAATGAAGTAATCCTAAAATAGTATAAACTCTCTACACACCCCACCCCACCCCCATACACAACACTTAGCATTAACTGGGCAAAGAAAATGATTTGACCTAATGCAACATATCTCAGAAACTGGCAGTCAAAGGTAAAATGGAAGCAGGGATCTTTGATCAGAACTGAGAGACTTAACAGGGCCTGAATTCTGTTCCTCCTTAGAATTTTACTGACAAGTTGACAACTTCCTGAAAATTCTCACTAACATTCCCATAACTGGAGAGAAGCAAACTGAGTGGATATCCTCAGCTTTTGGTGGTGGTGGTGTATTTTTCTTGTGACTGAGGAAAGTATAAAGGATTCTGGAAGAGAAACTGGTGAGATGGAGGAAGGTGAACAAATGCTCCCTCTCCAGAGAAACGAAGACTTCAGAGCAACACTGTAAATTGGAAACAAAAAGACCCATAGCTTTTTGCAGTGAAATACTCTTCCCCAAAAACTAATCTGATAGATCCCACTAAGAAAAAAGCATCAACTTCACCGAGACCATGAAATTGTATAATAATTTATTCCTGCAAGTAGAGCACCTTAGTAAGAACATAAGGCAGAAGCTCAAAGATGAGATGCTAAACCAATAATAGGGGATGAAAAAGGATATTTTAAGTCTAGGGAAACAAATTTAGAATAAAAAAAAAAGCATGATAATTATAGAACAAAAGTACTCATTAGAAATAGCAGGAAACAGAATAGATAGCAGTGAAAATTTTTACCAACAAAGAGGAAAGGCCGGAGACAATCAGAAGGACTGAAAAAGAAAACGGATTAAAGCAATTGGAGAGAAGTCAGTAATAAGACAAAGAGTGTACCAAAAGGGTTATTATGTCCCTGAAGTTGATATTCCAAAACATTGAAACAGAAGATCATTTTGTAAAAATAAAGAAAAATTATTTCACTGACAAGGGAAAAAAATTTGCATATTGAAAGAATTCTCATCTTTTAGGAAAATTTGCTGCAAGTGCTCAGCACAGAGTCATATCCTAACTGGGCTATTGAATTTCAAATGCTAAATAATTCTTCAGGGGTTCAGACAAGTAAAGCAAAGATCTGCAATGGGAGAGAGTGGGGGTGGGGAGAGAATGTGTGAAACTCAAGAAGGCTTATCAAACTTACCCAGCACTCCATGCCAGAAGATAATGGAGGAAAAGCTTAGAAGCTGTAAAAGAAGTGCAACCTAATGTTCCACTCCAGTGAGATGTTATTAAAATATAGAGAAAATATGTAGGCAAGTTAGACATACTCAACCAGGACCCAGACTGCTTGACAGGGAAGCCCACACAATGAGAGAAAAAAAAAAGAACTTTAAACAAAAGCAAAAAGTGAAATGCAGTCAGAAGAGGAGGAGAAAGCATAGTTAGGTTAATGGGGCAAAAATTGAATCCTTTTAAACAAATGTGAGACTGTGGTTGTAGGACAAAAAGCAAATTTTATGAAATAAGGCAATGTAAAAATATTCCTAGAGCTCCCATCAATGTGAGGCATTGGGAAGAGGTGAGCTGTGGGGATGTGTGAAAGCACTAATATTGGCTCCTTTCTGAACAGGGACAGACTCCCTGCTGTTTAAAATAGAAACATATGGTTGAAAAAAGACTCCAAACACTGATTTCTTTTAAATAGTTTCTTCATTTAATCTTAGACATATCTTTTTGGAAATAGTACCTCATACAGAAAGGAAGCATTTAGTATGTTTATTGTCTTCAAATGCAGTTTTTCATTATTAAATTTATTTGAATTCTTTAAATAAAAATAAATTTGGTGCTATCTCATTTTATAAGTTTATTTTATCTATCTATCTCCCAAAATAATTCATATTTAAATAGAAGAAAATCAGGAAGAAATTGTGCACGGTGGTGGTAGGGGGACTTTTGTTTTCATTGTCATGATTTTTGCCTTATATGAATTTTTATAAAATGCCCATTACACACCCACACATGAAGCTACTGTGCCAAAATACTAACACTGATTAACTGTAAGTATTAGATACAGAAGCTTGATTAGTCTCCCACTGCAAATAACAGAAAATCCTATTTGAAGTAACAGTTACAAGATAATTTATCATTTCGTAAAACAGCATGGTAATCAGTCATGTCAATGGCAGTCAGGTTCTTCATAGTTCTACCGGTACTGCTGGCCTTAGAGTTGGAATCATCATAAGTCTCTTTCCTCCAGTAGTCTAAAGTTGATTGTAGCAATTCCAGGCTTTGTCTACATACACAATAAATTCCAGAGACATAGATGAGAAAACTTTGCCTCCTTAGATGTTTTCTTAAGGAAGGAAGTTTTTCTGAGAAGTTCTCTAGCAAGTTTTCTTTAATAACTCACTGACCAAAAGAACATCACCTGCCCATATATTAGTAAGTTGTTGAAAAGAAGAATGAGACCACTGTGATAGCTCCTTCAGACCATGACTGAACCAGGGAAGGGGGAGCCTGCAAGTAACACTCTGACTTCCAGAAGAAAGGGTGAGCAGGATGGATGATGTTAGCTGGACTCCACAGTATTTGCTTCTACAGTGTTGGTTGGTGGTTGGAATTTTCTTCTTTGTAATTTTCTTTAGTTTGTAATTTCTCAGAATACAAATAAGTGAAAGAAGTGGACTGTGTAATTTCTCTTTCAGTTGAATTGTGTTACTTCATTTTCATGAAGATATACATCCATTTAAACACTGATCTTTTTTTTTTTTTTAACTATTATAGAACAGAAATCCTTTCTTAGTACTCTCTGTTGTTAGGAGTCCCTAATACTAAAGAGACTGAAGTGATTGTGGAAGAAGACTGTATCCCTTTAGGCTGCAAGTCGTCATTTTTTTTTTTTAAGAAGGAGGAAAATCAACATTAAGGACTGGTGCATCAAAGCTTTCATTAGAAATTTGAGTAAAATACTCATTTATTGTTGACTTTGAGAGATATAGAAAGTATCACAAGAAATTTTTAAAGAATGTGCAAACTTTTTCAGTATGTTAAAGGAGGATTTTCTTTAAAATATTCAGAAAGCAATTTCTTTGCCAGTATGTTGCTATAGTCATTACATTTTCAGAGTAATGAACAATTTTAACAATCTGGGATGGTAACTTCGTTTTAACATTTTTTTTTCCTGAATTAGAATACTTTGAAAACAATTTAATTGCAATAAAAGTCCATGGAATGACTTTTAAAACAAGCCTTCTTTAGATGAAACTCAAAGATATTTTGGCATGTGTTTCAAAACAGTGTGTCAGTACCATGGGCTATCCAGTTCTTAAAAGGAAGTTGTAGTACTAGCGGTTATTCGCTTGGGATGCGAAACGCCCTTACCATGAGCAGTTCTCCCTTTTTTGATCTTTGGGAGATTGACCATTGGGATATGAAAGGACAAGAAAACACCTTGTTTCCACTAATTCTATTCTTCTTCCACTAAGTCAGTTGCACAAAACAAATGTAATTTAAACAAGTTGGTTTTTTGTTTTCTTTGTCTTTTTTTTTTTTTTACAATACTAAAGAATGTGTATTTTTAAGTGTTATCAGATAACTTTATGTTCAGTGCTTTATGAATACAAAACTAAGTCAGTCTCAAGTTTTATAAAAATATCAGTTCCATTCATTATATCCATGTGAAATTTTCCATAGTAAAATAAGTGATGGGCCTTTTATATATGGTGTTTTTAAGATACCCAATAATTAAATCCAATGAAAACTACATTAAAGGAAGAAGGAAATTTACCAAACCACAAAGTATAATTAGTCATTTACTTATGATTAAACTCTTTGCATGGTGATAAGTCTGGAAATACCCCAGAACTTCACTTTCTCGTGTCTTCCCCTCATGTCTTCCCCTTCTTCCTCTACCAATTGTATTTGAAATGTTTGATTTGTAATTTATATTCAGTATTGACACAGTTAATAGCCATGTGAATGTCATTGTCAATTATTCAATGTAAGTTTTGGTGGGTGGCTAAGGCATGGCATTTCCAAGCTCAATTAAAATATGATACTGTCATGTATTTTTTTTCAAAATTTGAAATTAAAAACAAACCAAATAACAACAGAAAAAAAAAACAAAACCCGGGAAAATTTCACTGCATTTCCATTAAATTACATTGTGGCCTGAGAGTTCTTGCTATTGTAGAAGCATGTTTACCCAGAAAGTTTTCAGGGAACCCCACATAGGGTGAGCTAGAAAAGTTATTCATGAATTGAGCTCAATTTGAGTCATATTTGTGATGTTGGTTTTTGAATCTGCTTATGGATAGAGTTCAAGTATGTATTTTGAGTCTGTGATTTTACATCAGGAGCTATTCATTTTTTATTAGTAATAAAAATTACCACTATCACCATTTTCATAGTTTCTTTCTGCCCCATTCTACTTGAATGTAGTTGTTTAGTCTCAGATTAGAGGGTCAGTGATTGGACCTATATATGTTCATCTTTTTTTTTTTAATCACTGTTATTCTTATTATTGATATAATGAGCTAATGTTTCAGAGCTTTCTCTATACCAGGCATTATTTTACCATTTAATTCTCTCCACAGCTTGAGGGGGGATACAATAGTTGCAGTATATTTTACTGATGAGAACATGGTTTCAGTGAAATTTACTGATGGTCATCATGGCTGGGAGCTGACAGAGTCAGCTATGGACTTGTTCTTGTTTACCACATCCCTGCCACTTTTTCTCAAAGAGGAAAGTATTTAGTATGGTAGAATGGTTTTCGTATCTGTTTGGTGCTAAAGATGTGGAATCAGTTACACTTATTAACACACATCTACATACTCCTCTTGGTCCTGAGAAGTTTACAGCACAAATATGCAACTTTGTTGAAATACTTTGTGGAAGAACCTTACTTCACAACCCCAGAGCCTGATAATTAAATTGGAGTAAGCTAACAAGATCTAGGGCTGAGACCAACTTAAGGCAGCCTCCAGTATTCCTTGAGACTGATGATACATGGAGTAATGAGCAGACACCATGGACAGAACCAGTTATCCCAGTACACTTGGCTTATGATTTCCAGTGCTCATAGTAACAGTAACATCTCACAAACGTTAAATGTTAAGGATTATACCACTTCAAAAGAACATGATTATTAATGTATTTTAGCTGGAGAAAGTCCCCCCCCCCCAAAATGTTCGCACCGTGGGGCTCAAGTTTCTTTCAGCCGAAGTATTGGAATTATACCCATCCTGGTCTTTACCTAGAAATAGAGGCAAGGAGAGGTTAATAAAGTTTATATCTCCACTCAAGTCCTGATTTCAACATGCAGTGTCAGATGTTTGAGCCAAGGGATGATCTAACTAACAAAATTAGATTCTGCCTGTTTTGAATATAAATTGGTTCAATTTGGGTCCAGTTCGGGCATATATATATATTTTGCATCTTGACTTAAATTTTGTTTCACTGGATAAATATTTTATGTTCTATAGGTAGCTTATTCATGAAATTTACCAATTAGATGCTAACCCATTTATTCAAGACTCAACTCTTGGGTTTCCATCCACTGATTTTTATAATTTTATTCATTCTGAGAATCTCAAGCCATCTTTAGGAATCACTACATTGTAAAAGCATTATTGATTTTCATGTTATTAACCAACATAATTTATTGCTTTTGTGGGAGAAAGAAGCTTTCAGAAGATCATTAAATGCATTAAAATCTGCAGATGCCCACATGTCTGTGACTCTCTTTAGCAGGCTGACTCCTTTGGGTCAGTTATTCTTAGCTTCCGTATTTCTATCTTATGGCATTGCAAGTCTAAGATTAGCTTGTTAGGCGTTATCATGCCATCTGAGTTACCTCCTAATATAACTCTACACTGGAATGATTATTTATAGAAAGAGCATTCTGTCATTTTTGGGTTATTTCTAGTAGTTTAAATAAAGAAGAATAACATTCAAGTGAAACCACAGATTCCTTCCTGCTGCCAAAACAACATGATAACTGTCTGCGTAAGGGGCAATAATGTTTAAATGTGTGTTTAGGGTGATTGCAGAATTCTTTTTATCTCTCCCACTCTGACAGAAAGGGGCGGTCTTTGGATAGTGATGTATAATGCTTATGGAAAGGCAAACAGGCAGCCTTGATGCTTTCTGTCACAGAGCACAGAAGACTCTGGTTGATGATGACAACATGAGACACACAGGGTTTATTTTTAGAAACAGACATTGCTAAGCTCTCTGGTGTTAATATGGCTCATAAACAGGGCTCCTCACTGTTGACCCTTAAGTGAAAATGGCATTTTATACACATACACAAACTTTTTTCTTTTTTTAACTTGCAAGAATGTCTCTGTTATTAAGAAAACTGTTATAATCTTATAAAGCTAATAAGTCTAAATTCTATTAAATTTCACCAGTAGATACTGGATATAGATTATTTTTAAAATCCCTTGAAGATTAGGTTTAGAAATGGTTTCTGAAAGACAACTGAATATTATAAGTACAGTGGACCTACAGGTTGCTTATAAGGTGTGGAAAAATAGGTGAATATATATCATAAATGATTTTTAATAATATGTTACCATGCCTTTAAAATATATCTTCTATGCTTTTGGCTTTATTGCAGCAGTATATAAAAATAGCTATAAAAGATTATAATAGGGTATGATGTATTAATATAAGTTGCTGATTTTAAACAGATGAGATAAAATTTGTAGTATATTAAAAATGTAGATACAAGCCTCTGCTAGTTCTTTTGGTATAACTAACTCTTGATGAACCAAACAAATTTCATGCATAATAAAAATGCAGTTTCACATGTGAGAACTGTTCACTTAGCTTACTTAAACTGTGTACTTAATTCAGAACCTAACAATCCATATTTTGCTTTAAAATTAGAATTGTGATTTTAATCTATTAAATTTATATTTTGTATTTCCTCACTATTAACTCATTGTTAGATGATGAAAATGTGGAGGTGTTATGTTAAACCTTTCCTATTGCACCTTAGTCAGAATGCTTTGGAATGGATAACTTAGAGCTCAGGCAGAATATTCATAATTTTGTTATTGTTTACTGAAAAAACATACTATCTTTTTAAAAGATAAATATTTTTGTGCTTGTACTCAATATAAGGAATCCACTGACCACTAAGAATTTGCAGAATGATGGACAAAAACAGGAAACACACAGCAATTCAACTGTATTCTCAAAGAAACCAAGACGTAATAAATAAATTCAGAGGGTGTAAGTAGAAGCAATTATAGGAACTGGTTGCATCCCAACCAGTCTTAATTAGCAGGTTGAAGGTTTGGGGAGGGTGATGTAATTGCTTAAAGCTTTGAAAGCTGAGGTGAAATAGTCATTCATCTGCTCATCTTTTCACTCAAAAATATTTGAGAGTCATCCACAAGCCAGGTATCGTTCTAGGGACAGAGGATCTAATTCTGAAACAGGACAAGAAAACACATGTAGACTTGGTTGTTCAATTGAATGATGGATGGATAATAAGGCTACTTTAGATAGTAATAGGAACTAATGGAAAACAAAATGGAAAAATGGGATGGAAAGTGACTGGTACCAGGAGCCATATTAACTATGGTAATCAAATAAAGCCTTTTGAGGATGCTAAAATATGAAGAAAATCTTCCCTATGAAAGTAGGTTTTCTATCAACATTGCATTTGGGCTAAGTCGAATAGAATATAAACAGTTAGGAAACAACAGAAAATGTTATGGAGCTATTTTAGTTTCCACTTACCTCTGCCTTATGTGAGGAATGAGGGAAATTTTATCAGCATGTGGATGAGAAAGCCCAGGGAAGACTGTTGACTATGACTATCTCTATTTTCCAAAAGAGACTGGAATCAGCTGAGCTCTTCCTAGGATTAATGCTGTTGTCTAGAAATTAAGGACCTTGTAGAGCTCCTTACCTTTGCTCTTTCCTGAAGATTTATCTTTGTCCCTGTTCAAACTCTTGGCTCAGCTGTGCTAAAACATCTTACTCTTAACAGTGGGAACCTAGAGAAGTGAATGCTTCCTCTTTCTTGGGGGCCAAAAGAAGGGCAACAGTATGTGCTCATAGGCTGAAGAAGAGATGTCTGAGAAGGTTTTCTCATGAACACAATATTGCACACTTTTTAAAAGGGGTATAAAATATGGTATAAACCACAGTGTTTATTAAGCATCTACAGTGTGCTGGATACTTAATTTAGGGAAATCATGAGTCAAACCTTGTTAGGTGGTGACTGTAGAACTGTAACTTCCAAACAAAATGTTTAGGATACATAATCTTCCTCATGGTGGCCAGTGAATAGATTTGTGACAAGTGATTGCACTGGTTGAGTAAGGAAGTACTTCATGGAGGTAACAGATCTATTTTATAAAAAGAAGAAACAGCAGTGTGCTGTTCTGCTCTCACATGAATAGGGAACAGTGATGGATACACATAGTAGAATGCACAAACATTTTTGAGGGACTGACACATTATCTCACATGCTTGATGCCTCATGGGGTTTTCCCTCAGCATTCCAATTGGTCTAAGTCAAATGGAATGAAAGCACAATTAGAATAGAGCAGGAAGTGTTCTGAGACTATTTTAAACTCCACTGACTTATGCCTTGTGGAAGGGATAGGAAGCCTTTCTTAGCCAGTAGGTTAGGAGCCAGGGGAAGACGGTCAGCTACAGTTTTCCCCCTAGCCTCAAGAAGACTGGGATTGAGCCAGACTTCTGGCCAAGGTGCTTTGTTGGATTCATAGTGTAGCTTGAGAAAAATAGGAAACAGTTACCTTCTTTTTTGACCCCCAAGGATTGTCTTATTCAATCAGTATTTATTGAGTACTTGATAGCTGTATTTTTAAGCTAGATTTGTTTATGTTATTATTTATATATTTAATCAGCTCTTTCCTTTTTCTGAAATACACTTCTGCTTTATTCCAACAAGTAGTCACTAGAGAAATTCAAACTCATAAAATCCAGTTCAAATGTCTCTATATCTCTTAAGTTTTCCCCCATCTCCTGAAGTACCTCCTCAGTCATGATATTAACCTCTCTTCTATCCTCTCTCTTCTCTCCATCCTCAATAATCCTGTATTGTACTCCTTTATAACATTCCCATTTTCTGTCTTATACTGTGGTTATTTATGTACATATGTCCCCATCCCCCCAATTATTTATATGCTCCAAGAGGAAAAGGATCATGTTTTATTTCTATTTTTATTCCCTGCAGTGCCTAGCACATAATTGATTCCTCAGACTATTTTTAGATGAATGAATGAGTGATTAAAGAGTATAGTGGTATTGTACATGTTTGTTTTTAGATTTTTTTGAAATCTTTCTTTCTTTTATGTAGAAAATAAATCTACAGTTATTTGTTAATTTGAAAAATACAGACTTTTGAGGATGTTAGAACCTATGACTCAAAAATTTAGACCATTTGTTATACAATGTAAGTCAAGAATGATGTCCAGTGCTTTGGTAATATGTATATGAACCTTTAACTGTTTCAGTTATCCTTAACAAAGTGAATTTTGGAGGATTTTTATTTGGAGTTGGTCTTTCAATGAGTAATCAATGGAAATTTTGTAAGATACAGGTCTGCATTCAAAATGTTGTGTGAAATAGCTAATTTAAGATTGCCTGAATATAAATGCACACTATTTTATATATATATATATAATATATATATTATATCTTATCTAAGGATAAGAATAAATATGATTGTACAAATGATTACAAGTGTACTTTTATATTATTCAAATACCACTTCACATATAATTCTGGTTTTCTCTCTGTGATACTTCTTATGTAGACAATTTTCTTAGATAAAGGACAAAAATGAATGAATATTTTTGGTTAACAATAATATTGATTGAAACAGTTCTATACCTTGGAGCCACTTAAAACTCATCTTCGTTTCTTCAGGCGTTATTTAATTGGCTATATTCTTTGAGAAGGTGGCAATGAAAAAAGATTTTTCTTTTGGTAGGCATTTTATTGATAAGATTTTGAATACCAAAAGTACAGTAGTTTAAAAAATTATCTGAAGTAAAATGTCAGAACAGGGAATTCACAGAGTGAGATATTAAGGAAAAACAGATGGAAGGAATGAATCAATCTTTGTACAGAGCTATTAAAGGAAAAGAATGAAATATATATATATATATATATATATATATATATATATAAGTGGGAGAGAATGATGAAGAGAATAGATTTAACATATGTAGGGAAAAGACACATAATTTTTTCGGGTAGTGTTTTTGCTCTGGTTAAGATTTAAACTCAGCACAAGTTAGGATAAATTAAAGGCATTAAGGCTTAGAAAATTAATTGAGTTAGTTAAAAATATAAGTATGAGCCAAAAAGGAATTGGATAATAAAATGTAATTTTAGCATAGCTGTTGAACTCAACTTAGTGGATCACAGAGAATAAATGGATGTCTGTGTTCTTTCAGTTTTTTTGCAAATGCTGCCTATTATGTTTTCTCATCTTTATGACTCAAGTTAAGGGTCTAAGTTCTGTAATGATTATATTGAGAAAGAACAAATCAAGATTGGTCGACCTTAGATTTATAAGTTTCCCATTATTATATTAACCACTGTTAAAATATAAGGATTAACTCAAGCAAATTTCCCAAGGAATATCATTTTAAAGCTATAAACACAATTAATTGAAAACACTCATTGGTTTTCTGAAGATGAACAAAATTAAAAAAAATTAACATGGTATGAACTTAGCCCAACTTTTATATTTGAAGAAGGAAAATAATGTAAACAGTCTTAGGCAACTGATGATTAAACATAATAAAACAATGCCTCTAGTTTAAAATCCCTTCCTTCAGATTTTAATCAAGAGTCAACTCTTGCTATTCATTATTCCGATAATTAAATGGAAATTACCCCACATCATTAACCTGGAAACATTAATGATTCTTTTTTTAAAACTTTTTTAGCAAGATAGTCCTAAATCTGAATATGAATATAATTCTGGAAAACCTTGTATGAGTTCATTTTTAGATAACTATAAAATATATATAGGGCTTCCCTGGTGGCTCGGAGGGTAAAGAGTCTGCCTGTAATGCAGGAGACCTGGGTTCGATTCCTGGGGCAGGCAGATCACTTGGAGAAGGAAATGGCAACCCACTCAGGTATACTTGCCTGAAGAATTCCATGGGCAGAGGAGCCTGGCTGACTACAGTCCATGGGGTTGCAGAGTCGGTCACAACCATGCCACTAACACTATCACTTTCATAAAATATATTAAATTGCTTTGTAGACAAGGGAGAGAACATCTTTCTGTTTCATTATTTACTCTGATCATGTTCCTTGGGTACTGAAACAAAATGTGGTAGAGATTATCTTTATGCTTCATGAATCATATATGTGAGAACCATTTTCCCCACATGCCTGCCATCACTAAATATTGTCAGATTTTAGATATTTATGCCAAACTAGGAGATGAAAAATGGCATGTTACTTTTTTGCGTGAATTTCACTTATTTCTGGTGAAGCTGAATGGTTTTCATATGTTTTAGTCATTTAAATTTTCATTTATGGAGAAATAATTTCACCAGAATGCTTAAAAGAAAAAAAAAATTATCAGTGAATGTCACCTGTTCACAGACTAAAGGAAAACCTAATATGATCATTTCACTAGATGCAAAAAAAAAAAAAAAGAAAAATCAATAAAATTCAGTACCTTTTCAGGATAAAAACTCTTCAACTAAGAACAGAAGGAAAGAACAAGTATTATAAACCAAAACCCTACCTGAGACTTTGTATTTAATGGTGAAATTAAAACACATTCTCTTTAATTGTAGGAACTTTGTCTTTGCAGGTCCTAGTTGATGTGCTAAAACATAAGCATTCAACAAGTGATACAGATTTTTAAGGGAAAAAAACTAATTGAACTAATAAAGAGCTCAGTTTAGATTGCTCAGTACAACGTCAGTACAACATAGAAAATTGAAAAGATTGCTTTATACCAGAAATAACCAAGCACAAATGTAATAAAATGATAGCATTTATAAATACCAGCTGAAACTTTTATGGAGAAATTGATAAAATTATTGAGGGCATACAAGAAAACCAGAAAAAAAAATTGATCATTCTGTGCCATGAATAGGAAGACTACTTTAAAAAATTACTTCTTCCAAAATTCATGTATAAATTTATTTTTAAAAGCTAACTTCCTTTTAAAAATAGACCATCTCTAATTCAAAAAGTCAAATGTACTTAATGGTATTATATAGTAAGTAAACTGCATGTTATTTTATAGTTAGTAATAGTCGCCATTTCATAGTCTCATTTCCAGCAGTCATTCAGTTCCCTGCTTTGGGATGGCGTGATATCAATTTCTTCTGTTTTTTGAATGTTAGCATACAAATTCAGATAAAATCCCAACAGGATCTATCAGAAAATCTGACATACTAAGTTTTACAGTTAGAATACCGAACTATTTTTTAATATCTTGGTGTATGGCAGAGTTTGCATCATAGATCAGTGTCACAGGACAAGCTATTAATTAAATGGCTTGGGAACAATTAATACATTTAACTAAAAGTTATTGTCAAATAATATTATATTCAGTTATCTATTTTTATAATACTGTTGTTATCCTGTCTTATTGAACAGGTTACTACTTAAACTTTTGTAAAGTCAGTGTATTCTGTAATGTGTATTGTTGTTCAGTTGCTAAGTCCCATTCCACTCTTTGCAACCCCACAGACTTATAGCATTCCAGGCTCTCCTGTCATTCACTATCTCCAGGAGTTTGCTCCAGTTCGTATCCATAAATTGGTGAGGCTGTCTAACCATCTCGTCCTCTGCTGCCCCCTTCTTCTTTTGCTTCAGTCTTTCTCAGCATCAGGGGTCTTGCATTTTATGGAGAGAGAAAAAGTAATTTTGGGCTTCCCAGGTGGCTTGGTGGATAAAGAATCTGCCTGCAATGCAGGAGACTCGGGAGACGCAGATTTGATCCCTGGGTCTTGAAGATCCCTTGAAGCATGGCAACTCACTCTGGTATTCTTGTCTGAAGGATCCCGTGGACAGAGGAGCCTGGGCTACAGTCAATAGGGTCGCAAAGAGTCGGACATGACTGAAGCGACTGAGCATGCACATGCAAGAAATAATTTTATGAAGATATGGGAAGAATTTTACCTAATTTAAGCAAGTTAGATGAGAGTAGTACTC
Source organism: Antilocapra americana (assembly GCA_007570785.1). Lineage (NCBI taxonomy): Eukaryota > Metazoa > Chordata > Mammalia > Artiodactyla > Antilocapridae > Antilocapra > Antilocapra americana. Next base: position 20,184,954 of record ML661346.1, read on the forward strand.
AATGCTTATATAGCTCACCAATTTTCAAAAGATAATTAAGATTAAATAAAAAAGTCACACATCACTATAAGTTTAAGGCATATAGCAGGACAGTTTGATTTTATATATATTGTGACATGGCTACCACAGTAGTTTCAGCTGATACTCATTTTCTCATATAGATACCAAAAAGGGAAAGAAAAAGAACAAAATAAACCATTTTTTTTTCTCACTGTGATGAGGACTCTTAGGGTTTACTCTCTTCAGAACATTCTTGTATATAAAATAGCATTGTTAGCTGAAGTTATCTTGTTGAACATTACACCCCTAATACTTACTTATAACTGAAATTTGTACCTTTTGACTACCTTCCTGCATTTCTCTCCTCCCCTGCCAGAACACTCCCTACCTCCTCACCACTCCACCTGCCCCTGTGCCACCACCATCTCTGGTAATCTCAAGTCTGATCTCTTTTTCTATGACTTTTTACAAATTCCACATAAATGCCATCAAAGTCTTGCAAATTGTAGAACTGTCTTGTTTTTTTAATAACTGGATAATATTTTATTGTGTACGTATACACTTTTTTGTCTGTTCATTGTCGGTGGACACTTAGGTTGTTTTCATGTCTTGTCCATTGTAAATAATGCTGTTCTGAATATGAGGGTGCTGATACGTTTTTGAGTTAGTGTTTTCATTACCTTTGAGTGTATTCCCAGAAGTGGAATTGTTGGACATGTGGTTGTTCTATTTATAATTTTTTGAAGCTGTTCTGCACTGTTTTCTGTAATTTGTAATAAAACAACAGCACAGGAGGGCTTTCTTTTCTCCACATCCTCACTGGCATTTATTATTGCCTGCCTTTTGACAATAACCATCCAGGTGTGAGGTGATATCCCATGGTGATTTTAATTTGCAGTTCCTAATGACTAGTGATGTTGGTCATCTTTTTATGTACCTTTTGTGTTTTCGTATATTTCTTTTGGAGAAATGTCTGTTCATGTTCTTTGCCCATTTTTTATTGTTATTTGTGTTATATGCTGTTGAGTTGAGTTGTTTTTGATGTTTTCACTACTAACCCCTCATCAGACACATAGTTTGCAAACATTTTTTCTCCTTTTTTAGATGTCTTTTCTCTTTTATGATGGTTTCTTTCACTATGCAGAAGCTGTTTAGTTTTATGTAGTCTGACTAGTTTATCTTTTATTTTGTTGCCTGTGCTTTAGGTATCATATCCAAAAACTTATTACCAAAAGCCGTATCAAGGAACTTTGTTCCTATGTTTTCTTCCAGGAGTTTCATGGATTCAGAGCTTACATTTAAGTCTTTAATTCATTTCAAGTTAATTTTTGTGAATGATATAAGATACAGGTACATTTTCATTCTTTTCATATGAATATCCAATTATACCAGCACCATTTATTGGAAAGACTTTTCATCATCAAGTATATTCTTTGCCTCTGTATCAAATGTTAGTTGACTGTGTATACTTGGGTTTATTTCTGGCCTCTGGATTCTGTTCCATTGGCTTATTTGTCTTTTTTTTTTTTTTTTAATGCTGGTACCATACTGTTTGTAGTCTTAGATTACAGCTTGAAATCAGGAAGTGTGATACCTCCTGTTGTTCTTTCTCAAGATTTCCTTGGCTATTTAGGGCTTTTCATGGTTCCATATAAGCTTTAAGACTTTTTTTTCTACTTCTATAAAAACAATGCCATTGGCATCTTTATAAAGATTTCAGTGAATCTGTAGATGGCTTTCAGTAGTATTGACATTTTAAAAATACTAATTTCAAACCATAAATATGGGATGCCTTTCAGTTTATTTGTGTCTTTTACAGTGTCTTTCATCAGTGTTCCAGCACAAACATCTTGTACCTCCTTAGTTAAATGTATTCCTAAGTATTTTATTGTTTTTGATGCTATTATAAGTTGAATCAATTTCTTTATATTCTTCAACAAAAATTTTTTGTTAGTGTTTAGAAATGATAGTGATTTTTATATATTAATTTTATATCTAGGAACTTTACTGAATTCAATGATCTAACAATTTTTTAGTTGAGTTTTTTTATATAAAATCATTTGATCTGAAAATAGAGACAGTTTTATTTCTTTCTTTCCAATTCTTACACCTTTTATTTCTTTTTCTTGCCTGATTGTTTTAGTAGGACTTCCAGTACTGCGTTGAATGGGAGTTGTGAGTGGGCACCCTTTCCTTGGTCCTGATATTGAGGAAAAACATTCAATCTTACATCATTTGAGAATGATGTTACTTGTGGGTTTGTCATATATGGCCTTTATTATGTTGGATATGTTCTTTCTATGCCTGATTTAAGTATTATCATGATCCAAATGGATGTTGGATTTTACTGAGTGATTTCTTGCCTTTATTGAGATGATCACAATTCTTTCTCTATTCAGTCAGTGTGATACATGAACATTGCATATGTTTACCTATCTTTGTATTCCAGAGACAGAGCCCATTTAATCATGGTGAATGATCCTTTTAATGTACTGCTGAATTCAGTTTGCTAGTATTTTATTGAGAATGTTTGCATCTGTATTCATAAGAAGATTTGCCTGTAGTTTTAATTTTTGGTAGTATACTTTTCTGGTTTTGGTGTCAAGATAGTTCTGGCCTCTAAAAATGAATTTGGGAATGTTGCCTTCTGATTCTCTGTCTGAGTGATCTTTCCATTGTTTGGGGTCAGGTATTAAAGTCCCAAGCTATTATTGTCTTGCTGTTTATTTCTCCTTTTATGTCTGTTTTCACTCTATATTTTTAGATGCCCAGATGTTGGGCACATAAATATTTATGATTGGTTTATCTTCTTGATATATTGATTCCTTTATCATTAAAATAATGACCTTCTTTTTCTCTTTTTATCATGTTTGACCTGAAGTCTACTTTTTCTGATAATGAGTATGGCTACCTCTGAATTTTTTTGGCTAGCATTGCGAACAAAAGATCTGTCTAATCAAAGCTACAGTTTTTCCAGTAGTCATGTATAGATGTGAGAGTTGGGCTATAAAGAAAACTGAGTGCCAAAGAATTGATGCTTTTGAACTGTGGTGTTAGAAAAACTTCTTGAGTCCCTTGGACTGCAAGGAGATCCAACCAGTCTGTCCTAAGGGAAATCAGTCCTAAATATTTTTTGGAAGAACTGATGCTAAACCTGAAACTCCAATAATTTAGCTACCTGATGTGAAGAACTGACTCATTGGAAAAGACCCTGATGCTGGGAAAGATTGAAGGTGGGAAGAGAAGGGGACAACAGAGGATGAGATGGTTGGATGGCATCACCAACTCAGTGGACATGACTTTGAGTAGTCTCTGGGAGTTGGTGATGGACAGGGAGGCCTGGTGTGCTGCAGTCCATGGGGTTGCAAAGAGTTGGATAAAACTGAGTGACTGAACTGAACCTCTGAATTTTTTTGGTTAGCATTTGATTGAAACATCTTTTTGCATCTCTTTACACTCAGTCTATATGTGCCTTCAAAGCTAAATTAAATCTCTTATAGACAGCATACTCTTGGATCATGTGGTTTTATCTATTCAGCCATTTTCTGTCTTTTGACTGAAGAATTTAATCATTTTACATTTGAAGTAAATGTAATCTTTTTACATTTTGTCCATAAATAATTGTTATGGACAAAAGCTTATTGTTTCTGTTTTATTGTTTTCTGATTGTTTTATAGATCTGTTGTTCAATTTTTCTTATCCTGCTGTCATTTTTGTGTTTTGATGTCTTTTGGTGTCAGTATACTTGGCTTTTTTATTGTGTTCTTTTGTGTAATTACTACAATATTTTCCCTTGTGGTTACCATGAGGCTTACATTAAACATCTTAGATGTTAACAACTAATTTTAAGCTTATAACAATTTAACTTTAATATAATTCATATGCTTTATACTTTTACTTCATCTTTCCCTCACATTTTATGTTATGGCTCTTAAAATTTACATGCTTTTGTTGTCTAAATATAGACTATTGTGTTTATGGTTATTTTTGTAACATTTTTATTTAAACCTTTAAACTAGAGTTGTGAGTTATGCACCATTTTTATCACATTACAAATTTTAACTATGACTTAATTTACCATTACCAGTAAAATTTAGTCTATCTTTTTTTGGTATCATGTTAGTTAACATTCTTTTACTTCTTCTCAAAGAACTCCCTTAAACATTCTTATAAGCAAGATCTAGTGTTAATGAACTCCCTGAGCTTTTCTTTGTTCAAGAAAGTCTATCCCTTATTTGTTACTGAAAGGCACCTTTGCTGGGTATAGAATTCCTATTTGAGAGTTATTTTCTTTCAGTATTTTAATATATTGTTCCATTCTCTCCTGGCCTGAAAGACTCTGCTGAAAAATCTTATGATATAGTCCTATGGAGGTTTTCTTGTATATATCTTCTTTTTTTTCTGCTGCTCTTAAAATTCTTTCTTTGTCATAGACTTTCAATATTTTAGTTAGAATGTGGCTTGGTGTAGCCCTATTCAGATTCAATTTATCTGAGGTCCTTTGGGACTCATGGATCTGGATGTCAATTTTGCTCCCCAGGTTCAGGAAATTTTCAGCTGTTATTGTTTTAAATTCATTTTCTGTAACTTTCTCTTCTTCCAGAATTCCCATGATGTGAATATTGTTTCTTTTCATTGTGTTGCATAATTCCCATAAACTTTCTTTATTCTTTTTCATTCTTTTTGCTTTTCTGGGTAATTTCCAATGTCCTTTTCTCCAGGTCACTGATTCTCCTGAGTGGTCAAATCTTCTTTTGAAACTATTCAGTTCTTTAGTTATTGTATTTTTCAACTCCAGGATTTCTGGAGGATTTCTTTTTTCTAAATCAAACTACTCACATTGCTCATGCATTATTTTCATAATTTCATTTAGTTGTCTACCTGTGCTTTCTGATAGGTCAGAAAACTTACTTAAGAGAATTATTTTGATTTCTTTGTCTGACAGTTCATAGATCTCCATTTCTTTTGATTCAGTTTTTGGAGCTTTCTTAGTTTCCTTTGGTGGTGTCATATTTACCTGAGTTTTTATAATCCTTGATTCCTTGTGTCGGTATCTGTACATTTGAGTATGAGTAATAGGGCTAATCCTCCAGATTTTAAGAGTTTGCTTTTTCAGTCAGTTTTTCAACAGCCATCTCAGTTTAGATTCTAGGTGTGCCTTCTGGTGGTGTCTTTGGGCAAATAGGGCTTACTATTATGATCAGGGGCAATTAGTTGTTCCCTCTCTGAAGATGGGGCAGGGGCTGAGAACAAGTTGGTAGGACTGCTGACTTGGATTCCTAACCAATTAAGTTTGTAGGGTGGCTACAAGGTGGCATAGATTCTCATCATGCTTGCTAGATGTTTGAGTTTGAATTCTATATTTATTAGTAGATGGGACTATGAATTATCTTTCCTTTCTTACAGGACACAGGCCAGGGCCTAGGGGCTGTACAGCTTGTTGTTTGGGGGGCTTGTATCATACTGTTCAAGTGAGACCACTAGTTTGGCTCTGCCACAGACCAGGCTCTCTGTTCAAGTGCCACTGTATGTAGGGCTCTTGGATGGACTAGAAAGTTTCCCAGATGCTTTTATTGGATAGAATGAAAGATATATTCAGCAATGAGTGGGGCTAGGAATTAGAATTTCCACCTGAGTATAGTGGCAGAAGCAGCTCTAACACCAGGAAAGCTGTTTGTTGTCTTAATGCAAGTTGACCATCATCCCAAGTTCCCTTGCTCAACAGGTCCACTGGCTTTGCTATGCAGACTGTCTTCTTTATGCACCTTCCTCTTGGTTTGAGTGCCACTGGACTGCACACCTTTCAGATGTTTTCACCAGGTTTTCTGATCAGATGGAGTCAGAAGACTGACTTACCAGCAGGTAGGGCTATGTCTCAGCCCACTTGCTTCTGTGTGGGTGGGAGAGGAACACTCTTGGTTACTTTCAGGTTCCCAAATGGACTCTCCCGCTGAGAGAAGCTAGGAGCTGCGCTCAGCCTTGGTATAGACTACTCTCCTTGCCTGTGCTTAGCACACAGGAACCCTCCACAGCTAGTATTGCCTTTTCTCTAGGCGCACTCAACTCTGCTTGCCTGCCTCTCGACTGGAGCACCACTGGAGTCTAAACATGGTTGTTACCAGTCTTCTGGTCAGATGAAGCGGGGAGACACTCTCCACAGTAGGTAGAACAGTGACTTAGCACCTTGCCTGGAGGTTGGCAAACCAAGCTCTAGGGCTCACAAATCTCTTTGTTTAAGGACCTGAATCAGGCAGATCTGAACCCTACCAAATACCCTGGTCAGACTACACCCCTGACTTGGTTTTATAGATGAACTGCTGGTTGAGATTACTATTAGGGCACTGCAGGTATGAACTAAGTCTTCCAAGACTACTGTGCTGGTTGGTACAAGCCCTTCCTCCATTCTCCATCACATTGAGATTCCCAGTGGTTGAGGCCCATAAATTCCCCTGCAGTCATCATGGCATGAGACCAGAGTAGGGTCTCCTACCAGGTGACCCACAATGTTAGGGCAGATTCATCCCCTGGGCTCTCTTTTCCCACTGGAGGATCGGGGAAGACTTCTCCGTGGTGCCATGCTGGCCTGGGGCAGGGCAGCGTGGTCAATGTGTAGCTGCTCCTCTTAACCTTCTCGTGCAGTCTGTCTTGGTGTCTGAGGTACGGAGGGTGTTTCAGTCTCACTCCTGGGCTCTATGATTCTCTCAGTGCTGTCTTCTTCTTGAGTAGATGTTAACATTTTTTCTTCTGATAGGGAGAAAGTCAGGAATGACCTATGACACCATCTTGGTGACTGTTACTCTCCTCAAGAAGTGACTTTTAAGGTGAGAAATGGCAACCCACTCCAGTACTCTTGCCTGGAGAATCTCATGGACAGAGGAGCCTGGAAAGCTACAGTCTATAGGGTTGCAGAGAGTTGGACATAACTGAAGCGAGTTAGCATAGCATAGCATGAATAACTAGAAGAGCACAACCATACAAAGATCTAAGAAAAGACATACCAAGCAAAAGGAAAGCAGTGCAAAGGGCCCAAATTTAAAATATGTATTTGGCCCTTTTCAGAATAAAGTCTACCATGGTCACTGCCTTTTCAACATAACAGAGAGGAAAGGTAAGTGGTTAGGCAAGGACTCCTTGAATAGTGCATCCAGACTGTAATTTGCAATAGCCATAAAATGACCTATTTTTCATATTTTTAACTTAGAGTTTCATAAATGCTTCAGTGTCCTACACCAATATCTGATAGTTTGTCTTTAGAAAGCACCATTTGTATGCTGAAAGAACAGACGGTTCTTTCTCTTTTTACTTTTCCATGCATACTAGAAATGTACTGGATCTAATTCTAATGCCAGTGCTTTCAGGAACAATTTAAGCATTGCATGACATAGTAGATATGAAATCAGGAAAATTGGTTGATCTGTTCATTCATATTTTTAATGAACCCAATAAACATACTGAAAGATTTCCAGAATATTAAAATTGATGAAGAAACACCAGTGTCTGGTCTGTAGGAGCTTATTCTTTCTAAGTTTCTTAAGCTCAGGGTCTGCCACTCTTTGTGTGAAGGTAGGTAATTTAGTTGACTACTCTTGGCATCTATAAACCATGAGGAAAGATGCTTAGATAACTCTTGGGGTCTCCACTCGCTCCAAAAATGTCAGAGATTTTCCTTTTTAATTCCCTAAATAGATCAGATCACAGCACTCTGTCTTTCTTGTATACCAAAAGTAATTTTAATTCAGCAGGCAATTTTCCAAACGAATGTGTTGGTCTGATAATGTCGATTTATAATACTTTATATTTTAGGTTTAGAAGCTCATTCTGTTCTGGCTTGTTTTAAAGTGAAAGTGAAAGTTGCTCAGTCGTGTCCAACTCTTTGCGAGCCATGACAGTAGTCTGCCAGGTTCCTCTCCGTGGAATTCTCCAGGCCAGAATCCTGGAGTGATTAGCTGTTCCCTTCTCCAGATCTTCCCAACCTAGGGATCGAATCCAGTTCTCCAGCATTGCAGGTGGATTCTTTACCGTCTAAGCCACCAGGGAAGCTTATTTTAACTTTATCCTAAATCTTGTGCTGTGTCTGACAGGTTTTGAATACATTACCTTTTCACAAAAGCATTGTGATCCTGTTTACAAAGAGTTATTCAGTAATTGTTATGATTTATCTAGCTTAATTTGATACTTTAAAATGTTTAAATTATTTATCTTCCTTTAGAGAGAGCCATGGGGCTTCCCTAATGGCTCAGACAGTAAAGAATCTGCCCACAATGTGGGAGACCCAGCTTCGATTCCTGGGTCAGGAAGATCTCCTGGAGGAGGAAATGACAACCCACTCCACTATTCTTGCCTGGAGAATCCCACGAAAGAGGAGCCTAATGGGCTATAGTCCATGGGGTCTGCAAAGAGTTGGACACAACTGTGTGCCTAACACTTTCAGCAAGAGTCATGGCATTCTGATAGAAACAGAAGAGAAGCAAGATATGACTCTGTACTAACCTCTTTGTAGCTTAGAACCAGTTATTTACTTGGTAATAAAGATTATCACTTTACTGTTAGTGAGAAATAGAGGGTTTTATCACCAGTATTATTTTTTCTTTCTATATCCACCAGTGACTACATTTGAATTTTCTAGATCTCATTTAGAATTGGATTTCACTTTTTAAAATTAGATCATACTTTGGCATAAAAAATAGAGCAGAAACTTCAGTTTAAATAGCACTGTAACAAAACTTACTATAAATAAGCAGAAAATTTGTCAAATATCTCAATATATATTACCAATTAATATAATAAACTGCTGCACATCAGCTGCTAAGTAGATAAGGAATCATTTCCAGCTATCTCTTTTGCTCAATTTAAATAAATCCAAAAAATTTTCATAGTAAAAAGTATTTTGGAGTAAGTGCTACAAAGTCCTTAGGAATTGTTTTATTCACATTTTTTCTAATCCCACTTTATAGTGGTTAGAATTTAAAAAGGGATTAGATTGGTTATTGGTTCTAAAGTCATATTTTATTGAGCTTTACACCTACTCTGTGTGATATTTAAATGATGCCAAAGCTACATGTTGCATTCGAGATAACAACAGTATTTTTTCCTTCTTTCTCATTCCAATCTTTTGAAATGTAATGCATGGAATTTTTTCATATGTTAAGTGTATCTCATTGCTGAATATAGTGTGCCTCACTGAAGTATTCACTTCTTTGCCAAAAACATATCAGTCATTCACAAATATTCAGTACTCTGAGAATGAAATTTTTTTTAGCTACTTGTATAGTTGGTGAAAGCCAGTTTGCAAAGATTTCTAACTCCACAGTGTTAGATGTATTATGTGGAATCTAGGACTAACTTTTAGCACCCAGCACCTGAGGTATTATTCTAGATATGTTAGACCTTGTAGGCTATGATATCCTAGACCAAAATTTGTAACTAGTTAATAGAAGGATGCTAATCAGTCTTCTGTTTTGTGGATGAGATAAAAATTCATTATAATTTTGGCGAACAAAATCGGTTTCACCCCTGGACACATTCATAAACGTTTAAAGAAAATATCTATAGAATAAAAATAAAATCCCTGAGTTCAGACATGGAAATTCAAATAAGAAAATCTAAAACTTAGAAGAATGGCTCACAAATAAAATTTACTCAGTGAATGTTTGTGGAATGAGTAAATGAATGAATGAATAGAAAACTGTCCATCTATAGCAGCTGATATTTAAAGTGCACACATACTTTTACTTTATCTGTTTCTCGGTCCATTATGCTGAGTTAGCTAAGCATAAAGATGTACAATGATTATTTTTTTAAGAGTCATTCTTTAATTTAAGTGAAGTAAGGAAGAGCATCTCTTCTTTTTCCATGATCTTTTCATAGTATGTGTGCTCAGTTGCTCAGCATGTCCAACTCTTTGTGACCCCATGGACTATAGCCCACCAGCCTCCTCTATGGGATTTCCTAGGGAAGAATACTGGAGTGGGTTGCCATTTCTCCTCCAGAAGATCTTCCAAACCCAGGGACTGAAAAAGTGGCATTCTCCGCTGGGCTTTAAAATCTTCATCCTCCTGCCCATCAAGTAGTGGGCCACATTATATTATCCTAATTTATTATTTGTAGTATAGCTAGTGAATTAAAAATCAGATGATCAAATTTGTTGCTTTAGCTTCTAAAGTTAGTGTTAAAAGATCCTTTGGAAGAATTTATTTTGTGTGAGATATATTTAGTCAAGTTTGTATTCATGGAACTCCTGGTGGCTCAGACAGTTAAGTCTGCCTGCAGTGCAGGAGACCCGGGTTTGATCCCTGTGTTGGGATGATCCCCTGGAGAAGGAAGTAGAAACCCACTCCTGTATTCTTGCCTGGAGAATCCCATGGACAAAGTAGCCTAGCAGGCTACAGTCCATGGAGTCGCAAAGAGTCAGACACGACTGAGCAACTCCACTTTCACTTTACATTATATTCATAGAAAATGTAGTTCTACTTGTAAGAGGCCAAATGATTGAGTCTTTTGTATGTTCTAGGTAGCTGAAGTTATTCAAGTAGTATCTTTCTGGAAAGGAAAACATTACCTCACAATCCTACTCAATAACCTACTCACCTGACAACACTAACAGGAAAAGCCCAACCCAGCCTTCCTCTACCCTCTTCAGATAAGAGCCCTAGAAAGTGTTTTGTGTGCCAAGTTCAAATTCTAGGAGAATAGTAAGTCGAGCCTCTGATCTGGCATAGCTGAAAAATCAAACATCTTTTGGCATAAGAGTAAAAAATTATATAGAAAGATTATTTTAAAAGACCAACATCAGATTTTAGGCTTCTTTCTCTGGAAAAAATTCAGCCAGCATTCTCTGTAATTTTGATTTCTCTTTAAATAAACATGAATATATAGTCTGATTCCTAATTTCTTGGCTCAAAATTGATGACTTCACACATGCAAAATTTTACTTTCTAGTGTTTAAAGACAAACATTTGGAAAGGTTAGGATGTGAAGAGTACCAAAGTGCTTGTGAGCGTTGATAAGCTTTGCCTGCATGACTCCCTCATTTCACTGCTTTCTGACTTCCTTCCTTCTGCCCACCTTCTCTTTCTTTCTTTTGTCCTTCTTTCCTCTTCCTTTCTTCCTTCTTTCCTTTCATTTCTCCTCCCTCCCCTCATTCATCTCTCTCTCCCTCCCTTCCTTTTTTCCTTCCTTCCTTTCATCTGCTGCATCCGTTTACTATCCTTTAGGTCAGAATTCTAAGCACAGGTTAGCCGCATCCTCAAGGCTCCCAAGGCTGAAATCAGCATGTTGGCTGGGCCTGCATTATCATCTGGAGTTCAAGACCCTCTTCAAGCTCATTCAGGCTCCTTTCACTCAGTTTCAGCTATCAGCTTTATGTTCATAACTCGCAAACCTTTAGCTCAAACCCCAGCCTCACTCCTTAGCCTTTTGAGCTTTATCGACCACTCTCACTGTCCATTTGATGGCCCCACATATACAGTATTTTAGAGATTGAAAAAAGAGTTACCTGCCTTTGTTTCTATGAATGATAACAATTAAAAGAATGCATTTTGATAATGAGTTCTGAGAATTTTTATTTCCTTGTTTTACTCTCTACTTATAGGATCATGGAAAAGCATGATCACTTGCATTTGGTAGTAACCCAGAACTTTGGAAATGAATGAAACGTTCAGCTCTGTAGATTCAGAAACTGCTTTGAGAGATTTCCTCCCCTCTATCCCTCCTCTCTGCCACTTGCAGAGTCTAGCCCAACTGCTTTCATAGTTCTTCTGTACATTTGTTCCAAAGAATTAGCTGTTATCCATTAGACATCATATCCTGCCTTTGGTGTTCTGTTGTCAACCAGGCTTTTCTCACTGCTAATTTGATCATTTGTCAGCTTTTAGGGATAAGATTTTGCAGGTTGAGGAGTACGGGTGAAGCCAGGGTTAATTAAAGAAAAGGCCCTTTATTCTTCTTTTCTTCCGTTTTCACCTATCTGTTTCCTGCAGGATTATGACAGCAGGGTGGAAAGTGGGCCTTTAATGCCGATTTGACAAGAAGCAGGGCAGTAAGGACAAGAATTTTCTTTTGTATGCTAAGGAACTCTTGACTATACTTCTGAAGTAGTCATTGAAATGATAGCTTTTCTGGCTGAAGTGCAATTTTTTATTTTAAAAATACAAAAAATTCTCTTCATTTTCTCTTCTCAGTCCTCACATTTACAGTGTTATACAGTTTATTTTCCATTATGTTATACATATATTTTCCCTTTTGAAATAACATGAAAAAATTTCACCATAAACAAATAGTCACATAATTTTCCAATTTTAACTGAGCATTTAAAAGGGCACTGTTCATTATGATTTCTGATAATCTCTCATGTTATTGGAATCTGTCTTTTCTAATTCACTCTGCCTTTTATTAGTGACTCAATTATTTGGTAACTTTTCTATCTGAATCAAAATCAGGGATTTGAGGTGAATCAAAAAAGGATCTGGAGAGTCCAAGGTCCATGAATGGGCTTCAGACAGTCCCTGAATCCAAAAAATTTTACCTACAATAATATATTTGTGTGTGTGAATTTTTCTTGGAGACTGTCAACTCTGTGTCTAATTCTCAAAGAAACTTGTGACCCCAGTAAATGCTATTGGTCTTATTCAGTTGCTAAGTCATGTCTGACCCTCTGCGACCCCATGGACTGCAGCATGCCAGGCTTCCTTGTCTTCACTATCTCATGGAGTTTGCTTAAGCTCATGTCCAGTGAGTCGGTGATGTAAGTAATCATTTTTAGAAGGGATGATAGCAAATTTGGCTGTTTGGATTCTCAAACCCGAGATCAGCAGATACAGATTAAAGGCAGAGGAGGGTACTAGAGCCAGGGGCCTTACCCACAGCCACAATGCACAGTTGCAAGCAAGAAGGACCTCCCCATCCCAAGTATTGAGAAGGCAGAGGTAGAACTGAAGCCTCATTCCATGGGGGCCAACCATCATGCCTTACATTCCTAACGTAGCCAACACGTCACAGCACTGTAACCTCAGGCCTCACAGACGGCCCTGTGTCCTCCAAACTGTGGGCAACTTTAAAAGCAGGAATATTTCTAGTCTGTGTTGAAAAGAGTCCCTTAAAACTGGAAAATAGAATTTTGAAAAATATTTTGAGAGAAGCTTTCACGCCATCTGGAGTATTACTGCTATGTGAATTGAGATAGGTATGTGAGGTTGAGGAATGTGTCACCTGCCATCTGATGCAAGCCCAGCACCTGGTTTGTTAGTTTTGTACACATCTGTGGGCTCTGTTAAGTGAGATTGAGAAACACTTTGTGTGGAATTAACCTCAAGCTTAGATTCGAGGCCCTAACTCACAGACCAAAATGAAAAAGGTGTAAACAGAAACTATAGTTTAGATATCATGCCTTGGGGAAAAATATTTCTGTTTATATTAATGAGCTTATGAGTGAGGTTATCACAGATCATTTTAGGAAATGAGTGTAATCTGTCAGTGTAATCCTGTCTAGAGAGAGTTAAAAAAAATGAGTGATGTTTGACTTGGCATTAAGTTAGGAACAAATTATGTTAGAAATGATGCCACTACTTTTCACTAAATAACAGACAGATGGAAAACAGTTATCATGTATCTAAAACTCAAGACATTAAATTTGTAAGGTACAAATATTAAGTATAAATAAACTTAAAAATGTCAATAACTCAGTGGAAAGATGGTCAAATATGTGAAGAACACTTTCACAGAAAAAGAATAAAAGATGGCCAAAAATAAATGAGTAGATGATTAATCTAAATCTTGATTAATATGTCAGTGAGGTACTAGTGAAAATGAAAAGACTCATAATACCCAATATTAATTAGGGTTTAGAGGAAAAGGGCACCCTCATGTATTAGTGGAAGAGCATACTGCTGAAATTTTGAAGGTACATAAATTACAGTACTGTCAACCTAAAAAATGTACATACGCTGCAATCCAATAATTCCACTTAAATACTGTACTGAAATAGTTGTCCAAGTGTACAAAAATTTGTGTACTGGGATATTTATGTGCAGTGTTATTTATAGTAATGAAGAATTGAAGGTGGTTTAAGTATTGGGCAATACAAAAATCAATTGCTATAATCCATACTCTGAAATGGTATGCAAGTCATTACAGTTAATAAGTAGTGTCTGAATATATTAAGAATGGAAGAGTTGGAAGATTGAACTACATATATTGCTGAGTGGGAAAAATTCCAAAAGGTACGACTACATGCATATAGAACTGTAAACTCAGCTAATCTATGTTGTTGTTGTTGTAACAGTAGAAAATTAGTCAGTATTTTAATCTAAGTAAAAAATGCTAGAATAAAAATACCAGTGAAAGAGAAATTTGTTAAATCCATGATGATTCAATTTAAAATAAGAAAGTATTTTTATGTCAGTATATTAATTTAGAATTGAAAGTATTAATACATTTACCTCAGTAAGAAGATTTATACTATGAGAGTCTTTTTGACATATATCAAAATACTAAATAATGATGCTATGTTTTAATTTTCATTCTGAAGACCACCTCTCACAAATTTTTACTTATAGTTTATTATATTACACTATCTTATTCTTCCTTCTTTTCTCTATAGTGCTCACAGTTATAGAAATGGGTTACCTGTTACTTGCAGAAATGCCACTCACTATTAATATCACTTTGCAGCACAGAAAAAAATTCTAGCATAATTAGAGGCAACCAGCCTGCTTAAATAGAGTCGGTTAATTAAGTTATAAAATTCTAAGGGATTATGATGAACTAAGTAGACATATGTAGTTAGAGCTTTCTGTTCTGCTTTTTGATCAAATGTTTCTGGCACCTGGGTTTTCTCAACTGCCCTTCTGTTGAATATGATTTTTAAAACTGATGATAGGAAGAGTAAGTAGTACTCCATGGACAAGTAAGATCTTTATTTGTAGAGTAATAATATGTAAACACACATTTTCCAAAATAACAGTCCTACTACCCTCAATGTCTTGGAAAGAGTTACTTGATACCCAGAGAGTGAAGTTCACCTAGCCCAGAGCCTTGGTCCACCACCAAGCACTAGGGGGTTTATGAAAGAAGATAGCCCGGAGAGCTGGAGCCCTGCTCTGCTGTGTTGACATGTCTAGAGCTCAGAATAAAATCGAGTTTCCTGCTTTAGCCATAGCTGTGTCTTAAAATAACCTTAAGAAATTATAGTTCTGATTACAGAGAAAGTGAAGGACTTAGAACATTCTCCTAATAAAGCCATGAGAATGACACAAAGCTTAGTCATCGGCAGTCCTTCTCTAACAGGCATTTTAGAGAGAAAAATAGAGCTTTGAAATTGGATAATTTGATTTGAAATCTTGCCTAATTATTTTAAGAATGCAGAAAACCTTTCATTTTGGCCAAAAAAATAATGATCTGGAATCCAAGTATGAAAGAACAGGCTTGTAAAATGTTTGATATCTCCAGTAATGGAAAAAAATCATATATTTAAAATTACATTCTGCTAGAAATCTCATTCTTGGATGTCTTGCTTTTTGCATTTTGAATGGAGGAATTTAATGTAATTTCCTTTTGGAAACATGGCATTAGATGGAAACATGGAAAAGTTAGATGGGGTGTTTGATTCTGTGTTGGATCCTATCTTCTGGGGCACAGATTTTAGGAGCAAAACACTTCTTGTTTCATTTTCATTCTCAAAGGGAGATATCTGACTTAACCAGAAGCCTGAGATTTGTCGCAACATAAGATTTTTTATATGGATTCAGTGCCCAGTCAGTCATCCATCTATTTGATTAGCATACCATGAATAAAATAGTCAAAGTGAATAAAGCCTTCCCAGGATTTTAAAAAAGTATTACTATTACTTTTCACTCTTCAATTTCTGTCCCTAGTGGCATTTATCACCACACTGCCTCACCATGTATATTTGTATGCTGTTGCTTTCTCAGGGTATTTTTGATTCACATAGTGTTTGAGTTGTTAGATTTATCAATAATATGAATGACCATGAACAATATTCTGTGATTTCCAATTTTTAAAAAAGGGCAATGAAACAATCTTTAAAATTCTATATTAAAATATTTTCTTTTTTCCTTAATAAATTAAAAGAAAAACATTAGATTAATAAAACTTTTTGATTAATATTTTGAAATGCTTCCTATTATTTTTACTACAAAGTTAGCTGGACCATCAGAGAATTTTTCTGTTTTATCCAAGATTTAGATTCAGCTAAGCCTTAGCGAAGTGCCTTGAAACAGGAGGTTGAATAAACATTTGTTGAAAGGAAAAAATCAGTTATTGAAATATTGTGTCTTCTGTTATCATTCTTGAGAAATGGTGGTGCGACAACTTAGTAGAAGTGACTAACAACTACATATATACAGAAGACAGGATGTAAGTCTCCAAGGTAATCAAGACCATCAGGAGGATGTTAGACCAAAATTAACACCGAGAGAAATGTGTTATGCATATATTACAGCCCACGTGTGGAAATCTGTTCGTTTATAGAGAGACTGCTTCTCTGTGAATGGCTAAGTTGGCTCCTCCAAGCGCAATGAAACACTTAGGGCCATTCAGAAGTAACAGCCACACACTTAAAGATTTTAAAACATCGAGTATCTGACCAGTTAAATCCATCTTCAAATACAGAGAGGGAAATTTTAGCAAAGAAATGGTAGGAAGGTGAAAAATGTCAGGGGTAAAGCTCCAGGCTGAGAAATTCTGATGAGCCAGAACCTTGTAACAATACATCCGGAGCTCACTCCCAGCCGTCTGGCCACATTTTCATTTCTTCTCTTTATCCTGAGGACTCATTACCTGCTCCTAGGAGAGTCTTCCCAGACCTATAGCAGGATAGGACATAGTATCTTAGTTTCCACTCAGACAAATCATAAACTTCATTTCATACTGAAAGGAGAAATGGACAGGTTACATACAAATAAACAAAACATGTCTCTTATTTCTTTCCCCATCTAGTTTTTATTTAGACCTTCTAGGCGAAGCAATTGAAATGAGGGCACGGATGTGTGTTAAAAAGTAACAATAATATTCCATGATTATCAGTTAAGTGCTTTGAACTTTAAATATGTGGTATTTCTTTTGTTTTCTCCCTATTATCCTTTTTGTAAGTGTTTTAAAAAAAGTGAGAAAACTAAGTTCATACAGGATGAACAACTTACATTAAGAATGGCTGTATCAGGTTAGGGAAGGTAGGGACTTGGAGGAAGGTAGTTAAAGAGTAGAAATTTCCCTTTATAAGATAAGTGAGTACTACAGATGTGATGTGTATAACATGGTGACTGTATTTAACACAGATGCATGGGATATGGGAAAGCTGTCGAGAGACTAGATCCTGAGAGTTCTCATTACAAGGATAATTTTTTTCTTTTGTTGTATTTATATGAGATGATGGATATTAACTAAATCTATTATTTCATGATATATGTAGATTAAGCCATAATGCTGTACACTTTGAACTTACGTATGTTAATTATTTCTTAACTGAACCATAAGAAGAAAAGAAGCACTTATGGACAGTCACCGAATTTATTAAAAAGTGAGTGATGTAATTTTGTGCTTTTGGAGTACACTGTCTACAATGGAGAAAAAAGGCAAAGTAAACAGAATGCAGTAGGTGCCCAAATTAGAATATTCAAGATTTAAGCAGGCCTAGAAAACCTTACAAATATCACTGAAGGGAAATTCTCTATGTTTGAGAATGGCTGGAGGTTTTGATCTATGCTGTTGCTGTGGTAGGAGATGAAGTTGTAAAACAAGCAGAAAAAAGATACGGACCTTTGCATGTGTGTGTGCTAAGTTGCTTCAGACGTGTCCAACTCTTTGTGACCCTATGGAGTATAGCCCACCAGGTTTCTCTGTTCATGAGGTTCTCCAGACAAGAATACTGAAGTGGTAGCAATTGCCTTCTCCAGGGTATCTTCCTGATCCAGGAATCAAACCCAAGTCTCCTGCATTGCAGAAAGCTTCTTTACCATCTGAATCACTAAGGAAGCCCCAATTCAGTTCAGTTCAGTCACTCAGTCATGTCTGACTCTTTGCAGCCTCATGGACTGCAACATGGCAGGCTTCCCTGTCCATCACCAACTTCCAGAACTTGCTCAAACTCATGTCCATCAAGTCAGAGATACCATCCAGTCATCTTATCCTCTGTCATCCCCTTATCCTCCTGCCTTCAGTCTTTCCTAACATCAGGGTCTTTTCCAATGAGTCACCTCTTCGCAACAGGTGGCCAAAGTATTGGAGTTTTATCTTCAGCATCAGTCCTTCCAATGAATATTCAGGACTGATTTCCTTTAGGATGGACTGGTTGGATCTCCTTGCAGTCCAAGGGACTCTCAGACTCTTCTCCAACACCACAGTTCAAAAGCATCGATTCTTCGACTCTCAGCTTTCTTTATAGTCCAACTCCCCGATTAAGGATCTTTAATTCCATGCAAAGATGGTAACTGAATCTCTGAAGTATTTAAGCAGTAGAGCTGTATGATCATAAATGCTTCCTAGAAATGGGACTTTGGCTGCAATATATAAAGTGTAGGATACCCTTTAGAATGGGTTGTGTGACTTTTATTCAACCTGTGAACTATTAACAATAAGTGTCTGGGCAGAAATAAAGCATGAATGATGAAAGGGAACTGGAAGCAACAGAAATCAAGAAACTGGGAATTGAGGCAAAAGGTTGAGGAATGAATCTAAGAATGACTCTTAGACTTCTAACATCTATGACTGGGTAGATATAAAGCCATTATTCATTTATTTGATAAGTATTTTTTGAGTGCCTCTTATGTGCCTGACATTGCTTTCGTGCCTGAGGTAGATTAGGGAGCAAAACAGATTTATAGTACATTTGCCCCCATGGAACTTGAAATTTGTGATGTGTGTGTGTTTATAATGTTTCTTCCTGTTGCTTGTCTTGCAGCCCATCTGGACTGACAGATGACAGTGGGGGCTCGTGGGGAACATTGACCAATTTTCACTGAATGAGAGTTGGGAAAGAATGAAAACAGAAAAAACTTAAGCAGCTAGCATAGAGGGGAAAGGAGTCCTGTGGAAACTACAGCATATGGCTGGGTGGGTTTAGCTGTTCTCAGAGTAATCAAGTATGAAAGCTGTTTGGAAATCAGGCCATCACATACACACATATATCTACCTGTGTACACATATTTACATGTGTTGTAAATATGAGAAGAATAATACATATGTAATTAACTGCTGTATCTCTTTGAGGACTGAAAGTTAACAACTTTTTATACTTGGAGAAAACTAACTATAGTCTTAATAATTGCATGGATTTTTAACTCAGAGTTATCAATCAGTTGTAAATTTCAGATGCAGTCTATTGCTTTTCTCATTTAAGGGAATTGAAATTGCTTCAGTCATTCGTCTACTTTGTGATGAGGCCTGCTATCAGACCTGTAGTTGAGTGGGGCTCACTCTCCACTATATTAGTATTTTGTCTGAGTTAAGGCAAGTATACAACTTGTACAGGGTTGGATTCAAGATAGCAGTGTATTGTGTTTTGTGACTTCAAGATATATCGGTCTCAAGCTAAAAGGACACAAAATTTTTTAAGAATTAATACAATTGAAGATAAAGTTAAAGCTTGGGGAAGGAGGAAGAGAGTAGGCATCTGTATTCTCTCTGTGTGTCTCTAGAGATTGAGAGAGACAGCGGGAGAGATTTAGAGAATGAATTGGAGAGAGTAGACATAAATTACAGTACTGCTTAAATGGCAGTCCACTAGCACTACCAGAATATCGGGCTTCCCAAGTGGTAAAGAACCAACCTGCCAATGCAGGAAACATATGAGACACACGTTTGATTCCTGAGTTAGGAAGATCCCCTGGAGAAGGAAATGGCAACCCATTCAAGTATTCTTGCCTGGAGAATCCCACGGACAGAGGAACCTGGTGGGCTACAGTCCATAAAGTTGCAGAGTCAGACATGACTGAAGTAACTTAACACACAGCACACACAATAGAATTTTATCACCTCAACACTTGGCTTCAACTACGCATGAAGAGTTCTCATAAAAGACTTTGAGTAAAAGGAGATTGTGATAAAATAGAGGTTTAAATAAAGATAGAAAATATATATACAGAAGGAAGGTTGCTTTTTAAAATATTATGGAAGGCTTTTAATACATTACCCTAGAAATCTTAGTTACTCCAGGATCATCTTGAGATTTAATGATAGTGACACATGTATGTTTTAATATGTCATACATTACAAACTAGAAAAGCTTAATAAATCAGCCTGAATCAGTAAAGCCTCATAGGTTTGCATGCCATAGTATACTTCTTTAATTTTTCTTACGGGACAAAAATTTGCTAATTGTTGGATAAGTTTATGCTCATAGCAAAGGTGTTGACAGCTGAAAGGACATGTAATGACTTGAACGGAGACTAAATGTAACACTATAGCAGATAATATTGGGACTTAAAAAGCAGTGATGAAAAAAATATTATTGAGGTAGGCATTTTAAAGTGACAAACGTACCAAAGACTTTGTTTCTTCACTTCTTCCCCTACTTGAAGTTTCTTAAATCACTTTGGTGATCAGAGAAGATTAATCTTTTAAATTACTAACTTAGAGTCTTTAGAAAATAAATCTATTTCTGTCCAAAAAACTATTTCCTTTAAGTCATCTGCAGTTTTTGGTAAAATAAATTCTCTCAGTTCAGAGTTCAGTTCAGTCACTCAGTCATGTCCAACTCTTTGCGACCCCATGGACTGCAGCATGCCAGGCTTCTGTGTCCATCACCAACTCCTGGAGCTTATGCACACTCATGTCCACTGAGTTGTCGATGCCATCCAACCACCTCATCCTCTGTCGTCCACTTCTCCCGCCTTCAATATTTCCCAGCATCAGGGTCTTTCCCAGCGAGTCAGTTCTTTGCATCATGTGGCCAAAGTATTAGAGCTTCATCTTCAGCATCAGGCCTTCCAATGAATATTCAGGACTGATTTCCTTTGATCTTCTTGCAGACCAAGGGACTCTCAAGAGTCTTCTCCAACACCACAGTTCAAAAGCATTAATTCTTTGGAGCTCAGTTTTCTTTATAGTCCAATTCTCTCATTCACACATGACTACTGGAAAAACCATAGCTTTGAATAGATAGACCTTTGTAGGCCAAGTAATGTCTCTGTTTTTTAATATGCTGTCTAGGTTGATCATAGCTTTTCTTCCAGGGAGTAAGTGTCTTTTAATTTCATGGCTGCAGTCACCATCTGCAGTGATTTTGGAGCCCCCCAAAATAAAGTCAGCCACTGTTTCCACCATTTCCGCGTCTATTTGCCATGAAGTGATAGGACTGGATGCCATGATCTTCGTTTTCTAAATGTTGAGCTTTACGTCAACTTTTTCATTCTCCTCTTTCACTTTCATCAAGAGGTTCTTTAGTTCTTCTCTTCCTGTCATAATGGCGGTGTTATCTGCATATCTTGAGGTTATTGATATTTCTCCTGGCAAATTTGATTCCAGCTTGTGCTTTATCCAGCCTGGCATTTTGCATGATGTACTCTGCATGTAAGTTAAATAAGCAGAGTGACAATATACAGCCTTGATGTACTTCTTTTCTGATTTGGAACCAATCTGTTGCTCCACGTCCAGTTTTAACTGTTGCTTCTTGACCTGCATACAGATTTCTCAGGAGGCAGATTAGGTCGTCTGCTATTCCCATCTCTTGAAGAATTTCCCACAGTTTGTTGTGATCCACACAGTCAAAGGCTTGAAATAATGGATATGAAATAATATTCTGTCTAAGCCATATTGCTCAGTTGATGTTTTTGTGCACACTGATCATATTGTGGAATATATTAATGGAGTGATGAAAAATAGGATTGCTCTTTGAATAGAAGACTTTTTTTTTCCTTTAAACTGAGTCTGGCCTTGAAGAGCAGAGTTGGATGCCAACCACTCATTCTCTAAAGTGTGGATTTTTTTGTCTTGGTTCCATCTCATTTTGAGAAAGCATAGCTCTTGGACTGTTTTTCAGCAGATGTCTTCTGAATATGATACCTGCATATGATTTCTGGTTCACTTGACTATTAAGTCCTAACTGCCAGTCCTGCCTCTCCTGCCATTGTTCATTTTCCCTTGCTACCTAAGATTTAATGTTCATTGGTTGCTCCATTTTGTCTCCTTGTGTATCACTCAAAATCGTTCTGTACCAGATGAAACTCAGTTTTAGGTACCACTCAAAGAGCACATGAAGAATCACTTCCCTCAAGAAGCCTGCAGCCTTCACAGGGAAGGGTCACAAAGTATATAATGGGTAATTATATCAACTTTGTGATATATAAAATTTGTTGAATTCATATAGCAATATTTTTAAAGTCACTATTCAAGAATTATTATGTCCTGAATCATCTTTCTCCTAGACTGATGCATAATTCCTCCCCTGACCACTCATAACACTGAAAAGATGCATATTGTAAACACTGCAAAGTAAATAGACTGTTAGAGTTAATGACCACCACATAAAGGTAATGCAATATTAAAAATATTGGATTTTATGAGCAGTGTAACATTGTGTCATAGAAATTTCAGCTGACACTGTCTTTATGACTGCTCTGTATCTACATCCAAAGACCTAGACTCTAGTAGTTGTAATACCTAGACTTTGTAGAAAGGTGGGGGAAAGCCAATTCTTGTCAGTGTGTCACCAGACATATTATCAAAGCCAGGCTCTTAAGGTCGTCAGAGAAATTAAAGTTGCCTTTGGCTCCATGTTTTAAGAACTGACTGAAATTTCAAACTACCCTCAGTAGCTGACTACATACAGCAACAGGAAGCCTTCAATTAACTGCAACAGTTCTATTTGTAGTACAAAGGATCTGTGACTTAGGATAGCCTACATAACGTAAAAAGGAAAAAAAAAACTACTAGATCTTAACAGTATCCCTGAAGTACAGCCTGAGAAAAAAAGATATAGGGGGTCAGTCAGGAGCATGGATATAGTAACTAATTCAAAGGCAAAGGGGTCTTAGGTGGAGCTTTAAAAATGTTCTAACTAGTCAATAGAAAATTCAGTGAACATTTCTTTGAAAAAAGATAAGCCACAGTGTAGAGTAGCATTCTACAGTTTAGAGAATATAATGATAAAAGTCAGCAATATCAATATATGATGATTTAATAGAGAAAAAGATGACCTTTTAGAACAATGAGGAGTGGATGAATTCTTGAAGTTATCTATAGAAATTCATGTGGATTTGATAGTGAGAGATCATTTGCTTATAATTCTGAGTCTGATTGTTTTTAGGACTACAATTTTTAAAATGAAGACATATTAAGAGGAAGAATTAGCATATGGTAGTGGTTCTGATCTTTTCTTTTACTCTTTGAAACTATAGCTTACACTAATTTTTCAGAAACTTGCTGGAGACTTGCATGTCTTTTGCATAATTTTAGTTAAAGCTGAATGATCTAAATTTTGTCACTTTTATTCTTCGGTTTTTCTTCCTTCTTCTGCTTTATAGACTGTGAATTAATTAAATTAACATTTTTGAAAAAAATTATAAGCATTGAGAAAATGTGGGGGCATCTCTGGGTAGTGTCACAAGATTAGATTTAAAAGTCACTGAAAAATATTGTGGTTCAGTAAGAAAGTTGTTAGGTTTGTAATAATACTGGAATAAACCTCTATTTCAGCTTTCTCTTAGGGTTCACAATACAAAAATCATTCTGAGAATTATAATTGGTATTAAAAAGTCTGATATTTTGCACAGAATTTGGTAATTATTTTTGGTAAGTTTTTACAGAAAATGTTTCATGAAATTAAAAATCTTTAGCGAGCCAATCTATGGTTTTCTGTATTAATATATTTAGGTAGTATTTAAATGGTAAAAAATGTATAATGATACCATTTTTTCTGAGTTATGAACCTGCTGGGATATTTATCATATATGTCTCTATGTAGAAGATAAAAAAGGTAATTTTGACTAAAAAAGTTAACCCAGTAATACTTCTTGGAAACTGTCTTCTATACAGATTATAGTTTTAATGACCGTCTCTAAATTTTAGGTCAAAATTAATTATTTTCATAAAGTAAATTTTTTGATCAGACAAGTAAAATTGACAAATACTAGTGTAGTATATTAGAAGAAGTACAGTGTAGCATATTAGTATAGCATCTTATATGTAAATGGAAATGAAAATATTTAAGGTAGACCAGTATATTCATAAACCTAATGATGGAAATGGAATAAATTCTCTTCTGGGTCTTCAGACTATATGGACATTGTGGTTTTTTACTTAAAATTCTGAGATATGATCTGTAAGATTAACACTGATTCTTCTTTGGGCATTTACTTTTCAGTAGTTTCTAACTGAACATTACAGATGGCTTAACAAACTCATAATTACATACTGGGAACATTCTCTTTGGTAGTTTGTTATAGAAAGTCACCTTTAAAAGTGGTAAATTTCCAATATATAAGTAATTTTGCACTAATAATATTAATATAACAGTATATTCTATAGTAGTGATAGATACAGACCCTATCCTTAGGATTCTCTAGTCAGGAATGCTGGAGTGGGTGGCCATTTCCTTCTCTGGGGGATCTTCCCTACCCAGGGATTGAACCCACGTCTCCTGTGTCACTTCTGTTGCAGGAGGATTCTTTATCAGATGAACCACCAGGAAGCTCCATAATAATAATAAAAGTAATTTTTTTGGTAGTGATAGATGCACAAGAATATAGGAAGCACTTTAATGGGGGATTTAATATGGAATACTGCTTATCATCTTTCAGCATATGAAGCATTAGAATGTAATATTTTTCTGTATCCTCTGCTCTTCCTTCAGTTTCAATCTTCTACTCAGTCTAGAGCATGTATGTTTGGAATGATAGATACTGTCAGAGGAACCATATAAGTAAAAAACCTGAAGTAAAGTAGCTATTTCAGCTATCAGAGTTTTTCTAGGGTACTTGTATTCCTTTTCTATTTTCTTGTTTGATGTCTTTTGTTCTTCTGTTCTCTGAATCTCTTGAATCCCAAACATTTGTGTAGCTGTAAAACCCTTTTCCTTATATGACTCAATATAAGAGGGCTTTCAACAGCTAAACAAAGTGACAATGACTGGAAAATGTCTGTAGCCAAGACCATTAATAATAGGATACTGTAAGTAAGCAGAGAGGGAAAAAAACATTCAAGTAGTGGTGAAACGTCTTTAAGATAACCTTGCAGGCAGAGATGCCTCTCACCTCCTGCCTTGCCTTTACTTTCATCACTCTTCAAAGGCCTTCAACTGGTGTAGGACATAAAAGCAAATTAGAAAATGATAGGAAATCAGCCAGTAAAGAAGGGGAGGGAGGGTACAGATCAGAATGAAAACAGAGATACTACTTTAGCTGATTCTGAGTTTAGTTTCCATTGAACACTTAGAGAAATTGGTGGTTAACACGTGAATGCTCCTCTAGATTTCCAATATAGAAACCGAAGCAGATTGAGAAATTTAGTGGACTAGGATTTGTTAAAGGGATTTGAGAACCTTCCAGTGATGCCTTTAACTTAAAAGAAAAGGAACTGATGATTGTGTCTGTTTGCTCATACCCATCATGTAGTTTCTTTCACAAATAGGCTTTTTTTTCCCCTCAGATATTTTTAAGTTGTTTTTAGAGTTAGGAAGCCTATATTTTTGAGGAAAGGGACTTGGACTACTTGGATTGACCAGTTTTTAAAATCCTTACCTGTTTTCCGCAATTTGATGTGCCCCATGACTTGCCATGACATTGTCCTTTAATATGAATTATAAATTCAATGTTTTGCTCCATTCATCACATTACTTATCCATAAATTTCAATCTAACTTCTAATTACTTTTAAAATATATCTACGTAGTGCTTTGAGTGAGTGAGTGAGTGAAGTTGCTCAGTCATGTCCGACTCTTTTTGACCCCATGGATTGTAGCCTACCAGGTTCCTTCATCGATGGGATTTTTCAGACAAGAATACTGGAGTGGGTTGCCATTTCCTTCTCCAGGAGATCTTCCCACGCAGGGATTGAACCCAGGTCTCCTGCATTATAGGCAGATGCTTTACCATCTGAGCCACCAGAGCACAACTGTAAAATAATATATATATATATATATATATATATATTTTTTTTTTTTCTACCTGAAAACAATGTTGCTAAATTAACATCCTGGGGAAGCTGCTCCTGGAATTGAGAGAGTCAGTGACTGCAGTCATGCAATTGAAAGACGGTTGCTCCTTGGAAGAAAAGGTATGACAAACATAGATAGCATATTAAAAAGCAGAGACATTCCTTTGCCAACAAAGGTCCACATAATCAAAGCTATAGTTTTTCCAGTAGTCATGTAAGGTTGTGAGAGTTGTAATGTAAAGAAAGCTGAACCACCAAAGAATTGATGCTTTTGAACTGTGGTGTTGGAGCAGACTCTTGAGAGTCCTGTGGAATGCATGGAGATCAAACCAGTCAATCCTAAAGGAAATCAGTCCTGAATATTCATTGAAAGGACTGATGCTGAAGCTTAAGCTCCAATACTTTGACCACCTGAAGCAAGTGCCAACTCATTGGAAAATCCAGACCCTAATGCTGGGAAAGATTGAAGGCAGAAGGGAAAGGAGACAACAGAGGATGAGATGGTTGGATGGCATCATTGACTAATGGACATGAGTTTAAGCAACTCCAGGAGATAGTGAAGGACAAGGAAGCCTGGCATGCTTCATTCCATGGGGTCACAAAGGGTTAGACTTGACTTAGTCACTCAACTACAACAACAGCTCATGTGAAGGTAGCCAACACCATGACTGGTTTAGAACATAAATAACATTTTGCATACTAGTAGTGTTGAACAAAAAATGATAACCCTACCAAAAGCTATGTCTACTGCTGTGTGGCTACAACAAATGATTTATATATTTAGTGAGATGCAGAAAATTTTTTTTCAGGTAATGCAAAATTTAGAAAAAGAGAGAAATTTTTGTTGAGAAGAAGACTCTGAAAGGGTGTGAAATTTCTTATTTTATTTTCAACTTTTTATTTTATTCAAAGTTCAGAAATAGGCTATTGGTCATGCATTCTAAAGTGACCATCTGGATTCACCCAGCCTTCTGAGGGATTTTCCCTAAAGTCACAGACTTCTGAAAAAGTATTTCATATTTGTAAAAGTATTGGGTGCTTAATTATATATATGTGTGTGTGTGTGTATATATATATATATATATATATATATATATAATGTGCATTTTTGTATGGGTATGTGTATAGAAAATAAAATGAATGTATATAATACTTGCATAAATGTTGAGGGTTTAAGATGAATATATATATGTGTGTGTGTGTATATATATATATATATATAAAAATATATGTATGTTTATACACAGTTTTAAGAAAGTAAATCAACCAGTGTTGAAAGGCTTACAATGAAAAGAAACTGCTCTCTGTCCAGTTTTACCTTACTCGTAGTCTGTATTAGCCACTTTCAACAATTTTTGACTCTTATGCTGTGCATGACTTCTATATTCTTAAATGATCTACTTGATGTATTTACTTTAAACGTGTCTATTGACTTATTCTTGAGAATCATAAGAGAATAACTCACTCATTTTCCTCTTCCCTCCCCTACTTTGTAATAGAGTTATATCAGTGTTCTTAGTTTTAAACTTATTGTTTAAAGTTTTTATTGCTGCTCAGTAAACCCTCCTGGTTCTTCTCAGGTCTTCAATTGGTTGAGGTATATGCAGACTTAATCATTTGGAATGTAAGAAGACGGCAATGTGGTAGACTAGCAAACTGTAAACACCATATAAATGTACTTTTTCTTAAGGAATGTGGTTTAACTCAAATTTACCATTTTGGTTAAGAAAATAAGAATTTAAGCCACTTAACATAAACTAGAAGAAATTATTAAATGATTTATCTAACTTTCTTCAAATGCGTTTCTCTAATGTGCATATAATTAAGAACCAAATAAGAAATGGACTGTTTAAAAACAAACTTTAGAAACTTAAAGTAAATTTTTTTTCTATGGTTGAAAAAAAGAAGACACCCCTAAAGTTAACGCATGGTTGGTATGTTGCTTTTTGACAGTCTTTAGTAGCCAAATTGATGGATTTCTCTTAAGTAAGAAAATGGGAAGAAGAAAAATATAATCTTTTGTTCCCTTCATACTTTTCTTCCTAATTCATCAACTATACAAATGTAATTCTGTCTTTATGTGTCTGTGTAAGCAAAATTCAATGTCTTTAATCTCCCAGAAACACAATTTTGCTCTCTGAATTATATTGAACTCAATTTCAATACAAACGAATAAAGGAAATGTTTAAACAAGTTGATTCATGATAAAGAATGAACTCTCTGGTTTGTCAAAATGTTGAAAATGAGGTTCTTTTGGTTCAAAGCATTTTGTTTGCTGTTGTGTTTTTATAATTGAAGAAGTAAGGTACTTCCATACTAAATTACCATATTTTAGCTACTGTATCAGAAATTGTCTACAGTGATGAGTTCTTCTAAATATTGATTTCTAAAGCTAGATTAACTTTTTTTATTATTTAAGAATACAAGGATGGGAAGAGAAATTGTCTAATTAAAATACACTAATTCTCAAAATTAAGTGTACTTTTAAGTTAATAATAAGTTTTCATGGAATATCACAAGCATTCATTTTATCCCTTCTTTCTCTAAGCTCTGATGTTAACCATAGTGAGAGCTGTCCAGGCCTTAAACACTCTTTTGAATTTTAACTTCTCCAGGAAATGAGTATAATTATTAAAGGGCAGTATATTAATTCTATATAGTTTTTAAAAATCAAAATAAGGTATGCATTTAATTTAAAAAGTGAAAGAAAAAAAAACCTCTTATAATGAAAATAGCTTTCCTCTTCTCTGCCTCTCTTCAATTTCTTTTTCCAGTTTACAGAGGTAATTACCTTCAACAGTCATTCCATCTTCTAGTCCTTTACCTCAAAATTTCTCAATAACATGCTCACATAGAAAATTCTTAGTGTATAAATTGTAAGCATTGTATATTGTTTCCTTGCTTAGGCAAATGAGAAAATTCTTCCCAATGACCCATTTATATATATATACCCACGAGTGTCTCCATGCCACGTGTATGTGCACATATGCACACACCCGTGCACACACAGGTACATTTCTTATCCACCCTCCCCAGCAGATGTATCAGAGTGTTAAGTAAAATCAACCCGTATTTATATGGCTAGTCAAATGTTGCTTATTGTTGAACCGACGGTAACGCTTTTCCTCCTCAGTTGTACCTTTTTTCTGGAGTTCATTGTAAATTAACCCCCTGTTTGGTTTTCAGTGCTTGAATGTCTGCTATACCTGCAGCATTTCCGCTCTGCCTCTTCCGAGAGCTTCCTCCATCCCGTAGCTGTCATGACCTATTTTGTTCTCTAGGAGCCTCATCGATCCTGGTCTTTTCCTTGGCTGTTCTCTTCCGTGGACCTTCATGGCTTCTTTCTTAGTTTTCCCACTGCTTTTATTTTCTGAAGAACATCAGAATATATATTTATTGAATTCTTATTTGTCTGAAAATGTCATTTTAATCTCCTTACCAATGATAGATTTGTGTGGCTGAACAGAGAATATTGGTTGAAAATCACTGTGAATTCTGATCTTAATTTAGTTCTGTTTCCTTTATGTGTGGCTTCCTCATCCCCTTTGAAGGCATTTTACAATCTTCTCCTTATCTCTGTTCTAAAATTTCACATTTACATGTCTTAGTCTCATTTTATTCATTTGCTGGGTAATCCTATGGACTCTTTGAATTAGGAGGCTCATTTTCTTCAGATTTTTTTTTTTTAGAATCATTCTTTTTCAAAGCATACTGTTCTCATTTTAATGCACTAATAACTTCCTTTATTAGATAGAAGGTATTTTAGTCGGTCAAATATTTGTTTTTCTACCTGTACTTTGTGCCTTTTCTCTGACCCCCCACACTCCTCCATACCCAGCTTCACATTTGCTTTGATCGCTCCTGACCACTAGGAACTTTCATATTTATGAGGGAGCGTGTGTTTGCTGGAAACTCATGATTTGTGTGGCATTTGCCAACTAGAAAGCTTTCTGTATAGGAGGCCTGAGTGGTGAGTGGTCCTTAGGGTGTATGTGTGTTTGCACGCATATACTTAAGGGGAATATTTGGAACAGTATCTTTAGTTTTCTTCTCCTGAATTGTTCAGAGTCCCCGGGAAGGAGTCTTCCAGGATTCTACTTCAGGGGGAATATGCTTGGCTGCCAGAGCTCAAAGGAGGATTGGTAAGTAGGCTAGGCAGGCTTGCACTCAGTCTGTAGCTTTTCAGCTCTGCATATATCCCTTGTTTTCTGCTAGGACTCTGGGGCCCCAGCTCGGTCCAGTTCATTCAGAAAAGAACTCTCTAGTTGTGAAGCAGTAATGGGCCTGGTGCATGTCAAGGGTGGAAGGGTCATGAAGAGGAGGAGACGTCTCCTGACTGTGAGAGAGGACATGGCAGTTTAAGTGCACTGTAATCTGCGGAGAAGAGGGCAACAGAGGATGAGATGGCTGGATGGCATTACCAATTCAATAGACTTGAGTTTGACCAAATCCCCAGGAGATGGCGAAGATCAGGAAGCCTGGAGTGCTGCAGTTCATGGGATCACAAAGAGCTGGACACGACCGAGTGACTGAACAACAAGTCAGACCTTAACCCAGTCCCTCTGTTTTTGACCCTGCCCCTGACCACTCAGCTTCCTTGGTGCCTGTGCCTGCAAGTGCTGAGCCTCTTGGAAATTCTTTGACCTGGGGCTGCTGGTGGCTCCCTTACTGCAGTTCCATCAGTACTGTCTCCATTCAACAGAGCTATTCAGTTCACTTTCCCCTTCAACATTTCATTGAACTTGCTTGCTCAGTTTTGTTATCTCTATCATTTTATTTTCTTTTATAGGTTTGTAGAATTTTAATTCTGTTACTGCCATTTTGTGGCATTTCTGAAAGGAACAGAAATAAATGTATTCGGTCAATCTGTCACTTTCATTCAGAAGTCATGCAGTTTTAAATTATCCACAGTTAACATTATCAATATTATATAGCTGATGTTCTTCTTCTTATGGTTATCTGAGACAGTTTAAGATAGTAATAGTGGAATATTGCCAAGAAATCTTCTAAAATAGACTATTGAAGAAGCCTGTGATTGCCATGGACTTGTCGATATCTATAATTTTAATGAGAATATCATAAGATTAAAATTTGTGATGAACATGAAGAAGCCTGTGATTGCCATGGACTTGTCAATATCTATAATTTTAATGAGAATATCATAATATTAAAATTTGTGATGAACATCAGTGATCTCTGTCAGTGGTCTATTCATATCTCCATACATTCATTTCTTTATAAAAGTCATCCACCCAGAACTTAGCTCTCCAGCAATATCATTTTATTGGTAGCAAATGCCAGAGCAAAGAAAGTATTAGAAATCGGTTTTGAACAACACAATTTCGCATCGAGTCTGTGCTTGTTCCTCTAGGGCTTCCCAGGTGGTGCTAGTGGTGAAGAACCTGTCTGTCAGTACAGGAGGTGTAAGAGATGGGGCTTCATTCCTTGTGTTGGAAAGATCCCCTGGAGGAGGACATGGAAACCCACTCCAATAGTCTTGCCTGGAGACTCCCATGGACAGAGGATCCTGGTGGTCTACAGTCTAGGGTCGCAGAAAGTTGGACACGACTGAAGTGACTTAGCACTCACACCCGCATGTTCATCTAGGGCTAGCCTGTAAAGGCCTCATGCAAAAAAGCATTTACTTCTGTTTCATAACCAATTACAATAGCTTTTGAAATGTATACTCCAAATACACAGAAGTTAGAAAACACAATGTAAGAAAATAAGAGGAAAACATTCCAGAATGCAAGAAATAATATATGAAATGCCCAACCACAAAGAACTAGAAATGGTAAACGGATGAGCCCAAATTCCTGTTAGAAGCTGGTAATTGAAACTGTCAGAGCCCCATCGAAATCTCCCAGGACGTTACTGTTTTTCATTCCCTAGTGGGGCTCTTACTAGCCTCTCTATCTCCACCTGAGGTTTTTCTCTGGTATCATGCCTCATGCAGGTGCATGACAGGACAAAAGTGAGAGAATTAATGCCACCAGGAACTAGCTCACAACCAATGACTGACAGGAGTTGATGTGTAAATATCCTGGCTTCCTTGCCTCTTCTTTGACATAGTCTAGATAATGTGCTGTGTTACCAGAGACCCCCAGAGGTGAAGTGCCGGTTGTCCACTATGGTGATTTACGTATTTCTTGACTATATGCCTTTGCTGTCTCATTCCTCTACTCTTCTACTGGTGTTTTATGGATTCATCTCCCAAATAAACTACTTGCACTACAATTTTTGCCTTAGTTTCAGTTCAGTAAAGTTCAGTCACTCAGTCGTGACCAACTCTTTGTGACCCCATGAACCACAGCATACCAAGCCTCCCTGTTTATCACCAAATCCCAGAGTTTACCCAAACTCATGTCCCTTGAGTTGGTGATGCCATCAAACTAGCTCATCCTCTGTCATCCCCTTCTCCACTGCCTTCAATCTTTCCCAGAATCAGGGTCTTTTTCAATGAGTCAGTTCTTTGCATCAGGTGGCCAAAATATTGTAGTTTCAGCTTCATCATCAGTCCTTCCAATGAACACTCAGGACTGATTTTTTTTTTAGGATGGACTGGTTGGATCTCCTTGGAGTCCAAGGGAATCTTAAGAGTCTTCTCCAAAACCACAGTTCAAAAAATTCAGTTCTTTGGCACTCAGCTTTCTTTATAGTCCAACTCTCACATCCATACATGACTACTGCGAAAACCATAGCCTTGAATAGATGGACCTTTGTTGGCAAAGTAATGTCTCTGCTTTTTAACATGCTGTCTAGGTTGGTCAAAACTTTCCTTCCAAGGAGTAAGCATCTTTTAATTTCATGGCTGCAGTCACCATCTGCAGTGATTTTGGAGCCCCCCAAAATAAAGTCAGCCACTGTTTCCCTGTCTATCTGCCAGGAAGTGATGGGACCAGATGCCATGATCTTCGTTTTCTAAATGTTGAGCTTTACACCAACTTTATTGCTCTCCTCTTTCACTATCATCAAGAGGCTCTTTAGTTCTTCTTCACTTTCTGCCACAAGGGTGGTGTCATCTGCATATATGAGGTTATTGATATTTCTCCTGGCAATCTTGATTTCAGCTTGTGCTTCCTCCAACCCAGCATTTCTCATGATGTACTCTGCATATAAGTTAAATAAGCAGGGTGACAATATACAGCCTTGACGTACTCCTTTTCCTGTTTGGAGCCATTCTGTTGTTTCATGTCTAGTTCTAACTGTTGCTTCCTGACCTGCATACAAATTTCTCAAGAGGCAGATCAGGTGGTCTGGTATTTCCATCCCTTTCAGAATTTTCTACAGTTTATTGTGATCTACACAGTCAAAGGCTTTGGCATAGTCAATAAATCAGAAATAGATGTTTTTCTGGAATTCTCTTGCTTTTTTGATGATCCAGTGGATGTTGGCAATTTGATCTCTGGTTCCTCTGCCTTTTCTAAAACCAGCTTGAACATCTGGAAGTTCATGGTTCACGTACTGTTGAAGCCTGACTTGGAGAATTTTGATCTAGTCCCTTAATCTATTTCTCACTTCCACTATGTAATTATAAGGGATTTGATTTAGGTGATACCTGAATGATATAGTTGTTTTCCCTACTTTCTTCAATTGAAGTCTGAATTTGGCAATAAGGAGTCCATGATCTGAGCCACAGTCAGCTCCCAGTCTTGTTTTTTGCTGACTTTATAGAGCTTTTCCATCTTTTGCTGCAAAGAATATAATCAATCTGATTTCACTCTTCACATGGACATCACCAGATGGCCAACACCAAAATCAGATTGACTATATTCATTGCTCTGATAGAAAGAGTGCCTGATGAACTATGGATGGAGGTTCCTGACATTGTATAGGAAACAGGGATTAAGACCATTCCCAAGAAAAAGAAATGCAAAAGGGCAAAATTGCTGTTTGAAGAGGCCTTACAAATGACTGTGAAAAGAAGAGATGTGAAAAGCAAAGGAGAAAAGGAAAGATATACCCATTTGAATGCAGAGTTCCAAAGAATAGCAAGGAGAGATAAGAAAGCCTTCCTCAGTGATCAGTGCAAAGAAACAGAGGAAAACAACAGAATGGAAAAGACTAGAGATCTCAAGAAAATTAGAGATACCAAGGGAACATTTCATGCAAAGATGGGCTCAATAAAGGACAGAAATGGTATGGACCTAACAGAAGCAGAAGATATTAAGAAGAAGTGGTAAGAATACACAGAAAAACCATTCAGAAATGATCTTCATGAACCAGATAGTCACAATGGTATGATCACCAAGCTAGAGCCAGACATCCTGGAATGTGAAGTCAAGTGGGCCTTAGGAAGTGTCTCTATGAACAAAGCTAATGGAGGTGATGGGATTCCAGTTGAGCTATTTCAAATCCTAAAAGATGATGCTGTGAAAGTGCTGCACTCAATATTTCTAGCAAATTTGGAAAACTCAGCAGTCGCCACAGGACTGAAAAAGGTCAGTTTACATTCCAATTCCAAAGAAAGGCAATGCCAAAGAATTCTCAAACTACCGCACAATTGCACTCATCTCACACGCTAGTAAAGTAATGCCTTAGTTTAGGAGAACCCAAACTAAGTAAGGACTATTTAGATTTGGGGAACAATGTTATTCCTCATTAATACATTAGATATGTATGAAAAGTATTTAATTTTCAGATGATGCACAGTCACTGAGGGGATAGTTATAACTGAATATATTTTGTTTTAAGAACATGTGAATTATGTGTATATTTTAAAATGACTTCCCTTTTAAAATAACTAACCTGTTTCAGCTTCAATGTTTGACCTTTATCTATACAGAAATTTAAATCATCCTGAATGATTCATTTTAATAGAATTCTAGATATACAAGATGTTATTGTGCTAATTAATACATGTGTGAATGTTAGAGGTATTTTAAGAAAATGGGAATCGTTAACTTAATAGTGCTCAATAAAAAGCCTACGTAAGCCTCCATAAATGAACAGAAATATGCTTGTGGAGGTACTAATGAAATTCATCATATAGTTGCTGCTCTCTATGGACGCTTCAAAAAATTTTTTTTAAGTTGTACACATATTATGAAATAAATGCTGGCATGAAATACTGTGAATATATCTGTGTACAGTCTTTATCAGCTTCTCCTGGAAATTCGTTTCCTAAAATATTATTGCTAACATGTTTCCACATTCTCCTAACCATCCCAGGATTATCCCATGGGACAAAACATACTTTCACTTAAATAAAAAAACTTAATAGGAAAATATTTTGAGCATACATTTCAAGTTTAACCTGAATAAATTTCTCTGTGCTTCCTTTTCCTGCTAGCTGATCTTCAAACTGAAAAAGGGCAAAAGAGATTGAGGGACAGGTATAAGAGAGAGCCGAGTCTCTCTGCTAGGGAATGGAGGACTTTTATTTGTTGTTGTTTCTATTTGAATGGAGCTGAATGAAAAGGACTGAAACAGGCAGAGAAGGTATGAAGAAGTAATGAGAGAGTGAAGTTAATGAACTAAAAATAGACTTGTTGCATATTCATATTTTACAGTGTTTTTGCTTCACTCTTTATCCCCAACTCTACAATAAAATCAGATGCCCACAAAAAGGCCTCAAATGAGTGGGTTTATTTTTAAAGGGATTGAAAGGATAAATAGTTTTTTAAAAATTTATGTTAATGACAGGATCGATGCCAGGGCATGGGTAAAAGTGAAAAATGCATCAGAAAACAGTAATTTAGTGGCAACAGGATGGAGAAGCCAGAGTAGCTGTAATATTGTAAGGCCCTGGGAATCCTTTAAGTATGAGGAGTGTCATTAGACTTTGCATTTAGTGGAGAATACACATCTAATCTAATCCGACTTAAACGTTAAAGGTGGAAAACTTAAGGGTTTGGAAGGTGTGGCTAATATGTTAGTGTTTAAGTGTTCAGTGTCCACAGACTTTACAGGTCTTGAAAATGCCAAAGTCCTGAGTTTGAGCATTTTAGTTTTAGCCATAGGTTGAAGAGGTGGGCTGTCATCTTTCCTAAGGCCTCAGTTGATGAGTGAGCGACACCGCCAGTCCCTCTATAATTCTCAGGCTATGCTTTCAGTGCCTGGAATGATCTCTGCTCTATTCTGTGTTTTCCAAGTTGCAGTATGCTCCTTTCCCTCTAACCCTGATAGGAGAAGAAAGCTATAGTAACTTTTCACCTGACAATTCTCTCCCATTATTTTCTGTGCTGCTCTGGCATTCACACTCTGAATTTCTTTTCTGTTCTTCCACTCACTTTCATTCTCATCTGGGATCTCACTTTTCCCGTAGTCCTTGTCTTCCCAGGCTTAGGTGATGTTTGTCTTTGTTGTTTGGTATCCCCACTGATGACAGGTCCTATCAGTTTGCTAATCACCACATAGCTCAGCCACAGCCTTATGAAATAAACACACTTGTTCAAGTGTGTTGGTATGTTGCATTGGAAAGGAAAAATATGAGTGTCATACTCAATGAAAAGAATGAATTGCTTCACTTTTGTTGATGCTTGTTTTGGGGGTAGATGGAAGGACAATCTGGTAAGAGCCAAACATTTGTTTTGGAATCATTTATTCATGGACTTGAATTTTACTTCTGCTTCTTATTAAACAAGCTCTATTTAATTCCCACAAGCTTTAATTCTCTTATAAAATCAGGATGGTAGTACTTGTGTCATGTATGTGGTGAAGTGTAAATGGAAAGCACCTTTCATATGACAGGGCTGTGGATAAATTAGACTTGCAATAGTTAGTCATAATAAGAATTTTAAATTAGTGACTCAATGACTGATTCAATGAATTGAGTATAGAAAGGGGAAAAGAGTAATGTTACAGTGGAGAAACCACACAGAAACATCCTTAACCAAGTGATCAAGGTGAACCTCACCAAGGATAAGTATGAGGGTCATGTATACTTAGATGGATGTGATTAAAAAGGGTATTTCCCTTATTTGCATTCTTCCCCCAAATTCATATCTTCAGTCTAATAATTCAAAAAGAACAAAAAAAAATGAGGCGAACACAGTTTGAGGAACAATCTACAAGATATTTGAGAAGTGATCTTTAAAAAGCATGAAGGTCCAGATAAGACTGGACACTGTCACATAACAGGGGAGATTAAGGAGATCCAGCATTAAATATAATTTGGGACCTAGAATGGATCCTAGAATAGTT
This sequence comes from Antilocapra americana, assembly GCA_007570785.1. Classification (NCBI taxonomy): domain Eukaryota; kingdom Metazoa; phylum Chordata; class Mammalia; order Artiodactyla; family Antilocapridae; genus Antilocapra; species Antilocapra americana. The sequence goes on from ML661346.1 coordinate 20,222,201, forward strand.
AAAAGAATGCTAGTGAGAAACTGATGAAATTCAAGTAAAATCTGTAGTTAAGTTCATAGTATTTTGGTAATGTTAATTTCTTAGTTTTGACAAATGTCCTGTGGTTATGTAAGATGTTAACATTAGGGGAAGTTGAGTGAAGCATATATGGAAACTCGGTGTATTGACAGCTTTCCTGCACACCTGAAAAATGTTTTAAATTTTTTGTTTAACATTAAAAAGTGAAACTTACAGTGACAGAGAACATATCAATTGTTGCCTGTGGTTGGGACAAGTGGAACATATGGCATTTTTGAGGAAGGTGTAATGGACCTATTTTGTATCATGATTGTGATTATAATTATAATAATCTATATATTTGTTAAAATATGTAGACCTATATATTTTACTGCATGTCAATTTAGAAAATAAAACAGAAGGAAATAAATAAAAGAAAAATAAAGGAGGTAATATAAATCACAGGAAACAAATTATAAAGCTAGAGCCTTGTTTTTTTATCATATATAACACTATCATCATCAAATTGACAAAATCTTATTATTAAATATTTTTGTTCTTCTGTTTAACAAATATTCACTGGGCCCCAGAGATGTGATGGATGGACACTGCGCTGAGGCTTGGAGGTACACAAGATCTGGACATGTTCTAGATGTTAAAACAAATTCTTATTTCAAGATAGGCCAGCACATATTATTTTTTAAAAAAATCTTATAAGGAATCAGGGCATACACATATGAGGAATTAAATGGCACAGATATTTATAGAATATTTCAAGATAATATCAGCACTATATTAAACAAAATAAATTATTATAACATAAGTTCAGAGAAGATATGAACATCCTTAGATGAATAGGGAGTTTTTGACAAAGGAAATACATAGCACTTGAAAAGAGATTCCTTTTCTGTGACTTCAGACTATTTAGGAAAGGAAGGTTTAAACACCATAACATTTCTTTTGTTTCAAATATTTGTGCTACATATTTTTGTTTCCCTAAATTTATATGTTGAAGGCCTAAAAACCCCTAATTTTACTAGGAGGTAAAGCTTTGTGAGGTTACTGGGTTTAGAAGAGATAAGGAGGGATGGGTCCTCATGAAAGGATTATTGCCCTTGTAGAAAGAGAGTGGAAAACCTGCTTTGTCTCTCTCTCTAGACTTCCCTGGTGGCTCAGAAGGTAAAGCATCTGCCTGCAATGCAGGAAACCCGGGTTCAATCCCTGGGTCAGGAAGATTCCCTGGAGAAGGAAATGGCAGCCCACTTCAGTACTCTGGCCTGGAAAATTCCATGGACAGAGGAGCCTTGTAGGCTACCGTCCATGGGGTCACAAAGAGTCGGACACGACTGAGTGACTTCACTTCACTTCACCATGTGAGGGTAAAACTAGAAGGCAGCCATCTGCAAACCAGGCAGAGAGCTCTCACTAGACACCAGGACCCTGATCTTGGAATTCTCAGCCTCCAGAGCTATGAGTAATAAATGTTTGTTGTTACAGCAATCCAGGCAGACTAAAGCACAAATTATGTTAAAATAACCAATATTAATAAGCATTTAGCATAGTAAAACTCTTAATAAGGATTTTACATGTATTAACCAACATGTCCTTACAAGAACCATAGGAGAAATTCCCCATGTTCTAGAAATGAAAAACTGAGTTGTCAAGCAGTGAAATAACATGCCTGATCATACAACTGGTAAGTGGGAGGAATAGGATTCAAATTCAAATGTCTCACTCCAGAAGACATACTCCACCCCAGTAAAATACATGGTTGTTGATAGTCTTTTTTTTTAAAGCTAGAAGAAAGCATGAAAGCTTTCAGCTATCCAACAAAGCCTGATTTTCCTGAAAAATCTGCCTCAAAATACAACTAGTTATATAACACACTTTTTTTTTCCCTGAAAGCAAATAGCCTTTGCCATGCCCTCCAGTTGGCACCCCGCCCCTTGCTAACGTGCATGCATGAGAGCCTGTTACTTTGCCTCCTGCCAGCAGATTGTGACCTTGGCAGCCTGGCATGCCAGCTAAGATTCCACAAAGCAAAAGTAACAGTTGCATTCCTGAAGAAACTCCTTGAACCATCAAATATGTCTTGCCATGTCCATGGACATGACATTGGTCCTTTTGCGAGGTGGCTCATTAACTAATGGTTCTAAGCATCGCTTAATTGTCTCTTGCTCACAATGTGCTTATGGTTCTCATATATTATTTCCTTAATTTTGTGTCTCTTATTGCTGGAATTGCCTAATTTGTCTAAAATAATTCCATTTTGTGTTATTCAGCAATGACCCATTTGCTTGCAAGCATTTTGGTGACAATCATAACAATTAATTATATGGAATTTTGTTTTGCATTATTTTTGTTGGAACAAAAACAGAAGTTCTAATTTCTCTGTACAATTACTAAAAAACAAGGGTGCTCTATAAATGAGTTATTTGTGGCTAAATGTTCAATTTTTATAGGCTATTTAATTCCAAAAACTTAAATAATAAATTTGATGTAAGCTGCCAGTGAACAGAGATGTAGATAACAGTATATATTCACAGTGATCCATGAAAATATAATCCTTTTATGGTGTGCCTCTATATTGTTTATACCAAATCTTTCTCTCTGACATTGACCACTTCTCTGAATTTCATATTAAACATACCCTTTTAGTTGGAGGTCTCCCAGCCTCAGCTGACATTTTGCTTTGGCCAATGTTTGCTGTAAGGTCTGTCCTCCACATTGTAGGATGCTTAACAGTATCCCTGGCCTCTCGAGTATCAACCACCCACTCCTCAACTGTGATCACCAAAAATGTCTCCAGAAATGGTCAAATGTCTCCTAGGGAACGATATTATCCTCAGCTGAGAACTACTAACTTAAATGTACTGTAGATTTATGAAAGTCAACATGTACAAAATCAAACTCATTTCCCTCTTCAAATCTTCTCCTCCAGAGAAGTTAATAGCATGTGTGAGGCAAATCTTTGCTCCTTCCTTTAATACTTGTGTTAACTTGATCAAGGTACTCACTTCTCTATCCCTTAATTTCTTTCATCTGTAAATATATTCCTAAAACCTCCTTCACATTACTGTTGTGATGATTAAATGAAGTAATATGTATAAAACATTTAGAACGCTTCCTGACACATAGTATACTTAAGTTAATGTGTTTGCAGTAATGAATACTGGTAAATGTTAGCAGATTTGTTAAATATGGGAAACTCTTAAGATTCTTCTTTTCAAAGGATGTGTGCAGACAATTTTAAAAGAGAGCTATTCAGGTGATAGTAAATATATGAAATAATGTTTGACATCATAAGTAATCAAAAATTTTAAGCAGTATCATAATGTCCTATTTAAATCTATTAAATTTGGAAAGATTTAAAGACTACTCTTTATTGATAACACTGTGGTGAAAAGACACTGAGACACTGTTGGGAGAATGTGTGGTTATATCTTTCCTGGAGGATCACTTGGCAGCATATATTAGAACTTTAAAATATTTAAAGCCTTTAACAGTACATCTCTAGAAATTTACCCTGAGGGAGTAATATGCTCAAATATTAATAAGGAAGTGTGTTGATTATTCTGTTACTTAAGATGACAAAAATTATAAGCAATTTTAGAAACTCAATAATAGCAAAATGATGAAATAACTCATGGTGTATTTGTCATGTATTATGTAGGTATCACATCTTCAAATAGCATTTATAAAACTGAAGAAATGCTGTATTGCAATTCTTGATTCAAAATGCCTCTCTCATTTTCCAGATAATATGAAGAATCTTTGATGTGCAGGAGCATGCGCACATTTGACTCTCACCTTTTGGCAACCCCTCTGCCTGCTTATCTAGCCGTTTCTTCTTCCTAGGTTTCCTTCCCTGTTTCCTGATATCCACACATTATGAGATCCTGTCAGATCAAAAATAGCGGAGCATCATCTATATTTGAGCACCACAGAGCAGATTTTCTGCCGGACACGTGAATGGTGGGTTTGAATGAGTGGAGACACAAAGAGGCTGAGGACAGCTGCCCAGTACCCCAGCCCTGCTGGCCTGCTTAGATTTCCTGTGCAGACCTTGCTGCTTCACTCACCCTTCTGAGCTTTGACCCGCTCACCCATTTTCTCAACTTGGAGTGTAGGGGACGCAAACCTTGGCATTTTTGTTAGGTTTTCAGCTAGGATCCTTTAGCAAAGAAACAGATTAGCAAGAGAAAAACAGTTTATTAGTGCATGCAGTACACATTATGCAGGAGAAACCTTTACAAAGAGTATTCAAAGCAGCGACCCAGAGTTCCACCTATGTAATATTTCCAACAAAGATCAATAAATTTGTAGAGGGATGACAGGATAAAGTAAAATAGTTTTAGGCTTCCAAGGGTAGCAAACTGTGGGAAGGTAAACGTATGGGAGTAAACCAGTGGAGAAAGGTTTGTTTGCAGATTTCTCTTGTGCTATCTCAGGGCAGTTAAGGGGGAATGCAGGGATTTTCCTTCATTTGCTGCTGCTTAGTTGCCTTCAGGTCAAAATAATGTTTATACTAAAGAGGTATTTTGGGTTTTTTGTTTTGTTTTTTTTTGATTTCCTATGAATATTCTGGTTTCTTTCACAAGCAACAAAAATATCAAAGGAAAAGCTTTCTGGGTGTAGGGAGCCACACATGTGAAAGCCCTGGGCTTGTTTAGTATAATGGGTTTATGAGTCTTGGGCAGAGAGAAGATAAGCAAGAAATGAGATCAGCGAAGCATCCAGATGTCAGATCCAGAGCATCCTCAAGCCATAGTAAGCTCTTTGCATTTTATTCTAAGTGAGATTTTAAACATGGGAATAATGTGATCTTATTTAAGTTTTAAAGAACAATCTTGCTGCTGTATCAACAAGAGCTTGTTAGAAGTAAAGGGGGAATTAGAGCAGTCAGTCATAGTGCTTGAGTCAATAAATGATGATGCCTTGGAGCTAGGTGACAGTAGTGAAAATGGGTAGAAATGATCAGATTTTAAAGATACTTTGAAAATAGAGTTGAGAAGATTCATTGAACTTGATATAGAGTGAAGAGAAAGAGAAGCCTCAACTCTGTAACTCTTGAGATGTTGGGCTTGAGTAACTGGATGGATTTGAGTGGTATTTACTGATCTGGTAAACACTAGGTGAAGGATATGTTTAGGCTGTTTTGGGTTTTGGCTGTTAAGTGTTAAATGCTAATGTGACATCAACTTGGAGATGTTGAGGGAGCAGCTGGACAGGGGTGTTTAGAAAGGCTGACAGAGACATGATTTGGGGCATCATAGATTGTACCTAAAATGATAATACTGATATATCTCCAGTTATGGCCATGAGTGTAGACTGTGGAGAAAAAAGGTCTGAGGTCTAAGCTCCAAGCCATCATTTAAAGAGCAGAAAGAGGATCTAACAAGAAGCTTGAGAAGGGATGGGTAGTGAGGTTAAAAAAAAAGTCAAAAAAGTGTGAAATATTAGAAACCCAGAGAAAGAAAGTATTTTAAGAAAGGGAGGGTAATCAACTGAGCTAATAATTTACCACCTGGATTTGAATTATGGAGGTCATTTCCCAGTGGTTACCTCTATTATTGCAGTTATGCTATCCCTTGGCAAATGTTGATTAACTTATTTTTTGTTGTTCAGTAGTTCAGTCGTGTCGAACTCTTTGCAATCCCATGTACTGCAGCATACCAAGCTTCCTTGTCCTTCACCATCTCCTGGAGTTTGCGCAAACCCATGTCCATTGAGTCAGTGATGCCATCCAACCATCTCATCCTCTGTTGCACCCTTCTTCTCCTGCCTTCAGTCTTTCCCAGCATCAGGGGCTTTTCTAATGAGTCAGCTCTTTGCATCAGGTGGCCAAAGTAGTGAAGCTTCAGCTTCAGCATCAGTCCTTCCAATGAATACTCAGAGTTGATTTCCTTTAAGATTGACTGGTTAGATCTCCTTGCAGTTCTGGGGACTCTCAAGAGTCTTCTCCAACACCACAGTTCAAAAGCGTCAGTTGTTTGGCACTCAGGCTTCTTTATGGTCCAACTCTCACATCCATACACAAATACTGGAAAAACTATAGCTTTGACTAGACAGACCTTTGTTGACAAAGTAATGTCTCTGCTTTTTAATATGTTGACTACACTTGTCATAGCTGTTCTTTCAAGGAGCAAGCATCTTTTAATTTAATGACTGCAGTCACCATCTGCAGTGATTTTGGAGCCCAAGAAAATAAAATCTGTCACTGTTTCCATTGTTTCCCCATCTATTTGCCATGAGGTGATGGGACTGGATGCCATGATCATTGTTTTTTGAATGTTGAGTTTTAAGCTAGCTTACTTACTCTCCTATTTAACCTTCATCAAAAGGCTCTTTAGTTCCTCTTCCCTTTCTGCCATAAGGGTAGTGTCATTTGCATATCTGAGGTTATTGATGTTTTTCCTGCCAATCTTGATTCCAGCTTGGGCTTCATCCAGCCTGGCATTTCTCATGATGTACTGATGCATGATACAGGGTTCTCAGGGCTGGTGCACCGGGATGACCCAGAGGGATGGAATCAGAAGGGAAGTGGGAGGGGAGTTCTGGAAGGGGAACACATGTACACCCATGGATTCATGTCAATATATGGCAAAACCAACATGATAATGTAAAGAAAAAAAAATTTAAAAAAGTTAAATAAACAGGGTGATGATATGCAGCCTTGATGTACTCCTTTCCCAGTGTTGAGCCAGTCCATTCCATGTACAGTTCTAACTGTTGCTTCTTGACCTGCATACAGGTTTCTGGGAGGCAGGTGAGGTGGTCTGTTATTCCCATCTCTTTCAGAATTTTCCACAGTTTGTTGTCATCCAGACAGTCAAAGGTTTTAGCATGGTCAGTGAAGCAGAAGTAGACGTTTTTCTGGAATTCTTTTGCTTTTTCTGTGATCCAGCAGATGTTGCAATTTGATCTCTGTCTGGTTCCTCTGCCTTTTCTAAATCCAACTTTTATGTCTGGAAGTTCTCGGTTCAAAACAGGGGCAGTTTTTCACCCCACGAGACATTTGGTGATCTGCGGAGACATTTTGATTGTCACATTTGAGAAGAGTATGTCTTATCCTTTTGGGTACATTGCTACTAAACATTTTGTAATGTACAATGCAACCCCTGGAACAAAAAATCTACAGCTCCAAATGTCAGCAGGGCCAACACTGAGAACCTCTGCACTAAATCTGCAGTTCCCAAACTTAGAGTTCCCTGAGTAGACCCACAGGGTGCTATGGGATATTTCAGATTTTGAATTTACACACAAAGGCATCTGCCAGACACTGTGTACACTGCCAGCTGAAGGAAACCCACAGTTTGTATATTGTCTCTTTATTCTTTTTAATACTATCATATTTTTAGAAAACTTGAATTTTGGATACTGCCATGATAAAAAAGAAACTAGTACTTTCTGAGAATGCTCTGGAACAAAAAGTAATAGTAGTGGTTTCTAATCTGATCCTAAGGTTTGAGATGTTATGCAAGTGTTAGATTCTTAAGACATAAATAGTTATTAGTTGTTTGGACATGAAAACTTAGTAAACTCAATTGCTAGACTTAGGAGTATAGTAAAAATAAAATAAAAATTGAGAAGATAAGAGCATCATGAAGGAGAAAGTTAGAAACTGCTGTGCAAGATAGAAAGTTCCTCAGGGAGATATCATACATTAGTACTTTATAGCCCTAGAACGTAGCACCGTCATGGTTCAGGTATGAGATGTGAGATGCCATGTGGACATCACCTGGAGACTGTGGAAAATTTAATAAATGTAAATTGGTGGGCAGGAAGAAATGAATAAACGGGGGCACATTTAGACAATGTAATGTCAAGGTAATGATAGTCTTTAGTAAAATTCTACCTACTGGTTCACTGTATGCTAAAATATAGATATCTAAATATCTCTTTATTTGTATCTGCTCAAAAACATAAAGGGGAAGAAAGCTTGGCTTACTTGCTCTTTGGTCTGTGAATCGCTAGATTATAATTTCTTGACTTCTCCCGTTTCCTTCCTCAGATTACACTGAATTTTTTTTTTTACCACTACAGATTTCTATTCTCACTTTCATTATGTATATTGACACAACTGTGATCTTATTCTGTAGGAATATGTAAGAGGAAACAATTTGAATATCTCTTAAATTTTTGGCTGCTTTTCTTCCTGTCCCTTTTTGCCAAGCACTACATGCCCTTGTCTAGTGATTACATAGATGCTTGAAAAAGATGTTCTCCTTAGACTTAGTAATTTTATTTTATTTCAAGGAAATACAAATCTTTTAGTATAAGTAAATGATTAAGGAATATAAAATTACAGAAGCATCCTTGGTATAGCAGATAAAAGTTGATCTTTGGAATGGAGTATCAACAGTCTTTTGCATCCCACCCTCACTGTGGGGCACCCAAAGAGCTCAGCCTCTTTGGTTCATGGTTTTGTCATCTGTAAACTTGGAACAAACATTCTGACCTCAGTTGTTGTGAAGATTAAATGAGTTAGCCAATGGCAGGTACCCAACCCCAAGCCTGACAGCGGAGGCGACACTGAATAGACAGTAACTTCTCTTTCTCCTTCATCCCGACCCATCCTGGCACGTTCCTTCTCCATTCTTTTGTTTCACTTAAACAATTTAAGATAAAGCCATTAGAACATATTACCATGTTAAAATAGACAGGATTTTCGTTTTCTTGGTATTTGGTGTTGTTTGATGATATGTTTCCCCTTAACAGAGTGAAATGGTAGTGCTTTGGAAAATGTAAACATCCACACAAAGTCCTCCAGCAGGAGCTGAGTTGGAGAATTGCTGCATCACCAGGGACCCATTCCAGTTTTCCCCACTGGAGAGTGTTTGCAGTAAAACTTCTGCCTATTTGTGTGTTCCTTGGTCTTGCTCAGTTATAGCTAGTCTAGAAGAATTTGAGATCAGAGACCCTATGACTAATCATACTCCAAGATCATCAGGAAAACTAAATTCATAGATGGCCTTGTCTCCTCTGAGGGTGGCACCTTGGTGGCCATCTGGTTTTCTGGTTCCCTCATGCCGAACCCAGTTCCTGGGTTCTAGCATAATGTGTCTTATCTTTGTCGCTTTGATCCTTTGAGGCAGTAGCACTTGTTAAGTCTCTGGGTTACCTCACCTTCCTCTATTTTCTCTCTCATCTCTTCCAGTATTTTTCTAAGTAATTCTGCTCTATTAAGTTTACTTTATCGAATTACCTTATGGATTCTATTTCCTTGAATAGTCACTGACTAACATAAAGATGATGATGATGTTTCTGCATCTCCTTATAACATACAGTATAATAGGAATATCAGAAGACCTAACATTTAAAAGACATTTAAGGGCACCGTAGAGACTGGAACCTCACTCGTAAACACAGGTTTAGCTTGCCAAAATAGACAGGTTTTAATTTTGTGACACAGGATTCATGTAAATAAAAAGCTTTTAAATTGTCAGAAAGAATGTGAGTTGTTTGTCACAGTGAGAGAGTAATTTTGATCTTCTGTAAAATAGAAACTACTGTTAAAACTTGTAAATATATTAACAGAGAACCCATTGGTCAATATTCTACCAAGTGACAAAAGGAGGTTTGCCCCTGAAACTTTTGTTCCTCGAATCTAAAAGTGGAGAGTTGTGTCTGGGGTGTGTGTGTGTGTGTGTGTGTGTGTGTGTGTGTGTGTGTGTTAGGGGTGGGTGTGTATTATTTTATATTAATATGTACTACATGCATCTACAGAGTAAAAGTTCATGAATGAAAGTAGGGTGTACATTTGTGTATATATTTTATTAAAAATTTTTTTTACTTAAATCTTTTTCTGACAAAGCAGAGAAAAGTTAAAGGTAACATAAATGCATGACAAACTAAAGGCAAAACAACAAAAAGAGGGATTCGTATTAGTCATTTCAGTATAGTTATATCTGTTGTGTAATGAGATCTTGGGTTTATTGCATTAATAAATATATAATTTGAGAGTCTGGATGAAACTCTAATGCTATAAACAGCAACATTTTTGCAGCTACATGTACGACAAAGGAGTCTAGATAGATGTACAAGTAATTCTCAAAACTCTACGTTAAAAAAAAAGAGTTCAATTAGAAAATGGACAAAAGACGTGAAGGGACATTTCACTGAGGATATACAAATAGCTATGCTAAACATTAGCACTAGCACAATTATATTGAAACCACAATGAAATACAGATATACACTTATTTCAGAGGTATCGCATTATTATTTTGATCCTCATATGGGTTTTTTTTTGTTTTTTCACAGATTACAAACAAAAGCAGAGTCAGTGATATTAACTGGAATAGGTATCAAAACAGAATAGCTGATTGCCCAAACAACCTATTCTGTTTCATTCCATTCCATTCCATTCCATTCTCTGATCTCCAAGCCTATGCTATTCCATTCATTCTAGCCTATAAATGTTTATTCAGTATTTAGTATGTGCCAGGTGTTATTCTCAGTGGCTTGGCATGCAGCAGTGAACAAAGTGGACCAAAAAATACTGCTTTCCTAAATCTTATATCCTAAGAGAAGTCAGAAATAAAATACACATAGTGCATAAATAAATTTTTTAATGTGTTATAAGTTAGTAGGTGGTATGGAGGAAAAAAAGCTAAGCAGATGGGAGGTATGGTGTCGGGATGGAGAGAAAGTTATAATTTTCAAACAAGATAAAGTGTGAGAAATTGTGAGAGGTAAAGGATTTAACCATAAATTGATCTGAGGAAAAAGTTTTCTGGGGTCTTGGGTGGGAAGTGTCTGGAATGTTTATGGAGCAGCAGGGAGACTGTTGTGTCTAAAGCAGAGTGAGAGACAATAAGTTGGAGGTGGAGTCAGAAAGGGAAAGTAAGGTCTGTTCACATAGGGCTTGTGAGAGTCGTGACTTACTCTGAACAAAATGGCCAGCCAATGTAGAGCTTTCAGCAGAGGATCAGGTAACCTGAAGAGTTTAGGACCGTGGCAATCTCAATGAGAAAGACATTGGCTTATACTCTGCTGCTGGCAGTGGAGGTTACAGAAGTAGTTGTATTATTGACACCCATGCCCACCCCTATTAAAAAATCCTGTTATTTTGAAAGTAGAGCCAATAGAATTGCCAGATGTATATGATGTAGAGAGTGTGAAAAAATATAAAGAAGGAAGTCTGTCTTTCCTTCATCTGGTCTGAGGGGAATATCGGGAGTTCACTTATCAATATGGTAACTTTATTGTTGTTCAGTCGGTCCAACTCTTTGCCACCCCATGGACTGCAGCACGCCAGACTTCCTTGTCCTTCCCTGTCTCTTGGAGTTTGCTAAAACTCATGTCTTTGAGTCAGTGATACCATCCAACCATCTCATCCTCTGTAGTCCACTTCTCCTCCTGACTTCAATCTTTTCCAGCATCAGGGTCTTTTACAATGAGTCAGTTCTTCACATCAGGCAGCCAAAGTATTGGAGATTCAGCTTCAGCATCAATCCTTCCAGTGAATATTCAGGACTGATTTCCTTTAGGCTTGACTGGTTAGATCTCCTTGCGGGCCAAGGGACTCTCAAGAGTCTTCTCCAGCACCACAGTTGGAAGGCATCAATTGTTTGGTGCTCAGCCTTCTTTATGGTCCAGCCGTCACATCCATATATGACCACTGGAAAAACCATAGCTTTGACTAGACAGACCTTTGTTGACAAAGTAATGTCTCTGCTTTTTAATACTCTGTCTAGGCTTGTCATAGCTTTTCTTCCAAGGAGCAAGCGCCTTTTAATTTCATGACTGCAGTCACCATCTGCAGTGATTTTGGAGCCCAAGAAAATAAAATCTGTCACTGTTTCCATTGTTTCCTCATCTATTTGCCATGAGGTGATGAGACTGGATGCCATGATCATTGTTTTTTGAATGTTGAGTTTTTAGCCAGCTTTTTTACTCTCCTCTTTCACCTTCATCAAGAGGCTCTTTAGTTCCTCTTTCCTTTCTGCCATAACGATAGTGTCATCTGCATATCTGAGGTTATTGATATTTCTCCTACCAATCTTGATTCCAGCTTGGGCTTCATCCAGCCTGGCATTTCTCATGATGTACTCTGCATATAAGTTAAATAAGCAGGGTGACGATATGCAGCCTTGACGTACTTCTTTTCCAAGCTTGAACCAGTCTGTTCTATGTCTGATTCTATGCCTGTTGCTTCTTGACCTGCATACAGGTTTCTGGGAGGCAGGTAAAGTGGTCTTGTATTCCCATCTCTTTCAGAATTTTCCACAGTTTATTGTGATACACAGTCAAAGGCTTTAGTGTAGCAATGAAGCAGAAGTAGATATTTACAGCAAATGATAAAGGTGATGTTTTGATAAGAAGCCTACTATATTTATTTTAGGAGGCTAAATTGAAATATACTTTTTGTGTAATATTTGAGGAGAAAGAAATGAAGCTTCTTATCTTTATTAGAGTCATTTTGTTATTGTCAGTATCTTTTTTGTGTTTCATTTGTTTCTGTTTGTGTGTATATGTTAAAAGATTCATTATTTGACCTGTTATCAAATAATACTTTGTAATAACTGTACAGGAATTTATTTCAAGCAGTGACTAATATATGGAAGTTTGCATCCTACTTATTGGATTTCCCATATATTTTATTCAAGGATATCAAGTATTTATATACCATGTACATGAAGGATGATAGTTGAAAATAGAAATTATTAGTAATGCAATTTTGCTCTCTAGGAAAACAGCTAGATTTTCAGGTTTAAAAAATTTTTTTAAGCTTGCAGAATATTTTAAAATTCATTTGCATGTATTTTGTGTATATTTATGTTGCCTTTGGCTTCTATTCTGCGGTGCAGGCTTCTGAGTTGCCACCTCATGAGTAGGCTTTACACACCCCACAAATTACTGTAACAAAGTTAATTTTTTTTTAACAAAAAACCTACAAACTTAATGAACCGGACTGCTGAGAAGAACAGAGCTGAGTAAACACAAGTTTCCCTTTTCGCTGTGACTGTTCCAAACTAAGCAGAAGCTGCTTCTTTATTTCAGGGAAGGAAAAATAATGACCTGGTTTTCTTTATTTTTCTGGTGAGCAATTTAACTGCTACCTCCATTTGGCATGTTCTCCCACTCCTTTTATTGGAATGTGGTTGTAACTGTAGGTATGGCACTCTTTCCCACAGTGTGTATTTTCTTTACCACAGTATATATTTTCAGCCATATTTACCGATGCAAGATATTTAATTTTTCTCTGAGGTGTAATCTGGAAGCAAGTGTTCACAGAGAAATTTGACACTAAAGCTGAAGGTACAACCATTTCCAGGCATAAAAGTGTGTGTGTGTGTGTGTGTGTGTGTTAGTAGAATTATCATCAAGGAGAGAAGATTATTCTCCCAGATGGCATTACCTTAATAGAAACTGCTAATATGCACATGCTTGAAAACCATTTCTCATCCAAATGTACTCATAGCATATTATTTTCAGACATAGTTGAATTAACTGTTTGAACTTTTTGTTTTATTGTCTTCTACTTTTGAACTGGGCTTTTGGAAGGATAGTAGCTATCCCAAACAAGTTATTCTTTGAGTATTGTATGTGTGTGTGTCCCTTTGTGTGTATTTGTGTTGTGTGTAGACCCTTGTGTATTTTGGCATGTCCCAAGTCAGCAGGAAGGCTCCGGGGTTGAGGCTGCTTTCATCCTATGTTACACCCTCACAACCTTCCTGTTTTACGATAATTCTGAAACCTAATGCTCCTGCCACTTTTAACTCAGAACTGTGTTTATTTGCCTGTGGCTTGTTTTATTGTAAAATAAAAATCTTAAGAACCCTATGTTTTAGGGTATTTTTTCCCAAAAACGGTATGGTTGTCTTAAAGGCTAAATGCCTGTGTTTTAATGGTGTGTAAAGATTCAGTAAAAAATAAATCATGGCAATTTTGTTTTAAGAAACCTTTAAAGGTCATACATGCTGCAGACTTCAAAAAGTCCAATAAAACAATTAAGAACAAACTGTACTTGTGTGAACATGTCGTTTTATTCTGCACTTGCCATAATGTGTTAAGTCCTAAGCTTCAGAATATTATGCTTCAATTTCAGGTGACCACTGTAGAGGATTAGAGCCACAATTATTTCAAAATAAGTTTTCACGGATCTTGAATGTCTCTAAGGAATTTTCCCCCTGTGGCACATGATAGAGGGAATTATACCTGATTTTCTTTCTCTGCCAACGTAAACAATTAGATGGCTGCCATTGATTTTATTTCACAGACTGGCAGCTTACAGACTCATCACTGGTAATGCCTCTCATGATGGTGCATGATAAGTAGTAAATTATAAGATGGTTGGTGAAGTACTTTGACTATTTTAATTATTTTTGAAATGTTGCTGTTTTTGATGTTAATCTATCAAAAGGTATTTACATTGTTTACACATCCATGTGTTCTAGGTGTGATGAAGTTAATATGTAAAATATCATTTTTGTTCTCAAGGAGCTTCAGGTCTGGCTCAGTATGTCTTAAGAAAGGAGGGTTTTTCCATTTTAGGTGGAACAATGCTTTCTTACATGGGAATGTTCCTCACAGGTTAAGCTTCTCTGTCTCCCAACAAGTGAACATCAATGGTTCCATTATTTATGATATGTTTATCAAATGCCTGTTAAAGAGTCTATTAATTAAACTGCTTCCTCCTGAGAACAGTTGGAGGCACTTAAGTGTACCCTATATGGATAGAACGTGATTATAGAACTCCCTAGTTGAAACTGTGTTAAAGGATAAATACAATAAAAGTTTGAAAGACAGAAGAAAAGGCTGGAGCTGTTACACCTATTTATACCAATTTATATTATAGATTACTCTACAAAAGTCCATGATGATCCTTCTGCTGTGCCTATCCTCATTTTTTGAGGGGGTGTCCCAATTTTTTATTCTCCTGGCTAATTCCTACTTAATCATCATGATAAACTACATTGTTATGGCTTCCAAGAAGTTTTTGGTAACTTGCTCTTTTCTCACATGGGGTTGGGTGAGTCCTATCTTGATTCTTATAAATCCTTAGGCATATCTCTACCATTGTCTTTGTTATCATATTGACATCATCTCTTATGGATCAGTTCTGGAGGCTCAATAGTATATATGCTTATTGTGGTTAAGAATTATGTTATCCATCCTTCCTACTGAGTTAAATTTTGAGGTGAGTACATGTTTAATGAGCTGACTTGAACTTAACAGGTAAATGATGGAAGCTCATAAAGTTGAATAGTTTCATTGTTTCTTGACATCAAATTTAAATTGTGTTTCAGAGTCTCCTTAATGTTTAACTACGCTCATTTTAAGAAAATTTTCTTGCCTTACTGTTGGAAATGTAATTTGGTACAATGCTTTTGGAAAGTCATTTGGCACTAGGTATCATGAGATTTACAAGTTCATGGCATTTGATTTATTAATTCCATTTCTGGGAACCTCTCCTAAGGAAACAACTCTAATTATAGAAAAAGCCTATGCACAAAAGTCTCCATTTCAGCACTGTTACTAATAGCAAGAAGTCTTCAGCAAGTCTGGGTAGTAAAAAAGGGACTTTGCTAATTTTCGAAAGACCAATTCTAATGGACAATTTGGAGGAATTATGTGTGAATATGATCTGGCTTTTAGATGAGATGAAATTATTTTGAAAATGAAAGATGAAGATTGTTAACCCAGAAAAATAATATAGCTACAAAATAATATGCACATGTTATCTCATTATAGTATACATATACATACACAAATAGATATACACAGATATGTATATACATTAAAGATTTAATAGGATACATTAAAACCTAAAACAATAGTAACCTCTGGGTGTTAGGAATTGATGTTTATATTTTCTGACTTTTCTTTGTGTTTCCTAATTTTTTGCAATACCCATTTCACATGTATAGTAATAAAAGGATATTTTTAAAAACAAGGAAGTGAAAACAAATAATAGTGCAGTAACTACATAATGGTTAAATTATTTTTTATATCTCTGCATTTTGGATTATTTCATTACATTTTCAGACAGCATTTATGACTGTACTGAAATAAAAATAACACTTAATGCTATAACTATATTTAAGAAGGAAATATTACTGGGTTGGCCAGAAAGTTCTTTCAGGTTTTGCCCTAAGCTCTTACAAACAAACTTTTTGGCCAATCTGATGTCTTTTATAAGAATAGGGTAAGAATCTACAAACTTCTTGTAGGCAAAGATGGTTACAAAGATTTGTATATAAATTCAGCATAAAGGTAGGTTCCTTAGTATTACCTTTCATTAAGTCATTCATTCACTCATTTATCCAATAATTATTCATAGAACATGGGCTTTAGTGCTAGGAGTTCAGAAGGAAGAAATGTAAGAGGAGACATAAAACTGACTGTTGTCTTACCTTTTGCCACAAGACTGAAAGGCTAAATTTTCTTAAGACAGCAATATTGTATGTGATCAGAAGTGTAAAGCCTCGTTTTTATCTGAGTAATATTTACTGAATTTCCAGATGTTCTCCTAGCTCTTTAATTAGGTTCCCTGATTTCTGTCTCATTCCAGTGTTGAAGTCAGCAGCCAAACACCACATATGGAAAAGTGTTCCTCTGAAAATAAATTGAATGTTTTAAAATTTACTGTCACTTATCTTAATATTTAACTCAATAAAACTTCTGTTTCTCAATGTTTCTCCACACATTTTCATGTGTCTGTTAAATTGTTGGTAATGCTACATAATTCAGCAGAAAACTAAATGGATTCTACCTCATTTAGAATAGTATTAAGGGTAATGCTGTAGATCATTCTTTGAAATAATTAGATAAATCTAATAAGTGTCATTTGATTTTTATTGGTTTAACCATCTTTATTTACATTCTATATGGTAAATTCAGAAAGCTATTAATACTACTAGTTATTCATAGGGCTTCTGAATATCTTTTAATGTGAAAAAAATCTATCTAGTAATAGTAGAAAATTATGGAATCCAAAAGATTCAGGAGGAATTTTAAATGGATCTCATTAACATTTGAGTTTTAGTAGAGAGAATATTCTGTGCTCACATTCCCTGCTACTTTAGAAATAGTATGATTATGGTTATTTTTAAACCCTGAAGAAATCCTATTTTAGAGTCCTTGTTAGTTCAACATTCTAGATCTATTCTCCATGTGATATTTACTTAAAATTTAAAAAGCAGATGTAGGTCAAAGGAGATTCCACAAACACTTTTTTTGTGTTTTATCCTGGGCCTTTGACGACTTAAAAGCAGTGGCATAATGGTGAGGTTTATTATTATTATTATTATTATTATTATTATTATTATTATTATCTAACTTACATACTCCTGGTAAAATTTTAAGTCATCTCTCTGTAAATTTTCTGTACCACAAGTGAAAATAAAAGATATATTTATTATACTTGTTATTTATTTCAGCAATGGTATCTGTTTTGTCCGTAATACATAGAGAATGAAATTTAACATTTCATGAAAGATAGATAGACCTCATGAAGAACAGAGGAGAAACTGTTAATGGGGATTTCTTCTAGCAGTGGGAGCGGAAGTAAGGTGTGAGAAAGGGGACTTGGACCTTCTACTTTTTCTCTGTACTGTTGATGTAGTTTGATGTAAATATATTATTAATTTTATAATTTAAAACAAGAAGACAAAATTTAATTTATTTACAAATGATAAGTTTAACTTTTGGCATATTATGATCTTCATAAGTATTTAATTTAATTTCAGCATTTACTTGCTTTTATTTTTATTTTTACAAATGTGCCTACCACCTGCTATACTTGAAAGGACCCAGCGTTAAGATTTTTTAACAATGTATGAGAGCTGGATTAAACGAGCACAAATACTTTAGACATTTAAAACAGCTTTTTTTTTTTTGTAAACAAATTCTTGAAGCAGCTTTATTTGTAATAGCCAAAACGTAAACAACCCAAATACCCACCAGACAGGTGTGTCGGGTGAAGAAAAACTGCGATGTGTCTGTACCAGTGCAGCACTACCCGTCTCTTGACAGCTCTCCTTCATCTGGTATATTTCAGCACTTTCCTTGAAGCATCAGATTACAGGGAAAGTCTCCCTGATGTCAGAGGACTTAAAACACTCCCACCCCAGGCCTTTGTACCCTCCATACCCAGGACCCATATCTTTATCCTGACTGAGGGATCCAGTCACATTTCCATAGTCTGGGAGCTTTTTTGTTTGCTTGTTTTTGGAATATAACTGCTTTACAAAGTGGTGTTAGTTTCTGCCCTATAGGAAGTGAATCAGCAGTATGTACACATATACCCCCCCCTTCTTGGACCTCCCGCCCAGCCATCCCCTCCTCCCACCCAGCCAGGTTATCACAGACCTTCCTGTGCTTTATAACAGGCTCCCACCAGCTCTCTGTTTTACATGTGGTAGTGGGTATCAGTTCAGTTCAGTCGTGCAGTCGTGTCCGACTCTTTGCGACCCCATGAATCACAGCACACCAGGCCTCCCTGTCCATCACCAACTCCCAGAGCACACCCAAACTTATGTCCCTTGAGGTGGTGATGCCATCCAACTATCTCATCCTCTGTGGTCCCCTGCGTCTCCTGCCCTCAATCCTTCCCAGCATCAGGGTCTTTTCAAATGAGTCAGCCCTTCGCATCAGGTGGCCAAAGGATTAGAGTTTCAGCTTCAGCATCAGTCCTTCCAATGAACACCCAGGACTGATTTCCTTTAGGATGGACTGGTTAGATCTCCTTGCAGTCCAAGGGACTCTCAAGAGTCTTCTCCAACACCACAGTTCAAAGGCATCAATTCTTCGGTGCTCAGCCTTCTCTATAGTCCAACTCTCACATCCATACATGACTACTGGAAAAACCATACCCTGGACTAGACGGACCTGTGCTGGCAAAGTAATATCTCTGCTTTTTAATATGCTGTCTAGGTTGGCCATAACTTTCCTTCCAAGGAGTAAGCATGTTTTACTTTCATGGCTGCAGTCACAATCTGCAGTGATTTTAGAGCCCAAGAAAATAAAGTCTCTCACTGTTTCCACTGTTTCACCCTCTATCTGCCATGAAGTGATGGGACCAGATGTCATGATCTTAGTTTTCTGAATGTTGAGCTTTAAGCCATCTTTTTTACTCTCCTCTTTCACTTTCATCAAGAGGCTCTTTAGTTCCTCTTCATTTTCTGCCATAAGGGTGCTGTCATCTGCATATCTGAGGTTATTGATATTTCTCCTGGCAATCTTGATTCCAGCTTGTGCTTCATCCAGCCCAGCGTTTCTCATGATGTACTCTGCATATAAGTTAAATAAGTAGGGTGACAATATACAGCCTTGATGTACTACTCCTTTTCGTATTCGGAACCAGTGTGTTGTTCCATGTCCAGTTCTAACTGTTGCTTCCTGACCTGCATACAGATTTCTCAAGAGGCAGGTCGGGTGGTCTAGTATACCCGTCTGCTCTCATATTTGTTCAACTTTGGCCCCCAGATACAGAAAGCATTTCTTTTCATAATAAACCAAAATTACTGGATATAATTTTTCCATGTAGAATTTCATATAATCAATTATATTTTCTGACCCAGTCATTAATGGTTATTCTTCTCTTCTTTTACATATTTTGTTTTCAGAATCCTCAGAAGACATACTAATTTTTCTACTACTAAAAATAAACAGACATAACAGTTTATTCCTGAGTATAGTCTATTTCCAGTTATTGGTATTTCCACAAGCCTTGGCAAGTAAAGGAACTGGAGAGATAGAGAGAAAATAGATGACAAGAATTTTGCCAAGGTCACCTAAAAGCTATCACAGCTCATTTCAAGACTGTGTTTCGGGACTAATCCTCTGAATTTATATGCCATACTCTACAGATGTGGAAACTGAGGTTTGTGCTTTACCTAACACACTAGTACTATTTAATAATGCTAAGACCGTGTGTAGATTCAGTCCCTCTTTGGGCTAATATTTTTTTTTTCTCACAACTGTTATAACTCTTACATTAAATGCATGAGATTTGTAGGGTACCAGCAGAAAAACAACTTAAACTTCTCCTTCTGCCCAATCAGACTAGAACTGGAGGAGCAGTCCGACCCAATATTGAGTATGAACTGTAGGCCCCATGACTTTTCTGGTCATTTTCAGATAATTAAATGTACTCAAGGCACTTGGTGTGCATGCCAAGTCGCTTCAATTGTGTCAGACTCTTTGCGACCCTATGGGCCATAGTTCCTCTGTCCATGGAATTCTCCAGGCATGAATACTGGAGTGGGTTGCCATTTCCTGCTTGCTTCAGTTCAGTAGGTATCAATGTATGATAACAATCAAGCTTTATTCAAAGTAGAAGTTTCTCAACTCAGCTTAGGTCAGCTGCATTGATAAGCCTGAAATAAAAATGAGAGGCACAGTCACCTTCCCTGTTTTCTTCAGCTTGTGGCCTTTATCCTGCATCTGTCAGCTTGATATGGGAAGCTGTGGGGAGAGGCAAAGAGGCAGGAATGATCTTCTGTGATGGATTATCCTGTGAGCTGAAATCTCTGCTTCGGACAGATGGTTAAAACTGACTCTTTCCCTATGGTGCTTATTAGGGTTCATGCATCCACAGTTTCCTGAACTTAGTGAGACAACCCCAATTGGCCAATGACATGTGCCCTCATACTTTGGGTACCAGCCTGAACACCTCTGGAGTATTTCTGCTGAAGTCACCAGAAGCAATAAGGTGTCCCTCATGGGCAGATTCTAAGACAGTTCCAGGCCAGTCTGTCATTGTCTTTCTCTCCTGGCCTAAATCTACTCTATATGATATACCAGTACCTTAGACCTGCTCATCAGGTATGCCTTCTTTCCACAAGTCATCTCAATTACCATCTTATTCTTTAGATTTCTCAGACTTGAGTCAGAATCCAGTTCACCCTGTTTCCAAATCTCAGCAAACTTATTAAGTTCTCAAAATGTGTTCTTTGAAGCCCTTCTCATTAATCTTAAGAAGGGGGACAGACAAGCCCTGCATCACTAAAAAGGAGGGGATGGTGTGGGGGTATATACCTTGACACTCTCCCTCAAGAAATTCTCCATCTCTTTTCTCCAGCATCTTGAAGTTTTGCTGCAGCTC
The DNA here is from genome assembly GCA_007570785.1 of Antilocapra americana. Lineage (NCBI taxonomy): Eukaryota > Metazoa > Chordata > Mammalia > Artiodactyla > Antilocapridae > Antilocapra > Antilocapra americana. The sequence goes on from ML661346.1 coordinate 20,243,255, forward strand.
TTTTATACCTTTGAGTATTGAGGAGCCAAGTGTTTCCACACTGGTTAAAGTTTATATCCTTGCCTTCTGGTATGGATGATGTAGAATATCAGAGTAGTTGATGCCTATTTTCCTGGAGTCTCAGCCAAAGTAGAGACAACTATTTAGTAACAGCTTTGGGAATATAACTTTTTAAATCTTTAATACAGTCTTTGAGATACCTTTTCATTGAAATTTCACATTGTAAAGTCTGTTTGTTTCATATGTGCTTATTAGAGTCAGTAATGCTGGCTGACCTACTTAAATATAAGCTTGGGTACAAAAGATCAACAGAGATGATCCAAATTGTATTGACCTATTTTTATTTTGATTGATTTGTTCATTCTCTTGAGTAGATAATACATAACATGATGTGAAATCTGAAATTTGCAGAATATATAATGACAAAAACATTTCATTTTCTTTATGCTTGAGTATCCCAATCACTCTGCCTTACTGAATCAAATATTTATTAGTTACTTATAAATTAATTTGCCTAACATTTCCAGAAATCTTAAAGTTCGTGCAGATAATTTATAGAAAATAATGCCCTTATTGTGCTCAGATTGATTTGACTTACCTTTCCATGTATGTTAGCTCTCAGCTGAAAAATGTTGAGTATGGAACAGAACTGTGCTAAGCCTTGACATTCCATCTGTGAAGTGAAAATCGTAATACTAAAGCTCTTACCGAGTTGTGAGAATTAACTGAGCAAAATAGATTTAAAGGCAATAGTACAGTTTCTGTAACAGAATATTCATTCACTAAATACTAACTTTTGAGTCTCAAACTCTTTTTCATGTAATACTAGCTTCTACTTCCTCCCTTCAGCACTTACCACTCTGCCATCCACATGCTTTCTGTGCCTCTGTGACAATACTTACTGGAAGTTTCCAGCATATACCCAGCTCCAAAACTTTGTCATGTAAAGAATGTCCACAGTGCCCCATGCATATCTGTTACATATCACTTCCTCACTGTAGTGTAATTGAATGCTGTTTTTCTCCACAACCTAGTGCTTTGTTTAACAGTTTGCCACACAATGCAATGATTGGCACTTAATAAATACAGTGTATATATGGAATGAATGGATGCACAAATTAAGCAACCTCACTGAAGGCCAGTTCTGTTTTGATGGTAGGGAAGTGAACAAAGGTGAAATACGTTGATGACATGAGTATTGTGGGGACCATGGGACTTAACTTACCTAGTGTCACAGAGGAAACATCAAGTGGGTAGGAAGAAAGGGGTTGTTAAGGAGAAGGAAGGGAGAAGGAGGAAGGTCATGGAAGTCTGATTCTACATTTAGAAGTTTTGCTTAGACCTTAACCTTCATTGATTCTCTCATCCAGGCATTAGAAAGAAAGTAGCTTTTCAGTTATGAAATTAGAGCCTTGAAGCAGACCACATATGTCCCTTCATACTGTATCAACTTCAGAAAGCCTAAAGTGTCAGGAGAAAAAAGGAACAAGGAAGTGAATCTTTTTTTTTTTTTTTTGATGTCTTGAAAGGCCTGATGCCTTGATTAAAAGGATGGAATCAGTATTGTGATGGCATTTTTAAGTCCATGTTTTCATTCATTCTTCTCCAGAGTAGCTGGTGATAGTACGTATTGAATTAAAAATATAATCTTAATAGCTAAAGAGAAAATATTAATAAGGCATTGGCAGCTTTCACTTTGCATTGTTAAAAATTTCTGTAGGAAATACAATTGTTCCCAAATGATTGTCTTTTATATTTCTGAAATGAAGAAATATTTTGTTCTATGTATTAACTTTTTGTTATTCCTAGATCTCAGTAAATTTAAGCAATTTTATTTGATTATTTTAGCAACATAATTGAGATAGATCATAAAATTCACTCATTCAGCATATATAATTCAGTGTTTTTTAGTATATTCACAGAGTTATGTTACCCTCTGCTGCTGCTGCTGCTGCTAAGTCGCTTCGGTCGTGCCCGACTCTGTGCAACCCCATAGACGGCAGCCCACCAGGCTCTGCTGTCCCTAGGATTCTCCAGGCAAGAACACTGGAGTGGGTTGCCATTTCCTTCTCCATTGCATGGAAGTGAAAAGTGAAAAGTGAAAGTAAAGTCGCTCAGTTGTGTCCGACTCTTCACGACCCCATGGACTGCAGCCTACCAGGCTCCTCTGCCATGAGATTTTCCAGGCAGGAGTACTGGAGTGGGTTGCTACTGCCTTCTCCTTATGTAACCCTCACCACAATCTAATTTTGAATACTTTGATCCACCCTAAAGAACTCATACCCACTAGCAATCATTTCTGAGTTCCCACTTTCCTTGTCCTAGCCATAAACAATCATTAATCTATTTTTTTTTCTCTGTAAATTTGCCTATTCTGGACATGTGGTTCAGAATGGAATCATACAATGTCTAGTCTTCTGTGACCGGCTTACTTTGCTTAGTGTAATTTGTTAAGGTTCATCTACATTGGCATGTATCAGTACTTCACTTACTTTTGTTGTTTAGTATTGCCGAATAATATTCCCTTGTACAGATATGCCACAATTTATTTATCAGTTCATCAGTTGGTTGACATTTGGGTTGCTCTGTCTTTTGGTTATTATGAATAATATTGCTATGAACATTTCTATAGAAGTTTTTCTGTTGGATGTATTTTTCACTTCACTTGTTGTATTAATAAATACCTAGGAGTGCTTTGTGGCTCAGATGGTAAAGAATTGCCTGCATTGCGGGAGACCTAGGTTCTATCACTGGGTCAGAAACATCCCATGGAAAAGGTCATGGCAATCCATGCCAGTATTCTTGCCTGGAGAATTCCACAGACTGGCAGGCTACAGTCCATGGGGTTGCAAAGACTCGGACATGACTGTGTGACTGCACATTCACTTTCAGGAATGCAATAGCCAGGTCATAAGTGTCATAGAATTTGTCAATTCTATAATAATAATAATCTATTTTTTTATTACAGCCATTCTAATGGGTGTGAAGTAGTATCTCATTGTGGTTTTGATTTGCATTGCCCTGGTGACTAATGATGTTGAGAATCTTTTCAAGTGCTTATTGGTCATTTGTGTATCTTTGAAGAAATATCTTTTCAAGTTCTTTGCCCATTTTTAAATTAGGTTGTGTGTATTTTTGTCATTCAGTTTAACTCTTACAAATTTATTTTATTTATTCTGGATTCTAGGTCCTTATCAGATTTATAACTTGTAAATATTTTCATCCATTCTTTACACAGATGTTATCTTTATTTTTTTCCATCACTTGTGCTTTTGATTTTGTTATTTAAGGAACCATTGCCAAGATCCAAGGCCACAAAGATTTATTCCTGTGTTGTCTCCTAAGAATTTTGTAGTTTTAGCTCTATATTTAGATCTCTAATCAGGGGGGCTTCCCAGGGGCTTCCCTGATAGCTCAGTTGATAAAGAAGCCACCTGCAATGCAGGAGACCCCAGTTCAATTCCTGGGTTGGGAAGATCCCCTGGAAAAGGGATAGACTACCCACTCCAGTATTCTTGAGCTTCCTTTCTGGCTCAGTTGGTAAAGAATCCACCTGCAATGTGGAAGACCTGGGTTCTAACCCAAGGTTGAGAAGATCCCCTGGAGAAGCGAAAGACTACCTATTCCAGTATTCTGACCTGGGAAATTCCATGAACTATACAGTCCATGGGATTGCAAAGAGTTGGACATAAATGAGTGACTTTCACTTTCAATTTTGAGTTAATTTTTTATGTGTGGTGGGAGGCAGAGTTCCAACTTCACTTTTCTGCTGCTCAAAATCTAGGTGCTCCAGCATCATTAGTTGAAAATACTATTCTTTTTCGATTGAATTATCTTAACATTCTTATCAAAAACAATTGACCATAAATGTAAGCCTTTGTTGTTAGACTTAGTTATGTTTCATTGATATATATATATATATATATATATATATATATATATATGTTCTATACCAGTACTACACAGTCTTTATTATTATAGTTCTGTAGTAAGTTTTGATACCTATAAGTATTTCCTCCATATTGTTTTTTCGTTTCAAGATTGTTTTGGTGATTCTTTGTCCCTTCCATTTTCATATGAACTTTTAAAGATCAGCTTGTCAATTTCTACAAACAAACTAAGCAAAATAAAATGTCTGATAGGGATTGCATGGAATCTGTGAATAAATTTGGGGAATATTGCTATCTTAGTAATGTTTATTGAGTTATCTGATCTATGAACATGGGATGTATTTCCATTTGTTTAGATCTCATTTAATTTCTTTCCAAAATGACTTATAATTTGAGTGTACAAATGTTGCAGTTTTTTGTTTAATTATGCTTGAAGTTTTTATTCTTTCTTGATATGTAGGTCCTTTTTACTCAGTTTGTTTGTATTTACTGACAAAAGATGTCCCACAGTGTCTAAATATATTATAAAATGGTTTTGTACAGTTAGAAAACTTACTGATGTCTAAAAAATAGTTTATTGCCATTTACATGCCACCTTTGCCATCAAAACTTTTTGCCTCTTTAAGAAAATAAAATTATATGTTCTTTTCCCCTATGCTTTTAAAAAGTTAATAAAAAATAATTCTTGCCATAACAGTGCTACTATAATCTGAATATTTCATCAATTTTTTTTAAAGAATTCCTACTTGTTTCATCCATTTGGTGTTTTAGTCTTGCTGACTATACCTTGAAGATGTCTCTTTAATTCATCTCTTTCTATTCTGTTTGTTCAGTACCCAAGTTATTTAATGGTTATCTTCTTGTCTGCTTTTGTTGTTGCTGTTAGCTTTTTAGTTATTTCTCTATCAACCGTCCTCTTAACAGCTTGTACTCAGAAGCATTTCTTATGATCCCTGTAGAAATAATTGTTTCTATCACTGTGATTTCATAATGTATTTAAGGTGGTTAGCACAGTACCTTTCATAGAGAAAACTCTCAAAAACTTGCACCTATCAACATCTCTAATAATCTATTCAAATTGTTAAGTATAGCCTTTATCATATTCTATATCTTTTGTGTGTTTTCTCACTATCTTCCCTCAGATACCCACCTCATTTAGATTGTAAATATTTTGGTAAAGCAACTAGCTATTACTCCTCACCTTTCTATTTTCAGGACCTTTTTATTTTTAGGGATAAGAACACTGAGTTAAGTTTAAAGGGTAAAACTGAAAAAAAAAGTCCATGATTATAAATTAATTAATCTGCCTTGCTTTCATTTGTGTCAAACAATAGACAGTATTAACCTGGTGAGAGCTGTGGTGATAAATAAGGGAGATATTAAATTTTTCTTAAGTTTGAGGTGGTCCCTTTTTTGAGTTGCTTATTCGTCTTAGGGTTCCAAATATATATGTATTTTTAGAGAAGAATTATATTTTTGGCTTTATTTTTCAATTTAGTTTTATCTGTTCTATTTGCATAATGAGAGGAAGCTGGCACACATAGCTATCTAAGCTAAGTGAAAAATAAGTGCTTGATTCTCATGTACAAAAACAGAATCTGAGATGCCAATATTTAAAAATACTTTTTCATTCTGAATAACAATTATGTGCACTACAATATTTGTATTCCTTCCAGTTATTTTATACCACATGCTTATGATGTTCATTGGGTCTCTATTCCTAAATCTTTTAGTTTAAGGCTCTAGCTTGGTACTGATACTTTACTAATAGAATATTAAAATGCAATTCACAGTACTCATGATTTCAATTTTATACTTTTTTTTCTGCAGGACATGCAAGTGCCATTCTCTAGAAAATTATTTTTAAGCCCATCTTTGGACTCTACTGTTCCCTGTGCATTCCCTCATCCTATTAAACTATAAAATCTGTGAATATAAGAATCATGTTTTAGTTTTCTATTTTTCTTAAATGCCTAGGCCAGCACTGAATGAATGTATTTTCAAAGTATCCCATGGTTTGTTTATCATATAATTTGAAATTGAGAATCCAAATATTTTTCAAAGGGAGGAGAATTTCTGAAAGTAGTTTTTTTCTTAGCGTCTTAACATCCAAACTCTGCTTGCTCACAAGATGACTTAATCAGCAGCATATCAGAGACAGCTTGCTGTGTTTACCATTGTTAGTTGGGCCAGCATATGTCCAAAACAGTTGGAATGAGAAAAACAGCATTGACTTGAAGCCAAATTAGAGAGAGGAAGGAAAAAAAGAGTTCTTCAGCTATTGAACAGAACCAAATGCTTTGGATAGTTAGGGTACTTCTGTACAGGAAGAAAAACAAAAGCAAAGGATGACTATTCTTTTAGACAAAAAGAAAAAAGAAAACAACAACACAGGACTTAGTTCATATTTCAATGCCCTGAAATAATAAAAATTAGTAGATTGAAGATGTGGCTATAATTTTACTTGTATAGCTCTTTGCAAGTTATGTTATTTTTATACATTAACCAAAAAGGAAAAAAAAAAGTCATTCTAAGGTATTTAAATTGTGGGTAATTTTTTTTTTCCAGGTTACTTTTTGACTTTAGTTGGTTTTATTCTTCCTAATTACTGGCAATTTTCTATTACCTTATTAAGCAAAGTCAGAGCCTTTGACCATCCATTACATTTCATGGGATCAGAATAATATTTCTTATTTTTGTCAAATTGAGTACTGTATTGCTCTGTGGTAGTGCTTTATGAGGAAAATGTTTATTCTTATTTTCATAAGAAAGTAATAGAAAAATGTAAATGCTTGTGTTCACTATATATACCTCACTGAAGAAAAACACATGGAAAAAATAAATATGTTCTTTGAAATGGAAAATGGACTGTGTGCTTTGCTATTTTAATGGGAGGTTTGAGAAAAATTTTTCATGTACTACAATCAGGGAATAGACTGATTTTGACCATAATTGAGTTTTGTGTCTCAGACAAAGCCTGCCCTAGCATAATTTTTAATTAGATAAACCTTATCTAAAAGACTTCCTGCTTTCCATTCTCTTTCATTCTCTTCTTTTTGATAGGTATTCCTCTCGTTCCTCCTAGGTCCCCTTGCTTTCTCTATGGTCAGACCCTGCCCTGCTGTTTATTGATTTTCCCAGAAAGATCAGTGAAAGCATCCGGAATTGTCTTTCTCATGAGATAGACTTTCTAATAGAGACTAATACATATTTATATATGTATTATATATATATATATATATAATGGATTGGGAGAGTATAGCCCTGACACTAGAACAAGCCTTGAGAATCGTTACTTAGGCCTCATACATGAGGAACCCAAGGCCCATGGAAGTGGAGTGATGAAGATTTGAACCAGGCACTCAGTTTTCTTTCTACCATGTTCTACTTCTCTCCTTCAGCAGGATCTTGTGTATCAGCCAGTGATTGAAAGAAGATGGACTGATAGATTGATTCATTTATTTATTCTCTGCAACAACTGTGTCCCACGATTGCGAGAATCAAGTAAGACCAAGTCTTGGTTTTATAAATTTGATGTTCCTGATAAGTTTGGCAAAAGCATTATCAGAGCAGCATAGAAGGAGGGAACTAGGTTTGTACCCTGTGACCTGGAGGTGAGCATGGATGGCGGGAGGGATGCACCTTGTATTGAGAATCCGAATCCCTCAGGCCGAGACTTGACTATCAGGTCAAGTGTGTCAGGCCTAGCTTCCTCTTTGCTGAAAATGAGATTTTCTTAGGAGGTACCTTAGTCATTTATGCAAATGGACACCTGTTGTGCCAGCCCCACCTGTTCTCCAGACATGCCTAGAAATTTCCAAACCTTGGCTTGACTAAATCTTGCATCCTGCCAAATTTACCTTGAGAGGAGTAAACCCAACTGAATGGCCTACAGAAATCTTAGAGAGATTTGCTTAACACGGCAGGTTGAATTTCCTCATTGACCTAAGGCCTCACAGGAGGTTCTGTCTCCTTTTCTCTCCTCCTTTCTCAGCAGGGAGAGGAAACCTGAATAACTTCTATAAAAGTGCTTTTCTCTTAGGATAAAAAAAATTTTCATCTGTTTTTGTTCTCTTGTTTCTTTTTGTTTAACCAAGGTAATACTTAGTTTTGTTTTAAATTTGAAGGATAACAGATACCAAACCATTGACTTACAGAATGTAATAAAAAAGTAGAACTTAAAATTTTGTATAATAAATGAGTTGTCAGGCTGCTGAATCTCAGCTCATTTGATCTAAGTTATATTATGAATCCTGTGGAAAATAAAATTGAAACCATTGGATTCAGAATGGCTTTGCAAAACTCTATGATTAGCAGTGTATTTCCTATAATCTTGGGTTAGATTAATTTAAAATTACATTAATATCTGGAAGGACATTTGGGTAACTTTTTTTCCATAAGTTATTTTTTCCTTATAATGCCTAACTACTGGGTCTATTTTGTTTGAGGCACCAAATTTCTTTAGTGGTTTGGCTAAAGATCTATCACTAGGATATAATAGCCAACCTTGTAGTAGTATCATCATAGCTTTGAGGTACATGTGATGTTTCTTTAAAACCTCAAGGTTTTAAAATATTCAAGACAAGCTAAATCAACCTACACATTATTAACAAAAATTGTAGTGTCAAATAAACACAATATCCTACAATTTCTAAACACTACTTTCCTAAACTCATTCAAATGTTCATATGTTGATTTCTGTAAGATGTACTGGCCGTGTGTGTGTGTGTGATATGAGGAATCACACATATCAGCTGCTACACAGATGGAAGTAGTCTGTGTCCTTTTCTTAGTTTAGTAAAAGTAATTTCAAATGAGCAAATATTTGTTCTAGATCTGCCTTCTAACATGCAGAATATGTTACCTCTGTCTTAGGGAAAGAGGTAAGTTTCAAAGAGAAACCATCTGAATCCTTAATGTGGAATATGGTAAAATGACCTTCATTTAGCATCATTCAAAGTTAATATTTACCATGATTTTAAGTAAGTTAGAATTTTCATTCTCACCTGTCTAGTGTTCATTATCCTCGCCTGTAAAATGGAAATAATAAGGCTGCTATGTTAAATTTAAAAATCCATCCAAAAATTGTAGCTAGTGCTCAGCATCTATTCCTGACTTTAAAATGCCATTGTTCTTATTTATATTTTTGTTTTCTAGATAACTGTTTAATGCAAAGAGCAAGCAACAAAGCCTGAAACTAATATATTAGTCCAATAAAAATACTTAGAGCTACGTTTACATGGAATGTTCCTTGTCAGTATCATCTGCTTCCTAATTATGTTTTATTTTAGCTAAACTGCACTTCCCTGGTGGCTCAGATGGTAAAGAGTCTGCCTGCAATGCAGGAGACCTGGGTTTGATCCCTGGGTTGGGAAGATCCCCTGGAGAAGGAAATGGCAACCCACTCCAATATTCTTGCCTGGAAAATCCCATGGGTGGAGGAGCCTTGTGGGTTACAGTCCAGGGGGGAGTCACAAAAATTGGACATGACTGAGTAACTGACACTTAGATAAACTAAATTATGGTAATTTCTAACCTTGTGCATTACACCAGTAGAGTAGAGAGGAGAGAGATGGCTTAGACATTAGATTGTTGATGGGGAGAGATCACTGTATGTGAATAAAAAGTAGATTCTTTGCCACAAGGTTTGGCAGACTTTTCCAGTCAGGGCAGATAGTAATTATTTGAGGCTTCACAGCCTGTACTGCCTCTGTTACACTCAACTCTGTCTTTGTGGTGTGAAAGTAGCCATAGACAATACATAAGTGAATGGAAGTGACTATGTTCCAATAAAACTTTGTGAAAACTTAAATTTAAATTTCATGTAATTTTCCCATGTCATGAAATGTTTTTCTTTTTAAAAATCATTTAAGAATATGAAAATCATTCATATGTATTAAACAGCAAGCAGAAAGACAGGAGGAAGGCTGGATTTGGCCCCTGGGCCAGGGTTTGCTGACCCCAGCTCTATAGAGTTCTGTTCATTTTTAATGCTTTAAATTATTTCTTATACTTTTGTTTGTATAAATTATGCTACTTTAAATTATAGACTGATTATCTCAAGCTGTGCTTAAAATATTGAGAAGTATTCTGTAATACTGACAGTTCTCTGAATACAGCCTATTGCTATAAATGGATACTATGAGTTCTACCAGAAATAGAAATTTTAATGACAGTCTAATTAAAAAGAAGAGAAAAATTATTACATTTTCTTATGCCAACTTATGAATGTCTTTAATTAAGGCACATATACTGTCACATTGATTTCTCTTTATATGTGTGAACAAAATTAAATTATTCTGACAACTTGAGGCTCTTCTCTGAGGTAGAAGACCCTTTCACTTACCTAATAAGTTGCACCTTAATGGCTACTGACCGTATTTTATAATTCACAGGGACTCTTGAACCAGAAAAGCTCTGAAATAAGGAAAAATAAACCACCACAGTCTATCCTGTCAAATGTTTTCTCATACTGTCAAAAAACAGCTGCCTCTTCCTTTTTTTTTCTTTTACTACTTTCCTTCTTCAACTAAAAAAGTAATCTAAAAATTTATGAATAGTACATTCAAGTCTCATTAACAGTTTACAGTTAATATGATTTACTGTCTCTTCATGAAACAATCCAATGGAATTTAGTTAATCAAGTACTCATGATAACTTCATTATTAGGCAGTCTTTACCTGTGAGTTAGTAGATTTCAGATTAGAGAGTAAGATGAATTTTTAAAAATTGTCTTAACAGAAATTTCTATAGATAAAAGAAAAGGGGGGAATACTAAATTTGAAGTTCCTAAATACAGGATCATTTCTAAAGAGAGCATTGAAACACCTGAGAGTTCACCAGTGTGTCAAAATATGTGGAAATGTGTTCCATTACACATCTCTCTGTGGTATACGTTGGCAGTTACAAGCAAGCAAGTGCTTTTCTTTTACCTCAAAGAAATATGTTATATTATTTTAACAAAAAACTTTTCATTTTCATTTACATCAAGGCACACTTCAAGATGGACTATGTAGAAGTTAAATTGGATACCTGTTTTTTACAACTCAAGAAGAATAGTGGAGTAGCTAAGGCCATAGACTCCACCGCTGGCTGGTGTATGTTATAATTCCTGTTGCGCCACAAAGTAGCCCTGTGACCTTGGCCAATTTCCTCCGTGGCCTACATTTTCCTCATCTGTGAAATGAGGCTCATAATTACGTCTACCCTTAGGTTACCAGATAGCACAACCTCATAGTGTAAAGGATAAATGAGTTAACATTTCTTTAAAAGCACTCAGATCAGTACATGGCACACAGGAAGTGTTACATTGATGTTGGCTCCATAATTTAAATGAAAACATCTCTGCAGACCAATCAACAGTATGGTGCTAATCTTTGTTCTTACCCAAGTTTAGAAAACCAAATTTGGAATCAGCATAGGGAAGTCACGTGTTTTTAAAATGCTCAAGCCTGGAGAACTTTGCATAGTTGCAAGTTTGCATAATTATTTAAAAATTCATATTCAAAGTACTTCCTGACAAAGAATAGTGGGTATTTCTACTTATGAGCAAAAGTGGTGCCACCATGTGGCAATAATGTACACACAGGTGCCAGGGCATTTGCCTGGCTAGGGTTGAATATAAGATGGATTTTTATTTTTTAGCATTGACTTTTACCCCCAAATTGTATGTATAAAGTGAAAGTTTATTATTTCCAAGTTATACTTTCCAAATTCTCATAGTACCATGAAATAGTAATGCATTTTTCTTTGGAAGAGAACTAATGTAATTTGGCTCTGATTTGAGTTTAGCAAGTACAGATAATGCCATTAGAACAGTGTTTTTCAAACTGAATTCCATGGAGTCTGGATTCCCAGGGAAAAGGACTGGGGAGGAAGCGAGTGGGTGGGACACTGGTTCTTCCTTGACAGTTGCACTAGTGCTGGTTTTATACGTTGGGACTATTCATAAGTTTTTATTTGAAGAAAGTGTTCAGCTGTTTAAAGAAATGTTTCCATGTTTTAAAAGTGAGTGCAATCCTATATTAAAGGGTTTAATAGGACTTTAAGGCTTTTGATTTGCAATAAGGATTTCCGGAGAACTTAGGAAACAACTGAGATCTGGAGAAGACAGGGTGGGGGGTGGGGTGGGGAGAAAGTGCATTGGTTGAAGTTCTAGTTCCATTATGTAAGATCAAAAATTATACAGTAGAAAAGGAAAAGATATGATTTAAATCAAAGAGAAAATGAGAGCAACATCATGCATGGCAATTTTGCTCTTTTTCTCTTCACGTTTTCCTGCACTGTTTAATATATGCTGTTGTCTTAAATATATTAAGCATTTAAACTTTCAGAAAATATTGGAGTTTTTATTTTTAGGTTAAAGGCAAACTGTTTCTTGCTGACAGGACAAAAGAACCAGTAAAAGCTCTATTTTTCTTTTGGAAAAGAACATGGTTACATACTTTTGCAAACAATAGTTCCTGATAGAAGGAAGGGAACATATTCTTTTTTTTTTTTTTTTAATTTATTTTTTTTAATTGTTTTTGCCATACATTGTCATGATATCACCATGGGTTTACATATGCTTCCCCTCCAGAACCCCCCCCCCTCTTCCCCCCCCCCCCCCCCGGGAAATCTCGCTGCACCAGCCCCGAGCATCAGTCCTGGGCTGGCGATTGATTAGACATATGAAAATTAACATGCTTCAGTGCCCTTCTCCCATATCATCTCACCCTTACCCTCATCCACAAAGTCCACGAGTCTATTCTATACATCTGCGTTCCTTTAGCTGTCTCGTATGTTGGGTTCTCGTTACCGTCTTTCTAAATTCCATATATATGCGTTAATATACTGTATTGTTGTTTTTGCTTCTGGCTTACTTCACTCTGGATAATGGGCTCCAGTTTCGTAAAAAAAAAAAAAAAAAAAAAAAAAAAAAAAAAAAATAATGCTGAGTAATATTCCATTGTGTATATATACCACAGCTTTCTTATCCATTCGTCAGTTGATGGGCATCTAGGTTGCTTCCATGTCCTGGCTATTGTAAACAATGCAGCGATGAACATTGGGGTGCACGTGGCTCTTTCAATTCTGGTTTCCTCGGTGTATATGCCCAGCAGTGGGATTGCCGGGTCATATGGCAGGTCTATTTGCAGCTTTTTAAGGAACCTCCACACTGTTTTCCATAGTGGCTGTACTAGTTTGCATTCCCACCAACAGTGTAAGAGGGTTCCCTTTTCTCCACATCCTCTCCAGCATTTATTGCTTGTAGACTTTTGGATGGCAGCCATTCTGACTGGTGTAAAGTGGTACCTCATTGTAGTTTTGATTTGCATTTCTCTGATAATGAGTGATGTTGAGCATCTTTTCATGTGTTTGTTAGCCATTTTAATATCTTCTTTGGAGAAATGTCTGTTAAGTTCTTTGGCCCACTTTTTAATTGGGTTGTTTATTTTTCTAGAATGGAGCTGCAGGAGTTGTTTGTAAATTTTTGAGATTAATTGTTTGTCTGTTGCTTCATTGGCTATTATTTTCTCCCATTCTGAAGGCTGTCTTTTCACCTTGCTTATAGTTTCCTTTGTTGTGCAAAAGCTTTTAATTTTAATTAGGTCCCATTTGCCCACTCTCACCACTACTATTCAACATAGTTTTGGAAGTTTTGGCCACAGCAATCAGAGCAGATAAAGAAATCAAAGGAATACAGATTGGAAAAGAAGAAGTAAAACTCCCTCTGTTTGCAGATGACATGATCCTCTATATTGAAAACCCTAAAGACTCTACGAGAAAATTACTAGAGCTAATCAGTGAATATAGCAAAGTTTCAGGATACAAAATCAACACACAGAAATCCCTGGCATTCCTATACACTAACAGTGAGAAATCAGAAAGAGAAATTAAGGAAACAATCCCATTCACCATCGAAACAAAAAGAATAAAATACTTAGGAGTATTTCTACCTAAAGAATCAAAAGACTTGTATATAGAAAACTATAGAACACTGATGAAAGAAATCAAGGAGGACACAAACAGATGGAGAAATGTACCATGCTCATGGATTGGAAGAATCAATATAGTGAAAATGAGTATACTACCTAAAGCAATCTATAGATTCAATGCAATTCCTATCAAGCTACCAGAGGTCTTCTTCAAAGAATTAGAACAAATAATTTCTCAATTTGTATGGAAATACAAAAAACCTCGTATAGCCAAAGCAATCTTGAGAAAGAAGAATGGAACTGGCGGAATCAACCTACCTGACGTTAGGCTATACTACAAATCCACAGTCATTAAGACAGTATGGTACTGGCACAAAGACAGAAACATAGATCAATGGAACAGAATAGAAAGCCCAGAGATAAATCCACGCATCTATGGACACCTTATCTTTGACAAAGGAGGCAAGAATATACAATGGAGAAAAGACAACCTCTTTAACAAGTGGTGCTGGGAAAACTGGACAGCCACTTGTAAAAGAATGAAACTAGATCACTTTCTAACACCATACACAAAGATAAACTCAAAATGGATTAAAGATCTAAGCATAAGACCAGAAACTATAAAACTCCTAGAGGATAACATAGGCAAAACACTCTCTGCTATAATCCAAAGCGGGATACTCCATGACCCACCTCCCAGAATATTGGAAATAAAAACACGAATAAACAAATGGGAACATATTCTTTAAAAAAAAGTTTATTTGCTGAAAAAACAAATGTACTTTGTTCAAAAAGGGTGTTTTAGAGGGGTTAGAGATGGTATCTGCTGAGGGAATCATTTATACAACTACTATTTATTAAGCTTGTGTTACATGTCAGATGATGAACTGACTTCTGGAGTTAGAGGGTAATGCCCTGCTTCAAATATTAAGCTCTTGCCCTGAGAAGGAAGTTGTATTAGCCATTTGCAAATAATAATAATTTAGTACTTGTCTCTAACCTAGAATAAAATGCAAGTTGTAGAAAAAAATATGGAGGAGACCATTTATCTCACCTTTATTGTAGTTCTTACAGAAGTCAGTTGGCTGTACATCCCAGGTGATGAGTGGTGTGAATGCATGCGTGCATGTTAAGTCACTTCAGTCATGTTCAACTCTTTGTGACCCCATGGACTGTAGCCTGCCTGTCTTCTCTGTCTATGGGATTTTCTAGGCAATAATACTGGAGTGAGTTGCTATGTCCTCCTCTAGAGGATCTTCCCTACCCAGGAATAGACCCTATGTCTCTTATGTCTCCTGCATTGACAGGAGGGTTCTTTACCACTTCACCTGGGAAGCCCATATGGCTGAATAAGTAACACTTTTTTGTTCGATACCTATATTACTAATTTTAAAACACTAAGATTTCTCATCTACTGAAAGTTTCATTTACAAGTATCATCATATCTAATCAATCTTTTATCTCAATAATATGGATTAGGCTCTTAGCTCCTATTACCTTGAAGTCATATGAATTGGTTTGATTTTTTTTCCGTACTTCAGGAAGCTCAATGAAGCTTTTATTTGGTTCTCAAATAGTAAAGAACTAGCAAACACTGTGATACTTTAGAACTAAGTGGGTATTACAAATGAGTTGGCAATTCATGTTGGTGTTATGGTTTGTTATGACTGCTTAATTCAAATGCATATTTGCAGAGAGGGAATTTGAATTAAGTAAATCAAAATAGTAAGGCTTTGATTAAAAAATTAGCTTTCTTTAGCTTAAATGTTGATATTTCAAGGCCTACTGATATTTTAGTCATTTGTGGGTTTTTTTGTTTCCTATTCAGACCCCTGGGAAATAAGAAAATAGTAAATCAAAGCTCAGGTTACTTCTTGCATTTATTTTCTTTTCATTTATGCCATGTATTAGTGCACCTTAAAGAAACTGTAGACATGTGTAACTTGAACAGAATCACTATGAGGGAGAATTGCATTTCTGGTC
Source organism: Antilocapra americana (assembly GCA_007570785.1). Lineage (NCBI taxonomy): Eukaryota > Metazoa > Chordata > Mammalia > Artiodactyla > Antilocapridae > Antilocapra > Antilocapra americana. The sequence continues at coordinate 20,259,045 of ML661346.1, forward strand.
TAATCAATTTAAATAATTCATGTTATAAATTTTTTTTTTCAAATTTGATTACTAATTCTATTCATTTATTATGATGTAATCATAAATATCACTAGTGGAAAATAAGCTAAGAATATTTACTTTTATCACTAAAGTGAAATTTAGGAAAAATTGCCATTAAACTGAGATTGTATTACTTGTTTTCCCATTTCCCATTGTTTTATGTTAGCCACATTCAAATTTATTAATTTATTTTTTTCATAAAAAATATTCTTTCTAAGATGGAAATGATCCTATACATAATCAATAGTTTATCAGTTCTGGATAATTTTCTTATAACATGGGATGATCATTCATGAATTAGGCATTACTGTTTAGATAATTCAAGACTGTAGCCTACTGATGCTAACAGCTGGATGGCTAAGTTTTATTTTACTCAGTGCTTCCCTAGCCCACTTTGGTGGTTCCAATCTATCAGCACACTGAATGTTAAGAGATACTTTGGGGTCTGGAAAATGTGAAATGACATCTTAGGTGGAAAAAGTTTTGAGATTGATTTTTTCAAATACTTAATCACTTTTGCCAGAAGCTCATTCACTTGTCGATAATTTAAGCAGTCAATATTTATCAGAATTCAGATAGTCAAGAAGACCTAATAAGTAATTGCCCTAGGATTTTAACTGGATACGTGTATATGTGTATGTGCGTGTGTATTTCTAGTTTTGTCACCATATGATTCATCACCATCACGTTAATTCCTTCATTTATTTCAGGTATGCACTGAGGCATTACCATGGTTTTCTGCTATACCAGGCACTGAAACTTTAGTTCCTCTTCTCATGGAACTTAGAATAATGGTGAAGGGAGTCAAACAAATGTTATGAAATGAGTTGCAAAATTTAATGAGAAAATGCAGTAAGATGCAGAAAGAGATCCTACATCAAATCACTTTTAGCTAAGATATGAAGGAAAAGTAAGAATCTGTGTAGGAAAATGGGATGGGGTGGGATTGGAATTCAGAAAGAGGTAAAGTTTGTATGAGAAGTCTCTGAGACATCAGAGAGCATGATGCGTTTAAGGACTGAAAGAATATTGTTGTGATTCAAATGAAGGGAGGAAAGCATATCATAGACATTATGTTAAAGACTGGGGTTACACTGATAGGTATTATCCAGGAAAGTGAAAGAAGACTGCTTTCATAAGATAGGCAGTGATAGTAGAGAACGCTTGATGAATTAAAAAAATATTTAAGAACAGAAAAAAAAATTATGTTGATTGTGTATGGATAATCTAAAGGGAAAAGAGGAGTCAGATAGCACTTTCATGTTTTCTGGGTGCACAAACTGAGACCAGAGTTACTGGAGAAAAAACTGTATGAGACAACTAAATGGAGGGTACCAGCAATACTTCTGCTTTATTGACTACGCCAAAGCCTTTGTGTGGAGCACAACAAACTGTGGAAAATTCTTAAAGAGATGGGAATACCAGACCATCTTACCTGCCTTCTGAGAAATCTGTATGCATGTCAAGAAGCAACAGTTAGAACTGGACATGGAGCACCAGACTGATTCCAAATCGGGAAAGGAGTACGTCAAGACTGTATATTGTCACCCTGCTTATTTAACTTATATGCAGAGTACGTCATGCAAAATACTGGGCTGGATGAAGCACAAGCTATAATCAAGATTGCCGGGAGAAATATCAATAACCTCAGATATGCAGATGATGCCACCCTTATGGCAGAAAGCAATGAAGAACCAAAGAGCCTCTTGATGAAAGTGAAAGAGGAGGGTGAAAAAGTTGGCTTAAAACAACATTCAGAAAATTAAGGTTATGGCATCCATTCTCATCACTTTATGGCAAATAGATGGGGAAACAATGGAAACAGTGAGATACTTTATTTTGGGGGGCTCCAAAATCACTACAGATGGTTGACTGCAGCCATGAAATTAAAAGATGCCTACTCCTTGGAAGAAAAGCTATGACAAACCTTGCCAGCATATTAAAAAGCAGAGAGACACTTTGCCAAGAAAGATCCATTTAGTCAAAGCTGTGGTTTTTCCAGTAGTCATGTATGGATGTGAGAGTTGGACTATAATGAAAGCTGAGCACCAAAGAATTGATGCTTTTGAACTGTGACTTATACATATATCAGTGGCAATTTTAGAATAGATGCTAGGTTAGAGACAGAATGTCACTATATAGAAAGCAAATAAAGTCCTGGAAAGGAAATAATTAATATCTCCATTGAGATTCCTGGAGAGAAAATAGAAGGGTCCAGGTGGGATTCTGGAGCATCAATATCATTGTGTTTAATGTATCATATTTTATACATTCATTTATGGGTTGATGTGCATAAGCACATGAGTTCTTGGAAGACAGTCCTTTCTGTTGTTGATTAAAATTTGTTTTGGCATTTAATATTGCTTTACAAATATTCACTGAATAAAGGTATAAATGAAAAGTGATATGTCAACCTGATAATACTATAAGAATGGTGACTTTAGCATTATTTTAGATACATACAGCCCTAAACAGTCTGATACTCTTTTTAGATAGTATTAACTACATTATACTCAAGAATTTATGCTAGAAAATAATTATTGAGGCAAAGAACTAGAAGAACAAGATATAAACAGGCCTCAGGCTTGGACCAGCTCTCTGTTAGCCTTATGCTATGGTATAATCAACCCCTTCGTGGATCACAACCTTGTTGTGGCAAAGGGGCTTGCATAACTCAGTGATGTTTGAGTCATGCTGTGCAGGGCCACCCAAGATGGATGGCTCATGGTGAAGAGTTCTGACCAAACGTGGTTCATTGAGGAGGGGATGGCAAACCCCTTCAGCATTCTTGCCACAAGAATCTATGAACAGTATGAAAGGAAAAAGATAAGGCACTGAAAGGTGAGCACCCCCAGGTCGGAAAGTGTCCAGTTCGGAAGAGAGGAGGGTAATTACTGATAAGTGCAGGAAGAATGAAGAGGCTGGGCCAAAGCAGAAGTGATACTCAGCTGTGTGTGTGTCCGGTGGTGAAAGTACAAGTCTGATGCTGTTAAGGACAATATTACATGGGACCCTGGAATATTAGGTCCATTAATTAAGGTAAACTGGACATGGTCCAGTAGGAGATGTCAAGAGTAAACATTGACATCTTAGGAATCAGGGAACTAAAATGATAAAAATGGACAAATTTAATTCAGATATAATATATCTACTACTATCGGCAAGAATCCCTTAGAAAAAATTTAGCACTCCTCATAGTCAACAAAAAAATCTAAAATGCAGTACTTGGGTGTAGTCTCAAAATGACAGAATGGTCTCCACTCATTTCCAAGAAAAATCTTTCAACATCACAGTAATCCAAGCCTATGCCATGCCCCAACCACTAACGTCAAAGAAGCTGAAGCCGACTGGTTTTATGAAGACCTACAAGACCTTCTAGAAGAACTCCAAAAAAAGATGTCAGCAAATTTGAAACACTCAGCAGTGGCACAGACTGGAAAAAGTCAGTTTTCATTCCAGTCCCAAAGAAGGACAATGCCAAAGAATGTACAAACTACCTTACAACTATGCTTATTTTACATGCTACCAAGGTTATGCTCAAAATCCTTCAAACCGGGCTTTAGCAGTATACAAACTGAGAACTTCCAGATGTACAAGCTGGGTTTCAAAGAAGCAGAGGAACCAGAGGTTAAATTGCCAACATCTGTTGGATCATGGAGAAAGAAAGGAAGTTCCAGAAAAACATATACTGTAGTCTTTGACAATGTGGATCAAAACAAACTGTGGAAAATTCTTAGAGTTGGGGGTACCAGACCACCTTTCCTGTCTCCTGAGAAGCGGGTATGCAGGTTAAGAACAATAGAACTGGACATAGATCAACTGACTGATTCAAACTGGGAAAGGAGTATGATAAGGTTGTGTGTGTGTGTATATATATATATAACCTTGCTTATTTAACTTCTGTGCAGAGTACATCATGTGAAATGCCAGGATGGAATCACAGGCTGGAATCAAAATTGCCACGAGAAATATCAGCAACTCCAGATATGCAGATGATACCATTCTAATGGTAGAAAGTGGAGAGGAGCTAAGAGCCTCTCATTGAGGGTGAAAAAGCTGGCTTCAAACTCACCATTCAAAAAACTAAGACCATGGCATTTGGTCCCATCATTTCATGGCAAATAGATGGGGGAAAAGTGGAAGCAGTTACAGATTTTCTTTTCTTGGGCCCCAGAGTCTCTGCAGATGGTGACTGCAGCCATGAAATTAAAAGATGTTTGCTCCTTGGAAGGAAAGTTATGACAAACCTAGACAGTGTATTAAAAAGCAGAGGTATCACTGCCAACAAAGGTCCATACAGACAAAGCTATGGATTTTCCAGTAGTCGTGTATAGATGTGAGTGTTGGACCATGAAAAAGGTTGAGTACTGAAGAACTGATGCATTCAAATTGTGGTGCTGGGGAAGATTTTTGAGAGTACTTTGGACTGCACGGAGATTCAACTGGTCAGTACTAAAGGAAATCAATGCTGGGTGTTCATTGGAAGGACTGATGTTGAAGCTGAAGCTCCACTACTTTGGCCACCTAATGCAAAGAGTTGACTCATTGGAAACGACCTTGATGCTAGGGAAAAATTGAAGACTGAAAGAGAAGGGAGTGATAGAGGATTAACAACAATAGCAAAACCAACCAACAAGATATAAAGCATAAAAGTTTTCATAAAATTACAAAGTTGAATTGCTTTGGTTCCAAATCAATGTTAAAAGAAATGGGTTGTTGAAGGGGTAGTGGGATTTCAGAAAGGGAAATATCAAGGTGGTTTTGTTACTGTTGTTCAGTCGCTCTGTCATGTCTGACTCTGCGACCCTATGGATTGCAGCTCACCAGGCTTCCCTGTCCTTCACCGTCTCCCGTAGCTTGCTCATACACATGTCCATGTAGGTGGTGCCATCCAGCTGTCTTGTCCTCTGTCTTCCCCTTCTCCTCCTGCCTTCAATCTTTCCCATCATCAAGGTCTTTTCTAATGAGTTGGCTCTTCGCATCAGGTGGCCAAAGTATCGGAGCTTCAGCTTCAGCATCAGTCCTTCCAATGATTATTCAGGGTTGATTTTCTTTAGGATGGACTGGTTTGATTTCCTTGCAGCCCAATGGATTCTCAAGAGTCTTCTCCAACACAACAGTTCAAAAGCATCAGTTCTTCAGCATTCAGCCTTCTTTAAGGTTCAGGGTGGTTTAAATGAATTTAAATCAGCTTAATGGAGTCAAAGGAAGGAAAAATTTAAGTTCTTCTATTTGTTTCCCAAAGCCCATGGATTCTGCCAGAAAAACTGTCTTTGGTGATCAGTGTAAACAGTAATGAGGAAGGGGCAGTGAAGTTAGAATCACAAAAGCTAGGTATCCCCTGTTGCTGTGCCAGAGCAAAGTTTAACATTCTTCAGGGTGGGATTGACATTCTACATGTGAAGCTGCATCAATATGACAAAAACTGTAAATGTTACTTACAGACCTTCTTCCATCTATTTTCCAAGACCTCTCTCCAATTTCTTTTCAAGAAGGTTCACAATGAAAATTGTATTTTAATACTTAAGTTAGCTGACCAGGTGATCAATAGAATTGTGTATGTGCATACGAAGAGTTTAAGGCACAGTAAACCATATAACTTCCTAATTGCAGTGGGTGTCAGTGTTATTCCTTATTAATTTTGGTTTGTCCAAACAATACAGAAATGGCAGGACATGGCAGTACATACTATACAGAGCAAGTAGCAGTCTTTCTCGCACTACCTGACAAACGAGCATCAGTGAACATCTTGGTATTTAGTTTCATAAATGACATGGTATCATCAGGATACATGTAGACATATGTTAATAGGACTAGCCTGCCTTAGCGAAGCCTGCAAAAAAGAAACAAACAGGAAAATATTAGTGAAAGTTCCCCTATACTTTAACTGTTATTATAGTCTATACTTTGAGAAGAGCCAGATCACACATATCTGAGAGAGCTATTCCACATTCTTTTTTGAACCCTGAGCTACTGAGAAGCCCACATATTTGACTGAATGATTTTAAAGCATAAAATGGTACAGCCAGCAGCCTTTTCCCATGGGTGAAGTCTGCAGGCCCAAACTCTCACAGATTTCTGTGCAGGAAAGGAGGAACAAAAGAAGCTGAACAGATGATCAAAGCAACATTTGTTTCCCCAGATCTGGCAATTGTTGTTCATATGTCCACCTGCGAGTGGTTTTGGTCAACTATTTCTGGGTATGAGAACTTAATTTCCACATAAACTGTCTCTGGGTAGCAGTGGTATGGGGTGTCCTGAATATTAGCATAGCTGCTATAACTATGAGTATTAACTGAGATATGTAGTTAAACATGGTTCCATTTTTGTCGCAGTTTTTCAAGTCTCAACTTTTAACTAAATTGACACATATGAATTGGTGGAAGATTGTCCCTATGCCATTTTCTTTTTATGAAAGCCTGTGCTTTGTACTACACTGCCTCGGGATCTCATTCAGAGGAACAGCATGAACAGGCTTCAGCCATTGTTGTGATAGTTGTAAATGGTCAAAATTTGCATTCTTAGAATTTTGCCATTCGTGAGGTTTGCAAGTTATTCACTTAAAACATTCTTAAAATGGATGGCTTCTTGTTTGTAAGCCAGATGATAAAGAAGCAACCAGAGAGTCCCATTATTGAATATAAGAAGATTCTTCCTATTTACCTGTGCCATAAGGAATAGCATCTAAAGTGAAGTTTTAAGCAACATGCCAAAGTATTGAGTTTTCTCAGTACTTTAATTGAACTCTTTAATGGTCTTGGTATTAAAAAAAAAGTATTTGTTAAAGAAATTTAATTACGACTGAACAGGCATATGTATTGCTTAAATAAATGTAGTTATCATACACATTTATATGAGCTGGGATTTATATTTTGAAATGGAAGCTTTTCTGTGTCCATGTTTCTTAATAAACTAAAAGCTATTTCTAAAAATTTCATGAGTTGATAAATGCTAAACACAAGAAGGAATAACTGTCAAAGAATAATTGAGAAAGACACTGAGGAAAGAATGAGTAGAACTTTATAAAGTGATAATAAGACTAGTTAACTTAGATGTGGAAAAGTTCTGACTGGATATTTGGTATTAGAATAATATTTGTGTGTGTCTGTGTGTGTGTGTGTGTGTGTGTGTGTGTGTGTGTGTGTGTGTATCTTTGCATGTATTTGAAATCTCAGACAAATAGTGGGTGAGTCCAAGTAAAGTTACATCTATTAAGAAAATAGGACTTTGGTAGTCCAGTGGTTAAGACTGTACTTGCAATGCATGAGATGACGGAGTTTGATACCTGGTAAGGAAGCCAAAGAATTGGTGCTTTTGAACTGTGGTGTTGGAGAAGACTCTTGAGAGTCCCTTGGACTGCAAGGAGATCCAACCAGTCCATCCTAAAGGAGATCAGCCCTGGGTGTTCATTGGAAGGAACTGATGTTGAAGCGGAAGCTCCAATACTTTGGTCACCTCATTTGAAGAGTTGACTCATTGGAAAAGACCCTGATGCTGGGAAGGATTGTGGGCAGGAGGAGAAGGGGACGACAGAGGATGAGATGGCTGGATGGCATCACAGACTTGATGGACATGGGTTTGGGTAGACTCTGGGAGTTGGTGATGGACAGGGAAGCCTGGTGTGCTGCAATTCATGGGGTCACAAAGAGTCAGACACAACTGAGAGACTGAACTGACTAACTGACTTAAGGAAGCTAAAAACCCAACTTCTTCATGGTGCAGCCAAAAAAAAAAAAAAAAATTGGATTTGTTCCCTGGCAGCTCAGTTTTTAAATAATCTGTCTACAAAGCAGCAGACCTGGGTTTGATCCCTGGCTCAAGAAGATCCCCTGGAAAAGGGAATGGCAACCCACTCCAGTATTCTTGCCTGGAAAATCCCACGGATAGAGGAACCTGGTAGGCTACAGTCCATGACACACACACTCATAAGTAATGCTAACAATCAAAGAGTCGGACACAACTGAGCAACAACAAATGCTAATGCTACTATTTGTTATCATCAGCTTCCTTCTAACTTATGTATCCCTGGCCACCTGTTCTAAGTAATTTGTAAGGACTTTGCATGTTCCTAGACAAGAAATGTTGTGAACAGTGATGATTCCATTTCCTCATTGTTAAAGCTGGTTGTTATTTTTTTACTTGTAAGTTGATTATTTCTATTTATGATAATACAGCAGCTGTTAACAGTGACCTTTCTTTCACATTTTATGATGTGGAGGTGACTGTAACTTGTTGAAACTCAGCCTGGTATTGTGTTACTATTATTGTTCCTGGGGAGGCTTATTAGCCTGTCACTGAAGATGTACGAAAAATCCATCTTCCCTTTTGGAATATGATGAGCCTTTGTCACCCACAATGCAATTAATGTTAAAAATAGAAAGAATGGTTATGATATGATTATGATTAGACAGAGATGAGCTATTGTCCAAGTAACAGGAACTGATCCAGCAGGCCAGAGATGACCTACACAGAACCATCAGTTTGCTGATTGCCATTTCTCTCTGAGTTTGATGAAATATTCATGCCTTTGCTCTCCTCTCTGCAAGCACTATTGATTTCTTGTATAAACGCTGCTATATTTAGTCTAGACAAATGGAATGTGGATTGCTGCTGAATAAATTGGATGAAAGACTGGGATCTTGCCTGCCGCTTTCTCTCAGTCTTGGGCAATTATTTATAATCAAGAGCAGTTTTTGTAAGTTGAGGGTGATTTTTCACAATTTAGTGATTAGTCTCTGAACAAAGGCAAGCAGTTAGACACAATCATTTCTGTTGGGATAGCAGGTTAAGAAGTCAAATTACCCTTTGAGCCTTAGACTAGCTGTATCAGAGAGTTCTGGGACTCTTTTCTCCTTATCTTTTTTGTTTTCTTTTTTTGAAGGGTGGGGGAATTGATGATTATAGTTTACAGATAATAAGAATGCCAGCAAGAAGAGATTCCAGGTCTCTTGAAATTTTACGTTTTGCGTTCATAGGGTTAAATATATTTATTGATATGTCCATGTAAATACTGAGACTTTATTTTGGCCTTTTCAGTGTAGAAATGAAGTATATCATTTACAGCCATTGTTTTTGATCGGAATAATGCCACCTCCATAAATTAATACTCAAAATCTCATGTTACTCCAGAGCCTTAATTGACAGTTCTGCATTGGACAGTGTGACCAAAGATCTTACAGGCCCTCATTCTCACTTAGTTTCTTACTTGTCAAAGTTAATATTTTTCATTTTGCAAATATCATGTTTTAGAAGATATTGTCCACCAAACTATGGTTTATTAATAAATCATTTCCCCATTTTCATTAAAATGACATAGCAGTACCATTACTGCAAACTCTTCTGACCTGTATGTTGAAAAATCACCAGCGTTGTCAGCCAAGATTGAAAACAGGTTGCCCACATACCAGTGCACAGTCATGCCTCTTCACACAAACCTCTGTGTACACACAATTCACATGGTAAGCAAGATATTAATATTTCATTTAGTGTTTGAAGCCTTAATTTCTACAATTTCTGTTAGCCTTTCTTGACTTGCTGCAAACAGCTCTTAAATTCACATGGAATATTAACTTCATAGTTTCCAACCGGCAATCTGCAAATTTAAGTTACTCAGGATAGGAGTCAGAGCATTAGATGCAATTGTAAAAATATGAAAAAATAGAAAGGGGGAAATTACTCGTATTTCCATCTTAAATACAACTTTCTTTTGTTCTCTATCTCACGAGTCTTAGCTAGTAGAATTCAGAGACTAATACCATTAAATCTCCAGTAGAATATATGCTCAATGAAGGCTAGAATTTTTTTTTGTCTTTTTGTTTTACTAATAAACCCAAACATATAGAATCAACTTGGGAATTTAAGGTTCTCAGTGGATGTATATTGACTAAGTTAAATTATAGTTAAAGAGTTATCATAGGGTATATGTCACCTATATTATTGTTCTTTCACTTAATGTTGTAACAGCGTTTTCCCTGTTCCCATAAACATTATTTTTAATGATTACATATTTTCCATGAAATAGATTTGACATATTTTACTAGACATCTCCTTGTAGTTGGTGACTTTAGTTAAAATAATAATCCTTTAATTAACAATATGACATTGAACTGTTTCTTCCTGTGTTAATTTTATTTCCTTAAGATGTATTCCAAGAGTTGGCACACCTGAATCAAATGGTAGAAATATTTAATTCCTCTTGCTACCTATCACCAAATTGTGATATCTCATATCACTTTTTTGGAAGTTTTAAACTGACTGGCAGTGCCACTTGCAATATACAGTTGTCTTCTTGGTCATATGTTTGCCCTGTTATACATACATATATGCATATATGTGAATCACATATATGTTCCCTTGTCTATGGAATTCTTCAGGCAAGAATACTGGATGAGTAGCCATTCCCTTCTCCAGGGGAATATGATAATTAATAATTAGAAAATGATGCCTTATTTTGATTTAAAATTTTCATTTCTTTAGTGAGGGTGGATTTTTCATTTGTTTAGCTATATTTGTTTCCTTGCCTTAAACATTTTCTAGATGTTTTTGTGTTTTTATTTTCTAATATCTAATAGAAATCATACAGAATTTTATTTTCATATTTACTCCTAATATTTTTGTTTGGTTATTCTCAGTGTTCATGATTTTAATACACAGTGTTCATGTATTTTAATACACAGTAAATTCCACTTTTAAATAATTTAAAAAAGCATTTATTGAGAAGTATGCTGTATGTTGTCAGTCTTTGAATTATCTTATTTAATCCTTTTAACAACTCTGTGCTGTTACTGTTAATGGTAATTACTCCATTTTACATGTAAGGAAACTGAGACCCAGAGAACTTAAATAACACACTCAGGATAACACAGTTACCCAGAAGGTAACACATCCTTTTATATTTTATGGGGACAGGCATTTAGATTTAAAGCAGAGTTTGAAAATTGGCAACCTGTATGTCAAAGTCCATTTATAAAAGTGTGTTTTTCCAGTTCGCATAATTTAAAAAAAATTTCCAATTATTTAATTGAAAATTAGGTGACTTCTGTCTACACTGGGTCTGTATTTGCTTTTTACTCACCATTTCCCACATTTTAGTATGCAGATTTTTACTTTTTCTTTGCTAGGTTTCATAGCCCTACAAATACATTATTTTATAAGCTCTACTTCTTTATATTATAAGCTTTATTTCTTAAGGAATGTATCTTCTGATTACAAGCAAAAATGTTTTTAAGTGTACAAATTTGTTTGTGTTAGAAGTTTTCTAATATCCCATGACATCTCTTCCTCAATAGTGTTGCATTTTTTGTCTTAAGTCAACTTGAATCTGATCAGTGGTCCAGTAGAAAAGTGTTAAAAACGTACGACTTTGATACCTCTGAATCTTTGGAGTCATCTCTTTGAAAAAGGGAAATGTGAAAGATTTCATGGCAAAGTACAAAGTGCTCGCTGAAAATCAGCATTTTATCAAATCTAATATACAGAAGAGTTTTTTTATCATCCTTGTAAAAAAAACAGAACAAAATTTATTGGTGCATTGAAACAAATCTAGTAGGGTATAATGTCTTTCACTTCTAATCTGTTTCCAAATCAGTGTGCTAATCTTCTGTCCTCTGTCACCCTCCTTTTTTTTTTTTTTTGGTTTCTTCAGTTGATGTGAAGTCAGAGGTTCCTGTGGGCCTGGAGCCCATCTCACCTTTAGACCTAAGGACAGACCTCAGGATGATGATGCCCGTGGTGGACCCTGTTGTCCGTGAGAAGCAGCTGCAGCAGGAGCTACTCCTCATCCAGCAACAGCAGCAGATCCAGAAGCAGCTTTTGATCGCGGAGTTTCAGAAGCAGCATGAGAACTTGACACGGCAGCACCAGGCTCAGCTTCAGGAGCACATCAAGGTAGCAAGCGTTTCTTTGTCTCTGACTGTTGGTTGACTCTGGGAGTCTGCGCCATAACATGGGCATAAGAGGGAGCAGAGGAGGGTGTTTCATTCTGAAAAGATATGGATTCATGGCTGGGAGGAAACTGGGGTTGTACTAGTGAAAACCTAGGGTAAGTAAAAGGAATCCTGGCAAAAATCCTGCTTTGCTTCTTGGAGAGGGACCTCTACAACTCCTTTATCTGTTAGTTTATAGCATCAATGTCTGGGAATAGTAACTTCTTACCCTTTTTAAGATTCTCTTCTACATGATTTTGTCCATTTGCCACATCTACTTTCCATCAGAACCATGAGACTGAGGAGACACATTTTATGTGTCTAAAGAATCTATATATACTATTTACCAGAGAAGATAAATTAATTGCTTTATTTGAAGAGAGAGCCTTTACTTTTTTTTTTGTCTTTGGTCTATAAGTAGATGTCCTGGATGAGTCCTAATCTTCCTTATGGAAAAAACTTCATAATGTATACATTCAAAATAATAACATAATGAAAAGCTGGATAGAATTTTATATATATATAAAGTGAAGAAGGCACTGCAGTCCTCTTGCCGGAAAATCCCATGGATGGAGGAGCCTGATGGGCTGCAGTCCATGGGGTCGCTAGGAGTTGGACACGACTGAGTGACTTCACTTTCACTTTTCACTTTCATGCATTGGAGAAGGAAATGGCAACCCACTCCAGTGTTCTTGCCTGGAGAATCCCACGGATGGCGGAGCCTGGTGGGGCTGGCGTCTGTGGGGTCGTACAGAGTTGGACATGACTGAAGTGACTTAGCAGCAGCATATATGTAAGAAACTGGTACAGATGTTTTGAGTGTTTTTATTTAAGTCTAATAGATTAGATAAGAATTTATTGAAAGAATTTTGGGAGTAGTTGATAATTTGAGACTCAAGTCGTTTAATTAAGTTATTCTAGGAGAATTATGTCCATATCCCAGAATTTTCTGTGATTGACTATTTTAAGATCATTCTGGATGCGTTTGTATCTATTTAGTCTCTTGTATCATCTGAGATAAGTATTACTTCAGTTTTATTTGTAAATGTCTTTTCAACTTCTTGATGAAGATATTTAAAACAAAGCTATTTTGGTCTGACTTAGTAGATGCTTACTTTGAATTTATTATGACAGCAATATAAAGCAGCAATATAATGAAGTTTTTTTTATGTCCAACTCCTTCAAAAAATGACTTAACTATGTTAATATGTTATTATAATAAGGTAATATGATATTATTTCATATTTTATTATATTGTATTATAAGCACTTGATCTTTTACTCACTTGCATATCAAGTACAAACAAATTGACTTGGTGTTATTACTCTACATATTATAAACTTTTACCATACTGATTATTATAGTGTCTGAGAAAGTTAAGATGCTTTTTTCTCTCTATGCTCCTTGTTTCGTATTTCCTTAGCCAGCAGGCCTATTTTATCTTATTTTTCAAAAAAAGCTCTTTGATATCTGATATAAAGGGTTATATTGTTTTTATTTAACTAAAAGAATTTTACTAAAAGAACTCTTCCAATTATTGATCTGTAAGATACCGTAAAAATAAGAATGAGGGTTTTAAGTCCCATATGGAATCACGGCCATATTTCACAGTGTAGGAAACCTTCGTTTAGTTTATAGACATGTTTTTATTTTTTAATGATTCTTAAACATTATTTCACTTTGACCTTTGAAACAGTAATAGTAACAGTGATGTCTAGATTCCTTTCTTCAATCATTCTAGACATCTTAAGATGGCAGTGATAAATGAGTAAAATTTATATTCTTCACCATACTTTAGGATTTACATAACTATCTGGTTCATTCTGCCATGTTATGCAAGCCACATTGCCTTGTATATATGACAATACTAATTAGTTACAGCTTCATATGCATCTTTTCATTTATGTTTGATGACTTTCATAGTTGTAAAGATCAATATTAAAAATTTAAAGTAATTTGATTTTACTCAAAGGTTAATAGTAGCAAATAGGTAATTGTTACTTTGCCCCAAAGTAGTATATAGCAGGTTTACTGACATCTGGAAAATATTGGAAAAGGGAGGAGAAAAATGATTCTGAGATAGCTAAATGGAAAACTTAGTTTTTGGAATGATTTTCTAGAGTAATAAGTTGCTTTTTCAGAAACTAAGACAAACTTAAAATTTCCTTTTAAGTTTAAAAAGTGTTTTTGCTTTAATTTCTTTTTAACTTTACTGTTTTGTATTATATATTATAAGGCTAAAAGTTGATGCTTTTAACATTCATTTAGGTTTTTCTTTTAATAAGAAAGACACAGCATGACGCTTTACTTATTTATATTAGTGTTTTGAGTCTTTGGCTTTTATAATCAACATCTGTTGAATTAGATGCTATTGTCCCATTTTTCCACCTAGTAATCTGAGGCTCAGAGAAACACTCTAACTTGTCCAGGGTCACATAACCTGTAAATGAGTGCTTCAAGATTTGTAATCTTGCCTTGTCTGCCTCAAAAGCTGCTACTTCAGTCCACTTCTGTGTTGGACTAGAGCATCTGAAATTGGAGGAGTGAATTTTTTTTAAACCTCATTCCTGCAGTCGTCAGCAATGAATAGTAGCTGTGGAAATTAAATTCTGTGCTTTTCTAGATCCCTATGAGAGATTAATATTCATTTCCTTTTGGGCTTTGGGTGGCACACCAAATCAATTTGACCAACCCTGATATCTGTATAGAACTAACATTTAAGGCAAAGTTTAAGCAGAATTATGAAATTTTTTGTTAGAAAAGAGAATTATTATTATTAAGAGACTAGTAGAGCACATCCAAAATGCCAGAGATTGTAATATAGAAGGAAACCAGGAATGCTTCTATGTCCTGGGACGAGAGAAGCTATCATGTTTGACATGCAGAGTTGGCTTCCTGTTGCTCCACAATAATTCTTATGCCATTCCACATAATTTTTTTTCTGTCACTTTTCAATGTAACTTTCAGAGTTTTAGGCACCTATCTCATATAAACAGCAAATTATACTAACTTCATTAGTATTAAAGCAAAATGGATATTGTTCAAACTTGCAACCTAAATTTCATATGCATTTTTAACATAATGCATGAGGGAAATTATTTCTCTGTCTTATATCTGAGGAGTCCATGCTCTAAGTAGCTTAATAAACTGTCTAGATCTTGTATCTAGTAATGTCAGAGCCTAGTAGAACTCAGTCTTGAGTTATTCCTCAGTGGGCACATTTACGATTATTCCTCGATGTCTGTTTCACAGTCTGAGAAAATTGACAACTCAAATGGTTTTTAAGAATGCTTTATATTTATGTTGTACATTATTTAGAAGTGAATTCAAGGGATTCAAACCGCCAAACAGTAGTGCATCAAAGTGTAGTCTTGTGGAAGTGCTTTCTTCTTGACCAGTCTGTAACTAAGGAGTTTTGTGTGCTGAGTGAACTTATTAATTAGACTTTGCTATTTTGAGAAAATAGCTTGTGGTGGATTTAGGGATTGTATTCATCTATGAAAACCTTCTTTGTAAGGTTTTGAAACTTTTAGCCTTCGTTTTATTTTAGATGTATTTTCCCCAAATTAATTCATATCTCAATATTCTACTCAGTTTGATTATGTTCATATTGTTTCTTAGGATAAGAAGTTAAAATTTCAGTTGTTTATGTTGTGAGGGCCTTGGTAAAACAGACTTCTGGGAAATTCCTGGCTTTCTTCGCTGTATCATATATTTCAGATGCACAAAGAAAAGTCACTCAAGGAACTGAAGATCTGAGTGGCTTTGGTAATATTCTGATAGGACAGCATAGGTAATGAAGCTATCTAAACACTTGCTTGTTAATCACAGTAAAACAATTAATGGCATTAGTTGCTTGTCTTTAGATTTCAACAATATACAAAAAAAAAAGTGGGGGCGGGTAAAATGTAAAGTAAATAGAAGTAATTTCCAAAAGCTCATAACATTTCGATTTTGGTCATTGATGACTATGAAGCCTAAAGAAATTGCACACTCTCATGTCTTTCTCTTCTCGCAAGTTGCAACAGGAACTTCTAGCCATAAAACAGCAGCAAGAACTGCTAGAAAAGGAGCAGAAACTGGAGCAGCAGAGGCAAGAACAGGAAGTAGAGAGGCATCGCAGAGAACAGCAGCTTCCTCCTCTCAGAGGCAAAGATAGAGGACGAGAAAGTAAGAGGCACCAGGGTAAAAGATAAATCTCTTCCCTCATCTTTAGCTGATTGTCATTCAGAAAGGAGCCCAATAAAGAGTGGAATTAAACTTGTCAAAGATGTCTTTGTTTAAAAGAATAAATTATGAGCCCAAATGTAAAGCTTTGACATTCACATATCAGCTCTCTGCATTCAGTCTACAGGCGTCTTCAGAAGTAAACTTAACCTTGTTTGGCAAAGATAAGTATAGCTATGCCATTGTGTTTAATAATAAACTTGCTTTCATGTTACTCTACCTTCTTCCCATTCAAGCAGTGATTGCTCTTTATAATAAGTCAAGCCTTGTCTCATTTACTTTTTAAGTACCCAGACTTTGGAAAGATTTTAGAACTTCTGTTTAAAAAAAAAAAAAAAACTATCCACAAGAGGGAGACAGATCCAAATAATTCCCCTGCATGAGGTCAGTTCAAAATCAGGTCGTAGCAAGGTTTAAAATGTGATAACTTGAACTGAAATTGTCAGCATTATTTATTTGTCTAATGCTCAAAAGAGTTTCGTTTTTTTTTTAAGTTAGTTTTTGAAAACTAGAAATTCAGAAGAGCTCATTTTAATGTGTTTAATCACTTATATGGTTCCCCAAGATTCCTGACTTTTAAAAAACAGTGCTTCGTTCCTCAGCAGTATTTTTTAAAGCTTAGGAAAAAACTACTATTAATTCTGGGAATCCCCTTTCTGTAAAAGCAATTAAATCATCGGAGGTCTTTTGAAAATTGGCAGTTGAAGCAGTAGTTATGAAACATTACTATGTCATTTTCTAAAGCCTGTTTAGACTCTCGTTTTTTTTCTTTTAATAGGAAAGCTCATATGCTGTGACCAGTAATATTCCAGAGGCAGGAAAGGACAGAACCCCAAGTCACCATCTGTTTCTGTGTGTGTGTGTTTCAGGGGCAGTGGCAAGTACAGAAGTAAAGCAGAAGCTTCAAGAATTCCTGTTGAGTAAATCAGCAACAAAAGACACTCCAACTAATGGAAAAAATCATTCCGTGAGCCGCCATCCCAAGCTCTGGTACACGTATGTTCAGCGTTTGGCTTGTTTCATCCCCAGGGGTAAAGATCACAGGTTCTCAATTCAGCTGACCTGGGCACAGATCCCTGGTCTGCCAAGTTCTGAACTATATGGCCGAGGGCAAGTTCCTTGAATTCCCTAATGCTTGGAATATTTCTCTGTAAAAAAGAGGATTTCTGGAAAGGTCCTGTAAAATAATGTGGTAAAGTGTGTAACAGAGATTAGCTCTTAAGTAAGTGTTAGCAAGTACCACCTTGAGGGCTAGAAAGTATTATACATGTTCTTTGCCGAATGAATAACTGATAAATGTAGGGTGGGGCATAGAAATTAATTCATATTTTGCATTTTTCTATTCTCAGATGATACATCTGATATCTTTACAATAATTTCTGAAGATTTGGCTGGTTGAGATTTTATTTTACTTGGCTTAATGTAAGATGGAGATCTGAGTTATTTTTTAAAAGTCCAGAAGATTTTTGACATCATTAAAAAAATAAAAAGGAAGACAAGGGAAGGAAGAGAAGGGAAGACAAGAAAAGTAGCTGACTGATACATCTAAGTTTTCAGTGACCAGTTTACCCCTGCCAACCCTGAAAAATGAGAGTAGATTGGTTCTTAACATATAAATTGACACTTAATACACTGTGGTAGTACAGTTTTTTTATGCAACCTTGTTTCTCCAAGTCCAGTAAAGAGATATTATGCAACACACAAGTCTTTCTGTAAAGTATGAGGGAGGTGGTATTTTTAAAACTCAGGAGAAAAACTGATTGGCAAAGCATATTTCAATATAGACTAATAGATTATACTTTCATCTCTCTCATATTTGTCTTCCCTGGTGGCTCAGATGGTAAAAGTGTCTGCCTACAATGTGGGAGACCTGGGTTCGATCCCTGGGTTGGAAAGATCCCCTGGAGAAGGAAATAGCAACCCACTCTAGTACTCTTGCCTGGAAAATCCCATGGATGGAGAAGCCTGGTAGGCTACAATCCACGGAGTCACAAAGAGTCGGACATGGCTGAGCAACTTCACTTTCACCTCTCATATTTATAAAATATGTTTAGGATTTTATACTTACATATTTTTAGTTACTCACATCATAAGAATAAGAGAGGAAATGCTTGATTATTTGATACTCTGTTATCTTGACATTTCAAGCATGCCAGGAGTGCTATTTAAAGAGTTATTGTTTTTCTAATTCTGTCTTATAAGTATCTTCCCATTACTGCATCCAGAAACAAAAAGGTAAATAAGGCAGATTCCAGAATGCTATATAAATAATTTTTAGTGGTTTACATAATTTTTATCATTATTGTCAATTGACTTGAAAAACCAGTCCCCGAAGAAAATTTCCACATATTCAATCAACATCAAAAATATTGAAAAACAAATTTTGTTTTATTACCTAAAATTACATATATAATTTATAATTAATTCATATCCCTGCTAAGTTAAAGCCTGCTTTAAGAAAACATAATTTCTTTTTTTTTAAGTGGAAGCAACTACTTGCAAACAACTGTCAGTTGAAAATTCTTTAGCTGTTCCCTTGGGTATATTCGACATGGCTCTCCAATGTTACTTAGCAATCTTTTTTTTTTTTTGGTACTGAACAGTAGGATCCAACTACTGGACAGCCAGCCATAAGTCATTAATTTGTGAAATATGAACTTAATACTTTTTTGCCAATTGTGATCAGATGAAATATCCTCACACTAGTTAATTCTTGAGACTGTTGATTCAGAGAAATAATACTGGTAGAATTATCATGGTAGTGATACTATGTCCTATCTAATGTTTTCTTCATATATACTGAATACAGATGTCTATATTGGCTGAGTAGTCTATGTTCAGTCCTGACCTATTCTCCAGTGACACAACTGTATCTCTCACTTGTGTTAATGCAAGAAAGACAACACATTTTGAGAGTTCAGTTTCATACAAAGAAGAATGTGTCTCCAATCTTTACCTTGGAACTGCTGTCAAAGTCAGGAAACCTGGGTCTCTTGGCATAGTACTCTCTCTCCATGTACTTTCATGGACTACCTAGCAATTTTTAAAAAGTGAAGTCCTTCTCTATGTTTACTTTTACCTTGGTTGTTCTGCGTAGTTGACCAAAAAAGGATTCAGATGATGATTTTTCCGTTAATATGGCTCTTAAAACACACATAATAATCTCAGATACCAAAACTCAAGCTCTTTGTAAATTCTCTCCTTTAGTGAAGCAAACTTTTCTATGTGGCCACATGACCAAACACACAGTGGGCATTCTTGGGCATCCTGCATCATTCTGTAACATACTGCTAAAGTGAACTCGGTTACATGAGGCTGTGGTTTTTACACACTAAAAAGGAAGAGCATAAACACAGCCAAGATACGTGTTGCAGCACATGTAACCGGTTATCGCTGACCAGTGCGCAGTAAAAACTCCAGGACAAATGGTGAGCCCTCTTTTTCTTTTGTAGGGCTGCCCACCACACGTCATTGGATCAAAGCTCTCCACCCCTGAGTGGAACGCCTCCATCCTACAAATACACATTACCTGGAGCACAAGATGCAAAGGATGATTTCCCCCTTCGAAAAACTGGTAAGTCAGTTTCACAAGAAGACTTCGCTTGCTCTTCCATAGCATTCCTATAGCTTTATTTCGCTATATGTCTAGAGGAATGTCAAAGGATTTGGAATCATAGCTATTAGACTCTCCGACCTCTGCCCTCAGCAGAAGCAAATATGTTGGCGCGCATACACACACACTCCTATTACTGTTAATACATCAATTCATTCAGTATATTATCAAAGTAACTTTTTGATTAATCACATTTAGCTTTTAGACAAATTATTTTCTTATTAGCAATGAAGAAGAGAATTAAATAGAAGCTTGACTTCTCAGAAAATTTAAATCTTCTCCATTAATGAGGACCTCTGTAGTTTCCTCCATTATCTGGATTTTTATTGAGCCTTACTCATTTACCAGAAAAATGGAGATTAATATTCTTCTTTTTCCTCACACTTTTAAAAACCTTAAATTGTAATCATTTACTAGAACAGACAAGGCCAAGTCTTACCTTCTGAGTGAGTGACTTGCCTAATGTCTCATAGATTGTAGGAGAAGTCATTGTGAAGCTTTGTAGCTAATAATTTCATGTGATTGTATTAACATTTGCTTAGGGGAACTGGGATGATGAATCTGGAATAAATTTGGAATTTAGTCAACAGCTCTATGGCTTTAAGGTCTGTATTTGTTTTCCCATATTCCTTTTTAGCCCTCTGACATGTGCATATTTAATATGTTATATGCTCTATTCCTCTATAATAAATGTATTTAAACTTTAGCTAGGCATAAGCATAAATAGCATTTGTATACATGATGTTGTAAATCTTTTGAGATTTTCTAAATATAGTTTTTTAGAGAAAGTTTTAAATTAAAAAATATAACCAAAATTGATGTGAAAGATATTCAGAACAGATAGTTTGGTTCATTGTATTTTACTCAGATCTACTTGAATAAGTATAGGTCTATGTAATTTGTATATGAAATCTACAGAACAAAAATGACTTTTAATAATTATATTCATTTTCCCAAGCAGTTTTGAATAATTGAAATGAAAATAGATTGTAAAAGCACATACTGAAGCTGTTTTCTGTCATATAATTTACTTCCAGCATAATGAATATTTAAAAATAAAATCAATCATTAGTAAGAATTTGCTCTATCATCTAGCCCGTATTGTACCAGGCACTGGGGAAGGATGGCCAAGTATTGCAAAGCAGTTCGTGCCTTTTTATTATAATAGACCAAAGCTTTTGCGTTTCTACTGTAAGATACTAGATAGAGTAAAATACTTCAATGAAAGGAAATACAAAGGAAAGAATGTTTTATATAATGCATGAGAATTTCACACTGTTATCTACCAATCAGATCACTTTTCATAAAAATAAACTTCTCTGGGATAAAAGGAATAAAGTGAATAGTGAGCCTCCACATACTTCTAAAACGTGGCATATAGTTTATGGAAATTGATCCGTAAAGGACATGGGTTTTAGAATGTGGGGACTTTGATCTGCAGCCTTGACATTTAGTTGCACCAATGGCCTGTGTAGGAACTATTGACAGAGATTATGTGAATATTGCCCGAGGTCTCAGGGCAGTGACTGGCATTCAAGGGCCTGAGGAGTCACTATAAGGAAAGAAAACACAAGTCCCCTTATGGCAGGAGGTTACTGATGAGTGATACAGTTACATTCAGGGGGAAAGACGTCTACCCCGCTGTGCACAGAGCCTTTGAATATATTCTTACCACTGGGAGATTGAAAACTGACTGCAGAACTGACACTGACTTTGAAAAGTAGTGGCATTTGGAGCCAGTAAGCATCCAGAAACACATTTGATCTTTGTCAGTCCTTAAAGACAAGTACTAAAAACCCATTCTTTGTGTCCCACTGTTCCCATGAGAACAATTTAGGGTTTTTCCTCTGAAGACTAAGTAGGAGTTTATTCTTGTAGAATTTCTTAACCCACAGCAAAATTCGAAGAGAAACCTGCTTATGTGTTACAAAATTTTATTCCAGTCTGTACTCATCTTCTGTATCTCTTTATGTGATATGTAATAATAGTGGAAAGTTACAGCCCCTGTGTTTTCTAGGGATGTATTTTCTGTGTTTGCCCAGTATTTTAAGTTTCTTCCCTTTATATCGAATATCTGTTATTCACGAAGTGTCAAGGCTGCTGACCTGCAAAACCAAACATTTCCAGCATTGTATCAATAAAGTTCTTGAAAAGCCATTAATACTTTCACATTCTATAGGGGTTTCAAAATATTTCTTAGTTTAATTTCCATTGTCTGAGCAAAGTAATTAAATGCAGATGTTTTCTGCACATTATCTAAAATACATTATCTAAAATACATTATCTAAAATACTTAGAGATACCATTCATTAATTACAAATAGGCGGAACTCTTCCAATTTTTGTAAATATAATCTATTTGGTATATTTCCAGTTCACTGTGAGAAAGTTTAGAGGTATGTTTGCACTAAATAGAAAAGCACTGAAGTACTGTAAAGTAACAGTTTTTATTTCAGCGTTTGTCGTGTTTTAATGACTCAACAGTTAGTACAAAAAAACTAAGCAATAAAATATCATAATTAAACATATGTAATGATTGAGGAAACTGTTTAGGATAATTTTCACATAAAGTACATCATATTAAATGAAATCTGGAGAACTGGCATTGATCATATAGTATAAATTCCAGGACAGCTGTAATAGTCTCACTTTTCTGTGGATGCCTGGTTATCACTCTCTGAGGTCTCCTTGAATGTCATTGAATTCAGTCTTAGATTTAAAAGAAGTTGTTAAGTGGACTCTATTTTTTTGATCTGCATATAATACTAAATGTTTTCATTTTCTTTTTAACCTCCTTGGTGCTGAATTGCCAGTATGCGCCAGCAAGATTTAAGGAACTAAAGCTGGAACCAGAGTAAGGAAAGTCCTAATGACCTTAAAATGAATCAAGTGGCCCCAGGGGTGTTCCCAAAGCAGCGAGCTAAATTCAGAACCTCTCCTGACCTCTTAGGACTCAGCCAGACAGGGGGAGCCTAGGAACAGTCTACTACAGAAGTCTCATTTGCCTGCAGAAATCTGACCTTTGTCTTGCAAAGTGGACCTTTACTTCCTTCCCCTAAGGAGAATCATAGTTGCTCATACCTTTTGGGCTTTTTGGAAACCTCAGAATTCTGTGAATCGTTAGTGCTACTCAGGCCCATTCCTATTTCAGTTTTCTTTGAAATATAGGAATTGAGAGTCTTTTGTTCTTTTCCTAAGTGAAGGGCTTTCAAATGAAGTTGAGAATAAAATAATTGTTTTTAATTTTTATGTTTATTGCCCATACTTAACGTAGTGCTTCCTTTTAGAACTACCCTCTGATGGCCTCTGTTCTATTACACAAGAATTTGTTGATTCTGAAATGTGTATTATTTTGCTGAACTTTAGGTTTATTTGGCTGCAAATTATCTGGTAGTCGGTGTTTTTTTTGTTGTTGTTGTTGTTGCCAGTATAATACACTGCTGGACTGATAATAAACTATAAAATAGGGAAAGAAAACTTTTGGGTCCAGCTACTTCTAAAATAGAACATATTTCCCACAGAGATACTACACATGCAGTAACTTTGAACTGACCTTCAAAACCATTTGAACTGGATTCTTTTCCTATGACTGTGTGCATATGTTTCATAAAATATTATGGTAAAAAAATTCTAGAGGTTTTATGCTCCATTATATTATTGGGTTCTGACCCAATGAACTTTGCCTTACTTTGAATGTTACAGTCTTTCCATTTAATACTTCTGAACAAAGTGAGCTGGCTGGCTAGATTTAACCTCTTAAAGAACACAAGCCATATAAAGCTAAAGCTTGACTTGGGCTAGTAATGCTGTTCCAGCCCCACTGAAATATTCTTTTTAATAGTCAGCAACAGTAGAATAAGACTCAAAGATGGAAGGGGTCCAAACATAAGTTAAGGTTTTGGAAGGCCAATGTCATTTTCCACACTGAGTAATTGGAAAGAAGGCAGAGATGAGACATATAACTTTATAAATCTCCCTCAGTATAGCAGTTAGAAGTTATGTAGCGGTACCTTGGTAACCTTTTCAAGTTATTATAATCCAGAATTAGTACAAGGAGATTTTTAAAACAATGTTTTAAAATCTCTCTTGCTCTGTTTTTCTCTCTTCCTTTTGCTAGTTCTGAGTCTTTCTCATAATACACAAAACACGTGCGTGTGCACGCATGGACATGCACGCACATTTCTGCACAGAGAGCACTAAGATAGCACTTACGTTTATGTAGATATTCACTCAGAATCTTATTCTAGACTGACTAAAACTGGGGTATTTTTATATATCTTAGTACTCTAGCTGAGTTCTATTGTAGTGGCTCTTGCTTACTGTGATTGAAATATACTCTTTCTGATCAGTCTTAAAACAGTTTTTCCAGAATTGAGAAGCACTGGGGCTTCCCAGGTGGCACTAGTGGTAAAGAACCCATCTGCCAGTACATTAGACTGAAGAGACATGGGTTTGATCTTTGGGTCAGGAAAATCCCCTGGAGGAGGGCATGACAACCCATTCCAGTATTCTTGCCTGGAGAATCCCATGGACAGAGGAGCCTGGCAGTCGGACACAACTGCAGTGATTTAGCACACATGCACGTGGCACAGTAACACAGGCTTTGAATCCACTACTGGATTGAAATATAGATTCTCAATCTTGGGAAATTTTTAACCTCTTTAGGTTATCTTTCTGTCATCTGTAAGATATGGGAATAATTATTGCTGTTGGTTCATACCGTTATTTTGAGGATTCAATTAAGTAATGCATGTCATGCACTTAGAATCATACCTAAGGTTAAGGAAATGCCTTGATGGATGGAACGTTTTTTACTGCTGCCCCACCTGGGAAGCCCCTAATTTTATGTTTCTAATTGATAAAAAAACTGAATTTCATTTATTTTCATCAATGAAAATTGAATTGCTTATTGTTTTGGAAAGTCTATTTTTAAGGACTTATATTCTGCCACCTTCCTGATAAAATGAGAAAACTGAGGAGAAAGAAAGAAAGTATTCACTGTAAGCTCTCTGCCTCTTGCAGTGCTAAATGTCAAGATGGGAATAAAGGTTTCTGTTAACTTTGCACATTCTCTGGCATTTGGGAGCCTAGTATGGTATACCAAAATAGCAGCGGACTTGTTTCTTTCCTTCACCATAGGAAGAGCTCTTATGGATGCTCTGTCCTCTCTAGGGTCACACAGAGTTTTAATTTCTGCCATTGACTTCATTTTTAAATCAATAAACTTTTAATTTTTAGAACAGTTTTAGATTTACAGGGAAATTGACCCATAGTACAGATGGTTCCCATATTACTTTCCCCACTGTCCCGTCGTCTCCGCTCTTGTTAACATCTTGCGAAGTGTGGTATTTTTGGTACAATTAATGAATGCTAATCAGTATATTATTGTTAATGTAGCCCATAATTTATATTAAGGTTTACTCTTTGTGCTTCACTGGTGGTTATTTTGACAAATGCAAAATGTCATGCCATGTACCCACTATTACAATATAATGCAGACTAGTTTCACTACCCTAAAAATCCTCTGTTCTCCATATATTTACCCCTCCATCCTCCAATCTCCAATAACCACTTATATTTTCACTGTCTCTATGGTTTTGCCTTCTGTAGAATGTCATATATTTGAAATAATACAGTATGTAGCCATTTCAGACAAACTTCTTTCACTTGGCAATGTATATTTATGATCCCCCCATGTTTTGTGGCTTGAAAGCCCTTTTTAGCACTGAATAATAATGCATTATATGGGAGGAGCCACATCTTATTTAACTGTTTACCTGTTGAGAGGTGTTCTGGTTCCTTCCCAGTTTTAGCAATTATGAATCAAGTGGCCCTAAACATTCACGTGTAGGTTTTTATGTGGATGTATGTTTTCAGCTCAGTTAAATGAAAGCCTAAGAGTGCAATAGGTGGATTTTATGGTAAGACTATGTGTAGTTTTTTAATACACTGTCAAATTGTATTCTGAAGTGGCTGTACTGTTTTAAATACTGACCAGCAGTGGATCAGATCTACTGGCAGTGAATCAGAGTTCGCCAGCACTTGGTATTTTCACTTTAGTGTTTTGAATTTTTACCATTCTGCTGCTGATGCTAAGTAGCTTCAGTCATGCCCCACTCTGTGTGACCCCATAGACCACAGCCCACCAGACTCCACCATCCCTGGGATTCTCCAGGCAAGAACACTGGAGTGGGTTGCCATTTCCTTCTCCAATGCATGAAAGTTAAAAAGTGAAAATGAAGTCACTCAGTCGTGTCCGACTCTTCTCAACCCCATGGACTGCAGCCCACCAGGCTCCTCCGTCCATGGGGTTTTCCAGGCAAGAGGACTGGAGTGGGTTACCATTGCCTTTTAATCATTCTAATAGGTATATAATGGCTTTTCATTGTGGTTTTATTTCCTAGTGTTAGTGTGGTATAACTTTTCTCATCCCTTTACTATTAATCTCTCTCTGTCTTTCTTTTTTAAATGATTTTCTGATAGTGTATGGTTGTGGTTTAGTCACTAAGTCATGTCTGACTCTTGTGACACTAAGGACTGTAGCCCACCAGACTCCACTGTCCATGGGGATTTTCCAGGCAAAAATACTGGAGTGGGTTGCTATTTCCTTCTCCAATAGTGTACAGCAGAGTCTTTTTTTTTCCCCTTAATCTCACTCTGATAGTCCCCTTGAATTAGTATGTTAGATCAGTCCCATTTAAAGTGCTTATAGACATAGTTGGATCAATATCGGCCATGTTTATAACTATATTCTAATCATTATACTTAATCATTTTTTTAACATCTTTCCCTCTTTCTTCTGTGGTTTTAACTGAGCATTGTATACGATTCCATGTGCTCTACTGTCTTAGCATATCAATTGTACCTCATTTAAATGTTTTCTTTGATGGTTTCCTTAGAGTCTGAAGTACACATTTGTAGCAAATCTATACCCACTTTCAAATAACACTATGCTGCTCTATGGCTATAGGTACCTTAAGACAAAGTATTCCCAATTCCTCTCTCCCATATTTTATAATTTTGCTGTCATTAATTTCACTTTCCCAGATCACTGAATACATTGTTTGTATTATTATTTTGAATATTCAAATCAATTAATAATAAGAAAACTAGAGGAAGGTTCAAAAGGGAAGGAACATATGTCTGGTTACTGTTAATCACTCAGTCATGTCCGACTCTTTGTGACCCCACGGACTGTAGCCCACCAGGCTCCTCTGTCCTTGGAATTCTCCAGGCAAGAATACTGGAGTGGGTAGCCATTTCCTTTTCCAGGGAATCTTCCCTACCCAGGGATGGAGCACAGGTTTCCTGCATTGCTGGCAAATTATTTACCTTCTGAGCCACCAGAGAAGCCCAAACATATATATACCTGTGTCTTATTCATGTTGATATATGGCAGGAATCAAGACAACATTATAAAGCAATTATCCTCCAATTAAAAAGAATTTTTTTAAATAAGCAAAAGAAACATTTTATTTTACCTTCATTTATTTTTTCCTTTATATAGCTTTGAGTTTCTGATTTATATCCTTTTCTTTCTTGCTAAGGTACTTTTAATCTTTCTTGCAAGTCAGCTCTACTGCTAACAAATTTCCTTAGTCCTTGTTTGTCTAAGGAAGTTTTTATTTCTCCTTTATATTTAACAGATAATTGCACTGAATGCGGAATTTTTGGTTGCTGAATTTTTTTCCTTGCAACACTTTAAATGCTTCACTCTCTTCTTGCTTGCATGGTTTCTGACAAGAAATTTGATTCAGTTCTTATTGTTGTTGATCCATAGGCAAGATGCTTTCTAATATCCTCTGGTTTCATGGAAGATATTCTTTGTCTTCGGTTTTCTAATGTTTGAATATGATGTGCCCAGGGGTCTGATGTTTGGTATTTATACTGCTTCATGTTCCCTGAGACTCCTAGCTTGAGAGCTTGTCTGTATCTTCCAGCTACTTCTCGAATAGTCTTCTGCTTTTTTCTTTTATGTTATTGGTTTCCTATTATGCATGTGTATGTCTTTTGCAGTTGTCGCAGACTGGCAAGTATTTTTTTCATTGTTTTTTTTTCCTTTGCCCATTGACTTCAGAAATTTCTACTGACATGTCGTTAAAGTCATTGAGTCTTTCCTCAGTTGTGTCCAATTTCTTGTTGAGCCCATAAAAGGCATTCTTCATTCTATACTTTTGATCTCAGGCATTTATTTCCTTTTGGTACTTTATTAGTATTTCCACCTCTCTGCTTGCAGTTACTAATATAGTCTTACATATTGTCAACCTTTTCCATTGGAGCCCTTAACATATTACTCATAGTTGTTTTAACTTCTTTGTTTGATAATTCCAAAATCTTTGTCATAACTGAGTCTGGTCTGATGCTTTCCTTATCTCTTCAGACTGTTTTCTCTTCATTTTTAGCATGCTTTCCAACTTTTTGTTGAAACCTGGACATGATATATTAGAAATTGACTAGTTAACCTTTCTGTGTGAGATTTTATGTTAATATGGCTGCATCTAATATTTGCAGTGGATGTAGGTGCCATGGCTTGGGTTTCTTCTAGTTTCCTTGTTTGCAGTTTGTTTATTTATTTATTTTTTTCTTTCTCCATTTTGAGGTTTCCCTAGGAACTCCTTCATAAATGAAATGTGTCTTGCCGCTCTCTCATTGTTAATCCGCTATTGTTATACTGGAACCCTGTTAATGTGATGGAGGCTACCCAGATGACTCAATGGTAGAGAATCTGTCTGCCATTGTAGGAGACACAGGAGACGCTAGTTCGATTCCTGGGTTGAGAATATCCCCCGGAGGAGGAAATGGCAACACACTCCAGTATTCTTGCCAGAAGGATCCCATGGACAGAGGAGCTTGGCAGGCTACAGTTCATGGGCTCACAAAGAGTTGGACATGACTGAGCAACTACATATAATCACAACCAAGGCATTGGGGAGGGACAGTGTTCTATAATTTTATAATTAAACCTCAGTTTTTTAGTGGTCCCTGAGTCTGTGGCCTTTGAACTCTAGAGCTGATTCTTAGCTTTTTAAAAAATCTACCATGTGAGATAGGAAAGCTAGAAGAGGCTACAGTTGCCTAATTGCCTTTCTCTACAGGTCAAATAAAGTTCTAGTAAATAGTTTTCCTTGGAGGGCAGGTTTTGTTCTGTAGAGTGCTCTGGGTATATTTTATCACTGTACTTTTTTTTACTGGGCATATTTCAACATGGCTGCTTTTCTTTCCCCCTTCACCTCTGATCCCTATCATCACATAGACAAGAGGGGATTCTTCACTGTCTTCACCAAGAGAACATGGTTGGGTTCTTGTAAATAAAACTTCTGAGTATGTACTCTTCCCTGCTGAGACTGGGCCCCTGGGGTTTTTAACTCTCAAGCTAGTCCACAGTCAGCCTCCAGTAACTCATCAAAATTAACATTCTGGTGTTCCTACCAGTTCCTGGCCCCAGTGGCTTCTCTTCTCCATTAACTGATTTCAGCTATGATTTTTGTTATTTTTCAGTCTCTTGTGATTTTGGAATGGCAGTTTGCTCTGAGATCTCAGTTCTGTGATGAATCTAAGAAAATCGCTTTGGTTTTAATCTGCTCAGCTTTCTTCTTGTGGTGAGGATGGCAGTGAAGGTTTCCAAGCTTTTCACATGTTGGAGTTGATGCCAAAATGCAGTGAGCCATTCACTATTTTTTTAAAAAAGCTTTATTTCAGCATATACTTACAGAAATACACTCATATTGGTTAATAGAATACAATTTAACTCATCCTACACAATTTAAACCAAAAAACTTGGTCCATGGTTTGCTTTAAGAAGAAAGAAAAAGGATTTGTAATCTGATTTATTTTTATCTGTTACAAATGTATGTAGAAGATTCTCCATAACTTTTAAATCAGTAAACCATTTTCAAAAAATTTTAAAAACACAACTTTGCAGTTTTTTAAGGTGATAGGTTCATATTTAAACAATATAATTCTTACCAATTAATTATAATAAATTTGTTATAAGATTACAAGTCATCAGTGTTTGACTGTCCTTCTCAGTGTGGTCATGACTAAGAAATCCATGTGCTGAAAATACTATGACAAAGAGAATAGACTGATATAATTCTTAAATCACATTTTGGAAGGAAGGCTGTACTTTATGCTGAAGTCTTTGCCCAATGTTTCACACTATTATATTTTATTCTGTACCCTCTTCTATATGTCATCTTTCTCTTCTCCTTAATAGGAATCAAACACTCCATTGGTTTTTGCTACTTTGAGAATGAATTTGATGAAGTACTAGAATGGAACAGAGCATGAGCTACTCTGTAAGCAAGACTTGAGAATAATGACTTTTCCCCCTGTGTTTTTCTTACCTTTCTCTTCATATCAAACACTAGAGGTTTGATAAGGTAAGAAAAGCAAACCAATTTTTGGCCCTCCAAAAATTAAAAAAATCAACTCTTTTTTAAAATAGGACTTAATATTTTACATAGCAAAACTACATTTTAAAAGGAGCCTTTTTGATAGATTTGATCCTTTAGATTATGAAAAGTTAGCACTTTCCAGCTACTATATTTCTTTGATATGCACTTTTTCTTCCAGTTTTGTTAAAATATAACTCACAGACAGTACTTTGTAAGTTTGAAGTCTACAGCATAATAATTTGACTTATTTGCTCATATTTTAAAAAAACAAACATATCCCGAATGGATCTAACATAATGTTTTATAGTTTAACCAGCAATATTTTTTACTTTTACATTTTTTTCCTTACTGGTGTACAAGGTGATCTGTTACA
Organism: Antilocapra americana; assembly: GCA_007570785.1. Lineage (NCBI taxonomy): Eukaryota > Metazoa > Chordata > Mammalia > Artiodactyla > Antilocapridae > Antilocapra > Antilocapra americana. The sequence goes on from ML661346.1 coordinate 20,289,620, forward strand.
GATAATAAACTGCTGTAGTATTTTCCCAAGAATTAAATGATGTAGAGTAGTAAGAATCTTTGTAATATAAAATGAGTACAAATTTATAACATATGATTTTTCACTGAAAAGCATAATAAAAATTAATGTCCCTAAGAATTTTTTATTGAAAAGCTAGATATATGGTTATGTTAAAACATGAGACAAATAGTTTAAGTTTCACAATTAAATACCTGGAAAACTAGTCTCACAGATTGATTGTGCATGTGGTATGTATGATAACTAGTTGGAGGTAAGACCAAGTGTCAATTGAGAATTGTTTGATAATTAATCAGCTTAGTAGGAATGTTGAATATCTAACTAAAATTATTTGCCAGTAGAAACTAGTGTGTGTGCCAGGGGTGTGGGAACTAGTGTGAAAAAGCTCATATAGCCTGGAAAGACAGAGCTTGGAAAATATTCTCATGGTTTGATGTTAGATAGATTTGGCTTAGAATTCTAGCATGGCACTACAAGCTAGAGCTGTGTGACTGCAAGCAAGTTACAGGACTTATCTGAGCCTTGATTTTTAAAGTGTCAAGAATGGAAAATATTTGGCTTTCAGGATTATGATAAGCAAAAACATATTTCATGAAGGTGCCCAGCACAGTGCCTGATATATAGCAGAGTCTCTGTACATATTGCCCATTTGAGTTACTGGGAATAATGGTGTGGCATTGGTAGTAGAAATTATTAGTAGTAGCTGCACACTAAAGACCCTCTTAATGAAAGGGAAAGAGGAGAGTGAAAAAGTTGGCTTATAACTCAGCATTCAGAAAACTAAGATCATGACATCTGGTCCCATCACTTCATGACAAATAGATGGGGAAATAATGGAAACAGTGATAGACCTTATTATTCTGGGGCTCCAAAATCACTGCAGATGGTGACTGCAGCCATAAAACTAAAAGACACTTGCTTCTTGGAAAAAAGTTATGACCAAACTAGACAGCATATTAAAAAGCAGAGACATTACTTTGCTGACAAAGGTCCATCTAGTCAAAGCTATGGTTTTTCCAGTAGTCATGTATGGATGTGAGAGTTGTATGGCAAAGAAAACTGAGCGCTGAAGAATTGATGTTGGAGGAGACTCTTGAGAGTCCCTTGGACAGCAAGGAGATCCCACCAGTCCATCCTAAAGGAAATCAGTCCTGAATATTCATTGGAAGGACTGATGCTGAAGCTGAAACTCCAATACTTCAGCCACCTGATGTGAAGAACTGACTCATTGGAAAAGACCCTGATGCTGGGAAAGGCTGAAGGCAGGAGGAGAAGGGGATGACAGAGATGATTGGACAGCATCACTGGCTTGATGGACAGGAGTTTGAACAAGCTCTGGGAGTTGGTGATGGACAGGGAAGCCTGGCATGCTGCAGTCCATGGGGTCGCAAAGAGTCAGACACGACTGAGCAACTGAACTGAACTGAACGTAGTATAAGTGTAAAATAATTGGAATGGCAAAAACAGTCTAGAGTTGTGATCTTAACCCTGTCACTAATGTATGACCTTGAACATATATTACTTCATGATTTTGTATCTCAGATTTCTTGGATAAATGACAAATTTAGACCAACTGATTCCTAATATTGTATATAAGTCTAAAAAGGAACTATATCATAGTGTTTCATGAAGATTAAGATAAAAGAATGTTAATGATTTGAAGAACATATAAATAAGAAGTAAATGATGGTGCTTTTGCAGAATTATATCTCAAATTTGTTGTAATTAACTGTAGCAAAGTCTAATGACGTATTTTCACTCCCCATAAAATGCTCATTTAGAAACATGCAGGACATTTTAGATAAGATTGGAATGAGAAATTGGCAAAACATAATAATTAAGACTTTAAAAGCATTTAGCCATCTGTTGTGTAATCATGAGAATGATTGAAAAGTGACTCCTAATTTGTAATATTCACAGTTATATTACTTGAAATACTGGGAAAATATTCTATACAAATATATGAATTTATGTAGCTTTAGACACATCTATTAAATGAATTAAAAGATGAAAAAATAAATGATGAAATATTGGTAAGTTTCAGCCACCCACTGAGTTGCTTTGAAATAAATGTGTCCTTGATGGCAAAGAAATCTGCTGGAAACCATTATCTGTTTGCTCAAAACTCATTACTATTTAAGGTAGTGCAAAATAATAGTTTTACCCTGGCATGCTAGATTTTACATCAAGTGACCTTAATTTACCTACAATTATCTCTATTCCTATCTACCAAACTCTTCTTTTATAAAATTATTATTATTTGATTTTGAGCTAACATTTATCATTATTTTAATATTTATACTGATTCCCTCCATTCTTTACTACCTACTCATATACAAGATAAATTATTTTTCATAAAGCCATAAATTCTGACATTATCTTTACTTCTATTCCATTTTCAGTTTAATTCTTGCTGTAAAAGCTAGCAATCATATGTCAGTTATTAGGTATCATATTTCATATTCTCATTCTTATCTTTTTCTTCCCAATTGGATGGTAAAAAATGTTCCTAAAGAGTGTTTGTCACATCTCCATTCCTTATCTGACAAACTACACTTTGTGCTGGGCCTTCTGGTGTATATAAAGAAATTAATATGAGTAACACAGGAGTTTTTGCCATTAAGGAGCTCACAGTCCTCATAGTAGAACCCATGTTGATTGACAATTTGTTTAATTTAGATTTTGAACCACCTTACTTCTTGAGAAACTACTGTTTCCTATTTACACATTATGAACATTCTTGAGTGGCATCACCAACTCAATAGACAGGAGTTTGAGTAAGCTCCGGGAGTTGGTGATGGATAGGGAAGCCTGGCATGCTGCGGTCCATGGGGTCACAAAGAGTTGGACACAACTGAGCAACTGAACAACTGAACTGAACTGAGTGAAAGCAAAGATCCAGACCATCTGAAGAATACAGATAAGAGCAGACATTGATATGTTATTTTTTTAGTTATAAGCTTTCAGTGTATTTAATTGGATTTTCTATATTAATTTTATTATATTTGTTTTGAAGTAGGTAACACAAAAGAAATTCTCAGAAAGAATTTATTAGCCTGCTATCTGGAGATTGTGGAGGGCCGAGGAGGCTGCTGTGCTGCAGTCCATAGGGTCTCAAAGAGTTGGACATGACTTTAGCGACAGCTGAAGTATACAGCTGTGTATACGTGGTTTTTAAAAAATAGTTTAGACTAGTCCTGCTAAACATATTTTCCTGTAATACTGGGACAAGTGTCTGCACTGTGCAATTAAGTAGCCACTAAGTAAATGTAGCCACTTGAAGTTGATATAGCTGGTGTGGCTGAGGAGATAAACACTCATAGATAAATTTTAAATTTAGATTAAATATTCACATGCAGCTAGCTAGTAACTATCATGTAGGACAGCACAAGTATAGACCAAAGTGGGCACACATGAGGGCTGAATGGCTCTACAAATCCCCTTCACTGCCCAAGTCAGACATCACAGTCACAGCAGACTCTTCCCTAGGAGTTTGAACATAGATGCATTCTAAATCATACCACCCAAAAGAAATACAGTGTCTGAGCAGAACTGTTTTCTCAGGACTCTTTAATTTTTAAGAAACAAGTACCAAGAAGCTTCGTTTTTGAAAAAAGAGGATTTAGAGGATTCATTTAACTGAATTTTCTTAATGTGTAGGTGCTTAGGTGATGTTAATTCAGTGTGTTCACATGTTGTTAATAGAAGTGCGAGTTTCTAGCCTGGTTCTGCTGGACTTTCAATGCAATAATGCTCCCTCGTAATAGTGACAGGGATGGCTCAGTATAGCCCTAGACTTAACCTGCTTAGAACAGTGAAAAGAAACACTTTCCCCTCAAGTAATTCCTGGTTTTTTTTTAAATTGAAGTATAGTTGATTTACAATGTTGTGTTCATTTCTACTATACAACAAAGTGATTCAGTTATACATATATATATGTATATATAGATATACATAGATCTTTTTTCATCTTCTTTTTCATTATGGTTTATCAAATATAGTTCTCTGTGCTATACAGTAGGACCTTATTGTTTATCATTCTGTATAGATTAGTTTGCACCTGCTAATTCCAAATTCCCAATCCATCCCTTTCTCACCCCACCTCCCACTTGGCAAATCACAATCTGTTTTTATGTCTGTGAGTCTATTTTTGTTTTGTGGATAAGTTCATTTGTGTCATATTTTAGATTCCACATATAAGTGCTCTTTCTGATTTAGTATGGTGATCTCTAGGCCCCACCATGTCGCTGTATATGGTGTTATTTCATTCTTTTTAATGGCTGACTAGTATTCCATTGTATGTGTGTTTATACACTACATCTTCTTTTTCCATTTATTTATCTATGGACATTTAGGTTGTTTCCATGTCTTGGCTATTGTGAATAGTGCTGCTGTGAACATTTCCCCCCAAGTAATTCTGATAATTCCCAGGACTAACTCACCTGAACAGCTTGGGTCATGTACCAACCCTGACTCAGTCACTCTGAGAGAGAAATTGTCCCAGGGAGCACAGGTGTGGATCCTGCCTCACTTGTCCACTGTGAAAGTTGGGGTGGAGTTTACAGAAGCTCTCAGAGGACCTGGACTGAGAAAGAAACTCTAACCAGTGTTCATCCTTCTAAAGCACAGCTCTGAACCTATCGACTCTCTCCTCGAGAATTATTTGTGAATTTTCACACATGTCCTAGGCCATTCCTCAGTGCCGTCTTCAGATCTGGATTATCTGCTCATTCTTAAAAAGTGATTTTAAACACTGCAGTTTATAGGAAGTTTTTGCAAATATCTGCATTTCTGCCCTGAAGCCCCAATGCTGAAATCTTTTACAGTTCATCTCTCTTAAAATGTCCTTGCTACCTGTGTCACACAAACACTGCCCTTCTGGAATATTTTATAATTAAATTTATATGGTAGTAATAGTAACATTGGTTACATGTACTAGATAACATTTTAAGTGTCTTATCTATATATCACTTGTTTCCATACACTAACTCTTGGACTACATCTTGCTATTTGTCACCACTTTTTATAGACAAAGAAACAGTCACAGAGCAGTTAGTAATTTTCTTCAGTTATTTTATTTATATGAACAGTAAGTGTAGTGCCAGGCTTGAAGACAAAAAGTCTTATTTTAGAACCTGGTCTTTCAGCCTCTGCATTTTGTACATAGGTAAGTGGTAAGTGGCATTTAGTATAACTGAAAAAGGCACTTTTGCTGAAGTTTAAGCACCATGTTGATTCATAACAATATAAGTAGTGAATTATAACAATTTAGGGTATTTGTAATTTAACTTCAGTGCAAAGATGAATAATGTTCAAAATATTTTAGAAATAATATTTTGATTATCCTTCATAATTTCAAATACTACAGACATTTTTCATTGAAAGCAAATTATTTAAAGCCACAAAATGATATATTCTTGTGCATCTAAATATTTAAACATGATTAAATGTTAAACTATTCCAGAAGTTAAATATCAGTTTTAAGTTAGATCTTCCAATTTTTTTTGCCACAAATATAAGAGCTAATTGATTGATCAGTGATAGAATTCTGAGAAGCTGAAAATATAAAGTTAATACCAAAATATAATACTTTGCAGTCACTATGCAAGAAAATATTTTTCAAATCCGCTAGATGTCTTTAGGAGAATCAATAAGCTTATGGATACAGAAGAACTAATAAAAATACTTTGTATCTTTAAATATCCCACATAGAAGAAATTTTAGTTATTAAATTTGTCATGTTATTTATTTATGTGAATATGATAGTTGCTCAGTCATGTCTGACTCTTTGCAACTCCATGGAATGTAGCCTGCCAGGCTCCTCTGTCCGTGGAATTCTCTAGGCAAGAATCCTGGAGTGGGTAGCTGCTTCCTTCTCCAGGTTATCTTCCCAACCCAGGAACGGAACCCAGGTCTCCCTCATTGCAGGCAGATTCTTTACTGTCTGAGCCACCAGGAAAGTCCCTATACTCCTTTAATCTAGAACAGTTCATTAGGCTTTCTTTGTCTTCAGCAACAATGATTTCTTCGAAGACTACAAGTCAGTTATTTAAGTATAATGTCTCGCAACAATCTGTCTCTCTGTCTCTTTTTCTGTTGTTGTTCTTATAATTCAGAATACAATTTTGTCTGGGATACTGATAAAGTAAATAAAAATATATATAAATATATTTATATTATAGTTATAAGAAAACACATATGAAAAATATTTCTCCAGCTTTTAGAATGCTTCTCGGTGGTAAAGAATCTCCCTGCAATGCAAGAGACACAGAAGATGTGGGTTCTATCCCTGGGTCGGAAAGATCCCCTGGAATAGACAATGGCAACCTACTCCATTATTCTTGCTGGAAAACACCATGGACAGAGGAGCCTAGTGGGCTACACAGAACTTAGCAACTGAACAACAACAGTAAAACACATCCATTATGTCTTCTATTACCATTCAGTTCAATTCAGTTCAGTTCAGTCGCTCATTTGTGTCTTGACTCTTTGCAACCCCATGGAATGCAGCATGTCAGGCTTCCCTGTCCATCACCAACTCCCAGAGCTTGCTCAAACTCATGTCCATCGAGTTGGTGATGCCGTCCAACCATCTCTGTCTTCTCCTTCTCTTCCTGCCTTCAGTCTTCCCAGCGTCAGGGTCTTTTCCAATGAGTCAGTTCTTCACATCAGATGGCTGAAGTATTGGAGTTTCAGCATCAGTCCTTCCAATGAATATTCAGGACTGATTTCCTTTAGGATGGACTGGTTGGATCTCCTTGCAGTCCAAGGGGCTCTCAAGAGTCTCCTCCAACACTGCAGTTCAAAAACATCAATTCTTTGTCACTCAGCTTTCTTCACCATCCAACTCTCACGTCCATATATGACTACTGGAAAAACCATAGCTTTGACTAGATGGACCTTTGTCAGCAAAGTAATGTCTCTGCTTTTTAATATGCTGACTAGGTTGGTCATAACTTTTCTTCCAAGGAGCAAGCATCTTGTAATTTCATGGCTGCAGTCACCACCTGCAGTGATTTTGGAGCCTCCCTCCAAAATTAGCCTGTCACTGTTTCCATGTCTATTTGCCATGAAATGATGGGAGCAGATGCCATGATCTTCGTTTTCTGAATGTTGAGCTTTAAGACAACTTTTTCACTCTCCTCTTTCACTTTCATCAAGAAGCTCTTTAGTTCTTCTTCACTTTCTGCGTAAGGGTGGTGTCATCTGCATATCTGAGGTTATTGATATTTCCCCAGCAATCATGATTCTAGCTTGTACTTTCTCCATCCCAGCGTTTCTCATGATGTTCTGATATTATTAGTTATTCTCTTAGGTTATGGTGTTATAGAAATTAGTATATCTTCTGATTCAGCTCTTTTTCTCTTCTGTATTGGACTTCCCTTGTGGCCCAGGTGGTATAGAATCCAACTGCAATGAGGGTAGACCTGGGTTCAGTCCCTGGGTTGGGAAGATTCCCTGGAGAAGGAAAAGACTACCCACTCAAGTATTCTGGTCTGGAGAATTCCATTGGCTGTAGAGTCCATGAGGTCCTAAAGAGTCTGACTTGCCTGAGTGACTTTCACTTTCACTTCTATATCAGTATTCTTAAAGAACACCAATGATTACAAATCTCCAAGTCAGTGGATTTTTCTCATGTTTCCTTTTTATTTTTTATGCCTTTAAGCCTCATTGACCAACTGTTCCTCCTTTAAATGTTAATTTTATATGCTGTGCTTCCATTCATCTGCACTCTCTCTATTTACATGACTATATCCTTCATATCTTAATGCCAGAAAACTTGGGATTTCTCTAGTCCAGTTGTCTCTTCTCAGCATGTTGTTCCATTGTTTTAATTTCCCCATGGTTTAATTATCATCACTCCCCTCAAGGCTTTAATTCTAGTTCCTATTCATTCTAATCAATAGGTATCCCTGATGGTAGAGCTTTCTCATTCCTACAGTGAACAGACTCATCAAGGCCATCTTCATATTTTTTGTTTAAGTTCTTTCGTTTGTGATCTAAATCCACATCTGTAATTCTCAACCCTTTAGTGGATTCCAGGCTGACATTTCCAAGATGTCCTGCAGTTAGTTTAACCTACCAGTTTAAAAATTGACCTCCCATCTTCCACATATAATCAAAGCTATGGTTTTTCCAGTAGTCATGTATGGATGTGAGAGTTGAACCCTAAAGAAGGTTTAGTGCCGAAGAATTGATTCTTTCTAACTGTGGTGTTGAAGAAGACTCTGTGGAGAGTCCCTTGGACAGCAAGGTGATCAAACCAGTCAATCCTAAAGGAAATCAACCCTGACTATTCATTGGAAGAAGTAATGCTAAAACTGAAGCTCCAGTATTTTGGCCATCTGATATGAAGAGCTGACTCATTTTCCCTGGTGCTGGGAAACACTGAGGGCAGGAGGAGAAGGGGGCAACAGAGGATGACATGGTTGGATGGCATCGTAGACTCAATGGACATGAGTTTGAGCAATCTCCGGGAGATAGTGAAGGACACGGAAGCCAGGCCTGCTGCATTCTGTGGGATCACAAAGAACTGAATGCAACTGAGCAACTGAACAACATCCTCTACCTCAAAACTTGCTCATCACCCTGATTTTTCTCAGTTCTGCAAATACCTCTCCCCAATTACGCAGGTTTGACTTTTGTTTTCCACTTTGGCCCCATCATCTTCTCTCTCCTCTTGTCCAATCCATCCCTGAGTTAAAAGCTTTCCCCCACCAGCTCTTTCTCTTTTTTTAGAGTAGGAATCCTCTTTTCTGAGAAGTATTCTTTCTTTTCATAGTATCTAGTATATACAGCCTTGCACAGAGCAAATGCTCAAGATATTTTTGTTAGAAGGAGCATCTCATTCTCTTTCTTATTCAGAAATGTTGAATCATAATAAAAGTCAATAAAAATGAGAATCAGAGTAACATTCTCTTTTTTTCCACCCGTAGCTCAAGTACAACATTTAAATGACCTGAATTCGAATCAGCTGGTTAGAAAAACAGTGCTATTCTTTGAGTCCTTATAGCACATAAATTCAGTGAAAATCTGCTCAAACCTCAACTCTAATTAAAGGTTTTAGCTGCCAAATAATATATTCTGGTTAAAGCCAAGTCACTCTTAAGGAGTGTTTCATGAATAACAGCACAGGCTTTGTACTTTGCTATTGATTTTCTCAAGAGAAACTCACGTAAAGTAGCGTGACACCTCCCTGTTGACTTTAACTTTTAGAAACGCAAAGCATGCTGAAATTGTGCATAATTCTCTTCTAAAGAAAAGGAAATAGCATTTCAGTGGTTTTCCTCAGTGTCTTATTGAGTCATGGTAGGGCACAATTATGTCAAATTGATTCACCAGATGGAAGGTTACATTTTATATTTAGCTGATTAAGTTGTAGGAGAGTAGAATTGTAGCACATACCATAAAGATCATATATAAAGGTAAAACATATTGTAATTAGCTACATTTTGAAAGTGGCTAATTAGAGATTTAAACTGTTTTTCCCACCTCCTATTACTTACATTGCACCAAAAGGGGAAATTGTTCTTAGCAATGGGCTTTATACAGTTGTTATTGGGCTTAATAACGTAATTCTCAAAAGGAATCTGTTTTAAAAAAAAATAAAATGTTCCCACTTGAATGAGTTTTGGATATTGATTGCTTTTGAAGCTATTTAGAATGTACAAAGTACTCAGCATTTGGGGGTTGAAATAAATGATCCTTAACTTACACCCTTACAGAACAGTAACAGAAAAATTTTAAAGAAATAAGCTACATTTTTGTCTTTTACTTTCTTTGTTGGATTATTTTACAAATAAGTATATATATTTATTAAAACTTTACCTTTGTATAAAAATGATATCTGATATAGTGTTAAATATTCATTTTAAGCAAATTATTGTCTTGGTATTTCTGTTAATTGATGGGCATATTATCATTAATAGTTTTCTTTAATATTCTACTTTCTTACCTAAAACAAACTATATATATATATATATATGTATATACACATACATATATATATAGCACATACATATATATGTATATGGCACAGTGAAATCTGATCTAGTCAGAACCAGTATTTCAGAATATGTAGACTTCTAAAACAGTGCCAGGTTTGGGATCCTTTAGACTGAGTGACTCAACTGAACTGAACTGTAATGCCAGAATTACCTTCCTATTATCCCCCTTTCCTTCACTCCAAATAGCCAATGAAGCTTTCTTAACATTGGTGTTTACATAAACTTTAGCTTTAATGATGCCATTCTCCCAAGTAAAAATCAGATCTGCTTTGCCTAGTGGTTTTCTTTGACCTGTCCAAAGTTAGCATATTTAGGATTTGCTTTTTTTTTTTACTTTCAACTTTGCAAAGTCAGGAGATCCAGAATAAGCTTCTTTTGAAAATCTACGTCCTCACATGTAGAACAGAGAAGGCAATGGCACCCCACTCCAGTACTCTTGCCTGGAAAATCCCATGGATGGCGGAGCCTGGTGGGCTGCAGTCCATGGAGTCGCTAGGAGTCGAACACGACTAAGTGACTTCACTTTCACGCACTGGAGAAGGAAATGGCAACCCACTCCAGTGTTCTTGCCTGGAGAATCCCAGGGACGGGGAAGCCTGGTGGGCTGCCATCTATGGGGTTGCTAAGAGTCGGACATGACTGAAGCGACTGAGCAGCAGCAGCAGACTGCTCTATTGACTTCTTATGGATCCTGTAATAAATTAGCACAAACTTAGTTACTTAAAACAACACATATTTATTATCTTACTGTACTTGGAGCAAGTCTGTCTGCTTGCTTTTTCCAGTTTCTGGAGGCTGCCCACACTCTCTGGCTTCTGGCCCCCTCTCCATCTTCAAACCCAGCAATGACTAGTTGGTCTTTTGTTGCAGTGTATCACCCTGATACTTCTGCTTCTTCTATATTTTCAGAGAGCCCTTGTGATTTTATTAGCCCACCTGAATAATCCAGGATAATCTTCTTATCTTTAAACCTGCTGATTAGCAATCTTAAATCCATTTGCAACCTTAATATCTTTTTACCTTGTAATGTGACAGTCACAAATTCTGGGGAGTAGGACATAGACTTCTTTGCCCTGGGAATATTATTCTGCCTGACACAACTCCAGCATTTATTGTTTGTAAATTTTTTGATGATGGCCATTTTGACTGGTATAAAGTGATATCTCATGGCAGTTTTGATTTGCATTTCTCTAATAATTAGCAGTGTTGGACATCTTTTCATGGGCCTCTCAGCCATCCCTATGTCTTCTTTGGAGAAATGTCTATTTAGGTCTTCTGCCCATTTTTTGATTGGGCTGTTTGTTTTTATGATATTGAGCTACATGAGCTGCTTGTTGGTTGCATCATTGAAAATATTGTAAATATTTTCTCCTGTTCTGTGGGTTGTCTTTTTTGTTTGTTTTACTTATGGTTTCATTTGCTGTGCAAACACTTTTGAGTTTCTAGGTCTCCTTTGTTTATTTTTGTTTTTATTTCTATTACTCTGGGAGACTGATTGACAAAGATGCTGTTGTGATTTATTTTCAGAGAGTTGTTCTGCCTGCGTTTTCCTCTAAGGATTTGATGATATCCAGTCTTACATTTAGGTCTTAATCCATTTTGAGTTTATTTTTGTGTATGATGTTAAATAGTGTTCTAAATTCATTTTTTACATATTTACACATCCCGTTTTCCCAGCACCATTTTTTTAAAAGATTGTCTTTCCTCCATTGTATAGTCTTGCCTCCTTTGTCATAGATTAATTCACCGTAGGTGTGTGACTTTATTTCTTGGCTTTCATTCCTATTTCATTGATCTATACTTCTATTTTTTTTCCAGTACCGTACTAGTTTCATGACTGAAACTTTGTAGTATAGCATGAAGTTAGGGAGCCTGATTCCTCCAGCTCTGCTTTTCTTTCTCAAAATTACTTTGGCTATTTGGAGTCTTTTGTGTCACTGTGCAAATTTTAAGATTTTCTTATTCTAGTTCTATGAAAAATGCCATGGGTAATTTGATAGGTATTGAGTTGAATCTGTAGATTGCTTTGATTAATATAGTCATTTTCACAGTATTGATTCTTCCAATCCAAGAATATTATCTATCTTTCCATTAGTGTTGTCTCAAATTTCTTTCATTACTGTTTTAGAGTTTTCAGAGTACAGGTCTTTTGGGTGACTGCTTTTACATGGCTATAACTGGACAAGTCAGAAGAAAATGAAGTAAACAAATGAAATAAAAGCTAGAGAATGATGTTACAGTTTTTTGGGATTGAGCTGAAATTTTTCATCTAAACATCAGAGACAAAAATTTCAAAGTCATATATTTGAAGAAAGTAAGTTGTACAGTATCTAAAATTTGATAGTGATTTACTCTGTTTACTATTCTAATCAATACTCTTGAACTCTTTAAAGTCAGAGGAATGGATATTATTGTCCATATTTTCAGGCAGGAAAATTGAATAGTAATAAAACTTGACCCAGTCACATAGTTAGTATCACAGTCAAGACTGGAAAATAGTTCCAGAACCTTATGAGTATATACGAGGTAAGTTCATGCTGATAGCACAAATGTGTACAATAAAGCTTAGCTTTATGGTGATACTCAAGTAGTTATAAGAAGATTGGTATTAGTTTTCCAACCATACCATCCTGTCTGTCAGATTTTCTGAAAAGAATTATGTGCTGTTCTACCATGTGCCCCCATCAAATAAAGGGCCACCCCAGTGCAGATCTATGGGAGATAAATAAAACTATGAAAAATTACACTGCATACTTCATAGTTTTATTTATCTCCTGTACTAGATGTATTATTTTTTAATTATGTGCTTATTTATTTAGGGCAGTGCTGGGTCTTCTAATGTTTATTTATTTATTTATTTGAGGTTGTGCTGTGAGAGCTTTTCTCTAGTTGTGACAAACTTCTAACTAAACTAGTCTAGTACTGAAAGATTAATAGCATAAGTAATTAATTTTGAATTTTATTTTTAAGTATGAACTTTTAGAACTCAAGAGCACTTTTAGAAACAGGCCCCTAGTCTAGTTTGTTTTATTGAAGTCATAATTCAAAATTTTGCTTTATTTTCAGAATATAGATTTTCAAAATTTATTTCTGCTTTTACATAAATAAAATATATTTGAAAAAATAAAGCTTATAAGGGAGTTAACATAGAAAGGTATTTTGTATGTGATGTGGATTTCCTTGACTCCAGACATGGGATTTTTGATGCTTGCCAGACAAATGAAATTCCTCCGGCAATCCACAGCTAATCTGTACGGCCTCTTGCCATAAAGTTCAACATCAAGAAATTCTTATAAATTAGAAAAGCTGAAGTTCAGCTAGTTCTCTTCTCAACAACATTTGAAACCCAGTCTTTCACTGTAAGTTTCCTTTCATGCTTGAATATATGGGAAGATTTTTTTTTTTTCATTCAGCAACCTTAAAGACACACCATGAGTCTATGTCGTTGTTCAGTGCTGAGAGCAGACACAAAATTAATTAATGCATTTGCTGTCCCAAGTGATATGTGTGGTAGAGTAATTTCAGTGAAACAATGAGAGTTAGAGCCATATTGCAGTGATTTGAGGTTAGAAAATGGTGGTGGCAAAGGTAAGGCTATTTAAAAAAAATAGAAAACTTGACTGTGAACTAAAGTATAAATGCAGACTAGCTAATAATATCTGTATCTCGGGGAGGAGGGCTTATTTTTATTTGAATGGGAAAGATCTGAGCATGTCTGCATGCTAAGAAGAAAGCCACCACTGAGAGGGAGTGTCAAGATCCACATTAAATAACCTCTGTTAGCATATTGAGTTATGTTGGTATAATTGCCTAATTTAGCTAAATTTTGCTTGACATTTATTTTTGAAGCCTTATCTTCATTTAGTATCCTTTCCCCCTCGCCTCCCCTCTAACCAGGCTAGTGTATTTAATCTCCATCCCTTGAATTGACCAGTATCTTCCCCTGGACAGGGTTGCTTCCTCTGCCTGGAATTGAGCTTCCCTCCCACCTCTACCTGTCAGAACCTCTCTCAGTCTTTCCAGTCCCCAGGACTTACCCTCTAGGGAAAGGAATCTCTGCCTCCCAGCTCCAAGGCTCTTCTTATACCTGTCATGTGGCAGTGATCACATTTAGTGTGTTATTTGTTCTTGCTAGGCCATTCCACACCCCTTTTCCCATTCATTGATTCATTCATTCAGTAATTAACTAATGAATTTGACCTATGTAGGCACTCTGTAAGTGCTGAATAACACTGTGAGGAAAGGAAGCAGGGTTCAACACAGAGCGCCACTCTTGAACTGAGGACGCTCAGGGCTCTGTCATGGTCTTGCAGCTTTAGAGGTGCCTGCCCTGGCTCAGGAGTTGAAGCATTCACAGATGCTAAGGGAGAATGCCACCAAGAGCTAGTAACCCTTCTGTTCTAGACAGAGCTTCTGTTTCCCAGAAAAAGTGAAAAGTGAAAGTGTTAATCGCTCAGTTGTGTCTGACTCTTTGTGACCCCATGGAATGTAGCCCACCAGCCTCCTCAGTCCACGGAATTCTCCAGCAGGAAAACTGGAGTTGGTAGCCATTCTCTTCTGCAGAAGATCTTCCTGACCCAGGGATCGAACCTGGTTCTCCCGCATCATGGGCAGATTCTTTACCATCTGAGCCACCAGGGAAGCTCAACCTCCATATTGTTCTCACATACTTCTCTGAGACCTGCTTCCCGGGTCTCTGTAATGCTCCTTGCCCTTTATGGTGATTGACTTTTTTCCCCCTAATCATAAGAACTTGTCATTGTTGTTTTCATATGTGAGGAACCTTAGAATTATATTTCCATTGATGGGGGGAAATAGTCAGAAATATACACATGGCTTCACAGTGATGTGTCCCACTGTTCTGTCTTTGAAAATAAAACATTGTAGATCACCTAAGTGACCAGTGTTAATGAAGGCTTAAACAAAATGGTGCATATTCACATGTATTGGTGGCTGAGTAATTCATGGCATATCCTCATAATGTATTTTTAGAAGACTATATAATTGGAAAAGATTCATCATAAAATTTTAAATGAAAGCAGAATAATCATTTTAAAGACTATATAATTACTGGAGAAAAACTCATAATGCATTAAATGAAGAAACAGGATCTCATTTTCAAATACTGTTATATATACAATACAAAAGAAACATTATAGTGGGGTATACTCATTTCCCATTTCCAAAATGCATCCCATTTCCAAAAATTTGAAACATGTATGAAATTTTGAGGTGTATGTATGATTCACATAATTAGAAGAAAGCAATAAATGTTATTATAAAATGAATATACTATAAATTGATTAATATTTACCAGTGTGCTTTTTGAAAAAGAATAATTCTCTTTGAACAAATAGTGTCATAATTGATATGTTGTCGCTAAGAGGATGGATGGATGTCTACATTAGTATTTCTGAATACTATTATAGTTTTTCCAGGAAATTACATTTATATATTGCTATAAATGTGGCTAGCTATTAAAAGCTAAAATTTCCCAATAAATAATTTTTTAAAAAACATTTGCATGTGAAATACATATCATTAACTGGTTGTAATTAAAAAGAGTTAGACTAGAAATTTTGTCCCTTGATATCAAAATGCATAAATTCTGATTCATAACATTAAATATTCATATTATTCAAGCCCCTCAAAAAGCATAAAGTGTGTTAGATATACTGTTTTGTTCTGAATGCTAATTTTAAAAATCCACAGGCTTGGTCTAATTATGAAATTTTTTCATTAGATAATCTATATTTTTAGATCAACTTTAGAGAATTTACACATGTCCCCAGAGTGTTAGTTCATAATTGTAATGACTATTTGATTGAACAGTTCACATGCGACTAGGCATGCTACAGTGTTAGCATAAAAGAGAGAAATGACTTAGGCAGGAACTATTCCAGGAAACCTAATCTTCAGGAAGGACATTCCAATAGAGTGAGTGAGTGATAGATTATGCCTGCTTGGTTCCAAGTGACAGAATGTTATAATTCAGAAATGTCAAGATAGGCCTCTGGGTGGGAAATAGCAGGTGAAATCTGAGGAGAGGAGGGGCTAGGTGGATAAGCTGACAGGTATCTAGTCCTGCAAAGAAGAATAGACAGTGTCAGAGGAGGGATGTGACACTTGCAGTGGAGCCCCAAGTTTCACTTATGATTGTTGTGCTTAATGTGCAGGTGAAATAGTTGAATATCCCCAATATTCATTAATATAAAGATGCATTTCTTAATCTAGTACCTAATCTTGATAAAGCATTAGTAATTTTCATTAATAATATCATGAGCCATTACTCAATGAAAAATCTTTTCCCCTGTGATCACCTCTCTTATGAAAATTAAGAACTTCTTTATACCATGATATGTGGTTATTGAATTTTTGTCTAAAATGCTGGTGTAAAGACTATTCACAAATTAGGATAAAAAATGAACAAAGACAAGATGCACAAAGTAGGTAATCATTCTTAGTAAATGGTGGTGTATTTAAGACACACAGTAAATTGAGTAGAAGCTATAAACAGGAAAATAAAAAAAGTGAGGAAAATGTGAAAAGTAAATTGGTAAACATAAACTATTTTAAATATACTGAGTGGAAGATCAGAAAAGGACCACTGTAATTTTTGTTGTTATTATAGATAATACTTCCCTAGGCATAAGGAATAAACCGCTTGTAGCCTTCTGTCTCTGTACATGCAAGCTAAGTTGCTTACCTTTTAATTTTATTGGTTCTTAGTCTTATCAGTTCAGTTCATTCACTCAGTCGTGTCCAACTCTTTGCGACCTCATGGACTGCAGCATGCCAGGCTTGCCTGTCCAACACCAACTCCCGGAGCCCACCCAAACTCATGTCCCTTGAGTCGGTGATGCCATCCAACCATCTCATCCTCTGTTGTCCCATTCTCCACCTGCCCTCAATCTTTCCCAGCGTCGGATTCTTTTCAAATGAGTCGGCTCTTCACATCAGGTGGCCAAAGTATTGGATTTTCAGCTTCAACATCAGACCTTCCAATGAACACCCAGGACTGATCTCCTTTAGGATGAACTTGTTGGATCTCCTTGCAGTCCAAGGGACTCTCAAGAGTCTTCTCCAACACCACAGTTCAAAAGCATCAATGCTTCGGTGCTCAGGTTTCTTTATAGTCCAACTCTCACATCCATACATGACTACTGGAAAAACCATAGCCTTGACTAGATGGAGCTTTGTCAGCAAAGTAATGTCTCTGCTTTTTAATATGCTTTCTAGGTTGGTCATAACTTTCCTTCCAAGGAGTAAGTGTCTTAATTTCATGGTTGCACTCCAGCATCTGCAGTGATTTTGGAGCCCTGAAAAATAAGGTCTCTCACTGTTTCCACATCTATTTGCCATGAAGTAATGGGACCAGATGCCATGATCTTAGTTTTCTGAATGTTGATCTTTACACCAACTTTTTTCACTCTCCTCTTTCACTTTCATCAAGAGGCTCTTTAGTTCTTCACTTTCTGCCGTGAGAGTGGTGTCATCTGAATATCTGAGGTTAGTGATATTTCTCCCAGCAATCTTGATCCCAGCTGGTGCTTCTTCCAGACCAGCATTTCTCATGATGTACTCTGCATATAAGTTAAATAAGCAGGGTGACAATATACAGCCTTGACATATTCCTTTTCCTGTTTGGAACCAGTCTGTTGTTCCATGTCCAGTTCTAACTGTTGCTTCCTGACCTGCATACAGATTTCTCAAGAGGCAGGTCAAGTAGTCTGGTATTCCTATCTCTTTAAGAATTTTCCACAGTTTATTGTGATCCACACATTCAAAGGCTTTGACATAGTCAATAAAGCAGAAATAGATGTTTTTCTGGAACTCTCATTCTTTTTCGATGATTGATCAGATATTGGCAATTTGATTTCTGTTTCCTCTGCCTTTTCTAAAACCAGCTTGTACATCTGGAAGTTCACGGTTCACGTATTGCTGAAGCCTGACTTGGAGAATTTTGAGCATTACTTTACTAGCGTGTGAGATGAATGTAATTGTGCAGTGGTTTGAGCATTCTTTGGCATTGCCTTTCTTTGGGATTGGAGTGAAAACTGACCTTTTTCAGTCCTATGGCCACTGCTGAGTTTTCCAAATTTGCTGGCATATTGAGTTCAGCACTTTCATAGCATCATCTTTTAGGGATTGAAATAGCTCAACTGGAATTCTATCACCTCCACTAGCGTTGTTTGTAGAGATGCTTCCTAAGGCCCACTTGAGTCACATTCCAGGATGTCTGGCTCTAGGTGAGTGATCACACCATCATGATTAACTGGGTCGTAAAGATCTTTTTTGTACAGTTCTGTGTGTTCTTGCCACCTCTTCTTAATATCTTCTGCTTTTATGTGGACAGAATTATACATTCATTTATTCAACATCTATCTATTGACCAACTTTTTTGTGATGCCCAGTCAGTTGAACTAGGAACTTCATTCAACCCCTTTAATCTTCCACCATAGTGTATCTATATATATCATCTACAATAGATGACAAAATAGCTCATGGAGATCCCAAAACTCACCCAGGATTGCTGGGTGTTAGTACATGAAATAACACTGAAATCTCAGTCTACCATCTTTTTGTGTCAGAGACCTATTTGCCTCTACAAAAGACAGCTTTTGTGTTTGTATGTGTGTACATATGCAAAGTGATACTCCCACACTCACATACACACTGCACATACCAATCTCTTAGTGAAATGACAAGTCTGGACCTTATGACTTACTGTGCTTTAGAACCTTAATTTTTTAACCTTTGCTTCTGCTACCTAACTTTACTGCTTTTCTCATGTTTATTTTCACACCCTTTGATACCTAAGTTCATTTTGAACTAGGGAAATCTGTATGAGAAGAAAAGATTTCAAATACATGTAACTCATGAGGCATTTTCCACGTTTTCTGTTTCCTTTGTTCACTTGTTTTTTTAAGCAAAAAGAGAAAAAAGTTTTAGCTTTCTCATCTTTAATATTTTTTCATCTAAATAATGATAATCAATTTTTCATGCAGTGTTTTCATGTCAGCAAACAAATACATTCAGGTGGGCACACACACTAAAAGTTTGCCTTCTGTTTTTGTGATTAATTGAGATGTAGAGAGTGATGGTGTGGGGTAAAAATAGAAAGGCAATTAGTGCAACTAGGCATGAAATACATTCAAATACAAGCAAAATGTCTCCCCAGTTAGTGATCTCTTTCTGGGCTCTTGAGGATTTTCATCCCATTAGTAAGTCACTAGAATGGAAATCTTCAGTCTCTGGGGAGACCAGAGCATTGAAAGTGGAATTAACTCTTAACTGCAAGCTGAGTCAGCACAATAGGTTATTAATTCTACTGCCTGGGTATCTGTCATGCTGAGTTTGGTGTGTGGGCTTCTGAAATGTTGGGAATGAGTTTATAAAGCATTACGAGGACTAAATGATGGTTATTTATCATTCCAACCTTGGCCTTCACCACCAAGATACTAATACTTCTGGTGACTCAAAATCAGAAGTGAAATACAGGCGAAAGTTTTTGCTAAAACCCATAGACTTGGCCTTTTACTTAGAAAAGTTGTGATTGTGTATTCTGAGAAAATAAATTTATTTTGTACTTTATAGAATATCAGTGATTGCTGGTTTTTACAAGCCTATGTCCTCCATTGATAAATATATCACTATGTCTCAAACAGTACCCTGTTGAGAACTGGAATTCAGACTTTTTCTGCACATTTTCATAGCCAATAGAAGTTGACTAGCTTCGATTTGAACATTTTAAAATAAAATTACGAGTATAAAATATATTGAAATATTTACTATTTTTAGCTACCTGTAGCACTCCCTGGTTTCTGATAATCTTTTTTTCTTCTGATACTCTCCTATATCCTCTTTGAGAATCTCCAAGATATCAATATCCCCTGTATTTCTCTCTGTGTAGAACAATTATTAACATTTTCCGTTTCCTGATTACTTACTCCACAGTTTTCACACTTGGCCATACCATTTGGATCCAGATAATTCTTTGTTGTGGGGCTCTACTGTGCATAGTAGGATATTTAGCAACATCCCTGGGCCCCACCCACTACATTCCAGTAGCAACTCCCCATACTGACAATTAGAGTATCTCCAGACATTGCTAGATATCCCTGGTGTCAAAATCTTTGCCAACTGAGAACCACTGGTTTATCTTCTACTAAATATTGTTTTGCTTGACTCCATGATAACTTTGCAAAACATGTACATCTGTGTTAATTAGAGTCTTAGCAAGTAACAGAACCCACATGATATGGGTCATAGGCTTTTATGAAGGGACTGCTTACAACAGCTTGGGGATGTTGAGGCACCCAGAAAATAGCTGCAGCAGGAAGCCATTCCCACCTAGTGCTGAAGAACCACAGAGAAGAAATAACATTGCTAGAGTGCTAGGAAAGCTAGAACCCTGGAATGGAGCCTTCAAGAGGGAGATGAAATCAGGAAGAGACAAAGCTATTCCTGGCAATGCAGCGCTATAGCAGAGACAGCATAGGATACCTGGTCTTGAACTCCTTAATTCTTCGATCACTGGCCAGTCTTACCAGTAGGCTGAGTCCAAACAAGACCCAACCAGCAAAGGAGTGGGGTGATACAACCCCAGGATTTGGTCTTGTGAACTCAGAGAAAGAAGGAAAATGCAGTCTATTGGGACATATGGAGGGGAAAAAAGGAAAAACAATCTATCTCCATTTTAACATGAGAAACTGAGATTTAAAGATATAAGGTAATTCATTCAAAGCCAAATACCAAAAGTGTAAACAGGCACTTAAAGAACATCTACTTCACTTCATAAACTGCAATGGTATCGTCATAGCTAACTTTCATGAAGTCAGAGCAGATTAATAGTAGATGATAGATGTGAAACCATAATCCCATTCTCATACCTACTCTGATGTCTCCTTTTTTTTAATATTGACTATAGAAAGCTATTTCAAAGATGAAGATCCAGCCCATTCTCAAATAGACACGTAGGAACAAAAGCTTTCTGCTGACCTGTGAAGTCGTTTTCTGAAAATCTTATGGAATTCTAGGTTTCCTGTAGAATGTTTAAATGGCACATGCTGGTTTTCCAAGCTGTTGGCACATTTTCATCTTTACTGCAGATATTTGGCCCCAGCTAAATAGTGCAATGTATGAGAGAAGGAGGAATGGACTGAGGCTCAGGGGATTTGGGGCTCAGTCCCGGCTCTGTCATTCCTAGCATAACTCTGGCAGTAGCAGCAATAATAAAAATTGCCTAAACCAAAATTACTGCAGATGGTGACCGCAGTCATGAGACTAAAAGATGTTTGCTCCTTGAAAGAAAAGCTGTGACCACCCTAGACGGCATATTAAAAAGCAGAGACACTACTTTGCCAACAAAGGTCCATCTAGTCAAGGCTATGATTTTTCCAGTAGTCATGTATGGATGTGAGAGTTGGACTATAAAGAAAGCTGAGCACAGAAGAATTGATGCTTTTGAACTGTGGTGTTGGAAAAGACTTTTGAGAATCCCTTGGACTGCAAAGAGATCCAACCAGTCCATCCTAAAGGAAATCAGTCATGAATATTTATTGGAAGGACTGATGCTAAAGCTGACACTCCAATACTTTGAACACCTGATGCAAAGAACTGACTCATTGGAAAAGACCCTGATGCTGGGAAAGATTGAAGGCAGGAGGAGAAGGAGACAACAGAGGATGAAATGATTGGATGGTATCACTGACCCGATGGACAGGAGTTTGAGCAAGCTCTGGGAGTTGGTGATGGACAGGGAAGCCTGGAGTGCTGCAGTCCATGGGGTCGCAAAGAGTTGGACACGACTGAGCGACTGAACTGAATTAACATTTTTCTTCCCTTTTGCGTTCACCCAGATCTTCATAGTTATTCTTAAGTATATAGTCCTGTGGCCAAAGTTATGTGAAATAAAGAAGATGTTAGAGTTTCATATTTGAATTCATAAATATAGAGCCAGGCTCAGAAAGCACTAAAATCGCACTGAACATCTCATAGTTGGGATGTGTGGTTCCAATTCCACATATTCTTGCTGAAACATAATGTCTTTTTTACTCCATCTTTGAAGTGATGGATCAATTGGTTTACTCCCTCTGGAGAGCCAGTCTGTAACATCTGAATCCATCAGACTTCATCATAAAGTCATGTCTAGATCAAGATGTAAGAATCTGTGATTTCTATCCTAGGCTTATAAGCAAGATGACAGCAGATCCAGTATATTAATTGTTAGCATATATTGATTCATTTTTTCCCTTCTGGATTTGAGATGGAATATATTTATTAGCCTACAACTTATCAGAGACAAAATTAGTGTTTTTAAAGACATTTGAAAATAAACATATGGGGGTGGGTGTGTGTATGTTAGTCACTCAGTGGTGTCCGACTCTTTGCAACCCCATGGTCTGTCACCCGCCCGGCTCCTCTGTCCATGGAATTCTCCAGGCAAGGATACTGGAGTGGGGTAGCCATTCCCTACTCCAGGGGAATCTTCCCAACCCAGGAATTGAACCTGGGTCTCCTGCATTGCAGGCAGATTCTTTTCCATCTGAGCCACCAGAGAAGCCCAGGTATGGGGGATGAGGGTAGGGATCTAAGTGAAATAGTATATAGTTCCATCTTTTCCCCTTAATTCGCAGGTATGTTGGACGCTAGTAATTCAGATTCAGTCTTCTCTGCTAAGGTCAAGTGGGTTAAGGAATGTCTGCACTCCTGGAAAGTCTGGCAAGAACTTTAATCCTTTCCCCAAACTATTACCCTTCTTTGTTTGCTTCAAGGTGGGAGGCCCAGGAAGTAAAACTTTTGCGGTCTCTAGTCACTGAGCTTCTTGTACTCATTCCTGATGTCTACCCTTATCTCATGCCCATTTTCTACTTTTACAATATTTCCAGGTCCCCCCCTTTTTGTTTTACATTTTAAGTGTTTGGGGGCATAAAATCAGCTGTAAACCCCACCCCCACCCCCAGTTAACTTTTTAATTTTCTCTAGCCAGTTCCAAGAAAATGTAGGATTCTCAGTCCAAGGTGAGAGGTGAATGAGAGAAGAACAAAGAGGAAACTAAAATATTTAATATCAAAAATAAATAAATGAGTAATAGAAGATTGTAAGGTCCACTTTTGATATCCTCTGTAGTTGGGCAGAACTATAAAATTCCTTCAAAGAAATCATTTTATCTGCTCCAGAATTCTAGCTACATTGTAACATTTTATCTGATATATGTGATTAGTAATGCTTTGGAAAAGCAGTTCTATATTTGTTCTGTTGTTCCGACATAAAGAAAGGTTGAAGAGCAGTATTTTCAGTGTTAGGAGATTAGATGTGAGCTAGGTTATCTGGGTACAGATGCTGGCTTCATCATCCCTTTTTACCTTGATAACTTTGGGCAAGTTACTTACATCTCTATGTTTTGGTTTTCTCACTGATGTAATCAAAGTGTCAGTAGACTCTGTCCCATTAGATTTTCTGTGGTTAAAGAAGTTAATATTGACAAAGATTTCAGGACAGTAGTGGAACGAAGTGATCCCTATATAAATGTTAGTTGTCATCAGAAGCATTGTTTTCATAATTATCATCATCATCACCACCACCATCATCGATTTCTACTACAGAATCAATCCAGTGTTTCCATTCTTCTAAAGTACAGTCACTTTAAAACTTAATACATGATGATTAATTATAGAGCATCACTCTTTAGAATAGCGTAACCAAAGAAACACATATGTATGAATAATGTGCTTTTGTATTTTGGAATATATAACCTAACTCAGAACTTAACCTATAAGACTTGGCCACCCTTCCTTTCTAATCGACTGTGTATTCACTGTATACAAAGGTTTACTCATAGTGATTCTACTTGGTTTTGTGTTATTATACCAAGTGTATTTTCCCAGGATTTCAGGTTAGAAACTGACAATGAAATATTTCAGGAGTCAGAATTAGACATAAATTATTTTCTGCAGAGGTGTCTTCCCAGAAGTCAGCCAGGAGTCTCTAAAATCACATTAGGGCACTGTTTTAGTGGTTCTTGAGTTTCACCCTTGAGAGGATTAAAAGAACTGACAGTGAAGTATAATAAATCCTATCCTGACCCCAACACTCAGTCATTTCACTTCCCATTGACAGTCCCAATTCTGCTAGATAAAATGGGTAGAAAGCATATTTTTACTCTCTTTTCACTTCACATTTAGAGACGTGGAATAATATTTCACATGTTTCATAAAAATAATTATGACATTTGTCTGTTAATAATCAATGCTTTATTTACATGCTTGGGTTTTAATTTGACATGAGAAGGGACCAAGAAAAGGGTGAGCCATTTTTTTTTATTTTTTATTACACAGGAGCAATTGGCTCTCCATTTTTTAATTTTTATCTATTTTCTTTGTCTCAATTCCCAGCCTCTGAGCCCAACTTGAAGGTGCGGTCCAGGTTAAAACAGAAAGTGGCAGAGAGGAGAAGCAGCCCCTTACTCAGGCGGAAGGATGGAAATGTTGTCACTTCATTCAAGAAGCGAATGTTTGAGGTGACAGGTAATTGAGGAGTGGGTAGATACACACTGAAAAAAAAAAAACTGCTGCCAGTAGGAATGAAACAAAATTAGCTTAGAATAAATATACCTGCTATATATTAAAATTTATTTTGAAGAGAAACATTTCATGAAAGGAAGTTATATTGAAAACTCACAAATAGTTCAGTAAACCTTGCCATGCATTCACCAGCTATGTTAAACAGGAAATGAATGAAAAACAGAACTGTGTGTCAATAGGCATAACTAGGGAATGCTGTAGCTCACCTTAATCTTTTCAGAAACAAGCAGTCTATTTTGGGAATGCCAACCCAGAGAATATAACTTTTAATGAAATTTGATCACAAATGAGCAGAGGGAGGTTCAAGAAGAATACTTCCACCATACTCAGACATTAATGTACAGAATACATCTGGGAAAATTAAACTATGTGAAACAGCAAAACCTTGACTTTTCAACAAATTTACAGAACTCGTAAATGACATTATGTGTTTACTAGTGAACTGGGACTTGTGGCAGGAGGGGGATATATTGCCTTTTATGAAGGGAAAGAAACTGTCATTTTCACTAGTCTCAAATGGAAGAGTTCTTAGTTTTTTAGCTGCTTGGTTAGTAGTGGGGTGAACAGGTTAGGAAATTCACCCTGATGTCTTACAAAGCCCTCTAGTCCCATTTGTACCTGGTCTGAGAAGACATAGGGATAGAAGAACCAAAAAGGCTAGTCAAAATAATAAAACCAACTATGGTTTATTGAGTAACTACTTAGAAGTATATGCACTGTATGTAACTATTTCCTTTGGTTGCATCAATATAGAAATGGAAATCTAGAGCCATTCTTGTCCATTCCCAAGGAAAACTGTGCTTATATTAGTCAGTTGGCATTATTTCTGTAGGATCAGATCTTATTCTTAGAATGTTTTTTAAAAGTTGTTTCTTTTCTGTATCTTCTTTGGTCATGGTAGTGCCTAGTTTAGGGAGACAGTATGAAGATTGTGGAGACAGAGGTGGAAATATGTTAGAATACCAATGAGGCAGTATTTTGACAGATCACTAGGGAGGAAAAAAATGTTTAGTCTCCTATTCAGTCCTGACAGATTAATGTTTATCTGAGGAAAAGTATTGGTGAAAATTCTTTTTTTCTTGAGGGATAATAAATATTAAATAAATAATTATTTTACTAGAGTTTATTTTCCAGTATCAAATATAATCACTAGTTTTGACCAATTCAGTAATGAAAAAAGTTACAGACTGTTTTCCCCAACAATACTTTCAATACTTTCAATAATACTGTCAATAATTTTTCACTTGTATTTCATTAAGTGAAAATCCTAAGTAAGTTTTCATAATAGAAGTCTTGATGGGAGTGGGGATGAATCTGTAGAGTGAATCTGTATTAATGAAAGTAAAGAATAATGAACATATTAATTGTCTAATGTAATGAGTGATAGGTCATTTTTCTAATGAGAGATAGCAGATTCTCTCATAACAGAAAAACTTAAAGAAAATAGAAACATATGTATATTGCTTTTTTGTTTCCTTAAAATCTTATTAAGGTTTTATTTATTTAAGGCAATGTCATTTTCTATTTTCCTATTAATCTTTTTCATGATCATAACTTTTCCCCACATGGTCACTTTTTCTTTCTTACCAGATTTCAGTGGAATTTAGCTCAATACATAACTGAGTAATAATTAATTCTCATTTATAAGGGTTATGATTTGCTAGAGTTCTACTCAGGTTCTTTACTTGTGAAATATCATAATTTTCTCTCATTTTGTGAGATAATAACTCCCCTTTCCAACTGAGGGGGAAAAAAACTTGTATTTGAAGAGACTAGACACACATTTCTATCAGTGAGATGGGACTTATGGATGTTTTGATTGATATTTTTAACTGTATGTAACACTGGTATGTTTTAACTGATATTTTAACTTTATGTTGCAGCTAATATAAATGTTTTTGGAGAATTTGAACTACTTGACACACAGTTTTCTGCACCTCTACATCCTCTTTCTCTGTCAGCTTTCATGTGATTAGGATGAGCTCTGTTTGAATCTTAATACTAATTACTTTTGCTGTCCCATCAGAGACCACCATAGCATCATAGCATTTGAATTGCCACTGCTGTTCATGTCTCACCTCTATCCTCTCTGTTCACTGTTTCATAGGTTTAACTGTTTCCTTTTTTCCCAAACCCATACCACCTCTCTCCTCCCAGTAGTTGACATGAGAGCCACATGTCATCTTTCCCTTTTTAAAATCCAAGGGTTTTCTGCTCTTCCCCCTATAAAGCCATGCTATTTTAAAACTCTAGGTCTTGGCACGTTCCTGTGCCTACAATGTCTTCTCCTCTGCTCTCCCCTTCTCCATGGCCCCCATTTCATGAGTTGCTCTTCTTCAAGCCCCAGTTGTGATATTACTTCTACTTAGAGATTTTTCTTAGTGTTCCCAGAAAATCAGTTGCTACCTCTTCTCCCAGCCCGTGTCCAGTGTGATCTTGTAGAATCCTGTGATAGAATCTATCGTCTTACATTATATTATCTGCCATAGTGATTTCTATTCAATACATAAGACAACACTTCTGTATGAATATCACATAAAATAATATAAATAATATATTTTAAAATTAACATGACATTTTAGAATAGTTTTCCATTTATTTTTTTTAAGACAGGATGCAGAATGGGACTTTAATGAGAATTCAAGAGTTAGGAGTCCAGGGGAAACAAATTCCTGAAGGACTTTTTTAATGTTCATTTTCTTTCTTAAAAGAAAAATAAACAATAAAGAGGCATATATAAAAAGTAGATTAATCAAAATGTAAGCAAGATATATAGACTACAAGGCAGTGAGCAAAATATATTTAGGAACTTTATGATACCAAAGACTTGAAATCCCATAGTAAGTAGGTGGCATGATCAGAATTCTGTCACCAGTCTCACATTCTTTCCATTGGTGATACACTCTTGAGTAGAGAAATATTTATAATAGAAAGTTGAAAGTTGTAAGTGTTCCAAGGAAGGGCAAGCAACTATAGCCTGTAAATTGGGTTCTCCCATTTACAGGGGACAGATGGTGTATGAGCCAAGCTTTGAACATAGAGGTGGGATTGACCCTGTAAATGAAGTAGGTAGAAAAATAAGAGCTTAAAAAAGCCTGAAATGGGAAAGTGGCACATACGGGGAGTAGGCAATTTGAGTTTGACTGAGTGAAGAGTTCAGAAAGGGCAATAGTAGGAAATAATGTCGGGCTCCATTTTGGAGCAGAGGATCAGAGTGAAAGTTGTCTCTGTCTGATCCATCTGGCAGCAATTTAAGGAAAGTCTGGAAGGACTGCTGCAGCAACTCAGAAATATTAGGAGATATTTTCTGTACTCCATGAGAGGATAATGAGGGCTGAGAGATTAAACTGCAATCTTTGTAGTCAGAAGAAGATGAAAAATAATGGAAAGAACAAAACAAACTGACCTAGTAATTAATTAGATTTGGAGTAAGGAAGGGAATGAGAATGACTCTAAGGATGACTAAAAACAGAAGTAAGCAGGGCATGTTTAATATTGAAATACACTGAATTTGATATACATTAAAGTGAGATTAACAATGTCCAGTATTCCAAAGGGATTCAGACTGGAAATTCTGAGAGGGAACAACAAGAAATACAACTTTTATGGGAGAAAATGTTGAGGGCAGAAGGAGAAGGGGATGACAGAGGATGAGATAGTTGGATGGCATCACGGACTCAGTGGACATGAATTTGGGTAAACTCTGGGAGTTGGTGATGGGCAGGGAGGCCTGGCGTGCTGCGGTCCCTGGGGTCACAAAGAGTCAGACGTGACTGAGTGACTGAACTGAACTGAACTGAATGAGAGGATTCTACCTAAAAATGACAGTTGGCATCATAACTTTGAATTGTTTTGACAAGGGAAGGAGAAATAGGATAAGGCTACCAACTTTGGTGAATGTCTACATTTAGGAATTGATTGAAGGAGGAAAAGCCAGAGAGATGGAGAAACAAACATGGAGGTAGAGAATTTTATTGGAGAAAGGATGAGAAGAATGAGAACTGTTTTGTCAAAACTGTTCAAATTTGGTCTTTTTGAGAGAATGATCGCCATCTACATTGAGTAAGCTAGATGGCCAGCTCTTAAAGGAATGAGCACATCACTTCTTACAAGTTACTAGCATGCTTTCAGACTAGAGGGACAATTCCAGTGGAAAAGGACAACCTGAAGATTCAAAATAATTGATGGAGCAAAATCTTAAAGCAGATGTTTGGGGGTGGGGTCATGGGTGAAAGTGTATGTGACAGTATTGGAGCAGGGAGCAGAAGAGAAATGTTTTCACTTTGATGTGGGCAAGGAGAATGTGTATAACAAAATCATGAGGTAGAAAGAAAAATCACTGATGGAAATCATTTAGAAGTTGTCAGTCTCCAACAAGCATGAATCAAGATCATTTGTGCAGAGCTAACTAGACAAAGGATGAGACACCTAGAAAAATGTTGAAATGAAAGAACTATGGAAGGTAATAGGGAATTGATTAGAGCTCAACAAATAATTTGCCAAAGCTTGATAAGGTGGCCTCTCTTAGCTATATTTCTAGGATCTGGAAGTTTATATTTCATTAATTAGATATTTTAGTAAGTGAACTACCTCCATCATAAATTGAAATGGTTTGAATTTTATATCTGAACATGATAGAGACAATCTATATTGTTGTTATTTAACTTTTGGTAATGAATTTCTTGTTATATTGGTCTTTAAAATTGAGCATATTAAATCTAGGCAGCTTCTCATCTTCTGGAAAATAAGTTGGGTAGAGTTAAGATTAAACAATGTTGTACAAGGTGATCAGTGTAACACTGAGATTTTGTCTTCTGTATTTTCTTCATATAACTTTGACTAAGATATGCTATAATAAGGTTAGCCCTACTAGATTAAATAAAGAGGTATTTGTAACATAGAATATAAGCAATTTTTCCACATACTATGGAAATGGTTCCAGGCCTCATGTGCTGATGGCATGTTTTTATGAACTATGCAAGTCTACTCTAGTAATTTTTTTATGCTAGCATAAGAGAAAGTAATATAAGATTACTTTCTTTATATTTTTCCTAATCAAGAGCTTCTATAATCCTCTCTAACTTAAAATCTTCTCTAAAATTATTGAATACTCTGTTGTATTTTTAGCAGTGAAAGTGAAAGAAAAAAAAAGTGAAGTCACTCAGTCATGTCTGACTCTTTGTGACCCCATAGACTGTAACCCACCAGGCTCCTAGGTCCATGGAATTTTCCAGGCAAGAGTACTGGAGTGGGTTGCCATTTTCTTCTCCAGGGGATCTTAGCAGTGAAAAGAAGGGGAGAGAAGTCATACGAAAATTCAGAAATGTTCCAAATTTTTTCAGGGTTGTTTTTCTTTAGTGACATGGTGCTTGTCATTCATGCTGGGGGGAAAAGCAGTGTCTGTTGCTGTTTATTACTTAGAGTATAACTACAGTTCGTCTCTGTATGTTTTTCATGAGTATATTTGTACTTCCCGTTGTTTTTCAGAATCTTCAGTCAGTAGCAGTTCCCCAGGATCTGGTCCCAGTTCACCAAACAATGGTCCAACTGGAAATATTACTGAAAATGAGACTTCAGTTTTGCCACCTACTCCTCACGCTGAAGTAAGTCTTATTATTTTGGTTGTTTTGAAAGTTAAATCTTTGATTACCCCCCTAAAACTCAGTGATATTTCTGAATTGAAGTTTAAAGTCATTTGATCTTAGTTACTTTGCTGATAGGTTTATAATGTGTGGACCTGAGTAAACGTGATTTATTTACAAAGTTTGGGTGATAATCACAGGTTTGAAAATACTGAAATGTAATCCTCAAAAAAAAAAAAAAAAAACCCCACACACTCTTAGTTATGCTGAATATACACTCAATGCCCAGTAGCTGTACAACCATGAAGTCCTTCTTCATGGCTCTTGGTTATTCTGCTGTAAGTAGACACATCAGTGAGTGAAAACAACTTCATGCAAACCTTTCAGAAAAACAGTTGCCTAACAAGGTAGGTTTTATGCATTTGACCTGAGGAGTAGTGAAAAATAGTCATAGTATCATAGATGAGGAACAGAGTTCCACTAAGGTGTTGAGGACCTTTTATATGCTATTCATTTTGCCTGGCAATGAGGAGAAACAGATAAATGATATATGAACTCTGTCCTCGAAAAACAAAAGATTCAAGAAAATTGGTCTGAAATAACACATGATTTGTTGAAGCCAGTGATACAAGAATAGAGAACAGTAAATTTGGGAGTCAACAAGAATTTTTCTGTGTGCATAGACAGTAGAATGGGAAAGACTAGAGATCTTTTCAATAAAATTGAAGATACCAAGGGAAAATTTTATGCAAAGATGGGCACAATAAAGGACAGAAAGGACAGAAATGGCAAGGACCTAATAGAAGCAGAGGAGATCAAGAAGAGGTGGAAGGAATACACAGAAGAACTATACAAAAAAGGTCTTAATGATCCAGACAACCACGACAGTGTGGTCACTCACCTAGCACTGGACATCCTGGAATGGGAAGTCAGGTGGGCCTTAGGAAGCATTGTGACAAATAAGGCTAGTGGAGATGATGGAATTCCAGCTGAGCTATTTCAAAATCTTAATAATGATGTTGTTAAAGTGCTGCACTCAATATGCCAGCAAATTTGAAAAACTCAGCAGTGGCCACAAAACTAGGAAAGGTCAGTTTTCATTCCAATCCCAGAGAAGGGCAATGACAAAGAAAGTTCAAACTACCATACTGTAGTGCTCATTTCAAATGCTAGCAAGGTAATGCTCAAAATCCTTCAAGCTAGACTTCAACAGTATGTGAACTGAGAACTTCCAGATGTACAATCTGGCATTAGAAAAGGCAGAGGAACCAGAGCTGAACACCCATTGGATCATAGAAAAAGCAAAGGAATACCAGAAAAACATCTGCTTCATTGACTATGCTAAAGCCTTTTATTGTGTAGATCACAATAAACTGTGGAAAATTCAAGAGATAGAAATACCAGACTACCTTACCTGCCTCCTGAAAAACCTGTATGCAGGACAAGGAGCAACAGGTAGAACTGGACATGGAACAACAGACTGATTCCAAATTGGGAAAGGAGTACATCAAAGCTGTATGTTGTCACCCTGCTTATTTAACTTATATGCAGAGTACATCATGTGAAATGCCATGCTGGATGAATCCCAAGCTGGAATCAAGACTGCCGGGAGAAATATCAACAACCTCAGATATGCAGACGCTACCACTCTGATAGCAAAAAGCCAAGAAGTAAAGAGCCTCTTCATGAGGTGGAAGAGGAGAGTAAAAATCTGACTTAAAACTCAACGTTCAAAAAACTAGGATCACGGCATCTGGTCCAATCACCTCATGGCAAATAGAAGGGGGGAAAGTGGAAATGGGCAGATTTTATTTTCTGGGCTCCAAAATCACTGCAGACCGTGACCGCAGCCATGAAATTAAAAGACGCTTACTCCTTGGAAGAACAGCTGTGAGAATCCTAGACAGTGTATTAAAAAGCAGAGACATCACTTTGCCAACAAAGGTCCCATCTAGTCAAAGCTATGGTTTTTCCAGTAGTCATGTATGGATGTGAGAGTTGAACCATAAAGAAGGTTGAGCACCGAAAAATTGGTGCTTTCAAACTGTGGTGCTGGAGAAGACTCTTGAGAGTCCCTTGGAGAGCAAGGAGATCAAACCAATCAATCCTAAAGGAAATCGATCCTGAATATTCATTGGAAGGACTGATGCTGAAGCTGAAACTTCAGTACTTTGACCACCTGATGTGAAGAGCTGACTCATTGGAAAAGACTCTGACGCTGGGAAAGATTGAAGGCAAAAGGTGAAGAGAGCGGCAGAGGATGAGATGGTTAGATAGCATCACCAACTCAATGGACATGAGTTTCAGCAGAGATAGTGGAGGACAGAGGAGCTTGTCCATGGGGTCGCAGAGACGGACACATCTTAGCAACTGAACAATCCAGTAGACTATGTATATAGTTTCTGTATTAGGCTAAGCAAAGGCAACAACCACTCCTGTGGAATCAGCTGTTTTGAAGTCACCATCATTGACTGAAATTCTGAATTTTTCTTCTCTGTCATTGTAATACCCCCTTATCATGCACTGCTCACTACAGGAGAAGCTGGTATAGTAACTTCTCATGTATAACTGTGACATGAATCTTCCATTGTACTGTATAGAGTCATGATACTTTGGAGCTGAAGGAGATTGATCAAATCTCTGATTCTTGAATCATCTGCTTTTCTGATATGTGATTGTCAGACTTCCACTGGAGCACTCTTAATCAAAGGGAACTCACTTCACTGTTTCCTCACACAATCTAGTTGATTTTGGACAGTCAGCTTGACTGATAAAAAGTATCTTCTGTATGTTTTGCCAAAATCTAAGTCTATAATTTCATACATACTAACATAAATGTATAATAAATTATTTATAAATCATAAATTATCTGGCTAATTGAAAGCAGACACCCAGAGGTTATCCATGATAGGGCAAGAACTGGAATCAGTGCACTTCTTCTGTGAGGACATTTGTATACGTGAGTCTTGAGTTTTGGTTTTTCAGAAGAGAGAAGGCAAAGCCCTGTACTGACCAAAGAAGATGATCTAATAGGAGACCATCCAACCCATGACCCATATTTATGCTGCATTGGTGGGTCCCTCATCCCCAACCCCACAGATGTCTTGATGTAGACCGGGGCAGGGGCACACTCTCTCCTTGAGGAGTTATAACCAGAATATATAAGGTTGTAGCCCAAATTTTTATAACTTCAAATTGTTAATTTAAAGTGCTCCAGATTTTTAGTTCCCTATGTATCTGGAAAAAGCTAATTTAATCCTCTAGAAAGGATGTACGTTCATTTTATTTTACTTATTTTTTAAAGATGTATTTATTTGTTATTTGTTTTATTTTTTGCTATGGTGGGTCTTCATTGCTGCACGTGGGCCTTCTCTAGTTGCAGCGAATAGAGGCTACTCTCTAGTTGTGATGTGTGGGTTTCTCAAGGAAAATGAGCAAAATAGATAGGAAACTCTCTTATTTGTGACCATCTTTCAGCCATGTGAAGAATACAATTCAAGCCACTACTTTTTCTCCAGTTCTCCATCTATTTCTTGTTTCTTACCATCCCATTGTCCCTTTGTTTTCATTTTTCTTTCTAAACATAACACCAGAGGAAATAAATATTTCACATATATTTGTGACCATTGATGTAAGAGTCTTAAGACTACGGGGTATAGGTGTTATATTTCTGTTAGTGCAATTGTAAATTATATCTCAACATCAGTCAGTTTTCTGCAACCCTTTAGTGAATTTTCAGAGAAAGTACAACTTGGTCACAAGTATTTCTAAAAAACTTTAGATTTCCATTTCCTTTCAGCTTAAAAAATGTGATTTGGTAGCACAGACACTAAAGGATCTGGATTCTAAAATGGTTATGGATGAATTCTATGTTCTTAGAAAATGAAAACACACTAAACTATATTCTTTCAACAGCTTTTATGATTTTTCAAAATTCATTGTTAAAAGATACAGAAGACCACTTATAGCTTGCTGGTATTTTGTGAAGATTAGAAACAGCAGTTCAATGTTTTGATCAAGAAAACATATGTAGGTAACAGTGTATGTTTTAAAAAAATCAAGAGAATTAAAAAAACCAAAGGGCCAATGAACACAAAATTTAGCATGATGGTTACCTCTCGGGAAGGAGAAAGACAGTGGAGGGGATATGGTTTGCTACAAAAAATGAAGATACATATATACCTTCATTATAAATACAAATACAAATACATGCAATACTTAGTATAACAAAGAAATACATATTCATAAGACTGGAAATAAATGGGAAAAGATGAGATTCTCATTACTTCAATATTTTTAAAACCTGTTAAGTAGCTCATATTGTGTGACCCTATAATTAAATTTCAAAAATACGTACAATGGAGACTGTAAATTAAAGGAATTTGCTTTATTTTAATCTGTTTTATACTTCTAAATCCTTTACTGATACCTAAACACAAATATCTGTTTAGATGCCCAACATATTCTTTCCTTCTACCTCCACCAGTTTAAAAAAAAAAAAAAAACACAGAAGGAAATGTGATTTAATGGAGTTTGAAAGAGTAGAGGTATTTCTTCAGGTCAGTGACAGGACATTCACCTCCAAAGCTGGGAAGACTAGTTCAAAAGCAAGCAGTGACTTACTTCATAATGAATTAATTGTGTGCCTGAACTATGATCCAAAAGGCCAGGTGG
The DNA here is from genome assembly GCA_007570785.1 of Antilocapra americana. Lineage (NCBI taxonomy): Eukaryota > Metazoa > Chordata > Mammalia > Artiodactyla > Antilocapridae > Antilocapra > Antilocapra americana. The sequence goes on from ML661346.1 coordinate 20,324,486, forward strand.
GCAGACCTTTATGCACTGATGGGTAGCCTCTCCATGGCCCAGAACAAAAAATTCAACCCTGATGACTAACATGTGCTTTTCTGCTGCCTTGCATTTACAGAGGTCTGTAGCATAATTCATACTGGGGAGGTGAGGAGACAGCAGAATTCAGACTGAAACTGTCAGCAAATTAATATCCTAGCTTTGTATCACTAAATCCTTCCACCTAAACTAAAGAAAAGTGGAAAACAAATGTTTTTCAGCCAGGTTTTGATTAATGATCATTTTGAATTATGTGATATTTACAGACATCCTCTAAGATTAATAATAACATAATTTCATATCAAAAGAAATATTTGGGGATATGAAAAATTTACATCATTACACTTTCAAAAATTATATTAGTTGCATACTTTACCATTTATAAAATAGGTTTATTCTACCATCTTTGCTTAAGAAGCAAAGTTTTGCAAAGCAGGTGAGTTTTCATTTTTAAAATAGTGTAACAGTGTACGTTTGAATCAACTCTCTATTCTGTGACCTGAAATTAGAAAAGCATGTCACATAATTCTTTCAGATCCCATGTAGATGAATGGGATTCTACTCCCTTTTTGCTGTTTAGGAAATAGGAAAGTAAAACTGTATTTCAGGCTGTTCTTGAGGCTTAGGTGAAAAGAAAAAATTCTCTCTTATAATTCATCTGTTCTGTGTAATTTAGATAAAAATTAAGACAGAAGCAAGAGGAGAATTTACTTTTAAGTCCAGGCTAAAGAAACAGTACCATGAATTCAGATAGTCTAGTCTTGCATTCAGAAGGCTGCCAAGTAACCTGGCTGCAAAACCAACTGCTTGGTCGCCTTTGGTTAAGTCGCTAAACTTGCCCTAAACCTTAGATTATTTATCTAATGAAGACAGTATTAATAATACCCACCCCAGCATCTTTGTTGTGGAGAATCAGTGTTTGGAAGGCAGGTGGTAAGTTGTGGAACAAGTTCATTTTTTGTTATTGTTAATACTGACTCCTAGTAGGGAAAACTCATTAGTATGTTTGTCTGCAAGCCAGCAAATCTCATGTGAGAATGAGCTTCCATATGCTCTGGCCACTTCTGTTCTGTTTCTCTAGTTTCTTACACATGCCCTGTCCCAAACGCGGCATCGCTGGAGCTACTTGGCTTCCTCATTTGTAAACTTGGTTGGGGTGCGGAAACCTCAGGAGTTTCTATTTCCAACTCCAGTCAGAGATGTCTTTACCTATCTAGTTACTTTATTGTTAATACTGTAGGCCTGTGGGTTCAAATATGTTTCCATGAATATCAGCACCATTATTTTAGGCTCAGTAGATTTATTTGATAGCTATTTTAACAGTAGCCAAGCAGCTGGTTTATTTCTAGTTGAACATTAGTGGCTGGCTCTGCTCTGCGATTTTTTAAATAATTTTTTCCAGCAGATACAAACGACTTTAAAAATGGATTCTAATAACAAGGTTGAGTACTCTAAAATCATCTGAAATGTCACTTGTTTTGCCTCAATCTCACATGACTCATCTGCCGATTGTTTCATAATAGTTGTTGTGACATTTGCTGTAAATGTTATGCTCCCTTCTGAGTGGGTGTAGAGCTTCGGTTTTAGATGGCTGCAAATAAGACACTCCTCATCCAATCCCCCAAGGGAAAAGAGGTTGCTATGACAAAAGAATCATTTACTAGGAATAACATGAGTCAATATTGTAAACCAAGACTTTTAACAAAACATCCATGACTTTTAAATACAAAGGAAGCCCCTGTCAAATAATTTTTTTGTCTCCAAACCATTTTATAGTAATATATTCTTGAAAACCAAGTGAAAGTGAGTGTTAGTTGCTCAGTTGCCTCCAATTCTTTGAGATCCTATAGACTGTAGCCTGCCAGGCTCCTCTCTCCATGGGATTCTTGGGGCAAGAATACTGGAGTGGGTTGGCATTCACTTCAGTGTTCAGTAAAAATGACAACTTAGAGATTTTTACTGCCTAAAAAATTTATTTACCACATGGCGATTTTAATTTTTCTATCAGCTATCTGAAACAAGAAGGGGAAATAAATACCATCCTGAAAAATACCATGAAAGCCATAGACAAACATTAAATGATTAAGAACTTTTTAAAATTTTCATTGTTTACTTGTTTGTTTTTAATGTGGTTCTTCTTTTTGTTTAGATAGACTAGATTTAAGGATTTGGAACCTTTTATTAAAGACAAAACAGTTTGAGGCTTGCAAGCGTGTCTTCCCAGATGCCACTCTAAAGGAACAGACATTACCTGGTAGATCTAGTCAGCTGCTCCCATCTTAGAAGCTGCCCTGAGTCATAAGCCACGGAGCAGCGGAGCTTGAGTGTAGGATACTTTGAGCACACTGCTTTACACCAGTCCAGACTGCTGCTCACCAAAACCTTATACTTATATTCCTTTTCTAATGCTTATGCATATTGTATATAATTTTGAACATGCAGCAACTTAAAATTTTTTGCATCCATTTTTTCTATGCGCGTCTTAAAAAGTAGGTGATGACATAAGTAGTGTTCTGTCAAGGGTCATCTGTTGACTTCTTTGTCTTAAGAGGAAGAAAGGTATTCCCTTCCCTCCCTCTCTCCCACTCTTCCTTTCCTACTCCCTCCCTTCCTCCCTCCCTCCCTCCTTACCTCCTATCCCTACTTCCATTTTCCTTGGCCCTATAGGAAGTCATTTTCTACTGTTTTCTTGTTTGTTTGTATGGCTTCTTACATAAAACATGTATCTTTTGCTTTGTGCTCATGAATTTTAATGGGTATAAATGGTTTGGTGTTATCAGGCTCTTTCCATTTCTTATTTTTATGACTAAGCATGTCTTGTTACACCCAGTCATATAATGGATACATATACCTAATAGTTTGCTTTTAATCACTGTAGTAATCCATGGTGAGCACCACCCCATTTTGCCTACCTATTCTCCAGTTGGATGCCTCAATGACCTCCAGTTCTCACACCACCAAAAAATGCTCCAGTGTGTATGTATACGCATCACTTTGTAACTAAATGAGAATTTGTTGAAGGGCAGAAGAATCTCTGGGTCATGGTGTACAGGGCTGAAATAGTTTCCAGAATAGCTATGTCAATCCACAGTCTCACCAGTAATGTGTGATGGTTTTTACTTTCTTAGATCCCTGGAACATTTAACATTGTCTGTCTATTTTTCTAATTTTTGCCAGTGTCCATTTCATAAGAGAAGTTGAATCTTTTAATTGAAACCAATGTCTTCTCGATTTCAATGGCTAAATAAATAGATCTATTGAGATACATGTAATTTTTCAGTGTATGGGTATTTTATTATTAATAAAACATTAATTTTATTTCAATATTATCCATAAGATATTGTTCCAGTTGCCATGATGGTGAGAAAAGTAATGAAAACTTGAAGGTCATTATTAAAATATGGATAGGCCTCTCCTGCCCCAACACCCGGTTCAGTTGTACCCCTCTTCCCAATACCATGCTCTTTCTGGTGAAATGCTAGTTATCCATCAGAGCCTAGTTTAAAATTGACAACCTGCTCTGTGCCATTGTTTAAAGTGTTTTCATCATACTCTAATTACGGTAATTATTACAGGTCATTAGAGCCGGTTCTCCACTTTTCTTTGCGCTTGTGTGGTCTAGGGCATCTTTGTACCCTTCCCACCCTATACCATCCTGTTGTTGTGTTGTGTGTGTTGCTCAGTTGTGTCTGACTCTTTGCAACCCCATGGACTGTAGCCTGCTAGGCTCCTCTGTCCGTAGGATTCTCCAGGCAAGAATACTGGAGTGGGTTGCCATTTTCTTCTCCCATACCACCCTGTTAATCTAACTCAATTGTAATTCATTTTTTTGTGCATGTTAGGCAATCGTTGTTGTACATTAAATATTTCCATTTTATCTGACCATAGCAATAGTTTCTGACTCTGAAAAATTATTAGATTAAAACTATCTTCCCCGTGTTCTAAGATGTAAAACATTGGTATCTTAGCATAGCCCTGTTTGAAGGGCTGGATCAGTTTTAAATCCACTCCCTGGAAAAGCCCTGGCCTTACCTGGAAATCCTTGTAAGTTCACCGCAGTGCAAAGGTGGGGTAACCTTCCAACCTTGCAAGAACGCTGGTCAGGATCCTTCACTGTCTCAGTGAAATGGCCCCTCTCACCATCTGTTGCTCTGACTTTCAAGTCTGTCTGCACTCATAGCAGTGTACAGTACAGCTCCGGTTTCCTATTGAGAAATATTAACCTGAAACAGATAGGCTGCTTCTATCAAAGAGTCAAACCAAGGAAAGTTATTAAAGAAGACAATTTGAGAAAAACATTATTTCAGCTCTGTCGTGTCATTTGTGATTTTATCCACTGGAAGTTTATGTACATGCTGTGCTTGTTTCTCGTCAGTAAATTAAAGGAAGCAAATTATGTCCAAGTCTCTGAAGTTCCATGATGTGATGTATACCAGTTAATCTCTGTGGGAAGAGCCAACTCTACCTAGTGAATTTAGGGACTTCAGACTTTCCTTATTCCTCAGGAATTGTCTCCATGACTGGAAATCCTCACGTCTATCAAGTCACCAGGGCCTCTGCTTTCTTCTCACACGAGGCTCACTGGCTCCCAATTGGACACATTTATTCCATAAGCCCCAAGACTAACTGTGCTTCCTCTTTTTCTCTCAAGCTTCCTCCTTCTCCATACTTTTTTGTGGTTCCCTTGTCCTGCAATAATGGCTCCAGAGCAGTGCATAGCTTCTGGAGCAGTACTTGACAACAAATCATCCAGCCTTAATTGCTTTAAAAGTTTTATTGCTGATCCCACTGGGAACCAGAATTAGGGCAATCACTCAGTTCCTTCATCCATAACGAGAATATAAGGTGTGCTGGAGAGTGCATGTGAGGACTGTGGTCGATGCCCTAGAACCCCCTGGCATAGGCCTTGAGACATGGTAGGTGCTGTCCTAGGAAACAGCGTGAAACCGCAGGGGTCTAAAATCTCACAGTATGCACATTCGCTAGTCCCTTCACTTTAGTCAAAAGCTCCTGTGAGCAGCCAGTGTGCTACTGCAGTTATCTCACTGGAGAAGAAACCTTTTTCTCACTTTAGTATAGATTTGCTTCCTATGATGATGTGGGAAGATGTCACACAAATTCTGTCTGGGAAACCAAGATAACCTGTTTTGTGAGGCTGTGGTAACTTTTGGTGTCATTCCCATAGTGCATGTCAAGCCTCTGCTGTGGGACACAGATAGAACCTTGAATGAGTATTGTACATGATTTAAAGTAATTGTTTTCCCACATTTATTTCTCTTCCATGAATACAGATAAGCAGATGAAATACCCTTTTATTATAAATGACTGCTTGCTGCCAATAAGTTTGTTAAAGTATTTTTGCCTCCTCATATACTTTTTTATTTGCATTCAGGTATATATTCTATACTTTATTTTTTTTATATTCTATACTTTAAATTCATGGTAAAAGCATATAGTATAAGCAAAATCAGTCTTATGAATCTTGGCTTTTTAAACTACAGCAAATATACAACCATTGTTGGTATCTCCTTAAATAAAATTGCAATCTCATACATTGTAATGATAAAATCTTTTCCAACAATCTTCATGGGTTTTCAACCACTTTGATTTTGTAAAAGCTTGCATATAAACTCAATGTAATGTTAAAAGTTTCAGTGCGTTTCTTGCTTTTCATGAGCGAATATCTGACTTGTTCTTTTAAGAAAAAACAAACTCTGTTAGTTTGGAATTCCAAGTTGCAATGAGAAGAGTCCACCTTTAGCCTTCTGCTCTTATTATGTTAAGACTGCGACTCATCTCCAAACAAATGTATGATTGAGGTGATGTTTTGGAATAACATCCTGTGTTTTGGTGGCGCATCACTCTTCAGTGACATTCTGAGGTTGCATTGTATTAGCACATGATATTTTCCCCAGTTAATTGATATCCCAGGTTTGTCCAGGGGAAAATCTACAGCTCCCCCAAACATACTTGACAAGTTATTATATTTACTTTAGTCAAAGCCCGTGTGTGCAATATCCCTCTTGGAGGTGGTCTCTTATTGGAGTCCCATATGCTTTTTGTTTGGGAAGAAAGCAGTCACTGTGTCATACTGTTACATGGAGTATTCTTTTTCAAGGATGTTGTTCCCTTGGGGACCATATCAGGCCAGAGTTCCTTAGTCGAATAAGACCTTTGTAACTCTTATTGTGTAAGAGTTCTGGGAGGGAAGCAAGAGTTAAACAGAAAATGTAACTCAAGCAACCATATTAGGCCACATGTGGGAAAACATCACTCTTGGTATTGGATTAAAAAAAAAAGGTTATTTGTCGTAAAAAGGACCGTAATGCTGAAATGTTCAAGGTATTCCAGTATAAATGAAGACTAGTGAGGCCCAGGAAACGCATAACATTTTCACATTTACTTCAGTTTCTGAATATGAATGACTTAAAAAGCAACACACAGAGCTGTCTATTCACAAATTTTAAACAATGATATGATTAGTTAGTATAGAAGTACTATAAGGCAATATTTAATCTAAGATTTTCTTCTGTGTGTTTTCCCATCAGTAATATGATATTTAATCCATATGAGAATAATGATTATAAGGGCATTACATACATATTCATCACTCAGTAACACAAAAATCTATTTATACTCATAAAGATTACTCAATTTAATTGTTGTGTATTACCAGTTGATGGCAAACACACTAGTTATATTCCATAAAAGTAGAAATGTAAAGATCAATTTTTTCAAAATGAAATAGAAAGTCTTCTTCAGATATTACAGTTATATCTGATGAAGAAAATTTTAATTATTGCATTTAACTTTTTTGGATACAAAAGTCATAAAATACTTGGAATTCTTCATTAAAATACTTAAATGTTTTGACAGATTGTAATATAAAACCTATTTTATGAAATGTAAACATTACAGTAAACTTTGTAATATTATAATATTATGGGAATCCCCTTTCACTTTTTTTTTTTTAATAGAAAATGGTTTCACAGCAACGCATTCTAATTCACGAAGATTCCATGAACCTGCTCAGTCTTTATACCTCTCCCTCTTTGCCCAACATCACCCTGGGTCTTCCAGCAGTGTCAACCCAGCTTAATGTAAGTCATTACCCTGCATTGGCCTAAACCAGCCTGAGGACTATTTTCTTAGGGGACCTCTCATTCTTTACTTGTATATTTAGACTTCAGGGAAACTTGGTAGTCTACTTCTCCTTCACTATTTGCCGAGTTGTTGAAAGATACTCAGTTTGACCTCGCATTAAAGAATCACATTGATTTTCATAATAATATATAAAAATAATAACTAATATTTGTATAATGCTTTGTAGGCTGATTCGTGTCAATGTATGGCAAAACTACTACAATATTGTAAAGTAAGTAGCCTCCAATTAAAATAAGTAAAAAAAAAGAAAGCAGTCTCCAGGTATATTATTTTGCTAGCTCCACACAACCATCCCATGAAACAAATTACAGACCATGTTTTAACAGGAGAAGCAGCTGAGACTTGGAATGCATAAAAGTCCAGGATCACAAGCCCAGCAAGTAGCAGACCTGGACCTCACCTCAGGCCAGTGCTGAGAGGGCAGTGCCTGAAGCACAGCAGCATATGTTTGAAGAGTTTATTTTGTGAATGACTTTATTTTGAGAATTTAGGTCCCTGACTCTGTGGTAATGAAGAATATATATCTGGAGAACCTCTCTAAGAACAATATATTAAACTCTTCCTTGGAAATTCAGAGTGAATCAATTACTTTAAAAGTCTCAACAACTGAAGTAGGACTTTTTGGAGGTAACTTTCTAGCTAGCAGAAGACAACAATAATTATATTTCACACATGTTCTCTAAAATAATATAAATTTTAGTCATAGCAAAAGATTTTTAAACTTGAATAATTTATCTGTGAAAGGTTATTAAATTAGGCAGAGGTCATATGATACATTCAGTTTAAAGAGAAATCTGTTCCAGCTCTTGGCACCAATTTTGCCAATTTTTAAATGGCTTCAAGAGTCTGGCAAGTCTTCCACTGAGTCCATCTGGTCAAATTCGTATCTTTTACAATATGCCCACATCAGGAAATTATAAAGAGTCGACTGTTTTGTGACTGTTTGCAGAATATGAACCCTATTCTATGGTATGCCAGTTTATGCACAATCATGCTTACGGCAACATTTTTAAATTATAAATTTTATGATTATGTTCAATACATATTACAAATCTATCTAAGAGATAACTTATTATATTTTATCTTTGTAATAGAGTAGAATGTTATCCTAGGTGATACAGTAATCTTATACCAATGAGGAAAAAGCAAAGTTTGGATATTGTTTTAATCTGGGGATTAAAGAAGACAGACTTAATAAAATGCTGAATTCAGCTATGCCCTTGAAATTCTACATGAAGCATTTGTAAACAATTGACTAGTGAAAAGGTTAAAGAAATTAGGGATGAAAAAAATTTATGGAAGATATTTTCAAATCTTTACTTATTAAAAATTATTTACAAAATTATATTCTTCTGTTCCTATTTTTTCTGTCTCTTGTAGTGATGAGCAAATTCTAACACGAAAACTTATGACATAAAATTTTTCTACTTTTTTTTTGCATGTTCTAAGTCACTCCTACCAGCTAACACAAACACACTACTCTTAATGTGGTCAGGCAGAATTTTTCCCCAAAGAACCAAGTACTAAAAGCCAGACTATTAAATGTTTCAATGATAATACCATTTGGTACCATTAGATGAATAAACCAGTGTGGTTTGGATTGAAGTTTCATTTTTCTTTGCTTCCATTTTGGTGTGTATGAGGCTATCATAATCAATTTTTCAAGCTTGGCATTGCTTTGGCAAAAGGATCTCTAATATTCTACTTCCCCACTGAGTAGTGGGAAATTTTAAGAAGAAGCCAGGAGAAGGAATCACTTCTAGATTAAACATTGCATCGACTTGTGTGTGACTAAGACAAACCATTTACCTCTTTGTCCTTCAATTTCCCCATCGCTGAAAATTGCTTTGCTTGCCTGGTGCACAGCAATTTTGAAAGATGAAACATGAGTTTTGAAAAGAAACATGCCACAAAATTTTGAGGTATTAGACCTCTGCTTTTGTAATACCAAAATGACCACCATTCACTAAGTTCTTTGACTAGGAGAATTCATTATTACTATTGATATAATTATTATTGCCTTATTACTATGTGATCATATATTTCAAGTTCTTAATAGCAATTTTAGGTGATATCTAATTTCACTTGTAGTTTATTTTATTGAATAAAAGTATCTGGAGTGTCATTTTCAATATTTAGAGATTTGGGGCTCTGTTATGAATTAATATAAATTACACATTTAAATAAAATTTCTTCATATTTTATATAACCTTTCATTGACTTATCTCAAGAATTTTATTTTAAAAATTAAATATTGGACACCCACATCTATATGAATGTATTAGAGGACATATAGAGAGTGAATTTTTCCTTCTGCTTGAAACTCCCGAATTACAGACCATTTTATATCCAGCTTTTAATCCCTATTGTATAGTCATGAGGTTAGCAATCTGAATAAATTTTACTTATCTAATATACCTTTTACTTAAGCAATATGTTAAAATATTTTAGAAATAAATTTCCCAGTTATTAAGCCTAAAATAAATATTTTTAATGTTTTATGAAAAGTTTTATTTGGGCTTCAGTATAATGATATGCAATACTAAACTGTCTCCAGTGCTTCAGCTTTTTTTTTCTTTCTCCTATGTTCATTCACTTAGTTCAAAAGACATACCATTGTCCATTTTCCCCACTCAGCCATTGGGTAAGATAAGGGCTTTTTTGTGGCAGGGGAAATTATGGAATGAGAAACAAGTCTAATGATTTACAGACCTAATGACCCATATGGATGAAAGTGGATTAACATCTTTATTATTTCTTGACACAGGCTTCAAATTCACTCAAGGAAAAACAAAAGTGTGAGACCCAGACACTCAGGCAAGGTGTTCCTCTGCCTGGGCAGTACGGGGGCAGCATCCCAGCGTCTTCAAGCCATCCCCACGTTACTTTGGAGGGAAAGCCCAACAGCAGCCACCAAGCTCTCCTCCAGCATCTATTATTGAAAGAACAAATGCGACAGCAAAAACTTCTTGTGGCTGGTAATTTATAATGGCACCATTTATAGGTTATGTTAGGGCTTTTGTTTTTATCAGCAAGCCAACATAACATCTCTTTGCCTCAAGACCTAGTAAAAATTCACATTGTTGGGCAGAGGTTTCTCTGATACCTAGTACTGTGGAAAAGGACTATTATCCATATTTATTCCTCTAGATCTGTGGGGAAAAAAATCTCACCTTATTTAACCTTCAGGTATACCAGAGTGGACTGTGGATGAATCATTGATCAGATGCTTATCTCCCCAATCCGTTGGCATTTTTGCCTCCATCCTACCCAATCTGGGTATCCCTAGTGGCTCAGATGATAAAGAGTCTGCCTGCCATACAGGGGACCCAGGTTCGATCCCTGGGTCTGGAAGATCCCCTGGAGAAGGGCATGGCAAACCACTCCAGTGTTCCTGTCTGGAGAATCCCATGGACAGAGGAGCCTGGCGGGCTACAGTCCAAGGGGTCGCAGAGTTGGACATGACTGACTGACGAACACACCCAGCCTAACTGCCTTCTGATATATGCCCAATAGTATACTACTTTTCATAAAACTTATCCCGTAGCTATCTTCTGTAGTTTCTTGTCTTTTCTTAAATTGTGTATGTGTCTCTGTAAGTACCTATATATATATATATATGTATTATATTTTTTTCTAGGTGGAGTTCCCTTACATCCTCAGTCTCCCTTGGCAACAAAAGAGAGAATTTCACCTGGCATTAGAGGTACCCACAAATTACCCCGACACAGACCCCTGAATCGAACCCAGTCTGCACCTTTGCCTCAGAGTACCTTGGCTCAACTGGTCATTCAGCAGCAGCACCAGCAGTTCTTGGAGAAGCAGAAGCAATACCAGCAGCAGATCCACATGAACAAGGTAAGTTCCCAAGCCGTGTCAACACACCACAGCCACCAGTGTGGAAACTGGGGTTCTCATCACTGATATGGCTATACAAGAGAGAATGTTGGTGTACATCGCAATGACCTGGAGCCTGCCCTCCTGGCCCTGTTGTCTGGTACCATCACAGTACCACTGTCTTCTCCATCACTGCATGCATAGGACATTTGTAGCAAAATTGAGGCCCTAGATTTGTAGCAAAATTGAGGCCCTAGATTGGAAAGTCTTTTCTGATGGAGTATATATCTGAATGCAGCAGCACATATAGGAACACGTGTGCAGAGCCCCATGTGTTACTGCGGTAAAGGTTTGAGGCAGAGTTGAAGTTTGCACAGGTGTTGGCAGCTATGCCAAGGTTAGCCAATTAGGCGTTTCTCAGCAACTTGTATGTATCCATGTTACATTTGTTTTTTAACATGTCTGACTTTTAGTCCAATCAGTGCTGAAGCAGTTTCTCGGCAGCTTGTGGTAGTCTCTCTGTGTCAGAAATGGACAGCAGAGGCCTGAATCACAGCACATCTTTGGGAGTTCTCCTACTGAGGCAACCACAGACAGTCATTCTAATATAATGTGTCACACAGGCCAGGAGAGTATTTTCAGTGAATCTGTAAGCAAAACTGGTCTGTGCAGTCTTTAGCCATTGCTCTCTGCTATGGTAGCCTTACAAAGCAGAATCCTTTCATTCCTGGAAAATGTAAGGTCCTGAATATCAAAATTCTGTCTTTTCTCCTTTGTTTCTATCTTACCTACAAATAGCTGATAGAGGCATTATATTGAGAAACAATGTCCTGCTTACTGATAAATGGATAGCTAAAAATTGGCTTAGAATGTAAGTGTGCTATCATATTATGATATAAGCAAAACAGGGCTTCCCAGGTGGTACTAGTGGTAAAGAATCCGCTTGCCATTGCAGGAGACCTAAAAGATGTGAGTTTGATCCCTGGGTCAGGAAGATCCCCTGGAGGATGAGATGACAACCCACTCCAGTATTCTTGCCTGGAGAGTCCCATGGACAGAGGAGCCTGGTGGGCTCCAGTCCATGGGGTTGCAAAGAGTCAGACACAGTGGAAGCAACTGAGCATAAATGAAACAAAACCTCCCATGCAAAGGTCTAATCATCTTTCTGATAGTAAGAGAAGGGGATCTTTATCATGTGCTCACCTTATTAGAGGTGGGATTGGAGATGTTTTCTCATCTTTGGCCTCCATCTTAAGGGCTTCCCTGGTGGCTCAGAGGTTAAACATCTGCCTGCAGTGCAGGAGACCTGGGTTCGATCCCTGGGTCGGGAAGATCCCCTGGAGAAGGAAATGGCAACCCACTCCAGTGTTCTTACCTGGAGAATACCATGGATGGAGGAGCCTGGTGGGTTACAGTCCACGGGGTAGCAGAGAGTTGGACATGACTGAGCGAGTTCACTTTCACTTTCACCTTAACAAGGCAGAGACATGAAGGTAGCATGGATGTGAAGAGCACGATACTGAACACAAATTACCCCAGCCCAACCCTTTGCAGTGTTCACAAATGACGTATATGAGTGTATATTGGGGTGGGAGTGGCTGGGAGTGCCAGCTGCCTCTCCAGTCTGCAGGTTGTATTTCACGGTATTTCAGACTCTTTCTGTTAGTATATCATCAGGTTAATGCCTATCTTATTGCTTCAGTATTTCTCTAAATTTATCAAATTATCTTAGATAAAATCAGTCTTGTCAGAGGAGAACTGATTTTTCTCCTTGTATAATGGCGTATTACTCCTTGTCTTCAATGTCATTCTGCACATTTACTGTGTTATGGTAGAGTTATATTGATTTGTTTCTTTTGTGGTATATTAGCACAGCTTAAAATTACCAGGTATTCTTGAAACATTATCCAATATGAAAGGAAAGGCTGGGAATTCTTACTTTTCACCTCATAATATTTTGATCTGGAATTAGATTCATTTAGAAAAGTAGTAGTTGTTGTTATTTAATTGCTAAGTCATGTTCCATTCTTTTGTGACCTCACAGACTGTAGCCTGTCAGGCTTCTCTGTCCATGGGAAGAAAAGTAATATCAGATTGTGAATACACTTTCTGCTACTCGGTTCTATTTCCTAAAACTATGTGGTGGTGTATTCTATTACAGGTATATTGGGTAAATCGATCCCTTTGAAATCACCATCTACAGATGATATCTATGAATACCTATAAGAATATTTTGGAATACAGTTTTTTATGATCTAGAGTTCCCACTGCTTCAAACTCAAGTGGTATGTTAATATTGGACGGAATCATTGTATTTTAGTATCACACTCAAGATTTTGACAGGCAGATACTAAGCTTAGTCACATGAAAGAAACTAAGATGGAAAGCAGGCATTTGCATTTCAGCAATGAGAAAAGCAAATCTTATCAGAGACCTTCTTCCATGTGGAGCTGATTCCTTGGACTCTGTTAAGAATTCCTCCCAAAATTAGAAACAAACCTATACTACATGTTTGTACAGTGGTTTGATTATTAAATCTTGTCTTAATTAGGCAAAATGAAGCCCAGAAAACTTCAAAGTACAAAGCTGATCTTTATATATTAACCTCTCTCAACTTGGGTGTTTAGATTACTCAAGCAGGTCTCTCCTTGGCTTTTCTCCTTGTATGTATTCCATATGTTTAATCAAGAATCAAGATGGCATATGCACTCTGGGTATTCTCCAGATTTTGAAAATATTTCACCTGTCCTCAATTGTCTAAGGGAGTAGAGAGGAATTTGCTTAAATAAATGTTGAACTCCATCCCATTCTATGGTATTTACAGTAGAGCCACTAATGAGTGAATCGCTACTGTTCACCTTTTCCATGAGGTAATGAAAATATTTATTTCATGTCAGGAGAAGGCAAACTTAGATGCCGAAAGAAAACAGGTTTCTGCATAATAATATATTTATGGGTATCATGTAGAATAACCATTAATGAGAAATAACCACAGAAGCTTTAATTTATGTCTTTTCCCCCCCTCTGTTATCAGGGACAAACCTTTAGTGACTCATCAAACAGCCAAATAGTTGGCATCAGAAACACATAGTCCTTAATCTCTTGTGATATTCATTACAGCAGGAAATATCAGCACATATGCAGATATAGGTGTATAGATGATGTATTTTATATATCTTTTCCTTTTATTCCCTCCAATTTGTCTTATGGTTCTTTTTTGAGGAACTTAGGAACTTTGAGGAAAAATGGAGTGAGAAGAAAGAAAACATAAGCAGATTTATCTCTAAATTTACATCTTATTAAATATGATTAGCCTTCCTGGTATGAAATTTTTAATGACTGCTTTGAATTGCTAATAATCTTTAGAAGAATTAGAAGCAACAGTATACTTTTTCAGAGCAGTTTCTACAATGATTGACTTACTAAATTTTAAAGACTTTCTCATATCTTGCTGTTATTTGTATGCATTTATGAAAGCAGTCAGTCATATTTGTTATAACCGTACAACATAAATGTTATTAAGTATACTAAAAAATTTGCCTACCTGCTACCTACTACTTAAATTACATTTACATGGGAAATTTGTGTGTCATAAGATGCTAAAGCTCATGTAAGTATGTTTTAAGTGCTTAATAGCTTAGCAGAAGTATTCCTAGAATGGGTTTGTATAGTATTTGTATTGCTGTATCTTCCAGAAAAGAATGAGACAAGCTTAAAAAAAAGGAGTGGAAAATGTCAGATTGTTTTATCTTTGCTTATAAGTTTGTATATTTTGTTTTCACTGAAAACATTTTGAGAAGCTTAACCATAAGAAAATCGTGCCTTACAACATTTGTTCTCTTGGGTTTTTTTTTTTTTTTTTTGAGACATTTGAAAATTCAGAAATGCATCTAGACAATTTTGTTGCTAATATATAGAACCTTCATTTTTTAAAAAACATTAAAGAAAAGGTTTTTAATATGAGGATCAAAAGAAGACTGTAACTTTTGCCAGTATCTTTTAATTTTTTATTGGAAAAAAGTGGTTTTCTAAAATAAAATTTTCCTTGTAAATACAAAATAGCATACAAAAATATAGGAGAGTACTGGTAGTTTTCTTCTGAATCCTTTTCAAGTTTAAATATTGCCACAGATTTTCTGGTAAAAACTATGACTGATGGAAACAAAATACCACAGTTACTTGGACATTTTTGAAGGAGTACTGTGACCACTGCCTGATTAATAGTAGGGCAAATGTCAAGTCACATCACTCTCTGAATGACACACAGAAATTTTCCAAAGTATATTCAGGCATCTTTATTGTGAGAAAATTTTACATAGATGTCTGTCCCTCTTCCAAATAACAACATTGTCCTTTGAATCATTTCTTATAGTATTAATAGCATTGATTGCTGCCTAATTGTTTCTATTTTAACTAGAATTTTATATCTTTTCTAATACCTATGTTTTTCATATTCATCTTGTCAAATCTGTATGAGAAGAAATTTTAAGAAAATTATTCCTTATTTCAATACTTATTTGAGTGGCATAATCTATGCAAGGGGCTTCCCTGGTAGCTCAGTTGGTAAAGAATCCGCCTGAAATGCAGGAGACCCTGGTTTGATTCCTGGGCCGGGAAGATACCCCGGAGAAGGCATAGGCTACCCAGTCCAGTATTCATGGACTTCCCTGGTGGCTCAGATGGTAAAGAATCCTCCTGCAATGTGGGAGACCTGGATTCAATCCTTGGGTTGGGATGATGCCCTCAAGAAGGGAATGGCAAACCATTCCAGTATTCTTGCCTGGAGAATCCCCATGGACAGAGGAGCCTGGTGGGCTACAGTCCATGGGGTTACAAAAAGCCTGAGCAACTAAGCACAACATGAATCTATGTAAGTATCCACTTAGCAAATCATTACTGAATTCATACTTGATTAGTAACAGACACTGTTTTAGGCAGTCAGAAAACAGCATTCAGCATCCTCATGGAACTTACCATATGGGCAGCAGGGGACTGAAATATTGCAGTAAATAGCAATACAGTGCATTAAGTATTGGGATAGAGGACATGAGGAAGGAAATTGTTTTCTTTGAGGAAACAAGTTTGAGACTTGTTTAGTTTCTCTCAGGATTATTGTGTACTGTTTATATATTTTCCTCTCTCTTCTCTCTCTCTTTCTGTCTCTTTCTCTCTGTCTTTCCCTCTCTCTCTCTTTCTCTCCCTCCCTTACTCCCCCTCTCTTTCTTTCTTTGTAAAGTGCTCTGTGATAAATATCTTATGCATTCCTATGACTGGATATCAGCCAACACTTAAAAAAAAAAACTCACACAAATCATGGGATGATATCTTATACATGTCAAGGTTCACTCTAGATATAAGTATTTATTATATATTTGTTACTATGATACTTAGGCATTTTGACATGAGTGCTATTTTATCATAATAAAAATACATCTAAGACAAGATCAGTAAAGGGGGGGCTGAGCAGATGTCCTGTGTTGCCCTTATTAAAACAGGTAGATTTTATGTCTGACAAGCAAGGCATGAATATAATTAAGCTCAAATGCTGGTACGGAGCTAATGGGGAGCATTCATCAGGTTTGGAAGAGAATTTGACCCTTTATTTGAGTAGTATCTATTGTATTCCTTTTCTTGACATGATTTTCTAGCATAAATGTTACATTTTCTCCTTAACGCCTCATGATTCATACTCATCTCTTGTCCCCAGTAATCCATCCAGAACAGTGCAGAGGAGGACATTGTTTGATGCCTGTAGTCACATACAAACATAACGTGGTTTTGTGTGTGTATATTTCTTCTTATAAAGTGTCCCTAAAGCCACGTCTAAATTTTGGGCAAAATGTATATTTTACCAAGGAGTTTAATTTGAACAACAATTACATAGACATTTACCATCCCAAAAGTTTGCATATTTTGAAGTCACACTTCATATTAGTTTATTTTAATAAGGTGAATTCTATCCATGCCTTACTTGTAAGATGAAAATTTCGTGAATAATTACATAAGGACCATGTACCAATTTTTGCTTTTTTGCTACACCTATTTCGCCTAGTGTGTCTTTCCCTCCCCATCTTTTACACAACTTGCATCTTTCCAGAACATTTCCCAAAGGGACCTTAGGGATAGGTTCCTTTAAGTGGTGCTGGCTCTCTTCTCTGTATAGGCTCTTCCATGAGCTGGGACACCACGCCAGCATTCTTATGTGTATCATCTCCTCAAACTATAATACCCTTTTTTTTTGACTATGAAGAAAGTTAATTTTCTTCCTAGTTCTTTTGTAACTAAGTTGACCAAGATGGCTAGGTTAGTAGTGGACAGAGCTGGGATGCCAGAATAGGTTGTCTGACAAAAACACCTGTCCTTAACCTAAACTTGGGCCAGTGATTTTCAGTGTTGTATTTTATCACCAAGGAGACGAGATTTTCCTGATTTTATTTGTGCTCAAAGTAGGAAACTTAAAATGAAAAATACGGCAAATAAACCAACAAAAAAGGAAGGTCATCTTATTTTTTAGGTATTGGTTTGGATTTGCCAGGATGAAGAAATCCCATTTCTTGACCTTCATTCCTAGTTCTCTATGCATTGCCCTCCATCCAGTGGAGACACTTCCTTGGAAGTGTCTTTATATCGACCCAGTGGTGGTACTTCCAGATATTCTCTTGGCTTTCCAGTGGTGTGGTATGAACGCTGCAGCTACAGTAGAGAACTACTACTTCTTCATTCCTTTCTCCTGTGTTGTAACATTGCTACGTATTTTAGATTGGGCAGACATTTTCTCACAGGAGTTCTGTGCAAGCCTCAAGCTGAAAATCAGCTGACTTCATCAGGTTCAACTGAAATGCAAATTTTGGCATCTCATCTATGAGTGGTTGGAAAA
Source organism: Antilocapra americana (assembly GCA_007570785.1). NCBI lineage: Eukaryota > Metazoa > Chordata > Mammalia > Artiodactyla > Antilocapridae > Antilocapra > Antilocapra americana. Next base: position 20,342,385 of record ML661346.1, read on the forward strand.
TGCCTTTTTTTTAAGTTTTGAAAAATGGATGAGTAGAAACTTGAACTGGGCTTTCATTTAGGAAAGTCGGCATTACTGTTGTCAGGTTTAATTTCTCTCTATCCACATGACAGCTTGTTTTTATGCAGACTCTTTAATCACCAATTTAGGATTACATTTTGCCCATTAGATGGATAGTATGTCCAAAAACTTTAACAGGCATTGAAAAGCAGTCTTAATTTTATAACTATAAAAAGCCTCCTAGATTATTTATCTATCTATAGAGGTTTATAAAAGAAACTTTGACTTTACCCTCAAATAGATGTTATTTCAACATGATTAACCCAGTGTAAATAGATCCTTGTAGGTATGTATTGAGCTTCAAAAAAACCCACTTATGCTGCAGTACCAGCTTACATCATCACAGAGAATTCACGTAGAAGCTTTTCATATAATTACAAGTCGATGGTTTAAAGTATACAGAAAATGGCTTGTTGCTTTATTATTAGATGTGATGAAATCCTGTGTTTGGAAAAGAAACTAAATGACCATTTCAGTGGATTAATGTGTAACATTCATAAATGTTTCCCAGTGCTGCTTTCATAACTTGAAGACCAAGGAAAGGACCTCGACCTTTCCTTTTCACTCTGCACTGTTAATCTAGTCAGAGATGCTTTTATTGAAGGGGAAAAACAATAGTTGGACATGACTATGAGGTAAGAAAATAGGGGAAAGAAAACTATCTGGGGAATTAGACCATGTGAGTGCTTTGACTGAGGTTGATTCCAGGAGTTCAAAAGGAGAGGGAATCTAAATAATTTGGTTGTTTCCCAACCTTGACAAATAGTTTCATTTGACAGAATGAAATAATTAAGTCTTACTAAGGAATTTTTAATATAACTAAGTGATTTGTGGACATGAAAACCACGAATGTTACAGATTTTGGATGCTTCTAAGTTCTTGATTTTAGGGGTTTTTTTCCCCCTCTGTATATTTCTTCTCTTTCTTTAAATATTTATGAAAACTAAGGGATTATAGTGACCCTGAAATGTCATAATGTCTGGAGTATTCCCATCCTTCAGGCAGAATTGACTCTAGGGCTATGCTCTCATATCCTAAATATACCACTACTCTCTTGCTATCAGCTTAGTTATATCGACCAGCAATAAAAACTCACTTCTAAAAAATAATTTCCTGGCATGGAATAATTGATGTTCCAAAAAGATTTATTAGTGACCATTATGCTGCATCCTAGAAATGAAAATAAAGGCATGTTTTTCCCCTTGGATGGCTCATAGACTTGCAAGTATATAATTCTAATCAAAAATAGGTCTACAGAAATACATAATTCCTATGAATTGCAGAATCTAGAATGCTGGATAGCCTTTTCAACAGAAGTTTCTGATGCCCTGCACAATTATTTATTTGTTTTGCCATTATGGCCAAACTATAACCTCTTTGTCCTCCAATGCTCTGATCTATACATTTTAGAGGGTTTTAGTGAGAATTACATGAGAGGATGTTCTGAAAGTACTTTGTAAACATAGTGAGAAATCTTTACATTTTACACAGTATTTATATTCTTATATAGCACCAAGTTCTATTTTTTTCATTCTGTTAATAAAAATAGCTGTCTGGAAGTGGTAGAATATTTCTAAGACACACATTTTTCACTTCCCTCAATATTACTTCAAGCTACTTTGTTGTAAACCAGACCACTAAATTTTATTCCAGCTTCTCTTGTATCTTTGTATTCATCATGAAGCTGACCTTGTTTTTCTTTTTGGAATAATATTATGTTTAGTTATTGATTTTTTTAAATTTATTTTAATTGGAGGCTAATTACTTTACAGTATTGTAGTGGTTTTGCCATACATTCACATGAATCAGCCATGGGTGTACATGTGTTCCCCATCCTGAACCTCCCTCCCTGCTCCCTCCCCATCCCATCCCTCTGGGTCATCCCAGCGCACCAGCCCTGAGCACTTGTCTCAAGCATCAAACCTGGACTGGCGATCTGTTTCACATATGATAATATACATGTTTCAATGCTGTTCTCTCAAATCATCCCACCCTTGCCTTCTCCCACAGAGTCCAAAAGTCTGTTCTTTACATCTGTGTCATTGAACTTTTTATTGAGGTATAATTCACACACTGTAATTTATTTTCCTTTTGCTCTGCAGTCGAATGGTTTTTGACAAATGCATATTATCACATAATCACCACAATCAAGATATAGAACTATTCCCCCAACTTCCAAAATTGCCCTGTGTTTTCCTTTGTAGTCAGTCCATACTCTTACTTCCAACCCTTGGCAAAGTAAAATTTTTGACCATTTAGGGAACATAGAACAAATCGCAAATATGAAGAATGGTATATTGTTTTTTCTTTGTTATACCTTTAATTTTTTTTTAATTGGAGGATAATTGCTTTACAATGTTGTATTGGTTTCTGCCATACCTCAGCCTGAATCAGCCACAGTGATAAGTACATCCCCTCCCTCTTGAACACCCCTCCCGTTTCCCTCCTCACCCCACCCCTCTCTCTGGGTTTTCACACAGCACTGGGTTGAGCTCCGTGTGTCACACAGCAAATGTCCATAATATACAAGCAGCTCATACAGCTCAATACCAGAAGAACAAACAACCCAATCAAAAAATGGGCCAAAGACCTAAACAGACATTTCTCCAAAGAATTTGTAAAGACATACAGATGGCCAACAAACACATGTAAAGGTGCTAAACATCACTCATTATTAGAGAAATGCAAATCAAAACTACAATGAGGTTATCACCTCACACAGGTCAGAATGGCCATCAGTAAAAACATCTACAAACGATAAATGTTTGAAAAGTTATGGAGAAGGGAACCCTCTTGTACTGTTGGTGGGAATGCAAGTTGATATAGCCGCTATGGAGAACAGTATGGAGATTCCTTAAAAAACTAGGAATAAAACTACCGTATGACCCAGCCATCCCAGTACTGGGCATATACCCTAAGAAAACCATTGTTGAAAGATAAGCATGTGCCTCAATGTTTGTTGCAGTGCTTTTTACAATAGCTAGGATGTGGAAGCAACCTAGATGCCCACTGACTGATGAATGAATACAGAAATTGTGGTGCATATACACAATGGAATATTGCTCATATATATATATATATTAAAACAATAAAACACATTTGAGTAGTCCTAATGAAGTGGATAAACCTAGAGCCTAATATATGGAGTGAAGTAAGATAGAAAGAGAAAGGATGGTGTATTTTAAGAACATGTAGACATCAGCCCTAAATGATCTAAACCACAGAATGTTCAAGCAAGAAGAGACAGAAGGGACTCTTTGCTGAGGTCAGAAGCTGGTAGTCTATGGACTGGATCCATTCCGTTGAACTGATGTCTTTGGACTGCCCAGTGTCTTAAAAAGCACTCAATCTTTAAAGATAGAAAGATTTCAAATACAAATCTAGATTTCTGGCATTGTCTGAAAAATTGAAAAGTCTGGCTTCAATGAGCCCATGGCATTTTTCACATGGCATTTGTTGTCACGGGTTTCTTCTTGGTTGTCCTTTTTAAAGAGGACTTGTACTGTTTTCCAGTTTACCAGAGGGAGGGACTGATGAACAGGGAGAAAGGGAGCTGTTTACCAGTCAAGCATCAGAAGCTCCCTGGCTCTAAAACCTTGTCTCTTCTGAGAATCAGTCCAAAAACACTAATCAAAGGGTGAGCAAAGGAACCTAGCATGCCTCTCCTCACTGTGCCACTATTCATTACCCTTAAAGAAGGAGGGGGGGGGAAGAAAACTTTCAAAGTGTACTGTCAACTGAAAATTAGGAAGGAGGTTATCAGGGGAAAAAATCCTATTATGTAATATAAAAGGACATAAAATTACACAGTGATGTAACAGAAAGAAAAATAGCTTATCTATGTTCTAGTTAAGAAATGCCCCCAGTAGTCTGGCTGGGGATTTTATGTTCTTAAAAGTCAGTCTTCCTGTTTCCACTTTTGCCCGCCCAAATCCAACCTTCAGTAGCTTCCAGAGCCATCGTTTACAAATGCAAATCACGTTGTGTCAAGCACTTGCTTAAAAGTCCCCAGTTGCTCATTATAGTTTGTAGGATAAAATCCAGATATCTTTGCAGGGGCCCATAAGGCTCTTGCCCCCTCATTCAACTGCCTTCCCTTACCTGCTGAGCTCCCACCACACTGGCCTCCTGTCTGGTGTGTGGGCAGTTCGTCTCTTTCCATCTCATGAAATGAACTGCTAGTCACAGTTCTGGTGGAATGTTCAACCTCCAGGCGCTCTTAATACTCAGCTCAAACCTCACCTTTTCAGAGGGGCCTTCCTTGCTCATGCCCATTAGGCACACTCCCTCCTTTCCCCACTGTTCAGTGTCACATTAAGTTCCACTCTTCGGGTGTTTATTTTTTCTTTCTCCTTGAGACAGGATCTTGCCTAACTGACCACTCTCTTCCCAGGTCCTGGAGTATATAGCAAGTGCTCAATAAAAATTTGTTGAAGGAGTAAAAGAATGGGTAACTTTAACTAGCTGGGAGGAGGAACTTTTTTAGTCTCCTTTCCGGAAGTGAACACTTCAGTTATTGGAACATTAGGATGTTTTAAGAGCCAAAGAAAGGATATTTTAATTGCAGACATTGTTTTGGACAGTTATTTAGAGTTATAAAAATGAACACACTTTCATTCAGAATTCACTTGGCCCCTAGATTAATCTCTTCAGTATTGGCAAGAAAGGATGTTTTTCAGCTTAGACTTTTAATTTATGTGAATAATGGACCAGTACTTAGAAAGTTTTTCTCTCTTATTGTTTAACTCATTCTTCTGATTTCTTCCCTAAAGTGCACAGAATGACATGGAGTATTTTGTCTTGAGTCAGGGCTCTTCTCGAAGTAGACCTCTTGATTTGAAAGCCCTCCAAACTCTGCATGTTATTTCTGAGAACAGTTGGCACATACCTAATCTATTTGTGAGTTGAGACAGAATTTTATCATTATTTTTAAATCTAGTTTCCTTGGAGCTTAAGGGAAAGGTTTTGTTTTCCAAAAGAAGTATTTTACATGTATTTAAAAGAAAAAGAAATGCTTGTCCTTTTGCCATTCCCCAAGACAATCTGTCTTAAAACCTGAGGCAAAATAAGAAAGTGATGAGTAGGGTCAAAGGTCATTTTGCATAGTTTAATTCAAACACTTGTGCTGAATGATTTGTTGACAATTTCAGAAAATCAGATGTCTATCTGAAACAGATTTACTCCTTATATACTTCTGTGCTTAGTTTGATATTCCATTTCTGAAAATATTTGTGGGGGCATGAGGGATTTCTGTGGCTAAAGTTAAAAATATAAAATTTTTAAAGATATTTTATTCAAAAGCACTATGTGTAAATTAATTTCTAGACTTATATCAACCAATGTAACTTACACATTGAATTAAATGGGTTAATGTGTAAAAATTAGCAGCACAGTCTTTAAATATTATTTAATGAATTTTATACCATTTACTAGTAGAATATATGGTGTTCAACATGGAATATAAAACATTGAAATTATGAACTTGCTATACTTATTACCCTGGCAAGGATTGATAAGAACTGAAGAGTCAAATTGTAATACTTGAAGGTATTAGAGATTTGGATAAATGATCATGCTGTCTGGTCTGTAAAATCTCCAGTGTGAGCCTATATGTGTGTGCTACAAATGCGGAATGGTCATGGACTGCCTGCAGCCTTCTTAGTGTTCAGTACACTTGCTCTACTGAACTGACCCATTTGAAAAGACCCTAATGCTAGGAAAGATTGAAGGCAGGAGGAGAAGGGGATGACAGAGGATGAGACGGTTGGATGGCATCATCAACCTGATGGGCATGAGTTTGAGTAAATTCTGGGAGTTGATGATAGGCAGGGAGACCTGGCATGCTGCAGTCCATGGGGTTGCAAGGAGTCAGACACAACTGAGCAGCTGAACAGGAAGTTCAGTTCACTTGCTGACACTTGCTATACAGTAGCATGGAAGATCCCCTAGAGGAGGGCATAACAACTCATTCCAGTACTCTTGCCTGGGGAATCCCATGCAAAGAGGAGCCTGACAGGCTACAGTCCATAGTGTCATAAAGAGTCAGACACGACTGAAGCGACTGAGCGCACACACAGCTTGAAGAATACAGAGCCACACTGACGGATGAGCATGAGCAGAGATAAAAGGAGCAGAAGAAGCAGCAGCTCAGCCATCGTCTTCTTCATCTCAGCTGGGCTCCCCACCAGAGTAACTCACCTGGTGTCAGACTTATGATGCAGGGTATGTTTTACAGATGGAGCCTCAGCCGAGATTACACAGGCGTACACATGTATCTGTCACACAGATGTTTCTTCTTTTGTTTTCTAGCCAGCAAGGCAACGGCTCAGCTTTGCTGGGGGATCACCTCCAGATGTTCAACCAAAGAGAGACCCTGCTACCCCACTGAGAGTCAGCAGACAGCTCCTCCCTGAAGCTGGGGCCCCTGAGCGACAGTACAAATTAGAAAAGGGTTAACCCATACCTTCTTGGTAATGGTCATAGTTGTAGTTCAAAAACACAGAGCACAGCATAGTCCACACACTGGATTTCCTCATAAATAGTCAGAAACTTGCAAATCACATCAAGTAACTCCATTTTAAAAATCCGAAATAAGTCATACCTGGCAGGTGGATCTTCTGAGACTTTTGTTTGTATATTTTCTTGATGTCAATTGCTAATTTTTCCACTCCAGTAAATTTGACTGTTTCAGCAAAATCAGCTTGAGTCAGATACCTCAAATAAAATAAGAAGTTTAGATTAACTCCCTCTATGCATTTATAGTTTAGAAAATTGTCTCCAGGAGATCCCATTTATTTCTTTTGTATTTTTAGAAACTTCACAAAGAGCACATTTTATTCCAGAAATGGTGAAAAAGACATAGTTATTATTCATGTGGACTTTGGCATTCACTTTATAACGGGGGGCGGGGGGCGGATGTGTCAAAGCTTTATTGCTAAGTACAAATTAAGTTTTCAGATATTTATGAAGACAAATGAGAGAGAAACAAGGATAAATTCTAGATTTTTGGTTTGTGCAACCGGGTAATGGTGTTTACTCAGAGAAGGAAAATTAGATGATCAATACATTTGGGTAAAAATGGAATAAAGGTTATCTTTGAGCTACTTAAAGTTTCTGATACCTATTGGAGATTCTAGATCTAAGGGATGACATTAGGCAAGCAGCTGAATTATGTAAGTTTGGAGTTGAGGGGAGACATTGGGATTGTTTATATGAATTCAGTTGTCATTGAAATATAGCTGTTTCAGAGTAGAAGGTATAAAACGTTCTAGGTGTCTTGTTTGGAGATGATTGAGCATTTGGGGGGCATGAAATTCCTTCTCTATAAAATAAGAATTTGAAGAATGTTGTTAGAAAATTTTCAACTCCAGCATTTTATATCTATATGATCTCCACTCATAAGTCACTGTTTTTTTTTTTTTTATTGTTTTTGCCATACAATGACATGATATCACCATGGGTTTACATATGCTTCCCCTCCAGAACCCCCCTCCCTCCTCCCTCCCCCCCGGGAAATCTCACTGCACCAGCCCTGAGCATCAATCCTGGGCTGGCGATTGATTACACATATGATAATTAACATGTTTCAATGCCCTTCTCCCATATCATCCCACCCTTACCCTCATCCACAAAGTCCACGAGTCTATTCTATACATCTGCGTTCCTTTTGCTGTCTCGCATGTTGGGTTCTCGTTACCATCTTTCTAAATTCCATATATGTGCGTTAATATACTGTATTGTTGTTTTTGCTTCTGGCTTACTTCACTCTGGATAATGGGCTCCAGTTTCGTCCATCTGAGTAGAATTGCTTCAAATGAATTTTTTTATAATGCTGAGTAATATTCCATTGTGTATATGTACCACAGCTTTCTTATACATTCGTCAGTTGATTATCAAGAAATGTTTCTTCTACAAACCGTTAAGGAATTCTGCCCTTAGAAGAAAATTTTTTTGCCATCTGGCCTTCTCATCCAATCATCACAGCATTATCCATTCTGGCCCTTATTTCTCTCGTGTTTCAAGGCCAGCAGAAGTGTAGATGAAACCAGAGGCACTGGAACAAACAGCGCTGTTCCTCTGTTGCACACTGGGAGTCGTTACACACACTTCCTTGCGTGTGTCTATGTCAACGAGGTGGGAATTGCTGATCAAATTTGATTCGTGGACTAAATGATGTGATTTCTGGATACTCCAATGACTTCAGGAGTATATTGACAGATCAGATTTTCTGTTAAAGGTTTTCAGTTTAAATGAACATATGATATATTCTGTGAACACTCAGCATTTTGCCAGTATTAAAGATTTTCTTTGACATATTTGCTATCTATGGGAAATTATATTTCAGTAAATTCACATACATCTTGTCTATTCTTTGGCTGCACCACCATTAGTAATATAAATCTCTTACTTTCAAAGATGCTTTGATTTTGTCATGTTTTCTTTTCAAAAATGCTTCATCCTGACTGCTCCTGTTAATATCTGATTTCAAGTGCCACTGGATTTGGTATTTATGCAGTCATTACTGACTAAACAAGAGAGATTTCAGTCATTTAGGGCTTCCCTGGTGGCTCAGCAGTAAAGAATCTGCCTGTAATGCAGGAATCACAAGCGACACAGGTTCGATCCCTGGGTTGGGAAAATCTCCTGGAGGAGGGCATGGCAACCCACTCCAGTATTCTTGCCTGGAGAGTCCCATGGACAGAGGAGCCTGGCGGGCCACAGTCCATAGGGTCGCAAAGAGTCAGACACGACTGAATCAGCTAAGCACACACGCAGTGTGGATGAAAGCCTAGTGAACTGAGTGAATTCTAAAGAGACTGTGAGAAGAAAAATGAAGACAATGAAGAGAAATAACTCAAGGAGATTTACTGTGAAGCAAGGTACATAATGTTTTGTTTGTGAGGGAGTGGGGGTGGGACCAAGGGAGGTTACATTTAAGGTGGATAGTAAGACTGAAGGTATCCAAGTGGAAGTACTCCAGCAGAGATGGGAAATGAGTGATGGAGAGCAGGGTGGAAAATTGTAAGGATGGACAGGACCCAGAGCATTAAGGTGAGAGCTGGACTAAGATAGGGATGCAGACCTTTCTTCCACTGTTATGTGAGTAAGGGTGAGTGGGACAGCTTGGTAGAAGAATGTTGAATTTCTCTATTTTTAAATGTCTGTTTTCTCACTGAAATAAGAAGCAAAAATAGCAGGAGTGAGGAAAGGGTCTAGATAGTAAGAGTTTGAAGAGAAAGGAGGTTTATTGAAGTAGTCATTGAAAGAGTGAGAGAAAATTAGCTAGAGAAATGTAGTAGGATTTCCAGTCAGCACTGAGCATCCATTTGAGGGTTATGATCACGGATATGAAGCAAAACACTCAGCGTGATTGTAATTTGTTTATTTGTTTCCTAGCTTATTCAGCTGCTTGGGTTTGGCAGAGATTTAATATTAACCAAGGTTGGAAGTCTTACTCATACAGGAAAATCCAAATTGAAAAGGGCAAGGGAGTTGAAGATAGTAATAAAGGAGTGATTTTTAATGATGAACAATGGAACCTAGTCCAGCAAGAAGGGAAGTTGAGGAACAAAGGTGGTGGGGGTAACAGTCAGGGAAAATGTGGTAGGTTCAATAGTTTGGAGAACCCTCCAGAAGTGAGGAGTGGTCGGAGTAAAAATATTCTGAGGATGAGACCGAGGAAACAAATGATGTCTGAAACTGAGGTTTAAGAGCATGTACAGCCACCAACAAAGACCAGGTCGCTGGGAGCTGAAGTAGAGTGGAGGGTAAGACCATCAGAGGTTACGAGGTCAGGATACTGAGAGGCCATGCTGGAACTGAAGCTGAGGGGAGAAATAGCAACAGAAAGTCTTTTTACTTAGCGGGTGGTATGTGTGACTTCCTCTCGGTTATTAAATACTCCCTGTGGTCATACATCCAGAAGCTGGATAAGATGCAGAGTCACCCCCAGGAAGCAGGAACTTTTGACGTGGCATTTCCTGGACACTGGTCCTGGCTGACCTTCATGAATGGCCCTTAGTTCCTGTCCTATAGCCACACATCCATAGAGTTTTGCTTTTTTATCCTCTTGCCCTCACAGAGGCTCTTACGGGCAGCATCTTTTGACCACCTTGTGAAGGCATCTGTTTGACCCACCAGTATCGCTGGCTCATCAGCCCTGAATGAACTAGCTCCCATGAACTTTTCCAGCTAAGCTTGGGTATCAAGAGGGGGAATTTCCACAGCTCAGCAAGCATACATCCAGAAGACGAATTGCAACAATCTTTTGGCAGATAGTGTCTCGAAGGGGCTCTTGCAATCTCCTTCACCTGACTGATATGTTTTCTAATTTAATGTCTTTTCCGCACAAAATCCTCTAACCTGCTCTTGGATGTTGTCTTAGGTGAGTGATGAGGTCAAGGTAGCAAGCCTGGCTGGTGACCTCTTTCTCTGCGTCTGTCCACCTCTCTCTTGAAGAATAAGTGGATGTTTGTCACTGAATGTTCTTATCCCTGGTGTAGCAGCTAAACCTGGAGCTTTTCAGTTAAAACCCTGCTTCTTCTCTATGGTGTTACATGTCCTTTTTCTAGCCAATTGAGTGGAGTTTTACAATTGTATAGTCAAAATTCAGGAATAACACATTGTTTCTCTTCTCCAAAATCTGTCTTATATATGCTTTATCCTAAGTTATATTTTATTTCTCTAGAATCTTATTCACAACTCAAATATATTATAAACTGGGTCACTCTTTCCAGAATCATCTTCCTGTCTTCCTGTGCTCAGACCACACCGACCTTTCAGTTGCTCAGACACACTCGGCTCTCCTCCAGTCCACACACTGTGCCTTCTGCCAGAAGTGCTCCCTCCCCTGATTTCCAGTCCTCACACACATCCAACTCCTCCTGTCCATCCTTCATCTCTGATGTCTCAGCCTCCTCAGTGAAACTTTCCTAAATTATCCATACTTCCCTCGTGTTTCAGCTAGTGTGTACTCTTATAACATGCTGTATTTCTCTCTTTTTCATTTACCATACTTGAAAATAAGAATAAATTTATGCATCTGTTTGGTGCCTTTCTAACACTCGAAACTGAAAGCTCCCTGAGGGCAAGGCAATGGCTGTTTCCCCAGTGCCTAGCAGAGTGTCTGAAACATAGTTGGCACTCAATAAATATTTTCTGAACAAATGAATGAGAACTCCCAGTATAATTCTTACTACAGTGAAATTGAAGGGCTTTGTCAGCATACGCAAGGCCATTTGAGGTTGTGAGGACTGGAGGAAGTCTGAGGTCAAGATACCCTTCAAAATTTGAGTCCTTATGTATTCTAAATCTACAGGATGTGTCTAGTTTTGAAAAACGTAGGTATGAGTGGGATATAAATTTGAATTTCTCATAGAAAAGTCTGTATTCATGATTTTTGTGTTGGTGTTCTAACCATGCTGCTCATCATAATAGTTGGTATGTTGCTTACATGGGCACCGACTCAGCAGAAAATTCTAACCACTCTTTGAAACACAGTTCAGGATCTGCAGATAACCAGTCAGTAGGCTCCTTGTCAAATGAAACAAAAGGCCTATGTGAGATGAAATCATCTTGAGAATTTTTGCCCATATGACAAATTTTTGTATTGCCAATTATCTTTTTAAATTATAACTCATACACTTCTAAAGATTAAATGTGATTTAATTTACAAAATAAAAGGTCTAGATAATAATTTTCAAATTCAAAAAATGATTCCTTGTTATGTTCCTATTCTTTAATTTACATTTGGATATTAAGAAAAAATTTTGTGCTGTCACTAAATTCTGCATCTTTTGAAGTTCAAGATTTCAGAGTCAATATTTCCATTTTCTGGAAGTGTACATAGGTGTTTTATCATTTGACCATTTAGGTATAGGAAAATTAGCAGACAAGAAAACACTCTTAGAATTTGTGCTTCTCTCTTATACCATGGTTGCCATTTATTGGAAAATGAGATTGGGGAAGTTTTTCATTACCTTTCTATTAATATTATTTCTGTTACATTTCTTCTTTTAGGGGGAAAAAACATTCTCAGGTTTGCCTGGATTAAACGGATTCATTACAACCTGTCCTTGTGACAGTTTTCATGGTTCCCAAAGGAAAAATTCATTATTTACCCTTTTCCCACCATTTTTTAAGTCGGTTAAAGAATGAACTATTTTTAAAAACAAAACATTTAAAGACCGCATTCCCTGCCTAGGACACCAATACAGTATGGAATTGGTGGAACTGCTTCAGACTTGGTATTACGGAAGAGTTTCATTGCATACAAATTCATTCCGAAACTGATCCTCAGAGATTAGACATCAGGGTGTACTGAAGTAGAATTGTAGGAAATCAAAGTGTATATTACTGCTCTGTCACCGCCAAGAACTACTGAATATTGAACCCCTGAACACTCTCTTCTAGCTGCTTTCGAAATCTATTGAACAACTGAAGCAACCAGACAGTCACCTCGAGGAAGCGGAGGAAGAGCTTCAGGGGGACCAAGCGATGCAGGAAGACAGAGCGCCCTCTAGTGGCAACAGCACTAGGCGTGACAGCGGTGCTTGTGTGGATGACACGTTGGGACAAGCCGGTGCTGTGAAGGTCAAGGAGGAACCCGTGGACAGTGATGAAGATGCTCAGATCCAGGAAATGGAATCTGGGGAGCAGGCTGCTTTTATGCAACAGGTAATAGGCAAAGATTTAGCTCCAGGATTTGTAATTAAAGTCATTATCTGAATATGAAATGCATTGCAGGTTTTGGTAAATGGATATTATTTCCTATCCGTTTATATCTCTGAATGATTTGACTTTAGTGTTTAAGGATTCTGATTAATGCAGATATATCTATATATAGATCTTTCTATATACTGATCTCTATATAGATAGCAAGGTTTCTTGAAACTCTACTGGTAGGGAAATACCTGTTACACTAAAATTGTACTACATCAGTATCCAAGTGATTAATAGGCTTTTAATTCATCCCAAAGCCTGCCCCACCAATTACTTCTAAAGAAAACGAACTCACTGTTGGTTTTAGTTTATCTGTTGAGATCAGTGACTGCTGGATAGTTTTCCAGTCTGATCAATGAGACATTTTATTAGTTACTGATTTTTTTTTGATATGTAGAATTCAATTTTCACATTGTATATAATGTATCATAATACAGTCCTCAACCCTATTAAAGTTAGTCAGCCCCTTCCTTCCTCTCTCTTTTTTTGTTAAGTGAAATGTTCTGGTTACTATGCCAATAGTCCTAGGTTATTGTATAGATTGCAGTTGAAAATATTAGGAATAGAGGTGGTTCTAAATATATAGATGCAAAGTACAGCACTATTTTAAATATCACATTATGTCTCACCTAGTACTGTTCATTTCATTTTTATCCTGTGTTATTTGATGACATTGTTTATTGAAAAAGATCAAATGAAGCAGATGCAAATGTTGGCAAGAAGTAACGTGCCACTTTACAGTCCAATCAGATATGACACTGTATCTCCAGCTGTGGAAAACATAGTAACATTGTGATTATTATCTGACCTGAAGTCAAAAATCATGTTTAAAAGAAGAAGGTGTGTCATGTTTGACAATCATTATCATTAGGATCTCTTCAGTATAATTCCATAATGACACAATGTATACCATACTATTTTGGCAAATAAAAAATTAGGAAAGTTAGGTGTAACAAAAGAATCTACTTGTACATAATGCACCTTCAGAAGGACTATGTCCTTTGATGCTATGAAATGCAAACAACTTTGAAGGCAACAGAAGACTGTTTATTTAAGTCAGTTCTTTGTCAGGTTCCTGCTGTTCTACAGAAAACTGTTTCTGTGAGGCTGAACAGGAAATGCCTTGTGGAAACAGGAAGTCCAAGTGATTCATGTACTGAGGAATGTAGGGAAAAAAAACGGAGGATAGTGTTTTACTCTGTCTGTTTTTAAAGGGCACTCTATGAATTGATTTATTGTCTAAGAAAATAACACCGCAAGTAGGGAAATTGTTAAGGAAGCTTTTCACTGGAACATTTCCTTCATACTCTCTTTTGATATGTTTACCTTGTTTTATAGGTTTACTTTTGTTAAGCTAGTTAAAGATTCGTTGTATTAAGACCCCTTTAATATGGATAATCCAAATTGACCTAGAATCTTTGTGAGGTTTTTTTCTATTAAAATATTTATATTTCTAAATCCGAGGTATTTTAAGGTATAGTATCCTGTTTCAAAGGAGATGTAGCAGTTTTGCCAAATGTAGACCTTGTATAACTGTATGTTACTGGCACATGTTGTTTACATTTTGCTGTGACATTTAAAAATATTTCTTAAAAAAGGTTACTGCTAAAGATACATTATCCTTTTTTAAAAAGTCTCCATTCAAAGTAAAGTAACATAACTAGAAGTTAGAAAGTTTAAAACTTTTCCATATAATGAAAGTCCTTCTATAATTTGACAAATAGCTATAACAGGCAACACTTCCTACTACCAACATATTTTGGTTAGTATATTCCTTCAGATTAAAATGACTTTTTGTCAGTTGTTTTGCATTAAAAATATGGCATTCCTAAGATAAAATTTTATATTTTTTCCATCTCATAAATATACATTTTCTTTAAAATCTTTTTGCAATCTCATAAAAAAGGGATAGTGCATCTTTTAAAATACATTTTATTTGGGGAGGAACATGTGGCTGAGCAGGCTTTTGTATAATATTACTGCAAAGATATGTAATCACAAACAAAAAAAAACTATTTTTTATAGTGTCATTTGAGAGAGCTTCATCAGTACAGTTGGTGGACATTAATTGTTTGAATTTGATAGTCTTTGAATTTAATCAAGAAACTACCTGGAACCAGTGAAAAGGAAAGCTGGACTTAAATAATCTTAGAACTAATTGATAATTGTCTCTTTTAAAATCTACTGTATTTATTATAATTTACACCCTTGAAGGTGATCTCTTGTTTTGTGTTGTAAATATATTGTTTGTATGTTTCTCTTCTTGCCTTCTGTTATAAGTCTCTTCCTTTCTCAAATAAAGTTTTTTTTAAAAGATCCCCTTTCATACATATGGCTTTGTGTAAACTTGATATATTTAATCGAATTTGAAACTCATGCACTAGGTCTCATATACCAAAATATATTGCCATTCTTTGTTGAAACAAGAAAATAAAGATATTTTGAGCAGTTACTTCTAATGCCATTAAAAATAATAAACCCAACAATAGTCACTTTAACCAGTTTACAGCAGCCATTATCAGATAACAGACACGTGTAAAATCTGTTGCAGTTTTATTTTCCCTGCGTGGCCTATTTCATATGTTATCATCTTTGATGTCAACTTCTAAATATAAAATTTTATATAAATAGGTATCAGTCACTTTAAAAATACTTTTTAAAAAGGTTAAAGTAATCCCTTGAATATAACAAACAATAAATACTAAAATGAATAATTTTCTGTATCATAATAGTTATATCTGTTACAGTAAGAACCTGACCTACAAGTACAAAGTGACAGTATATAAAGAAAACAGTAATTAAATGACCTCCCTTTATATGGAAGCAGTTATTAGGATTGTAGTGTGAAGAGCGAGGAGCCTGAGTCAGGTGAAGGGACCTGGACCATACACAGCCAAGAGCCGTGCTCATTGCTCCTCTTCTGCTCACTTGTAAGCAAAACATGACTTCATAATCCGGTATTATGTGTATTTGGTTCAGTAAGCTAAAAATGTTTGTCTATATTCTTTGATTCCCTTAATCTAAACTTCAGTAGTGTCACATGAGTTAAAACTACTCTAATTCTGTAGCTAGTATCATTTACTGTTACAAAATGGATTATCATTCTGTAAGCCTGTAAATTTGATAATTTGGTCAGATTTGTGGGAAATATCACTGATGCTAGTCATAATTTCCTGAAAATTGCCTTTGGACTATAAAATTATAAGATTATTTGCTACTAGAGATTCTTAAAAAGCTGGAGAAATCAATTAGATAAAGATTTTATTCTATATATTTGATTTCAAAAGTGTAAAGGGACTATTTTAGTATGTATCAATGTTAGAAGCTCTTCTATTTTCTTCAGAAAATAGTTTTTGCCAGCAATGAGGAACCATTTACATTTCTTCCTCTGGTTGTCAAGGCCTGCCTTCTTGGTGAAGGGGGCTGCTGAAACGGAGACTGCTACTTTTTATAGTTTTGAGAAAGACAGCTTTTTAAAAAAAATTTGTTTCATCATACTTATTTTTTCTAAAGCATGTTAAAAAGGAATTAAGATACTAAACATTTTTTGAAACTTACTACTCAACAGGTATACAGGTGGACAACAGTATTTTTTTTTTAATTTGGCATTCCTTTGGGACTTCTTCCACTAACAGAAATATACAACTGTGGGTATATAATGATGGATTAACAATGATAAATAATCCAGATTTACAAATTATAACCAATTATATTATAACCAATTAGAATCTCTTATATATATATATCTGTGTGTATATATATATATATGTATGTATACACACACACACAAAAGAAAGAGTTTGAGAGATAGATTTACATTCCCTTTATTATTTATCATTCCTCCAACTGGGTTTTAAAGGGAAAGTATGTGGGGGGCAATCAAAGAACTCAGACAAATGAAGTAGGATATGAGAAATGTGACTCTTCAGACTTATATGTTTTAAAAGTTGTCTGTTCTCACTTTATAATAACTTCTTTAAGGCTTGTAGATGGTAGGGCTTAGACAGTGCCACTTTCGGAGACCATTTGATTTACAAGAAGACTTTTATTTTTAACTGTTGCAAATATATGATGTACTTGGTATTGTTATAAACACTTCGCATCTGTTAACACAGTAGTCCTCACAGCAACCTTACAGGGTTGGTATTGTTGTCCCATTGTAGAGACGGGGGCACTGGGACACAGAATAAGTGAGATCAGGTCGAAGCCGCCCAGGCAGTGGCAGTCTGGCCCCAGTTTGAGCCTCGGCAGTCCCACACCGGCGCTTGTTCTCAGCCTCTACCACTGAGCTGTATTTGTGCAACAGCTCTCCTTTCATGTCCAACTTTATGAAGTCATTAGTACTTTCTTCTCTCTCTCTTTGCCCATCAGCATTTCCAAACTGTTTTGAATCAGCTTCCTCTTTTGGTCACTGCTGTAAGTGAAGAGACTGTTTAGTTGCTAAGTCATATCTGACTGTTTCTGCAACCCCATGGACTGTAGACCGCCAGGCTTTTCTGTCTCTGGGATTTTCCAGGCAAGAAAACTGGAGTGGGTGGCCATTTACTTTGCCAGGGGATCTCCCCAACCCAGGGATCAAACACACATCTCCTGCATTGGCAGGTGGATTCTTGACTGCTGAGCCACCCCGGAACCCCACAGAAGTCGGTATATGATGTTGTGAAAAGGAAAAACAAGGATGTTTGTCTTGAGTTCTAGACCTGCTAAGTGGTTTTCCTACTCAAAGGTGCATAGAAATTGTCTTGAGGGAATCTGTTGACAGTTGGTATTCTGACCACACCCCACAGAAATTCTGATCTTGTCCTAAGAGTGCAGGAATCTATGTTTTTCAAGCCCTTTGTGAGAGTCTGATTCAGAAACAGTGCTCTGGAGGCTGCCAGGGGCCCTAAACCACTTCCTAAAATGTGCCTTGATTTTTCATTGCTTTTACCTATAATCCCTGGATTCTCTGATTCATTTTTTTCATAGTAGACTGTCTTGTATTTCTTGCATATTGTTCTGTTTCACCTGCATGTTAACTCAACTATAGGTTGAGTATAGTTGTAGTGTAACTATAGGTTTCTGTATTTACTGCAGTTACTTCTTCGATGTTTGTTCTTTTAGTTTCTCTCTTCTGATTGAATAATTTCTTAGCCTGTTGTATGTGTGCATGCTGCCTTGTTTCAGTTGCATCCAACTCTGCAACCCTATGGACTGCAGCCCGCCAGGCTCCTCTGTCCATGGATTCTCCGGGCAGGAATACTGGAGTAGGTTGCCATGCTCTCCTCCAGGGGTCTTCCCGACCCAGGGATCAAACCCATGTCTCTTATGTCTCCTGCATTGGCAGGAAGGCTCTTTACCGCTAGCGCCACCAGGGAAGCCCTCTTAGCCTATTTTAGAGTATTAATTCACCAAGACTTCGCAGATTAGTTTTCCTCAGAATTTCTGAGCTATTTGTGGTGTTTTGTGTGTGTGTGTGTGTTTTACTGAGATAAAATTCATATAACATAAAATTCACCTTCTTAAACATTTTAAAGTGTAGAATTCAGTGGTTTTTAGTGTATTTGTGGGCTTCCCTGGTGGCTCAGATGGTAAAGAATCTGCCTGCAATGAAGGAGACCCAGGTTCGACCTCTTGCTCACAAAGATTCCCTGGAGAATGGAATGGCAATCCACTACAGTATTCTTGCTTGGGAAATCATATAGATAGAGGAACTTGGCAGGCTATAGTCCATGGAGTCTCAGAGTCAGACACAACTGAGTGACTAAGCAAAAAAGAAAAAATTAGTATATTCATCATGATGTACAGTGATCACTACTTACTAATTCCAGAACATTTTCATCACCTCAGAGAAATTCTGTACAGTTAAGTGGTCGCTCTTCATGCGCCCTCTTCCAATTCCTGGGAATCACTCATCTAATTTATGTGCCTATAGATTTGCCTTTTGTGGACATTTCTTATAAATGAAATCATACACTGTGTGGCTTTTTGTGAGTCTATGTCTGGCTTCTCTCACTTCATACTATCTTCAGGTTCATCCACGTTGCATCAGGCATCAGTACTTATTCTTTCGTATGTCTGGAGAATAGTCTGTTGTATGAATACACTATGTTTTGCTTTTCTCTTCATCAGTTGATGGATATTTGGATTGCTTTCACTTTTTGGCTTTTATGAGTAATGCTGCTGTGAACATTTGTGTACAAATTTTTGTTCTAACATGTTTTCAAGTGTTTGGTGGTATATAGACCTAGGAGTGAGATTACTGGGTCATCTGGTTACTCTGTTCAAGTTTTAAGGAACTGCTGAATTGTTTTCTACAGTGGCTAAACTATTTTATATTCCCACTAACGATGCACGAGGGAGTTCCAATTTCTCCACATCCTCTCTAACATCTGTTACTTTCTTTTTTTGTTGTTGTCACTGTAGTGGATGTGAAATGTTTGTTCATTGTTGTGATTTCTATTTCACTAATGACTAATTAAGTTGAACATTTTTTTTCATTTAGTTACTGGCTATTTGCTTATCTTCTTTGGAGAAATGCCTAGGTAGGTCTCTTGCCCATTTTTTTTTTTTTTAACATTTAAAGCTCTCTCAGAATCTTTATTACAATCTCACCACGTGAACTAGGGCAGGCAGAAAAACCTTTCTGGCATTATGATTTTTTAAAATTTGTTTTTAATTGGAGGATAATTGCTTTACAATATTGTGTTGACTTATGCTGTACAACAACGTGAATCAGCCGTAAGTATACATATGTCCCCTCGCTCTTGAACCTCCCCTGCCACTCCACCTCCCACCCCATCCTCCTCACCCCACCAGGTTGTCAGTGAGCACTGAGCTGAGCTCCTTGTGTTGCAGCAACTTCCCGTTAGCTATCTACTGTACATATTGTAATATATATGTTTTAAAGCTACTCTCTCAGTTTCTCCCACGCTCTCCTTCCCCTGCTTTTGCCCATTTTTTAATTGCCCCATCTTTTTACTATTGAATCATAAGAGATTTTAAATATATTCTGGATGTGCATGCTAAGTTGCTTCAGTTGTGTCCAACTCTATGCAACCCTGTGGACTCTAGCCTGCGAGGCTTCTCTGTCCATGGGATTCTCCAGGCAAGAATACTGGAGTGGGTTGCCAGGCCCTCCCTCCTCCAGGGAATCTTCCCTACACAGGGATCAAACCCACTGTCTTATGTCTCCTGCTTTGGCAGGAAGCTTTTTACGGCTAATGCCACCTGGATGCTAGACCATTATCATGTATATGAGTTGCAAATGTTTTCTCCCATTCCATGGGTTGTCTTCTTATCTTCCTGATAGTGTCTTTTGATACACAAACAATTTTAACTTTATTGACGTCTATTCATCTATTTTTTATCTTGTTATGAATATGTTGCTTAATGTGACAAAGATTTGTACCTATGTCTCCTTCTAAGCATTTTATAATTTTATAACTTACTTTTAGGTATTTGATCTGTTTTGAGTTATAGACATTGTTTTTATTTCTCCCTACTTTTGTGTTATTTTTTAAAGAGATGAGAATTTACTAATTGCTGAGCTCCACTTGCTCTTGCATCATCTCCATTTTCCTCATTGCTAGTTGATCTGGTCTTGCTTTTCCACTATCCTGGTGTTCTCTGTTGCTTCCTAGATTTCCATGGTGCTTTCTTTTTATTTCTTTTCTTGTCAATTAAATGCTATAATCTTGATGTTTATTATATCTAATATAAACTGGAAAATGTACTGTATTTTTTCTTTAAGAAATCCTTTTATCCTTGTGATCTTTAAAAACTAAATCAAGTTTATTGTTCTTCATTTATATAACTTGAAAATTCTATCTTGGTGTTACTCATTTTTACTTACGTCTTCATTGCACTTAAATTTTGTGATGAAGTTATTATGTTCAAGTCTTTGCCTTTTGTTCTCTTGTTAATGGAAGTTTTGCAAAGAATCCTATATTTGTATTTCCAAACTGGTAGCCATATGTAGCTATGAAAATTTTAAATGTGACTGATATGAATTGAGATATGATTTAATAAAACATCAGATTTCAAAGACATGGTATAAAAATATATTTATTAATACCTAAGTAATGATGTCATGCTGCCTTCCCTGGTGGCTCAGTGGTAAACAACCACCTGACAATGCAGGAGACGTGTGTTCAACCTCTGCATCAGGAAGATCCCCTGGAGAAGGAAATGACAACCCACTCCAGTATTCTTGCCTAGAGAATCCCATGGACAGAGGAGCCTAGTGGGCTACAGTCCATGGGGTCACAAAAGAGTCAGACCTGATGACTAAAACAACAACGATGACATATATTGATTACATATTAAAAAATAGTGTTCTTAATGTATTAGGTTATATAACATTATTAAAATTTATCTTTCTTGCTTTATGTTTCCCCTTTAATGTGGCTATTAGAGTATTTGAGATTGTATATGTAGCTTGCATTTGTGATCTGCATTCTGTTAGTATACAACACTGCTTTTAGATCATCTTCCTCTCATGTTAATAGATGGATCTCACTACCTCATTCTGGAAATAGTTGGGTATAAAATCTGAACAAATGAATATTTGCTCTTGCCAATATCTTTCTATTGCTGTTATTTAGTCTAATAAATAGGTATAAAATGTGTTAATGAGATCTGTGGCACCTTAAGGGTTTACTCTTTACCTTCAAGACAACTCAAAGTCTATCAATGTGTTTTGTTAATACTGTCAGTCTTAAAGACAGTTCACTCACTGTTCCACTCTCATCTCAGTTGATAAGTATCTGAAAGTGTGCTGCTTCCTCTCACTGTTCCATTTCTGTCTTTCAAACCACCATTGAGACACTGGAATGGATTATCAAGTCACCTTTGATCATCTCCTCTTCTTTATCTCTTTATTTTTTTCTGAAAATATATATGATATTGAAGTATAGTTGACTTACAGTGTTTCAGGTACATAGCAAGGTGATTCTGTTTTATGTATACACATATATTATTCTTGAGATTATTTTCCATTATAGATTATTACAAGATACTGACTATAGTTGCCTATGCTAACAGTTAACCTTCTTTCTCTCTTATAAGCAGTTGATACTCCTATTTCTGGTTTCCTTGCCATCATATTTCTTTACTCTGTCTTTGGCTCTGCTTTTCCCAGTCACTACCATAATTAATACAAAAACAAATTCCTTTAAAAAAAATTGCAAGAGCTTCCTTTCATTATCAGTGTCCTCTTTTACTAATTCAGTTAATTTACTGTCAAGTTACAATACCACTTTTCCATTCTCTAAGGCTTAACCTACAGTAACATCTCCCTAATCTCTTTATTGAAAGTTTCAGTCCTCATAATTCAACCTTTATAGTCTGAGTGGTAACTTATCCTTTCCAATCTAACTTAATCACTTCCCATGCAAAGCAAATTTCCAATTTGGAGTTCCAGTTGCATGAGTTTCAGCAAAATTTTTCACTCTCCGAAAAGTCCTTAGCTTCCTTTTTCAAAATTTTCTCTTTCTACGATTTCTCTAACCCACCCAAACTATTCTGTCAACTTAGAATCAATTCCATAGGACTTACCATATAGCTTTTTCTTTTATTATCACCTTTCTGTCATCATGTCCTTTTGCCTTTTAAAGCAAGGGAAATATGCAGTGCTCCTGAAACCACACAAGGAATTTCTGAAGTGCTCGATTAAATCCTATTTGAATAATTTTTGGTTTACATTTCTCTTATTCAGATTTCTTAATGATTAAAGGACATTTTCTTCTGTGTCATAATTACAGGTTCATTTTTGTTTTCTAGAGCCAGCTTAAGGAAAATGTTACTAATGCAGACACTCAGCACAATAAATAGTTCAACAAGTAAAAATTGAGTCTACATTTCACATTAGCCTCTTTATAGTACAGGTATCTCAGAGATATTATGAATTTAGTTCCAGACTACTGCTATAAAGTGAGCCACACTAACTTTTTAGTTTCCCAGTGCATATAAAAGTTATGTTTACACTATAGTCTAATAAGTATGCAATAGCAGTATCTCAAAAAAATGTACACATATCTTAATTTGAAAATAAAGCCATGGGGAAAATGGCAGTGGTAGACACTTGAGGCAGGTTTGCCAAAAACCTTCAATTTGTAAAAAAACATAGTTATCTTCAAAGTGCGGTAAAGTGAAGCACAATAAAATGAGGTATGCCTGAGTTAATTTTTCTGTGTCCATATAGTCTATGTAATTTTTGGAACTTGGAGCTTGAAAAGAAGACAAAATTATTCATACTAAGAGAATGAATCAACCTCACCTTTATGCATACTTAATTAAGGAAAACTATTTCTGAACCTAGAAATTATGTGTTGTTTTGACTGTGTATACCACAAACTTGAACAGTGACACTGTCCTTGAGATTCATGTGTGGAACTGTGTTAGCTACCTAGTGATGACAATGCTAATTCTTTAGTTGGACTGAAGTTTCAACTCTTAACTTCATCTGCCAGCAACTCTACCTCCAGTTCCCTGGTGGCTCAGACGGTAAAGCATCTTGCTAACAATGCACCAGGTTCAATCCCTGGTTCGGGAAGATTCCCTGGAGAAGGAAATGGCAACCCACTCCAGTATTCTTGCCTGGGACATCCCATGGATGGAAGAGCATGATAGGCTACGGTCCATGGGGGTCGCAAAGAGTCAGACAGGACTGAGCAGCTTCACTTAAACTTTCACTTTCTACCTCCAAATTACTTAATTCTGCTGAGCCTCAGTTTGCTGGTTTATAAAATGTGATTAACAATTTTTATTTTTATCAGGGAGTTTTAAAACATAAATGGATTTGAGTAATGCCAATATATGCTAGCAAAATTGATGTTGAGTAAAAATTATCAAATGTTATTAATAGGAACTTCTTGAAACTTTAGTAACTTCCTTTTTTCTTCTTCGCTAGAACCTAGCTCACACTCAATTTCACTTTATAATAATGAATAACTTTCTCTTCAGTAACTAAAGAGCCCTTAGAACAGTGCTTCCCCATCTTTTCCATGCCCCAGCTCACTCAGAAAATGGCACTAGATACACGGCATGGGCACCTGCAGGAGGCTGCTTCGGCTGTTCCCCGCTGTCCCTAGGACTGCAGGTGAGCAGTCTAGAATCAACTGAATTGCAGCCCTTGCATGACTTGAGGGGCAAGTTGGATTGTTCTTTGGGAGACCCTGTGAGTACCTGTCTCCTGTCTTCCTCTCATTCCCTCTCCATCTGTCTCCTTTTACCTCCCATAAAAAGAACCCCAGATTTATTTCCTCATATTTCAACCGAAGATTCACCAAATTTAAGTCAACTCTAGGTATAAATGATCTTACTTCCAAAGAGTGGATTAGGAAAATACATTGATTTTAGGGAGAGTCTTCAGATAAGCTGTTGATACTCAGTTCTTCCCACCCTATTACAGGATCAAGAAGCATAACTGAAAATCTGCCTTGCCTAGGAGCCTGCATGACAGATTTTCTTCTCATATTTGCATTGGGCTCTTTTTCAAAACAGTGAAATAAACAAGTACTTAAATTTCTGTCTTTGTTTCTTAAGAAAATGCTTAAGGTATTTTGGGGGGATGGGATGCAAAGTGGGGGCTCTGTTATCTATGATTTGGTTTGCTAAGTCTTTCCATCTTGAAACAAGAAATCTTGCAATGATATCTTGATCTTAAGTGAATTGCTTCCTGATTTTGAATAGTCATCGGTCCTCTCTATTGCTTTCATCTAACATGATAAAGAAACTTATTTCACACTGAATTTTTAGTATTTTAGATATGTCCTGGCCATGGTAGTGGTACTACCGAATTCCTTTTTTTCTTTATACTTTATTAATTAAATTTAGTGGCTAGTTTTCTGGTATACATTTTAAATGATTTGAGTTTAACTTCATTGCTTGAATTGCCTGACAAACTTGTGAAAATATCCAACTTGATTCTTTAATTTTTTTATTTTCCTCACCTCATACATATTTTAAGTATTTCTGTATATTCTATAGCTTTATGTATGTGCAGTAGTTAGTTTTATCTCAACACAATTAAACAGAGAAGCAGATTTAAAAAGCTGGGACATTTTTCCCTAGAAAGGGGCTCTCCTGAAGATTTTAAAAATGTTCAGTTTTTAAAGTTCTGGATTTTTTTTCCCCCATCATAATTAGGATTAGATTTTCAAAATGAGGTTTTACTTTGGTTACTTTAACAGCCTAAACCATATTGTTTTTTTAATCTACTTTTCTTAAAGTATAATTTACATACAAAAATCTGCTTATATGTATGTACATTTGGTGAGTTTTGACAAATATATACATCACGATCTAAATATAGAATGTTTATACACTCTAAAGAGTTCTCTCCTGCTCCTTTTTAATCAATCCCCCACCCCCAGTCTCTACAGGGCCGCTGGCAAACCATCTGTTTCCTGTCACTGCACATTAATTTTGATTTTTCTAGAATTTCATATAAATAAATCACATAAAAAGTCTGTGATATTTTCAATCTTTTAGCCAAAAATGCTTCTGACATCCATCCATGTGCATACCAGTAAAATGGTCTTTTTCTTTAATTGCCGAATAGTATTCCATTGTATCAGTATGCCACAGTTTGCTTGTGCATTCATCCATTGATGGACATGTAAGTTATTTCCAAGTGTGGACAGTTATGAATAAAGCTGCAGTGAATATTGTATTCGAGTATTAGTAGGCAATTGCCTTTATTTCTTTGAGTAAATACTTAGAGTTAGTATTATTGATTTGTATGTTAAGTGTATGTTTAGCTTTATTTAAAAAAAAAACTGCCAAAATATTTGTGGTTGGATATTTTACAGTGTCATCAGCTATGTATGAGAATTTCTGTTGTCAACACTTGGTATTTTCAGATTTTTTTTTTAACTTTATATATTGTAGTGGATGTGTAGTGAATTCTCGTGGTTTTGTGTTTCCCTAGTGTCTTGTGATTTGACTTACTTTTCATGTGCTTATTGGCCATTTGTAGATCTTCTTTGGTAAACTGTCAATTCAGCTATGTTGCATGGTTTTTTATTGGAGCACATGTTATTATTATTGGGTATAGGAGTAACATATATTCAGGGTACAGTCCATTTCTAGATGTATGCATTGCAAATATTTTCATCTAAACCTATAGCTTTTCTTTTTATTTTGAAGAGTAGAATGTTTGAATTTAATATGTCCCAACCTATCACCTTTTTCTTCTAAGATTAGTGCTTTAGTGTCCTATCCAAGAAAGATTTGCTTTTATATTCTCTCCTTTTAGTTTATTTTTTACATTTAAGGCAAAGAGCCATTTTGAGTCATGTAATTTTGTGTATGAACTGAAGGAAGGCTGAAGATCATTTTCTTACCTAGGTAGCCAAAATTTTCAGCACCAGTTTTTGTAAGGATTTTACTTGTTCCTTTGAATTATTCTGGTGTCGTTGTTAAGAATCAATTGAACATACATGTGTGAGAAAATTTATGAACTCTTTCCTTTATTCCATTGATCTACATGTCTACATGTGTGCCTTCTAAGTCACTTCAGTCATGTCCAACTCTTTGCGAGCTAGGGACTGTCGCCCTCCAGGCTCCTCTGTCCATTGGATTCTCCAGGCAAGAGTACTGGAGTGGGTTTCCCATGACCACCTCCGGGGGATCTTCCCGACCCAGGGATGTAACCCTAGTCTCCTTACATCACCTGCATTAGCAGGTTCTTGACTACTAGCACCACCTGGGAAGCACATCTACGCCAAAGGCACAGAATCTGGATTAACGTTGCTTTATAACAAGTCTTGTTTATTTTCAGGTATTATATTTTTTAGATCTAGAAGTTCCATTTGGTTCTTGTTTATAATTTCCATATATGTCTTCATTATATTCATACTTTCCTTTCAATCCTTGAGCATATTTATATTTAAGTCTATTTCTGCTCTTGTATTCTCTGCCATTTCTGTGTCGGCTAGTACTGCTTAATTTTTCTCTTGGATATCGTTCTTGTCTTAATACTCCTTTCACTGTGTAGTAAATTCTCATTAGATGTCAGATAATTTAAATCGATTATCTTTCTTTAAAGAATATTGATCACTTGAGGTTTTTCAAGACTTGTCTTTGAGTTTTGTTAGAGCAGGTCTGTAGTATTCTTGACTCAAACTCTGATTTTTCTCTCTCACCAAGAGGTGAACTCTGGGCTTCTACTGAACAGTCTAGGGAGTTAACAATCTTAGCCTTGCGCCCTGGGGCAGGGCTGAGGATGGAAAAGGAAAGATGGGATTCAGTAAAGTATAAAGAGACAAATATAACATTTTGGGGAGGAGGAAGGAGCTGGTTTAGCTCACTTTTAGGCTTGGCTTCACTTCCAAAGCTGGTCACTAACAGGCTTCTACCAAGTCAATTCTTCCTTACAGCTTGACTGTTTGCTCCTAGGCTTTAAATTTCTTGCATTTTTAGCTATCTTTACATTCAGCTTCCCTGGTTGTTCAGACAGTAAAGAATCTGCCTGCAATGCAGGAGACCAAGGTTTAATCCCGGGGTCAGGAAGATCCCCTGGAGAAGGAAATAGCAATCCACTCCAATATTCTTGCTTCAGAAATCCTATGGACAGAAGAACCTGGAGGGCTACAGTTCACGGGGTTGCAGAATCGAACACAACTGAGCAACTAACGCTTTACATTCAGCTATGGCTTCCCAGGTGGCGCTAGTGGTAGAGAACCTGCTTGCCAGTACCAATGCAGCAGATGTCAGAGACACAGGTTTGATTCCTAGGTCAGGAAGATCACTCGGAAAGAGGAATGACAAACCACTCCATTGCCTGGAGAAGTCCATGGACAGAGGAGCCTAGTGGGCTACCATAGAGTTGCAGAGAGTTGGACACAGTAGAAGCCACTTAGCACATGCATGCATTAATTCTGAAGGCTTACATGAGGGGAACAAAGGTTAAAATTTTCTTATTGATTTCTGGTGTGTACACACATAGACCGAATGGGCATCACTAACCTGTCTGTATTAGATGACCTTTTGGCATCCTGCAATTATATAGAATAAACCAAGTTAAAAACAGCAATGCCAGCAAATTGTCAAAAACATTTCAAACTAGATTGAAGAGTTAGATTCCACCAGTCTCTCCCTCTCTGATTTCCTCCCTCCCTCCTTCCTTTCTTTCTCTCTCTTTCCCTCTCCCCAACTAATCCCATTTTTTTCTTCTGAGTAATATTGAATCCCAGTAAATTGAGCATGTTTGTGTAGTTAAAGATTATACCATAATCTTATTAGATTATTATTCATCAATTCAGTAAATTCATATATTTATAGAAAAAAAATCATAAATCTAATGAAAATTCTTAAGTTCAAGTATAAAAAGCATACATAATGTTAGAACATCTGAATACTGACTACCGTAAGAGAAAATTTTACCAAAAAAATACTGAATACCACTTACTTTTGTATATTATACCACATATTTAATATTTCTGTTCAAACAGAGACATGATCTTCACTGATTCTTAATATTCTGTGTCTTTAAGTTAAAATTATCTTACCATCTTCTAATTTAGGATTTCTATGAAGCAGTTTTCTTGCCTTTAGTTTTCCATCACCACACTTCATTATGTAAGACACAATTACTATTTCATAGTTTGTGTTCTTTACATTAGAAATCAATGCTAATGAAAATCATGATTGATAAAAATGAATATCACCTACCAGCCCAGAGAAATTCTTCTAGAAACTTGAAAGTATAGATATGTTTAAAACCATGATGTCTTAATCAAAAGTCTAGAACTTAGTGGCTTATTTAGAGATTATGTAATTGGCTGAGAAATTATAGAGAGCATGGAAAAAGAATTTTCTCAAGAGATTCCATAAGCTTTATTCCTTTTTTCAATAGATCTCTTTATTTTCGATTGATTATGGGGAAGGAGAATGTAAAATTGGTGGTAAATGAGCAATAGATTTAATTTTAACTCTGATTCAGAAGTATTGAGGTTTTTATTTAATTTTGTGTAGAAATATGTCCTTAAAACAGAATTTTGGCTTAAGTTAAAATGTTGGTAAACCTTAGGGGAGTTTCTTTTTCATTCTCTTTAATTATCACGGACTTTTCAATAGCTCCTAAAGTGAATTAGGAAGTGTTTAGGCACTTGGCGTTAAAGTCCAGGCACAGGGAGTTTAGGTGGATATGCAACTTACGATTCTTGGATGGTGTGTTGATACTGTATATTGTTTAATGGTTACATTTTCCTTGACTAGTATAAAAGATTTACTGTTACAGTTTGTGTGTGGCCAGGCAGTGGCATATGGAAAAGCTGTTTCCTGCTATTTAATTTAATTAGCCAAATCACGTGCCAGCCTTCGGGCATGTCACTCTGGACCTCTGAGGCTCTTTGTCTGTCAAAGAGATGGACAATATCTTGGCTTTGTTTGGTTGCTCTGCATGCTGCAAATAAAACCACTGAAATTCTGACTGTTTGTTTAACCAAATCTTCACATTTTTACCATTTGGCTTTGATTTTCTTAAAAAAAAAATGATGACATTTTGGCCTTAGGAAGAAGAAAAAGAAATATAGAGGAGATGAAGAAGAGCTGCTGTTCTTCATGGTTTAATATTGGGTTGAAAACGTTATCATTTCCTGATCAGAAAATTTTACTTTGTTACTACTTTGTTAGTAGAAACTCAAGACAATTATTATTGAATTATTTTAACCCTAATTTAGATGACAAACTGTCATTTTAAATCAAGCCTTTTTTTCTTTTTTGTTCATGAATGTGTTTAATGTGATTTTCTTCATCTTGCCAAATCACTAAATCTTACAGTGTGAATTTATTGCCAAAGAAGAAAATATTTCATTTGATACTTTGTACAAGAATATTTTAGTTTACTTTCGGTTTCACAGAAAGGACAATGGTTAAAACATTCAATCACTTCAAGACTTGTTCCCAATATTTTAGTCTTTCTTTCGAGGTCAAAGATATTTTTTACATTTTTTAATTAATGTGTTCAAATTTTAACAATTATCTTTAATTATACTTTCGTCTCAATTATATTCCTAATTTCTTCAAACTTTAAAGTTGGTGAAGAATACTTGAAAAGAAACAGAAGATTTAAAATTATATTCTGAAACTGATTTTCAATGAGGACTTTTGCCTCAATTTCCAGCTAAATTAAGCAACTTCCAAGAATCAAAATGACTTGTCCAAAGTAATAAACACAACTGAATATCCACATTTTAAAATTAGGTGTCCAAGATTTGAGTCTTAATTAATTTCGATACACTCACAGTTCAGAACTTCCAGAGGATTTGGCATGTTTACTAATGCACCTAGACAGTTCAGTTAAACCACACGGAGCACCTACTCAGGATGTACTTCTATCCCAGGTGCTACAGCCCTCACCGTGTAACACTGCTTGGCCTTTGGAGCAATGCAAAGGACCTGTATTGAATACATGTCCATCAGTCTCAAAGGAAATACCTTTGACTAATGCTAATAATAAGTCTATGTCATTTGAGTAGACTGGGAATTTTTGACAATATTTATTGCGGAGTTTATTTTGATAGAATTTGCAAACAACATCCTTACCTTTGATCATTTTTTAATTAAAACACAAGTAGTAAAGAAAAGAGAATTAAAACCTAAATATGTAAATCCTCTTAACCAACATGATTCTTACAACTTATATTTATTATAATACAGACATGTATGATGGCCTCATAATTAATATGGGTCCCACCACTCACACAAGGTGTTAGGGACCTATGAGCCACAAGGATTTTGAGTTTGGCTTAAGGGCAAGCAAACTTCCACAGTAAAATGAAAGCTGTGTGTTTTTTTTTTTTTTTTTATCTCCTGTAGCTTTTCATGAGCAGTTCTTCAATGTAATCGTACATAAATATTCAAAATTGTATCTGTTTTCAGATTCATTATTGTATTCTATTGTTCTTTATAATGACTAATTTTTCACCTAGTTTTCTTTTAAATCTATGTTTGTGTGTGCTAACTCACTTCAGTCATGTCCGACTCTGTGCGACCCTATGCACTGTAGTTTGCCAGGCTCCTTTGTCCATGGGGATTCTCCAGGCAAGAATACTGGAGTGGGTTGCCATGCCTTCCTTCCAGACCCAGGGATCAAATCTGCATCTCTTATATCTCCTGCATTGGCAGGCGGGTTCTTTACCACTAGCAGCACCTCAATGTGATTTTTCTGAGGGCACACACATATCACCACACACTGAATGAAGAATGAAGTAGTATCCATTCAAGAGAATTCACATTGCTGGTAACTTTTTAAGAATGAATTTATTTTTATTGTTGAGAAACACTCACATTCTCTACAGAAAAATTAACTTAGTGGAGAAATATAGTTATTCTTCATGAAGCTCTGTTTTTCAATATTGATGTTTTAAAAAAATGTTATTGAGTATAATATGACTGAGGTTTGAAATGAAATTAGTAAGGAGGTGACAGTTAGCTCAGATGTATAGATCTGTTTAATATTTTCTAAGGAAACTGTATTTGTTATTAACTTAAACAAAGACACTTGAATATAGGTACACCTGGTACAAGTTGGTTTCATCTAGAAAATGTAACAATTGTAAAATTGTAATATTTTTTACCAAAAAAATGAATAACCATGGTGAAGGTAATTATGCAATTTCGAATAGTTATTTGGGAAAAAACAAGCTGTGTCAGAGGGTTTTTAATTAAACTTACAAGTTAATTGGACTTGTAGCAAACATTAATCCAAATTTTCTTTGCACATCAGCCTAAAGTTTTATTTCATGCACACTTTCAAGTGTGTGATATATATAAATTGCCTAATGTCCTTCATCTCTTTTTTATTTTTAAATTGCCATTCAGCCTAATAAACTGTAGTAGTTCAGACCAATTTAATAAATGTGTACTGAACAACTAACTACATGTGCCTGGGACTTGGGCCAGGTACTGAGAAGATGAGTATCGAATACCAAGATAGATGAGGTACCCGTAAAGACTTCTAAATTTATAGTTCCATAGAGAAATGGACAGATAAACAAATAAAGAAATTACATTGTCATTTGTGCCACCATTGTAAAAAGAGAGATAAAGTACAAAATCTGCATATGTGCTCAGTCACGTCCAACTCTTTGAGACTCCGTGGACTGTAGCCTGCCAGGCTCC
The DNA here is from genome assembly GCA_007570785.1 of Antilocapra americana. Lineage (NCBI taxonomy): Eukaryota > Metazoa > Chordata > Mammalia > Artiodactyla > Antilocapridae > Antilocapra > Antilocapra americana. The sequence continues at coordinate 20,374,275 of ML661346.1, forward strand.
TCTGCCCATGGGATTTCCCAGGCAAGAATACTGGAGTGGGGTGCCATTTCCTTCTCCAGAGGGTCTTCTCTACCCAGGGATCAAACCCTCATCTCCTGCATTGGCAGAAGGGTTCTTTACCGCTGAGCCGCCAGGGAAGCCCCAAAATTCCTTATAGGTCTTGATAAAAGTCTTATACCTCTAACTTGCTGAACTATGACCAAAATCTACATCAACTGTTCGTGTTCTTTCCAACAACCATTGTTACCTATGAGTAGAACTCAGAGCTCAGCAAAGGGTTTGGCATCTTGTCCCTTGGATCCCCTTAAGACCATAGGGAGAAGCTTGAGGTTCCCATGCTATTCTGTACACTGAATTACTCCAAAAAATAGCTTCCACCAATAATTATGAGTTGATACTTTTGTTTGCTATATGACAGTGGAGAAGATTTGTCAAAGGGATTACCTATTTCCTATAAGATTGAGAGTGCTTTTGTATTTTTTCACTTGTTCATTAAAATAAGAGAACATTTCAGGCAGCAATCACATTTTTAACTGTTATATTTCAACTCTACTTGTTACAAGCTATAGTTATCAAAATCTGAGCCAATATATGGGGGAGTTGAGTTTTTTAAATGTAATTAAGTATGAGCATATGTAAGTATGCTTCCATTTATGGAACATTTTTATTGTCAAAAAAACATAAGATTTAACCTGTTAACCATTTTTGAGTGTGCAGTACAGTAGAGTTAATGATATGCACATTGTTGTACAACTCTCTAGAGTTATTTTATGCTTCAAAAGTGAAACTCTATACCCACTGAAGAACTCTTCGATTCCCCATACCCTGATAATCACATTCTACTTTGTTTCTGTGATTTTGACTACTGTTTTACATACTGCATATTTGTAATTTTTGTGACTAGTTAATTCCATTTAGCATAATGCCATCTAGGTTCATCCACCCTGACAGGATTTCCATCCATATGGCAGGATTTCATTTCCATTTTGTTTAGAGTTGGATAATATTACATCACATTTTTCTTTATCCATTCATTCATTGATGGGCATTTAGGTTACTTCCACCCCTTGGCTGTTATGAACAATGCTTCAGTGATCATGGGTGCACAGTTATCTCTTTGAGATCCTATTTCCAGTGTTTTGGGATGTACACTAAGAAGTAGAATTGCTGGATCATGTCATAATTCTTTTCTTTTGAAGACGCTTCATATTATTTTCCATTGTGGATGTGCCATTTTACATTCCTCCTTATAGTGCACAAGAGTTCCAATTTCTCCATATCTTTGCCAGCATTTGTTACTTTATGTTTGTTTGTTTGATTGATTTGATAGTAGCCATTTTGTTGGGTATGATGTGATGTCTCATGTGGCTTTGATCTGCATTTCCCTAATAATGAATAATTTGAACATCTTTTCATCTGCTTTTTGGCCATATTTCTTTGGAGCTATGTCTAGTCAAGTCATTTGCGATTTTTTTTTCATTTGCCAGTTTTTTAATCAGGTTTTATTATTGTTGAGTTGTAAGAATTCTTCATATGCTTTAGATGTTGAGTCTCCTTTTGGATGTATGATTTGCAAATATTTTCTCCCACAGATTGCCTTTTCACTCTGTTGGTTATTTCCTTTGCTACATAGAAGTTTTTAAGTTTGATGTAATCCATTATGAGTACTTTTTACAACTATTGCCTGTGACTGTGGAACTTTAAAAAAAACCTTTCAAGTTTTATTTACTATAAAATAAGAGAGTAAGCAGTAATTCTCTTGCGAAGATCAAAAAATGAATTTTGATCAATTTTAGTGCCAACCAAGAACTTTTATGAACGCTATAATGAGTTATTGAAAGCACCTTGATTAACCCAGCAGTTGATACTTTTTAAGTGATTTAAAGGAATCTTTTGAACTATATACTAGTAACTGTGTTTTTCATTTGATTAAGTTATCCAATTTTTAAATAATGCCTTTCTTAAGGTCCTAAAAGTGATTGGATTGGTTATTCTTCATTAGGATTTGGAATCTTATTTCCTCCCCAAAGGACAGTTGGTGTGTAAAATAATCTGATACGTAAATACATATATTTGTACACTTTAACATAGTTATGTATGTCTATGTGTCTCTCTCTATATATATGTGTATATATGTAACCCACTCTGACAAATAAAAATGAAAAATATTTAAATGTTTGTTGACAACTATCTGGCAGGTAGACCATATTGAATGTCCATTATATATATATATATATATATATATATATATATATATATATATATATTATATTTTATTTTCTGTCTCTTTTTTTAAGTTTTTTTTATTTTTATTTTGTTTTTGTTTTTAAAAGTACATTTATGTTATTGAAGTATAGTTGACTTAGCATGTTTCAGGTGCACAGCATGGCAATTCAGTTCATTATATATGTCTTAAATATCTCTTTTCTTTTTCTCTTTTACTTCATATAATTTTCATTCCTCTTTTTTCTAAAAGCTTGTTGAATATTTCAAAAAAAAGGCAAGTGAATTCTGATTTTCTATTTTTGAACCAGAATTGACAAATAGACTTTCACCTAAAGGAGAGACAATGGAAGAAACACCTTCTATGCTGACAGAGTGTTTATATTCCTCGTGAACGAAAATAGCCCAACTAAATTAGTCATAAAATACATGCAAAAAATAGTATATGCCAGAATTTAAAGTTTTATAGTAAACTATATAGAAATATTTATATTTTCTATACAAATAACAGCAATGAAAGGTAATATGTTTGAGAATTAATTAAATGCCTGTCACCTGGCCCAGCAGTTTACATATATCATTGAATCATCATCTCTTATTTATAGATGACGAAATGTAGGCTTCAGAGCAGTGAAATAGTTGCCTAAAGTCATACATCTAGAAAATGAGACAGCTCAGATTTCAACCCCAGTCCAAATCCAGAGAGGCTGAGTGATGGTGTAGAGTCTCACAGCTAATTTTGTGGTAACTTAACAGAGACTGAGATCTGATTCACAGACCACTGAATAAATTCAACCCATAATTTCTTCATCTGCATAATCAGAAAGCTAGTTACTACTACACTGAATTTTCAGCCAAGTCTTTCTAATTGTTCCCAGTCATTTTAATGAGAATATGCCAGCACTTGTAGAAAGAAAAGTTGAAGGTGAAAAATGAAAACTAATTACTGTGAGGATGTCATTGTATGAGTGGCTTCACAGTTGTAGCCCCGCTTTTCTTCTTCATGCTAAGTATATTGTTTATTATCTTATAATTTTTCTATTAATATTTAACTCTACTTCATAAGTCCTAGTGGTCATGGCTTGGAAGACACTGCAAAATGTCATTCTGGGAATTCTGACCTCTTTAGTGCTTACTTTTCATACTCAGTGTGAGATTCACATTACTTACTAAATTTGTTTTTGATTCACCATATATGTTTAATCCCTTTGCCTCTTACTATAAACACAAAATAAAAATTTAAATACTTAACTTGGCATAAGTTCTTCATAGTTGGCTTAAATATCCTTAACCCGTCCAGGAGATTTTGCAGTCTCAACTCTACCTACCAACATTTACACAAAATCATCCTCTCTCTCTTGCTAATAATTTTGAAACATTAGGTTTAAAGGAAAGGTTGGATCTTCTCTCTTTTACATGTAAAAGTAACTATAAAACAATGTTAACTAAGCTAGTTTAAATCTTCATTCCTTCATTTGTTAATTCCTTATCATGCAGCCATAATGTGTAGGACATTGTTTTAAGCATTGTATATGATCTTCCCTGGCTCCAATAAGCTTATAATCTGGTGGGAGACAGAGATATACCATATACAAATATTATTAGATAAAAGGAATTCGGTGTAGACAATAGGTACAGATATAGTAGAATTTGGGGAGTTCATCTGTTTATAATGTAACTGTGAGAGATTGACTTTTCCAAATGCTCTCTGATTTAATATAAATATTTAACATATGTTTGTGCTTTCCAGTCCCACCAAAATTCTTAATTTAGCTTTGTCAGTGTTCCTTGTATGTGTACATATTTCCTAGGTCAACACACTTTCTAGCACAGGCAGTAAGCTCTTCAATGTTGGAGCTAGTAAGTAGTCTTAGCTTAATTGCTTCAAGTAGATATAATTTACATAAACCTATAAACCTTCCAAACTGAAGTCACCATCCATGCTCGTTCCCTTAGTGTATATTTGCATTCAGAGCTACAGACTAATTTAAGATTCTTAAAACAGCGCATATTCAAAGATGTAAGAGTTAATTATGATAATATTTTAAGGTATAATTGATACTATCTTGATAGTCTTTCTCCCACTGATGAGAAATAAATTTCTATATTGGGGTAAATATACATGTGCTATTCAAAATTACTTTAATGAATTGTGTATTTTTTAATTTTTACAGCTCAAGGCATTTTAGCAGATGTAATAAATCATTGTTTTGGCAGCCTAGACCATATTTCAGGTATCTTTAATATTCACTGAGAAATAAAACTTTTCAGTATATGGAGAACGGATCCAAAGAGGTGACCTCAAGGGCCCATAGGTTAATTAGTGGCCTAAGATAGCCTGACTCAAAATAAAAAGGAATTCAAAAAGGGAGGAAGAGGGGAAGCTGTGTATTACTTCTTTAGGGTTTCACAGCTAGTTAGATGGACGTATTTTATGATGTTTTCTCACAAGGGAGACATTTTCCTCCATGGCATGTTGAGGTGTGGTCTCTTGTAATAAAGATCATTTTAGTTTTTACCCAATAAACTTCCCCTATTATCTACTATAAAATCTGTCTAGATACTCTTGGCTTTATAGAGTTTTTCCATAATGTAATGTGTGAAGGAGTGAGGTAGTTATCAAATTTCCCTTTAAGTTAACCATAGCCAGGGAAACCCCACGAACAGCCTATATAACTTGAAAATTGAATAAAAATGACTATGTATACAACATCCATATGCACACACATTATCTGTAGATATGTATGTATACTATTTAGAGTAATTTTCTTTTTCTAATCTATATTTTGATATTACTCTATTATTATTTTTTAAAGTTTGTTATCAAAAAGGGGAATAAACAGTAGAATTTCAAAAGCAATACCAAAGGATATCATATTCTCAGAGAGCAAAAAATGATTCAGGGAAAATGCTATTGTATAAAGCTATCAGTAACACAGGAAATGTTTTGCTGTTACCTTCTAAATAATAAATGCTCCATTTCTAGTGTATTCACAGACAAATTGTATGAATAAAATATAAGTACACAAATGATGACTTGCTTAACTCCAATTCCATCTAATTTTAATTCCATTTAAATCATGTTAGAAATATTATCACATACCTACATATACCGATGATAAAAGCTAAGCCCTGAAAGATTTCTGGTTTATTATCTCTTATAGTCTTCCTTTTTTCTTATTGCGATATTGAATTTGAGTTCACTTCTTAGACTTGGCACATCCTTTTTTTTTTCCTGTTTACTTCATTCTTAATTTTCTTCTCCCAATACACAAATACACACCCCACAAATCTTTTCAAATAGGAGATGATTGGTTAGACAACTGGATCCAACTGCTTCCACCAAAAAACTAGAAGAAGCGCACATCCAGGGGAAAATGTCTTTTCGTTTATCTTTAAATTGGAGTGGGGCAAAGGTCACTAGCTGAAAGGAAGTCAAATGACAAGTACCCTAACGGTTGCAAGGAAAAGTTAAAGACAAGAAAATATCTTTCCATGAGACACTTAGACTTTTGTTAGCTACCTGGCCCATACCATTTTCTATTGAAAAAAATTAAAACGTCCCCGACTTAGAAAAAATTAGGGGAAGGTAATCTGACTTAAGGGAAGTCTTAATTATAGGCTACTTTAAAAGTGATTTCATTTTATTGCTTCTAAATCTGCATTCTCTCTCATAGTTTAAAACTAATATGTAGGAACAGCTAAATAAAAGTAGGGTTTAATGCAAACTATGTTTTACATTGAGAAATAACTTACATACATAAACACCATTAATGCATAAACATTTGTTGCTAGATCCTGGGTGAACATCAAGGAAGGAATCCTTAATTTTGATTTGGGGGATTTTCTAACACTGTAGCAAGTTCCCAATAATAAGCATGTTTTCCTCTTTCACTCTGGAATAAATAATAAGGTGAGCTAAGACATGGTAGGGGGGCAGCTGAGAGATTCCAGGGACCATGGCCTCCATCACAGTGTTCAAAATCCCCAAATTTTGAGGTTGTGAGTAGGCTTTTTCCTAATAGGGTATGACTGAGAAGCTGTTTCACAAGAGTCGGTGGTAATTGTTGCAGAAAATCTAAATGGTCAGGGTAGGATGATTGAAATTTAGAGAGGAAGAAAAACAAGAATTGACAAATCCCATAAGAAGTGTTTTAGAAATGTATTGAAAATGTTTAACCAGAGGATGGTGCCTGATATTCTTGGAGAGGTTTTCACACTGAGAGTAACGCTTTGGTGGTTTATGGGTTTACTGCAGTGATGGTCCTAGCCAATTGTGTGCAACCATGGTAGCAGTAAAGCCTAGTGCTTAGCATGATGGATTTATGGTCAGTGTTTTGCTTATGGTCGTTAGAATCATGAGCAGCCTAGTTTCCTTTGATTTAAACAGGATATCGCTGGTTTGGTGAGTGGTGTGTTTTTCTGTGGCTATGGCTGACTTCAAACAAGTATTTTTCACGTACTTGCCAACTATATCTAGGGAGAGGGAATAATCCAAACTGTGCAAGTGTTATTAAGAAAAGAAATTACATTCTTGCATATATCGCAGAAAGGAGGATGCAAATTCCATCATGATGTGTTTAAGGCATTCTTCCATGGGTCATTTTATCACCTTAAATCAAGATTTATTGACATCAAACAGTAGTATTTCATCAAACGGCCTGAACATCCTTAAGAAAAGCAGAGGCAGTGACTGGAATGAGGCACCGCTTGACAAGAAGCCCTGTCGGTTCGTTTCCAGAGCATAGCTGTTTCTCATCTCCTTCTGCAAGAGCCCCCTTATCTGATGGTAAAGGAGGAATTTTTATTCATAGTTCATATTCAGGATGTGAACTGAAGAGCATTTTAGCTTTTGGGTAAATGTAGCACAGCAACATCACTGAAAATCAAACGCCAAAGATGCATTGGCTTCAGTTTGCAATTTTGTGAAACTTGGACATTTGCAAATCATATCCTGCAACTGCTCCTAGATTGTAGAATTCGACTACCAGGACCTTTTATTCACACTTTGGAGGCTATGTCCTTAAGCTCTTTCTCACTCAGATGTCATTATGGACTATTGCTGCTGTTCTGAAAGCAAGGAGCCCTCTTTCTGTTTTCACCAGAGTCAAATCACTGAAGTATCAGTCATGCAAAAAAAAAAATGTTTCTATAATATATATTATGCATTAATTTCATCCTGGAGAAAAGACAGTTGTAATTATTCAGAGAGAAATTGGCCTTTTAAGTTGCACAAAAATTGGGTAATATAAATAATTTTGCAAACAAGATCTAGTATATGCAACGAGCATATTTTGACATTGTGCCTTTTTTTTCCTTGTAAAAGATATATCAGCTTTGATAATAAAGTTGTTTAGTGTCCTTTAGGAAATTTGCATGCTCTCACTCACAAAAAAGGCATATTTCTACACTATTTGGTACTATGTGATTATAGTTTCCCACTAAGGAATTATAGCAGATTTTTTAAAAAATTAATGATATTATCAGAATTTGTTTAATCCATATTTATTTATGAATGACACGAAATTCTCCTGTTGGAGAATCCTGAAAAAAATACGCTAATTTTATTTGCTTTACAATACTTACACAAGTGTAGAAAGTCTTCTCTTATATTTGAGTAGGACCTACATAATAAATGGCGGAGAAAAAGTGACTGAGTAGGATTTGAGAAATGGCAAACTGTTCAGATCAATTTGTAGACTCAAACTCATTTTCTGTACGTGAGGGTTACCTTTTATATCCTAGTAGAAAAAAAAAATATCTGCAACATAAGAATTTAACATGTCCCCAAACTTTTCTGAGGGGTTTGTTAGTCACTTTGTATTCCTCTTTCTGATTTTATATCCATTTTAGCACCAAAGAGTAGAGGTACAGACATGAACAGAAACTAAATTATGTGTTGACTTCTCCATGAGTTATTAATATGTTGTTACTTTGAGAAAGAAGGACTTACTTGGTCTCTCGCTTGGTAGTATTTCACTTGTAGGTAAAAGAGAGGCAAACGTCGACCACCGCTGACATGAATGCTCATTTCCAACTGCTCTCTAACACAAATTTATTTTGGTTATTTCCAAAGTTATCTTTGACTAGTATTTTGACATGTATGCATTCTACATCTTACTCTGTGGAAATTATAAATTGCAGTCTTTGAGAAAGTTGGAAGTAAAATTATCATCACATGTGCTAATGTTTCCATGCTGGAGAGGATTCAAGTTAGCACAGTCTGAGGTGGTAAAAGATCAAACCGTTAGAACAGCCGATGCAGGGGAAACCATCTCCATCATAATGAGGTTACATGACATAACCACACCAGAGAAGCCACTGAAGAGTTTCCCCAAAAGCAAACAGTTTTTGCAACGTAGTATAAAGAAAGGAGGGAGGCCTTTGCTGTGAGCACATCTTGTGTGTGAGTCCTGGCTCTGTCACTCCATTGTCCTCAGAACTGGTAAAGTCTCCATTAGAGCTCCTCTGTGAGATGGAGTTGGTAGCATCTATTACCTGTAAGCTTTGGATGAGACGGCATATTTCAGGCTCATTCACAAAATATGAACTCAGGTTACCACATTTACCTCAACTTACCACACAGATTTATCACACTGGTGCTCAGATAGTGAAGTCCAGGTTGGAACTGAATGAAGTATCACATTCCTTAAGAACACACAGAAGTGGGAAGGCTGGATGACTTCAGAGATAATCTTCCAAACTGTGTTTTTTGAAATATCAGTCCAAGGGGAATTTTTGAAACTCTGTATTTGATGTAAGCTTTTCGAGACACTCAATATACTTCAGAAAATTAATGGGTCTGATAAGTCCTGCAACAAAACAATTTATTCATGCTTTTTAATCTGACATTGAAAAATATGACCATGACATTTTTCGAAGTTACTGTTCAACTGAACATACTTTTTGAAACACTGACCTGGGGCATTAGCTCCTCCCATCCCAGTGTTGAGGTAACTTATTAGTGAAGCGAAATGTAACCTCTAAGAAACCAACTCTCTTAACTTTCTAGTGGCATGTGGGAAAAAGATCTGAATCTGAGTCCATTTATCTTGGGGCTTCCCAGGTGATGGTAGTGATAAAGAATTCCCCGCCAATGCAGGAGGCATAGGACATGCAGGTTCGATCCCTAGGTCAAGAAGATCCCCTGAAGGAGGGCATGGCAACCCACTCCAGTATTCTTGCCTGGAGAATCCCATGGACAGAGGAGCCTGGCAGGCTACAATCTATATTGTCGGAAAGAGTCAGACAGGACTGAGGCAACTTAGCATGCATGCACACCATTTATCTTAGACCACTTTTGGCATTCCTTTTTAATCTCTCTATAAAGAGACTTTGTGGGACACAAGAAAACAAATGGAGATCTGGTTACTATATAATATGTTCTCAGCAGGGTGTGACTAAGTTCGGTTGTTTGCCGATTCTCTTCATAAAAAGGGCACTTAAAGCATCCAGAGCTGACACTCTGGTATCTTTTGCAAGCAGTTTATAAAAGTACCTATTTATATTTTATCTTAAAAAAGGAAGTGCCTCATTTGAGTACTTGTGTTAGTCACCCAGTCCTGTCTGACTCTGGGCAACCTCATGGACTGTAGCCCTCCAGGCTCCTCTGTCCATGGAATTCTCCAGGCAAGAATACCGGAGTGGGTTGCCATTCCCTTCTCCAGGGAAACTTCCCAACCCAGCCATCATTTGAGTACTAGTACATAATTATTTTTGTCCTACAATGTTTTGGAGAAAAAAAATTTCTACTTTATAGTTAATTGTTTACAGTGAAAGAAAATAGCCATATTTACTAGGTGTTGATAATTACGTTTTCAGTGTGATATCTTGTCTGCTGATTTTTTTTTGGCTTTTTAATTTGTTATTGTGATAAAATAAATAAAGTAATTTATTTTCAAATGGTAGAATGTAAACTAGATCAACTTAGGTATTATTTAAGCCTTGGAATGCATAAGAAACAATAAATTGTTATAAAGATCATATGTAAGACTTATCTGTTGAAAGGAGAGACAACCAGACAACCAAATCAGACAGAAATATCTTTATTTCTATTTTTCTATTTACTCCACTGCAGCATTTTCCTAATATTATTAGAATTCTGAGCTGCCTGTATAAAAACCTACCACATTCTTTGATTATTGTCTACAGAAAATACCCTTGAATGGGAAAACAGATTAAGACTTTTAATTGAATTATTAAGTTAAATATGATACTATTTATATCAAGAAGGTCAACATGTTTTTATAGGATTATGTGATGCATTTGTCTAAACTAAATATTCCATATTAGAAAAGAAAGTGACATAATTTATTTTCAAAGGGAAAAGTAAAAAATGCCTCTCCCTCACCCCCACTGGAAGGAGAGAGAAAAACAGAAAAGAAAAAGAATAGATGCTCGAAGCCTCGCAGCAGCACAGATCGATCCATTGTCCAGTAGGGGCTGCTCACAGAGCAGGAAGGCTGATGCTCTGGCTACATGTTTCAGGGCTTCAGGGAGGATGGGATTTCAAGGCCATGCCAACGTCTGTATTTGAAATAACCTCTTCACATACTCCTGCAGTAACCCAGCCTCTGATGACTACTCAAATGAAATAGTATGTGTAAAATTAGAGAATCGTTAAATTCTCTCAGCCACTTGCATCTTGTCATCTGCCTTAAAATGTCATTTTACACACCATGTTTAAAATGTTGCTATGCCTTAGCGAGGGAACTCATAACTGCATTTCCAAAAAAAATCAGAGTGTTGTTAAATTGTTTTTAAACAGATTTAGAGAATGAAATGGAGGGTAGTAAACCAGTAGCCAATGAAAGCAAAACAGGCTGGAATGTTGGTAACCGATTGTGGACGTGGGTTCCAAGCAAAACATCTTGAATTGCTAGAACCATAATAAATTACAGTTTTCACATTTGTATTTTGCAAGTGAAAACAGCACTAAGTCAAACTTGTGAAATAAAGACCCCACAATGACATTTTAAATTCCCCCACAACTATGACGAGTGGGGAGACCTGAGGTATCATGAAATCAATTGGATAAACAAGGAGGAGTAAAGGAAAAGGCAGGGGACAGACCCTTCATGGGCAAAATGCAACTGTAAGTGAAAGGAAATGGCTGAGGTGTGCAAAGAGTTAATTGTCACATACAATCTAATGAATGTGATGAGTTCTCCTCCTCACCAGAAGACCCAAACCACTTCACCTAATACCCAAGGGACTGTTATCTCACTTTCTTCAGACTTCATTTTCTCTCTTTAACATAGTGAGATAAAAGGCCAAACAGGGTTAGTATCCAGAGGGCAAGAAGTGGTCAAGAACTGGTTTATCTCCAAAGTTCATTAGTCCATTAGATAACCAATGCAGGGGACCCAATTAACGAGAGGAATGGGAGACTTCTAAGGGACGAGGGTCAGTCCTCACAATAATGAAACTTGGCCTCCTGCTTCTGAAAAGAGATTGGCAAATCCCCTTGGAGGAGAGGGACTCTCCTGATGGAAAGGATGGGCTGATTTATTTCTCCCTGGTGTCCTGGAGTGTATCTGCCCTGATGACTTCCTTGATCTTGACATCAGTCACTTTGGAGTCAAGATAATGAAAACTGCATTAAAGAGGCCCATCCGATTTATGCAAATGGAACTTTATCTTCAAAGAGGCCATACCCTTGGGAGAGTCTCTTTGCTATTTAACAGTATTAATAAAATGTGTTCGATATTTCCTCCCTCTTCTACTCCTTGTTTTCACTAATTTACATAAGCATGGGGGTGACATTTTGTTTTTATTCTTCTTTTAAATCCAAAGTTTTCTTGATGTTTTATCTAAGAAAGTCAAATTGTATTTAGTTTGAAGATTGCTATATTGAATTAGCTTATGGGGTTTCCTTGGTGGCTCAGACAGTAAAGAATCTGTCTGCAATGTGGGTAGAACTGGGTTCCATCACTGGGTTGGGAAGATCCCCTGGAGAAGGGAATGGCTACCCACTCCAGTATTCTTGCCTGGAGAATTCCAAGGACAGAGGAGCCTGGCAGGCTACAGTCCCTAAGGTAGCAAAGAGTCGGACACATTGAGGGGCTAACACGTTAACTTTCCAAATGAGGCGTAAGGAATATTCTAAACGAAAGAAGTGACTCGCTTTAGTGTCATGAGTCTGGGTCTCTTGAACCAAGATGACTGGAATTCAGTTTTGCAACTTAACAGGTGTTCTTAGGGTGAGAGAGAAAACAGGATGGCAGCATCAGCAATGACATCTGCAGATATACCTTGGGCCACCACTCTAGGTAGAAATGAATTATGTTATGTCTGTACATGGACTCCTGAAGGAACATAAGGTAATAGACATGAAGGAAATATTGGAATCACGGGGAAGGTTTGTATTTCCATATCTTTTCTGCCATGCTATTTCCCAAATTTATCAACATAAAAATTTCAATAGATGAGGATTGTGTTTGCACGACTCAGTCTGTGTTTACTCGACGTTTTAGCAGATTGATTTTGAATGAGTGTATGTTTCCCTTGAGATGCACAGAAAGAGCTTGTTACACAGTCCAGTGACACTTTCAATAACCAGAATGGGACTTTGAGAGCAATGGCGAAAGAATGAATAGTGTTTGCTCAATAATCTCTCTGGTGTTTTCAATATGTTGCCAAACTCAGAGATACAGGATTTATTTTTACCTTGATGTCAGATCCCTGTTCCTTAGTGTTCTGAATTTGGAGTGAATGGGTGGTTTATGACTGTGTAAAAGAAGCTTGTCCTCACCTGAACTTTAACAACAACCAAAAACAAAACAAAACAAAAACAAAACACCCCACAACCTTAAGAATTGTTCCTTTTCTTGAGAAAAATAGTTTTATCTAAAAAATAACATCTCAGTTTTCTCTCACATTTGTATTTATTTTCTGGCTAGTGTTTCACATGTATTGTACCTAGGTGTAAAATGTTTCTGTGAATATTTCAGATGACTGTTTTGCTGAGTTCACTCAAACTGTTACTTTATTTTTGCAAGTTAGAATCTTTAATATCTTTTCTCCCAACACTACACTGCTTTGAAAATGTTATGTGCTCAGTCATGTCCCACTCTTTGCTACCCCGTGGTCTGTAGCCCACCAGGCTTCTCTGTCCATGGGGATTCTCCAGGCAAGAATCCTGGAGTGGGTTGCCATTCCCTTCTCCAGGGAATCTTCCTGACCCAGGGTCAAACCCAGGTCTTCTGCATTGCAGGCAGATTCTTTGCCATCTGAGCCTCCAGGAAAGCCCATATACTGCTTTAAAAATATATAGTTAAATTGTAACAAGATGCTTTAGCTTTTACATCACTTTTGTGTTTTCAACCAGGTAGTGACCGTTTCCTGGATGTATTTACACAGTATTCCAAAATGATAACTTCTTTCAGCCGAACAGAGTTTTACTTCAAACTAATTACTGAAATAGATTGGCTGTGGAATTATAATTTAATTATTTTAAACCATCACAAAATATAGCACTGTATAATAGTTTCATATTTATATAACTATATTATAATTATGCATTGTATTTATTACATAGTAGAATAAAACATATGTTATATGGTTATTTGATAATTATATAACTACTATGATGATTAACCTGAGGTCTTTCTTATTACTACCCAAATGAGGGTTGTATAATTCCAGGTGGTATTCACAACACTTAACAACCATTTGTCACAGGCAGTGATCAAACCAAATGGATAGGAGCAGTAATAATCTCACACGCTCATTGCACATCTCCAGTCTTGGGCAGATATGACCACAAAATATCACTGGAGTTGCCGTTCTTCCCACAAACAAACAAAAACAACTTTTTCAGGAGAAGTAATAGAAACTGGGAGAGTTCTTTTGCTAATGAAGACACAAATGCAAGGTCTTTGGGCTTCCCAGATGGCACTAGTAGGAAACAACCCACCTGCCAGTGCAGGAGAAGGTAAGAGATGCAGATCTGATCCCTGGTTTAGGAAGACCCCCTGGAGGAAGGCACAGCAACCCACTCCAGTATTCTTGCGTGGAGAATCCCATGGACAGAGGAGCCTGGCGGGCTACAGTCCATGGGGTCACAAAGAGTCAGACATGACTGAAGTGACTTAATACGCATGCAGAGATGGACTAAAAGACCGCCGAGGTAGGTGTTCATTCAAATCCCAAATACTGAACATGGATCAATATCCTTCTCAGAATGGCCTGGCAGTTTGTCTTCAGCAGCCAGAAAGTCCTGAAGCAGCTTCTCTGAGATTATGTCAAGTATGTCAAGGCAGTTGTTCATCACGGCCAAGCCTAGCCTACGAGAGATGGGATCACTGGCATGCCTTTTACATTAAAAGGGCCTATGTACTTTACTAATCATTTCTGTATTTTCCTCCTCTTTCATTTCTTTATTCAGAAGGAGCACGTAATCTTTTCAGGAAAATTGGCAAAAACAGACAAATATAAAAAGCAGGTGAAAAATCACCTCTAATCCCACGATTCAGAGGCAGGCAATTTTAATATTGTTTTTGTTTGTTTCTCTCTCTCTCTCTCTCTCTCTCATTGTTTGGCAAAGATGTCATATATTTCTTTCTTTGGGTTACATCCAGAGTTTTCAGTGAAAAATATTGTACCTTTCTGGAGCTTCTCAGGTGGCGCTAGTCTTAAAGAACCTGCCTGCCAATGCAGGAGACGTGCTGTGAGTTTGATCCCTGAGTTGGGAAGATCCCTTGGAGGAGGACATGGCAACCCACTCTAGTATTCTTGCCTGGAGAATCCCATGGACAGAGGAGCCTGTCAGGCTATGGTCTATAGGGTTGAAAAGAGTCTGACATGACTGAAGCTACTTAGCATGCATGCGTGCACTGTCCCCTTCTAACCCCTTTCATTTGCAATGTCACCTATGGTGAGACTGTTTAAAGTGGCGTTTAGACACTCATATCCCTAAAATGTTCAGTTGTCTGTTATCTGTCAGAGTTACCAAGTTTTGCTCAATCTTCATAAGACCTGTGAGGAAATTCCTCTTGGGGATCTTGGCATAAGCCAAGGTTCAGAGTTTAAGCATTCCTTTCTCTGGTTCAAGATGGAAGTAAACAGATTTTGGGGGTATGCTCATCACTGCCAACATTTTCATTTTATGGTTGGATGGCACATGGCGATATGGCTGGTGTTAAAGCCTTGTCTTATAAAAAGAAAGAATCTTAATGGTAGTCGTGGAAATGGATGAACCCTAAACATCTCGTGAGCCTCATGAATAATGCTACAATTAGAGCCACTGGGAAAAGACACACAAAATTTATGTGATAATTAAATCATGGAAGCAGGAGAGAAGCTCATCCATTTTCATAAATACAGGTTATAACCCTGGGAACATTTCAGTAAATACATCAAAAGTATTTTTTGATCAGAAGTTAATATATGCTCAATGGGTTGATAAGGTAAGCCCTGTGTTCCCCCTCTTCCCCTCCAGTGAATGCCTAAATAAACTTTATTTTGCAAGTTGAAAGGACCTTCTAAAATTCCTTTTTCTTAATGCTCTAAAGCACCCGGGTTCAGAAAATTAAATTACGCCATTTTTATCTGTTGAAGATCAGCTCTGTTTCCTCCTTTGCTTTGTGTTTACTTTCCTGCAGTAGCTGACATCAAAATGTTTTGTGGAATGCTGGGACTAAATAAGTTATGCTTAACTCAATATCTAATACAAATAGCCCTGGGGAGCTTCAGCAACACAATCATAAAAGCTATAGTTTCTTTTAATAGCTCGCCACACTTTGCTGATATAGTATTTCTCCAATCACCAATCTTTACGTGCCTTCCTGACCTTGGAGCTCTCAGACCAAATGGCTTGGCGGTATCAAAGGCCTATGTCATTGCAAGAGTGAATGGCTTTCATTTTTCCCCTTGAAACTTCCGGTTCCTGGCATCTGTAGAGAATTACTCTGAGTGGTGTTTTGCTGCCTTGCGGCCACTGCCCTGCCCGATGGAAGTGACTTTTCCCAGAAAGGTCACAGTGGTCAGTAATAGGTGGGTCTTGCATTTAAGGAGGAGGCCACTCCGATTTTTCTGCTTTTTTGTGTTACAATATTCATTATTCTTGTGTCACTTTAGTTGTTAAAAATCCAAATCACTTTTCATTTTCAAAATGTTTCAGCAAGAAAGAGTCTACCCTGTCATGTAGTAAGGCTGAAAAGATTAGCAACAGGTTTCATAAAGTCATCCAAGCTGTTGGAAAAAAGTAAACTTCCCATTTGCACCTCTAGGCAAGGTTACTTTTTGATAATGCATGTGAATTCATCTTATAATCTGTACTCTATGGAATCTAAAAAGCATACAAAAATACATCGTACTGAGAAATTGAGGATTTGCAAATCTGCAGATTCTGTCGGGTAACTCTGTCAAATGCCATCGAAACCCAGGACTTCTGATTCATGCCCTATCTTAAAATTGCATTTCTCAACATCATTATGTTTTAAGTCTTCTGTGTCTGTCAGCACTGGGGGACTGCATGAATGTATTTCTAGGGTACTGGCTTAGACTGGAAGCCTGGGAAATGTATAACATTTCCAAACATTCCAATAATTGAGTGAGCTATTCTCAAATAATTTCTTACCTTTTCTGTGCATGATAACCTTGAAAGAGAAATGGGGTAGGAGAGGTATAGAAATAGTACAGGATACTAACAACTATGAAGCAGTTTGATAGGTTTCCAGGATGGAATTCTTAACACAAGTGAGAAATGTGTATCTTTTAAAAATCATTTTAGAAGAACTTGATTACAAAGTACTGATTACAAATTTAGACATACTCATAAGGCATGCAATTCCATCTACAAGTCTATTTATTTATACAAAACCTGCACATGCTTTTACTACTGTAATGAACATCATCTCATCCCTTCAAATATCCATGATTTAGAATTTGATTTAAATTTCTTGATTTTTCTCCCCAAATGGTTCTTAGAAGATTTATTTTGTATATATGGATAGCCCCGCATTGATTTCTAGTTTATGCTAATTTATTTTATATTTTATATGTATTTTAATATTTCTGAGGATTAAAACTAGAAAAAATAACCTATAATTCCATGAAGTCCTTTACAATCTGGTTATATTTTCTTTAAAATCTTTATTTTTTCTTATTTTATATATAAAAAACTATATATAATATATAATTAAATTCATAGTAAATGAACGATCTTATCAAGTGGGTTTTTTTTTCTGTATCCACTTTTGTATTGTTTCATGTTACTAAATATTCTTCAAAATCATGTTTTTCTGGAATACTGTTTAAGAAAATATTGATAAGTCTCACAGATAATGGTGATAGAGTAAAAGCAAGTTTGTCTTGGCATTAGAAGCTACAAGAGAAGCAAAGGTGTCTCCTTTTGGAAGAAGTAACAGTTCTGAACATTTGGGATCTTGGAGCAATTAGGGGCACAGCCGTGTGCGTATGTGAGAGAGAGACAGATAACAGGCAGGCGACAGATAGACACACAGAGAGTATTTGTGGCGTCTTTGGGTTTGTGTGAAACAAGCAGTATCGTATGAATGAACTGCCTTATCCTTACTATTTTGACTTGACACTCGCTGAAGCCTCTCCTTGTCCCCTGTAGCCTTTGGCATAAAGACTGGTGACAGTGGGATTGTCTTTCTAGAATTTTGTTTCCTGAAATGAACTGAGATAGCTAATCTGTTCAACAAGATGAGGAGTGAGGCTGTCTCTTGACTCTGTGACTTAGAGAACAGTTTTCAATCACACCAGCGCTCTCTCCCTAATAACTGAAATTCATTTCAATTAGACAAATAGGGACCTACTTTTAAATTATTAATATTTGTTACATTCATGTTTCTGCAAAGTCACACTGGGGTCAATATGCTTGAATATATAGAAACTTGTTTTTGAAATAAGAGACGAATGACATGGTCTTTTTTTCTCTTTAAGCAAAAACAAACCAAAGCAAAACAAAACAAAAAACCTGACCCTGTGAGAGAATTAGACTTTCTCCCAGCTTTGCCCTGTCATTCTAGTTATTTGAGATATTTAGGAGAATAATGAATGCATGTGTTTTAACACACTGTGATCTGGCATAGCAGGAAGACATTTTTACATCTCTTAAATAAACACAAATTTATCCTGTTATGCCATCTGTTTAAAAAAAAATAACAATTTACTATACACTACTACTATGACACTCCACTGATTAGTATTTACATAGTTTTAGATGAAGGCAGTTTCTTAAGGATAAATTATTTTATTACCATCTCACATACATGTGTGTGTGTGTGTAAGAGAGAGAAAGCGGGAGTGTGTGTATATGTTTACTAATAGAAAATGCAGTGCTGTTTCAAAATTGTGATTTTTCTTTATTAGAATCAATTACAAACAATCTTCTCATCTTGGGAAGTCGGTGTGTATGTGTGTAGTCACTCAGTCATATAAGACTCTTTGCCACAGGGTGGTAGCCCACCAGGCTCCTCTGTCCATGGAATTCTCTAGGCAAGAATATTGGAGTGGGTTGCCATTCCCTTCTCCAGGGGATCTTCCTGACCCAGGGATGGAGCCTGGGTCTCCTGCACTGCAAGCAGATTCTTTACCATCTGAGCCACCAGGGAAGACAGACCCCTGGGTAATTTGTAGATAAAGGCATCTCTCAAAAACATGTCTAGTTCATATATGCAGTCAATAGGGAACATCCATTAGATGTCCAGAAACATTCTAGATCCCCACAGATCTGTGATAGCTTGTTGATACAATTTCCCTGCATCCATGTGGAAAGAGTGCAGAAGAAGGAACATGTGTATTGGCAAGAGATTCGAGTTAGAATTCTGGCTCTGTTAGTTACCCCTGTAACCTTGAGCAAAATCCTTTAATTTTCTGTGTTTCCACTGGGATGATGTGGAGTTAAATAGGTGGCAGGCAATTCAAGGGGTTCATAGAAATATTTGATGCTAGTTGCCTTTCCCTCCTTTTTTTCACTTTTCTTTTTTTCACCTTTTCTTTCTGTTTACCATTCATTGAGACTCCAACTACTGAAAACAGTTGAAACCTTCCTGTTAAGCTGCTGCATGGTAGGCTTTTGGGGAGCAAAGGAGGATACTGGGAGCATGATTCTGTGTTAGTCTGAATGTTCCTGGCCTGAGTTAAGTGATGGGCTGTCTGCGCTAAGGCCAGACCCATCTTTCCATGGCTGTGTCCTCCTCCCTCCAGTTTTCCCATGTCTGCTTTTTCAGAGATCTGCTAAAATTTGTTGCATACTGATAACCAGCTAGCTCTGCCTGCCCTAGTGCTGTTATTGCTGCAGAAGAGGCACTCTGAGGCTAAAATGAGAACTGAAAACACATCAGCCAAAGCCTTAAGGGAGTTAATGGATACAGGGGTGCTGGCCACACCTCCAAAAAGTGGACCGGGGTGGGGAGGGTGGGGTAAGGTGGGGAGTGGTGAACAGGATGAGAGTCAGGGACAGTCTGTGATGCTGCTTGCAAGGCTTTACCATTTCTGGAGCTTAAATTTGTGTTTTCGCTAAACATTGGTTGGTTTAATTCGTCAGTGGGTCAGAATCAAAAACACTCAGGATAACCATAGTGCTACCCGGAGAGAACCCAGGGACAAGCTAATTAGGAATAAAGAGGTGAGATGGAGAAGGGGGTGTATCTGGGGAACTTCAGGAGGTGAAATTCCTGCCTGGGCAATGGCAGCTCGGAAATCTGCATCCTAACAGACCTGTCACAGATCAAGGACAGCTTGGCGGAACAATCAGAATTAACATTTCACTCTGACATTTATCAAAAAGCTCTGCCTGCATTTTACTCTTTGCAACAACAAATGTGGTTTTGTCCGAGCAGTTAGTAAACTGTACCCTAACTTTTAACGTCGATTTGTAAGATATGCACTTCCTACTTTAAGAGTAAAGTTACATCGTTTAAGATCCTCACCTCCCATTTGAATCCCAAAATAATTCCATTTGCGTGACAATCCCATATTTTGAAATCCACACATCCTATATGAATCCTGCACTTATTCCATTTGAATCACAAATGCTTTAAGAATTCAAGAAAACACGACATGTTTTATGGTAGAGAACATCTGTTTCAATAACCTCTTCTTCAAAATCTTTTTAATTTTATTTTTCCTTAAAACTCTCTAAATCAAAGAAAACCATATACTCTGAATATGTTAGATTTTTTTCCTTAATTAAAACACCACAATTCTGATTTTCTAGTGTTCACTCACCATAAAACAAACTTGAGATCATTTTGTGGGAACAGAAGCTCTTAAGAGAACCAATGATTAAAGGAATTATGATATTTTGTAAGCTTTAATGTAATAATATCCCTGACTTCTTGTTTGCATCACATTGCTATGGGTATTCATATATCAGGATGCACAGCTTCCCCAAATAATTAATTTTGAAATTAAATAAAGTACATCAAAAGTTACAATAAGTGTAAAAGAACATTGTTAGTTGTCCAGCTGTGCAAATTAATAAGAGCTCTTTAAGAAGACAAAAAAACATGGTAGACCAAGTCTATGTTGCCATTTCTTTGTCTGAATTTCTTGCCCAGTTCTCTACATAGAGGCAAACACTGGTATGGGTTGAATTCTATCTCTTTAGTATTATCCATTTTTTTTCAAGTCACACTGAGCTAATGCATGAAATGTGCATGCCAAGTCGCTTCAGTTGTGTCCAACTTTTTTTGCGACCCCATAGACTGTAACCCACCAGGCTCCTCTGTCCATGGGAATCTTCCAGGCAAGAGTACTGGAGTGGGTTGCCATTTCCTTCTCCAGGGGATCTTCCCAACCCAGGGATCAAACCCACATCTCTTGTGTCACCTTTCTTTACCACTAGCGCCACCTGGGAAACCCAATGCATGAAATACTATAGTATATTTACAAAGGATTCCGGAGTGGAAGAGTTGAAGAGAAAACAATGCAGTGAGATTAGCAGACCATTCTGAAAACAAAACATGGGAACACTGTGATGTCCACCTCCTACCCACTTCCCCTCCCCTTGGGCAGAGTTATGTTCCTATTTCTTCCTCCACTCAGAACAATTTAGATGTGAGCTGGAGTTGTACCTCCACTGTCTCCCCTTTTTCCACAACACAGGCATACATTCAATCCATTACTAATTTTAGCCACTTCCTCTTACAGACTCCTCCAAGCAGACCCCAGGCCATGCCCTGACACTAACGTGGCAAATCTTCCACTCCTGGGCTTGGGGAGGAGGGGTGGGCTGGAGAGAAACAGTATCAACAGCCCTTTAAACCTAGAAGCATACCATGCTACCATGCACTATCACCAGTTACATCTCCAGGGCCCAGAAGTGTCCTGGCTGCAACTAGACCTGTGGCTCCTGGGAGCTCTGCTTAGCCTGCCTGCAAACACTGCTTTAGCAAGACTGTACTCACCACACATAGCCAAAGCGAGTCTTCCGTGCACAAAGGGGTGCTCTTATACTGCCCCTACTTTGCTCATACTCTCTTCCACCATGACTTGTTGACTTTGGAAGATTTGGGACTTCCTCTGTTTAAAAATACTAGGAGTCACAACCTTACCTTTTGTAACTTTAAAGATTTAGCATTTTTCCGTCTACTATATGCAAGCCTTATTGCAATCTATTTTTGATCCAAAATTTTAAGAAGACAGTCTAACTACTTAATTGCATTTGTAGGTCCAGATTCTCCTTGAATGACTGACACATTCTTAATGACAGCCACATCCTTGGGTGACAATTGGACAGTCTCAAAGGACATCCCCATCTGCTCCAACCATGATATTCTATTCCTTCTAGCTACTCAAAAACAAAACCAAAAATTAGAATTTGGAACTGGTAGAAAGTTAAGAATTTGCCTAAAGTCTAAATCTGATTTGAATAGCTGCTGAAACACTCTAACTCTGACTTTCTATATCTCAACAGTAGGAGGCATTTTCCCTTGCATATACAAGAATAGATAATAATTTTTAATACTCTGTATACCTACCTATGACTGGCAGTTAATGGCACTACTGGTAAAAAAAAACCTACCTGCCAGTGCAGGAGTCATAAGAGACATGGGTTCGGTCCCTGGGTCGAGAAGATCCCCTAGAGGAGGGCACGGTAACACACTCCAGTATTCTTGCCTGAAAAATATGGATAGAGGAGCCTGGCGGGCTACAGTCCATGGGGTCACAAAAAGTCAGACATGACTGAGACGACCTAGCATACATACCTACCTATGACTAGCAATTAATTACTAAATACAGTGTAATAAGATAGAGGGATAAAGAGAAGGAAAATATCAATTTCCATTGGTGAAAAATGGCTTTCAACATTTTATAGATAATGGAATGCTTTTTAATTAATATGAAGAAATGGACATACCAGTGCCATGCCATAGAAATACAATGGAAGCCACAGATGTGATTTTATATTTTCTAGTAGTCACAGTAAAAAGAAAAAGGGAAAATTATTTTTAAGAATGTATTTGTATTTTATGCCTGCAATGTGGGAGACCTGGGTTTGATCCCTGGTTTGGGAAGATCCCCTGGAGAGGGGAAAGGCTACCCACTCCAATATTCTGGCCTGGAGAATCCATGGACTGTATAGTCCATGGGGTCGCAAAGAGTTGGACACAACTGAGCGACTTTCACTTTCAATGTATTTTACCCAGTATATCTAATATATTGTCTGGTTTCATGATAGAATAACTTGGTGTGATCTTGTGTTTCAAACATAAATCAATATTTGCTGTCTACCTATCGATCCATCTATCTACCTACCTACCTCTCTTCCTATCTGTTTATTTATGTATCTAGCTGCAGGAGTCCAAGAATCCAGGTCCTTTAACATGCTGATTGGTGTTGTGGATCCATAAGCATAGAGTAGAACAGAGTTTCATAGCCTAGGCACTACTGACATTCCAAATGTCAATCCAGTAATTCTTTGTTGTGGGGAGCTCTCCTATGCATTATTGCATTTTAGCAGTATCCCTCAGCTCTACCAACTGGATGTCAGAAGTACCTCTTTCCTATCCCCTCACCAGCCAGGACAATAAAAAATATTTCTAGACATTGTTAAATGTTCTTTGGGTTGCAAAATTCACTCCCCTGTCACAAACAACTGAACTATGTGATGTATGATTCTTCTCATTTGCTCACATCTGCTAATCTAAATTGGTCTGCTTCTTGTATTCCAATGATTAACTGAACTCACATATCCACACTTATTAGCTGAATTAGCATTTTAGACCTCTAGGCATTATAATGTATTTCACTGGAGCACAATGTGAGCCTACACTCATTACTTATAATTAATCCTGCAGTTTGAAAGGAATAATCTCATTAATGTCTGGGCAGCCTTGTATCTTTGAGGACCTCAATTCCTAATCCCTCTGTTGAAACAATTTCCCAGTCTTTCTTGTATGATTGGAAATAACCCCATCCCTCTTGCCTTTGTGCCATCTAGGTCTTTTGTTCACATGTGATAAAAGGTCTAGCTCCTCCGAAAGGTTTTCTTTCCTCTCCCTGTGCTGCGCTAAGTAGCTTCAGTCATGTCCGACTCTTCAAATTGCAGGCAGATGCTTTACCCTCTAAGCCACCAGGGAAGCCCCTCTTGAGATTAAGGACTTCATGAACTAAGGAAATGGTTAGTAACACTATTACAGCTTGATGGGTAAATAAAAAATTGAATCATTTCTATCCTGGACACTGGACTGAGGGATGACAAAAATGATGAATATACAGGTTCTACCCTTGCAAAACTCAGTCTAACAACAGTTTGCAACCTGAGGGCATTATATACCAGGGTAATTCAGACATTTTTTATTTTCACAACAGGGGTAGGTGGCTACTGACATCAAAGTGAGAGAGGTGAAGGACCCAGGACAGAGGCCCATGACAGAGAATTATTTGGCCCTAAAATGTCAATAGTGCTGAGGTTGAGAAACACTGGAAAGAGAAGGGCAAGTCACCAACAGTTTAAAAGTGACATATGCCATGTTACAGTTAGGTATGGGAAGCTGTAAGAGCTTGCAAAAGGAAAATAACTCAGGGTGCATGACTAAGACATAGAAAGGCTCCTCAGAGGAGATAAGCCAGGCTGGATGTGAGCAGCATACAAGAGCGAAGGAGGACACACTGGTTACCCCAGGAAAAAAGTGTGGTAGGGTAGAGTCAAGATTAGGGGTGGAGCTCCAAGGACGCAAACTCTCAAAGGCAAGGCCAGGAAGAAAAACATGCCAAGAGGGGTGACAGAATAGGAGGGTGGAAAGCAGGAAGGTGGTTTCCTTCCAAGAGAAACGAAAGCCAGAGAGAAGATGGTTTTGAGAAGAGAACCACTGACAATGTCAAGTACCTCAGAGTGGCTGAGTGAGATAAACCAGAAAAGTCTCTCTAACATTGGTGAAAAGTCACTGGTAAGTTTAATAAGCAAAATCTCAAGAGAAGGAAGTAGAAGACAGATTATCTTAGGCAGAGAAGTGAATGAGAGGAGAGAGAAAGTATGGATTTGTCTCAGGAAGCATGTTTATGATTATTTATAGAAGAGAAAAATTGAAACCAGTCTAACAGTCTGATAAAGAAGGCATTTAAATTGTTACAAATGTAATGCAATAATATATAGCCACTAACAGACATGTTTGTGAGGTGTACTTAGGACTATGGAAAAATGATCACAAAAGTGAAAAAAAAAGATGCAAACCTTTCTGCAGTATGATGCCCTTTTTTTATATATATAGGTAGTGAAAAATAAAACTAAAGAAACAAAATAACAGTACTAACAGTTGTCATCCCTGGGTGGTGAATATTCTGGGTAATTATTATTTTCTTTGAAAATCCTTATTTTCCAAATATTCTAAAATGAGTGTGATTCCTTTTCAAATCAGAGGAAGACATTTTTTAAGAAGCTTGGCAGAGAAAGAAGAGAAAGTCTTGACAGAAACTTGAAGAGCATACCGGGAGAGTTACGGAGTGTGTGTGCTTGTGTGTGTTGTGTTTGAGTTGGAACCAGAAAGAGTGTTTTTGTCTGTTGAGGGGAGAGAGGCAGCGCACCTCGAGAGGCTGGAGATCCAGGAGCATGGATGATTGATGGGGCGCGTCCCTGAGGGAGCGGGAGGGGATAGAAGCCAGATCACAGGTGGTGGGATTAGGCTTTGCTAGGAGGAGAGACATTGCCTCAACTGAAAAATGAGGAAAAGAGGTAAGGATGGATGTGGGTGCTGATAAGAATGTAGAGGAGGGGGGCAGGAAGTTGAGGGAGTTGCTGTCTGTTGGCTTCTATTTCCTTTGTGAAGTAGAAGGTGAGGTCATTTGTTGAGTGGGGTCAAGGGTTTATGGAGAATGATGGGGATTTGGAAGGGCTGCTGGGTGTGGGGGGACAAGAAGGAGGGAAGGGACTTGGGACATGGAGATAGACTTGAAAGACCAGCTGAGGCCGAGACTGAGTCTGGAATGAAGGGCGCCTGTTTCTGTAACCAGGGCGTTCTCTAGCCGTGCTCGGCAACGGCAACCAGAAGTGAAAACAACTTCTAGTCATATGTGTAATGCAGAAATGCATACACAAACAAAAATGTCATGTAGATTAAAATTCTCTTTCTCCTCCTCCTCTCTTTTTCTCTCTGCCCATCTCTCCACACATACACACAGGCACACACACGTGTGCATATAGTTTGAAATATTGAGAAAATAGCATAGATATTAAAACAGAACTACACACCAAGCACAAAGAACACCAGATCTTGTTTCAGTTCCATGTGCTTAACTGCTCTGTATCATAACAAGTCACTTTCATGTTAGAAAATAATTCTTTCATTGGTAAAATGGATTAAAGTGGGTTAGATCTATTCAACAAGGTTTTTTTTTTTTTAAGAATTAGGTAAAACTTTTTAAATATACCTCAGTTTTGGAAATTCCAAATGCTATGGTTTAATTCACATTTTATTTCTTGAGCACTACATGCTTATATCTGTGATAGGGGAATCTATGAGGGAGCGAAACAAATGGACTCTTCTGCCTCACAGGTTTAGAAGCAAATGGGGGAATTTAAGGGTGTATCATACATGTAACACGGCACCTGACTTGTCCTGTGATTCTGTTCCTTTCCACATCCCAAGACTTATGTCAGGGTTCTGCCAGACCTTCCTAGATGCAGATATCTCCTCAGAACTGTTAGGGATAAAGGATTTTGGATATTTGTGATTACAGTTTCTTAATGTTTCCTCTTATTTTACTTTTATATCTATTTGATCAGTTGAAATCTTGAGTGAAAATTTACCATCTCACTTCTAATCTGCTGTTTTCACATGTCTATACAAACAGGCATGTGCAAAAACATATAAAAACACATATCAACATGTATGTGCACATACACATACACACATACATGTATATTCTTGGAAGAAAAGCTTCATGTATAATTAAGACCTAAAAGAGGTTACATATTCAGAATATTAACCCATTAATAGTCAGCATATTAGGTTTCCCTGGTGGTTCAGTGGTAAAGAATCCTCCTGCAATGCAGGAGATGCAGGTTTAACCCCTGGGTCAGGAAGATCCCCTGGAAAAATAAATGGCAGCTCACTCCAGTATTATTGTCTGGGAAATCCCATGGACAGAGGAGCCTGGTGGGCTACAGTCCATGGGGTCACAAAAGTCAGACACGTCTTAGTGACTAAACCACCACCACCATCAGTCATCATGTTAGAGATATTGTCTAAATACATTTATTCATCTGACAGATGACTAGTTTCATACCTAGGAGTTGAAAGTACATCAAACGCTCTTTGATGAGCTAAGTAAAGTGAAAAATTATAAGGCATGCTGCTAAGAAGGAAAGCCACTGAGTTTAATCAGCAACAAAGAACACAGAGAACAGAGGAAAAAGTCCATGTAGCACATTTTATTGCTGAACTATTCAGTGGTAAAGTTAGCCAGTTATACATATGTAAGTACATGTGTTATATATAAATATTTATTCATATAAATAAATATGAATTTTAAACTAATGCTTGTAAGTAACATTGTTGTTGTTCAGTCACTCAGTCATGTTTGACTTTTTATGATTCCATGGATGCCAGGCTTCCCTGTCCTTTACCATCTCCTGGAGTTTGCTCAAACTCATGTCCATTGAATCAGTGATGCCATCCAACCATCTCATCCTCTGTCATGCTCTTCTCCTGCCTCAGTCTTTCCAGGCATCAAGGTCTTTACCAATGAGTCAGCTCTTTGCATTAAAACATACATTTCACATTTGTATACACATGAACTTTCTGAAATTAACAGTTTTATTTACTTGTAATTTGATTCATCTTGAAGATATAATAATAGTTGTCAATATGTTCTGAGTGCTCAGAATGTGCCAAGCACTGTGCTGAATATTTTTAGTGCATCATCTCATTTTATTGTGACAAACATCTCTGTGAGGTAGCTACTATTATTATTCAAAATGTACAAGTTCAAAAAATGAGAATTGAGGTTTCAAAAAGTTAAGTAAGTTACCTAGCATCACACACCTGGTGAGTGATAAACCCAAAGCAATCTCATTTCAGAGTCCATGCTCTTCATCCCTGCTCCCCATCACCCTCCCCCACCAAGCAGGGACCATCTTCCCAATTTATCAAGTTAAGTGGATTCTGTCATCTGAATATTTCAAGTGTCTGTCATCGTCTCTTCAACCCAGTGCTGCAATCCTGGCTCTGACCACATTCAAAAAGATGATTGCCTATCTCTGGTAGTCTGATCTCTTGGGTTCATTTGTAACCCATGTGGCTGCCAGTGATTACAAAGTAGGTCACGTTAGCATCGATTACCCACCTTCTGCGGGCTTCGCAGGTGATAAATGGAGCTGCAGGAGATGTGGGGTCAATCCCTGGATAGGGAAGATCCCCTGGCAAAGGGACTGGATACCCACTCAGTGTTTTTGCCTGAAAAATTCCATGGACAGAAGAGCCTGTCCCACTACAGTCCATGGGGTTGCAAAGAGTCAGACATGACTAAGTAAATGAGCATGCATGCACACAGCTTCTGCTCTCGTGATAGTCCCTAGCACCATAATTCTGGGAAAAGCCTGACTCATTGCCTCTCAAGTACTTCTGGGTATTCTTTGAGTAAGTCTCACATTGTGCAGGAATGAGTGTTTGCTCACTTGAGAACCACTAATGCCTGCCATGCTTACCACTGTCACCCACACGTTGGTTGCTACCTCTCAGGTCCTCCCTGGTGGCTCAGACGATAAAGAGTCTGCCTGCAATGCAGGAGACCAGGGTTCTGGTCTGCGGAACATCCCTCTGGAGAAGGGAATGGCAACCTGCTCCAGTACTCTTGCTTGGAGAATCCCATGGACAGAGGAGCCTGGCGGGCTACAGTCCATGGGGTTGCAAAGAGTCAGACACGACTGAGGGACGAACACTTTGACTCTTCACTTTCACTTTCTCAGGTCCTCAAAGCTTTATAATCCTCAGAGTGCAAAATTGCTCATTCCTCAATGATATCTTCAGTCAGAAAAGAGAACAATGCCCTTCTTCAAACTCTATGGTCCACTTTGCCACAGAAAGCCCCAAAGAATAACGTTCGAACCCTAAATCTCATAGAGAAACAGCCCATTCAGTTTTACCTGAAAGCCTAACCTTCTGGAGCTATGATAACCACCCACTAGGGTCAGACACAGAGCAGACTGGTTTGTGTCTCTCTATTCCTAATCTTTTCCCATCTTTTCCCTCAGATCTCACCAGAATTCTTCACCAAACACAAAGCAAACTCATATCAACCAGTGCCAATGTCCAATGAGTACAAGAGACAGTGGGTAGGTGGAGGCCACGTGATTTACCCAGTGACGCACTGGTCATAGCTTAGCCGTTCAGCCAATGGCCAGTTGTGAATCTCCATTCAACCAAAAAGAAACAGCAAGTCCTCCTTAGATGCAGGCATTATGCTCTTCTGCTGATTAAAATATATCAGTGAATGCTTATTGTCTTCAGAATGAAATTAAAATTCTTTAAAATGATTAGCGATGTTTTTCATTAACCAGACACGTTCAATATTCTTCTTTTCCCTCAGCTGTTGCAACCTCCTCCAACAATCTTACTTCAAACCCCATGTTCTAGAGAAAGACTGGACTATGGCAGGTGGAATCATTTCAGAAAAGGTTAATAGTCCATGGAGCTATTGCAGAATGCCATATTTACCTATTCTGCAAATTTAAAATGATGTGTCTATTTTTGTCCATTTAAAAATAGATACTATTATGTTTCTTAAAAGCAGGATTTTAAACCTCCAGGTACAACTAATAATAAATTTACCATCTAATAATAAAGAAAACTGTTTAAACTTTGTGAACAAATAGTAATATTAATTTTTTTGGCTGAAGAATCAAGCTGATGAAAAATAACACTGGTAAACTTTGGGTATTGAAGGTTAATTGATATAAATCAAATATAATAAATTCGGTGATAATTAACTATAACTGCATTTAATATCTCATATTTATTGCTTATTTTAAAGTTTATAATATAAATAGTTTTTAAGTAGCAATTTCAATACTTTGAATATATGTTCATAAATACAAGTTAGTCCCCCAGTCATGTCCAACTCTTTGTGACCCCAAGGACTGTATCCTGCCTAGCTTCTCATCCATGGAATTCTCCAGGCAAGAATACTGGAGTGGGTTGCCATTCCCTTCTCCAGGGGATGTTCCCCACCCAGGGAGTGAACCCTGGTCTCCTGCATTGCAGGCAGATTCTTTACCATCTGAACCACCAGGGACAACCTGTATAAATATTAATAATCATAATATAATTTTATATTTTTCAGAAAGGTAAAATAACTTTTAAATCAAAGAGTTTATTCATGTTAGCCAAGAATTTATATTAATACAATATACTTTGCCTCTGCTCATTCTAATTAAAACTGATTCCATTAAACTAAAGCCAAATTAACAGGAATGGTTTTAAATTAAACTGTTAGCCATTGTCTAGTGTTTTATTATCCATTTATTCTTTGTAGGTGCTTTAAGGTTCTTTTGCTAATAGTTATAGCTGTATCCCCTTTTGAATTTTAAAAAGGAACCTATTGTTCTATATTCATAGAAGTAGGAATGGATAAATGCAGATCAAATAGCATTTAAAATATAGTAAAGTGAGACAAATGAAAAAAATCTCAGGGAACAGAGAATCACTGAAGATTTAGAGTAAAAAGAAAACTGTGAAAACTTTTTGGAATTGAGAAGCATTATCATTTTGCTTTTAAATTTTATGAAAATCATCATTTCTTATATAAACAAAAAAATCCTTTAAAATGTTTTATTTTTAATTGGAGGATAATTACCTACCAGTGTTGTGTTGGTTTCCGTCATACATCAAAATAAATCAGCCATAGGTATACATATGTCCCCTTCCTCTTGAACCACCCACTCCATCCCACTCCTCTAGGTTGTCACAGAGCTCCAGATTGAGCTCCTTGGGTTATACAGCAACTTCCCATCACTATCTGCTTTGCATATGGTAATGTATATATTTCAATACTACTCTCTCAATTCATCCCACTTCTTCTTCTCTGACTGTGTGCACAAGCCTATTCTCTGTCTGAGTCATATATTCCTGCCCCGCAAATAGGTTCTTCAGTGCCATTTTTCTAGATTTCATGTATATGTGTTAATATATGATATTTGTCATATAAACAGAAAATTCTTTCACAGGCAATAAGAACACTGTACCCAAGTACTAATTTGTTATTTCAGACTAAAAATAGGTACATCTTCTTATATACCATTAGAATGTTATTAACAAGCACTGCCCTACATTACAAGGCTGAAGAACTAATTCCAAATAATATCTGATTACTGCTGATATGCTCTGGTGAAACTGACCAAACCATATTAATGTAAGTTACACCTAACACTGAGGCTTCCCAAATGGCTCGGATGGTAAAGAATCTGCCTGCAACACAGGAAACCAGGTTTGATTCCTGGTTGGGAAGATCCCTTGGAGAAGGGAATGGCAACCCACTCCAGTATTCTTGCCTGGAGAATTCCGCGGACCGAGGAGCCTGGCAGGCTACAGTCCATGGGATCAGAAATGGTCATACATGACTGACCGACTTACGCTCACACACACACACACACACACACATCTCTCACATTACATAGTGTTCAATATATGCTGAGCAAATTATAAAATCTGTACATTTACTCTGAATTCCACACTCTTTTTTACGAACTTTAGTTTGCCAAGGAAGGTGCTTAAAAATTATCTATCCTGAATAAACTATAGGTTATTATTCTGCTGGAATTATCATTCCAAAATATGAATCTCTTCTTACCAACTAACTCTACTAAGTGCCCAGTCTCCGGGCCTAAATCCTTGAATGCTTGTAACTATTCATTGGCTTGCCATTGCTCTTAGGATTAAGATTCAGCCTTTTTAGGTTAAAATGAAGATTCTGCAAGGTCTCACCCTCTGGACTCCTTCCACTTCAGCAGCCTCCTCTAATTATTAATAACTATGTGCTTGTGTGCTTAGTTGCTCAATTATGTCCGACTCTTTGTGACCCCAAGGACTGTAGCCCATGAGTCTCCTCTATCCATGGGGATTCTCCAGGGAAGAATTTTGGAGGGGGTTGCCAGGCCTTCTCTGGGGGATCATCCCGACCCAGGGATCGAATCCAGGTATCCTGCATTTCAGGCGGATTCTTTACGGTCTGAGCCACCAGGGAAGCCCATTAATAGCCATGCTGCCCTGTATCTATTCCATGGTATTTACCAGGTACCCCACCTCCAGAACCACTTTGAACAGGCTGTCCTCTCCATATGTAGAACATTCTTCTTCCTCTCTTTGCGCACTTAAAGCCTTCTCACCCTTCATCTTTTGGCACAAATATTCCTGCCTTGGCACTTTTATTAACTCTTAAATTATGACCCTATACTATATTTTATTGGAGAAGGAAATGGCAACCCACTCCAATATTCTTGCCTGGAGAATTCCATAGACAGAGGAGCCTGGCAGGCTACAGTTCATGGAGTCTCAAACAGCCAGACATCACTGAGGGATTAAGACTTTCCTTTTCAATCACTGCCTTTCATGGGTTTCCCAGGTGGTTCAGTGGTAAAGAACCACTAGCCAAACAGGAGGCGCAGGTTCGATCCCTAGGTTGGGAAGATCCCCTGGAGAAGGAAATGGTGACCCACTCTAGTATTCTTGCCTGGGAAATCCCATGGACAGAGGAACCTGGTGGGCTATAGTCCATGAGGTTGGAAAAGAGTCAGATAGGACTTGGCAACTAAACAACAACCACCCCTTTTCATAGGCCTTACCTTGTTGCTCTTTTGATTTCTTTGTGCAGAACTTGGATGACTATTTGTCTCCCTGATTAGATTATAAATTCCACAGGGGAGTGACTGTATCTGTTTTGTTCACCATTGTATCTTCTAATAACTGGCACAGTGCCTAACAGTCTATCGGTTGTAGACTTCTTTTATAGTGGATAAATGAACAAATTAATTCATTAAATTCCACCAAAGTCAAGAAATGATTAAATAATTTTTTTTAATTCCAATGGCCTTTTTGTGATATTTGTTTTTAGGTTTAATGAAATATTTCCAAAGGCATTCCTTTCAAAAATTAGACATCAAATTTGGAGGTATACTGTATTTTATTCATCTTAGCAAATTTACCCTGTGGTTGTTGTTAAATGTCTGGCTGTAAAAGAAACAGCAATTTTCAACTCTAGTCTACAGTGACAAGAATTTATTCTATTTGAGAGGCTTTTTTACATGCTGTGGGTTGAGCTGTGTGCTTCTTTCAACATTTGTCTATTTTAGGCAGAAAACTTTCTGCTTTAAGAGGATGCGTGTTGTTAAATGCCAAAAAGAATACACGTTAAACAGTATTCTTTCTCCTCCCCTTTTCATTAGTCAAATGTTAGCCAACCATTTTAGCAGGGAACTACCACTAACTGGCTTCTAGTTCAGTTTGAGATTGGAATACCTTGCCTTTGACCCATGCTTGCTTTGGGACAAAGAGTGAAATGCACATAAAGCTACACATTTTCTGGGATTTGACAAGTTTGGTAGTTTGCACACAAGCGATTGAATCTCGAGACTGGTGGTGAAATAGAGTGATTCTCTTAATGTTGAGTTCAGTAAGATGCTTTCTTGGGCTGAGAGGTGAGGAAATAAAACTTTAATGCCTGATTCTGTCTGCCCTACTCACTTGAACCAACTTGTGATATGCTTGAATCCGAGGGTTTAAAAGACATCCATTTAGAACATAATGTTTAAACTGGTTTATTAATAGAGACACCTAAAAGTTGTAATTAGTAAGATATTATTTTGGCACTTACTGCATTTTTTTTCTTAGAGCTGTGATTCACAACTTTTTTTTTTAATTAAGAAGCTCTTTGATGAAAGCTATGGCCATGTCTCCAGAAAATTCACACATGCACACACTCATACAACTTTGCACACAATTTCAGGGGTTCTAGACTAAGAACACCTATTCAAGATAAATCCATCTAATTCATGTGTCCTAAGTAGCTATATTTATACTACTTGTCATCTCTCTCCTTAAGATTTGTTTTATATCTGGACTCTTAAGTATAAAAAGGGAGGAATAAAGGAAATTCTCAAGAGATTCATCACAGTCAAAAGAAACCTCCCTCTGCCTTTTCTTTATCTTCAGGCTATTATTTCTAGAGCAGAGCTCTATTGTTCATACTGTCCTATTCACTGGCTGCCAATCAGACCGAGGATACTAGTCTAGGTCATTGCACAATTTCATCTTCCTCTGGGCTGTTATGTAATTAAATAATTTCAACCTACTCTCTTGAGCATTTTTTTTTACAGGCAATTGTAAAAATATAAAAGCTGGAAAGCATAAGAAGAAAAACATAACTTGTTTACTTTTTTATTGTGACAGATTACTCATTATGAACTAGTTACTTATTTAATTTCAAAATTCAAATGTGGTTTCTTTTGTATTCCGTAGTGGAGTAAAATCCCCACTGATTTACAATGGCCATTTTCCAAGATTGCTCCAAAATGGCTGGGTCTTAAACATATCTAAAGCCACCACCCTTCCACAGATGTGAATACATAACGCAACCGAATTAGCAATTTATTTTCTGCTGAAATTCTTCTAGCTAAGGATATCTATAGATGCATCTGAAGCTATTTATACACTCTGTACACAGGTAGTCACTTTTACCAACATTCTGTGCAGGTGATAAGAAGTGTTAAATAGGTTCGACTTCACAACAGGCCAATGGCAGTATTAGAATAAACCTTTAAGCCCTGATCCAGAATCACGGTTAACTCACACACCTCTGAGTTTATATACTGTGCCTGTATAGAAACTTTGGTTGCACTTGAAATCCCTCCTTGGTTCTGCTGCTGATGCATTAGCTAAAAGCTTTGTAGCAGTACTTAGCTACCCTCGGCCCTGCCTTGTGAGTCAGATTGTTATCGAATCCTCATGATTTGAAAATGAAGATATTATTTAACATGCAAAATTTTACCTTTCCTTTGTGCTTTTTTGTATAATTGTTTGCTGGCATGGAAAACATACTAGACAAAGACTCTTGTTTGGAAGAAGAACCTGAGAAGAAGGGAGTGGGATTGGTCTGACCTCAGTGGAAGCAACCAGTGAGTACATGGGAACAATGATTCATCTACCTTGAGCCTGACCTCTGCTACAGGGGCCACCACTTAGCGCTGGAAGGAAGGTTGGTAGAGAAATACTGAGCAGTAGCCTGTTAATCCAGCTTCTCCTGACAGTGTGCCACTCCTGCATACCAGAATTCAGAAATACTGCCCATTGTCATGGGAGAGGGGCAATAACAAAGGTCGCATGTATTTTTTTTAAAGACTTCCTATATCTCATCAAATTTTTCGTTAACGAAATAGGAACTCTTTACCTTCCAACTTGTATGCATAGGTACTTATATACATACACAAATGTATACAGAATATTAACGAATTATATAAAT
The DNA here is from genome assembly GCA_007570785.1 of Antilocapra americana. Taxonomy (NCBI): domain Eukaryota; kingdom Metazoa; phylum Chordata; class Mammalia; order Artiodactyla; family Antilocapridae; genus Antilocapra; species Antilocapra americana. The sequence goes on from ML661346.1 coordinate 20,409,423, forward strand.
ATAACACTACATCAGTGTATTATACATTACAAAGCATACACAAAAATAGAAATTCAGAAAGGTGTAATTAAAAATTAAATAAACATGATCTGTAAATACACGTCATTTTATGAGGTAAGGTTTTATACTATGATGAAAAAAAGTGTTATTTTTAACAACTTTATTGAGACAATTCACAGACCACATGGCTGACTCATTTCAGTGTAGAATTCAGTGATTTTTAGTATATTCACACAATTGTACAACCATCAGTACAGTTAATCTCAGAACAGTTTCATCACCACCCCGCCAGAGAAACTCTGCCTCTTAGCAGTAATTTCCCACTGCCCCTGCCTCAACTCCAGGGACCCAGGAATCTACTCTCTCCATAAATTTGTCTATTCAGGACATTTACACAAATGGAATTGTACAACTCGTGGTCTTCTGTGACTGTCTTCTTTCACTTAGCATAGTGTTTTCAAGGTGCATCCAAGCTGTAGCATATGCATCATTGCTACAGCATTTATTTCCCTTCCAATAGGCAATACAGTATCATTAACTGTAGTTACCATGCCATATAGTAATCATATCCCCAGGACTTATTTATATTATAACTGAAAGTTTATGCCTTTTGACCACCTTTGCCTCCCCACTGCCAACCACTAACGTGTGTTGGTGGCTGGGGCACACCTGAAGACCCTGAGAGAAAATTACTCCCAGCTGCCGCGCAGGCCGCGAAAGGCCTACTGGGAGCGCGGGTGGGGGACATGCGCAGTCGCAGCAGCACCGGCTTCCGGCCTTAGCCCGCCGTCTGACAGCGCGTCCACGTTAGCAGGCACGTTACTTCCGCGCCAGCCACAGAAGCTCTGAGGACGCCTGGAATTCCTCCTGTAGCTTTCGTACAAGGACTCAGACAAGGAGGCATCCGGGCGAAGGGGTACCTGCTTAATCCAAAAAGCGAGTGCTCCTGCTTGGGGCACGTGCTGAGCAAATCTGAGACGCCAAAAGCTGGTCATTAACAAAGGCCTAGCAGAAGAAGGGGAGAAGGAAATGGCGCCCCACCCCAGTATTCTTGCCTAGACAATCTGTCTGTGGGGTTACCAGGGTCGGACACAACTTGACGACTAAACCGCCACCACGAGCAGCAGCAGGAGAGGAAGGACGCGGAATTGAACCGCGTTACCTCACTAGTGAAACCTGCAAGGGACTAAGTCAGGGAACAAGGCAGCGAAACGGCACAGGCGCGGTGCGGTGCCTCCGCCAGGTGAGAGGGCGGGAAGGTGGGCAACGAGGGGCACGGAGACCAGGCCGAGTTTTCGCGTGCTTCGGACTTCTATGACAGACTCTCTGGAGAGAAAAGCAGGATTTTGGAAGAAGGGGCTCCAAAGATGGAAGCAGCACAGGGCTAACAGCCAAAGAAATACTGTATCTTGTAGCAAGCTGCGGTGAACCACCATGTGGGGAAGCTTGGCCCCGGAAAGAAGCCAGCATTTGGTAATTAAGCTAGAGACCCAGGTGTGAGTCCTTTAATGCCTCTGAGAGCAGGTGGAGCTGCGGGACCAGCCGCCCAAGGCTGCAGGCTTCTGGCCTGCTGGTGGGGCATCTGCGTGGGGGCCTCCACTTAGCTTTTCGCAGTGAAGCCCAGGCCCAAAGCTCGTTCAAGGAGGACGTCTGGGTGCTGCGTACACACTGCCGTGCAGCCTGGGTCACCCTGGAAGGCAGTGGCCGCAACCCCCTGCCCCTGGCCCAGGGTACTGGTCGACGGCCAGGCCCCCCAATTTCTCTCCAGGCAGCTCCTCTCCGCGGCGGTGTCTGCCTTTCTACTCCTGGCCTCTGCTCCGAGGTCTGGCCTCCTTCACAGACAGCCTCCTCCACACCAGGCTTACAGCAAGAGTCAAGGCTTCTCAATTTGCATTTTCCAGGTGAGAGACATTTGCATCCTTCTTTCCCAGTGTCCGTAGACCACCCAGTGTTTTAACTTTTTAGGAAAGCCCACAGTTCAGTTCAGTCACTCAGTCGTGTCTGACTCTTTGCGACCCCATGAATCGCAGCACGCCAGGCCTCCCGGTCCACCACCAAATCCCTGAGTCCACTCAAACCCATGTCCATCAAGTCGGTGATGTCATCCAGCCATCACATCCTCTGTCGTCCCCTTCTCCACCTGCCCTCAATCTTTCCCAGTATCAGGATCTTTTCCAATGAGTCAGCTCTTTGCATCAGGTGGCCAAAGTATTGGAGTTTCAGCTGATGTTGAAATATCAGTCCTTCCAGTGAACACCCAGGATTGATCTCCTTTAGGATGAACTGGTTGGGTCTCTGCAGTCCAAGGGACTCTCAAGAAACCACAGTTCAGAAGCATCAATTCTTCAGTGCTCAGCTTTCTTTATAGTCCCCTCTCACACCCATACATGACCACTGGAAAAACCATAGCCTTAACTATACAGACCTTTGTTGGCAAAGTAATGTCTCTGCTTTTTAATATGCTGTCTAGGTTGGTCATAACTTTTCTTTCAAGGAGTAAGCTCTTTTAATTTCATTGCTGAAGTCACCATCTGCAGTGATTTTGGAGCCCAGAAAAATAGTCTGCCACTGATTCCACTGTTTCCCCATCTATCTACCGTGAAGTGATGGGACCAGATGCCATGATCTTAGTTTTCTGAATGTTGAGCTTTAAGCCAACTTTTTCACTCTCCTCTCTCACTTTCATCAAGAGGCTCTTTAGTTCTTCACTTTCTGCCATAAGGGTGGTGTCGTCTGCATATCTGAGGTTATTGATATTTCTCCCAGCAATCTTGATTCCAGCTTGTGCTACCTCCAGCCCAGCATTTCTCATGATGTACTTTGCATATAAATTAAATAAGCAGGGGTGACAATATACAGCCTTGACGTACTCCTTTTCCTGTTTGGAGCCAGTCTGTTGTTTCATGTCCAGTTCTAACTGTTGCTTACTGACCTGCATACAGGTTTCTCAAGAGGCAGGTCAGGTGGTCTGGTATTCCCATCTCTTTAAGAAGTTCCCACAATTTATTGTGATCCACACAGTCAAAGGCTTTGGCATAGTCAATAAAGCAGGAATAGATGTTTTTCTGGAACTCTCTTGCTTTTTTGATGATCCAGCGGATGTTGGCAATTTGATCTCTGGTTCCTCTTCCTTTTCTAAAACCAGCTTGTACATCTGGAAGTTAACGGTTAATGTGTTGCTGAAGCCTGGCTTGGAGAATTTTAAGCATTACTTTACTAGCGTGTAAGATGAGTGCAGTTGTGCGGTAGTTTGAGCACAAAAGCCCACAAGTGTGCTCCATTTTGGAAAGACCTGTTCTATCCTGGAAAGGGAGGCAGAAGTTCAGCTGCATCGCTTCTGCTCCTCGGGCTCCTGTGCCTTTCTCCAGCCTCTGATGGAAGTCCGGGCCTGCTGCCTGGCTTTTGGACTCCTTGAAACACTTGTGTCTGCGTGCTTCGAGAATAGTCGCCCACCTGGTCGTGGGGCCTGGCCGGGATGAGGCACTCTTTGCTTCCTCCTGATTGGCCTGCACGTAGGTTAGAGGTTCTTGCCTGACTCATTGCAAATGCTTCTGGAGACTTTTGTCCGTGCCCTCTTTTCTTAACTGATTCATCAAGTTCTCCAGGACCCAGGACCCAGGTCCCCTTCTCCCCAAGGTCTATTGTATGTTAAGTGTTTGGCTTTAACATTTTATAACAGGCTTTTCTATAGGACGCATTTTAACCACCAGCAGGCCAGTTATTCTCAGTGGAGCTCTAGGAGGAGAGTGGCCTGCTTTGGTGTTGGGGTGTCCTCTGTGGGGAGCTGCTGGCCACTTTGCCCTTGTTTGATCTATGACTCTGACATATTACATAAGCTTGCCTTTTTTTTTTAAAGACTTAATTTAAAAAATTGATTCTGGGAGAATATACTTTTCAAGGTATTCCTATTTTATGAACTTGCATTTAATACTACTTTTGCCCCTTAAAATAGCAAATATGATTGTGATTTTGTGAATGAGAGAAAAACAAAAGCCTTTTTTATGGCTGGATAGAATTTCATTGCATAGATATGCCGTATTTTATTTATCCATTCTTCACTTGATGAATATTTGGGTTTCTTTGGGCTGTTGTGAATGGTGCTGATATGAACATGTATAAGTTTTTGTTGGACATATATTTTCATTTCTCTTGGGTATATACATATTATTGAAATTTCTAAAATTTTCTGTATACTATAGCTCCGAGTTTAATTTTTTAGGAAACTGAAGCTGTTTTGCTAACTGGCTGCATCATTTTGCCTTCTCTCCAACAGTGTGTGACAGTTTCAATTTCTATATGATCCTTGATGCAGGGACTAGGTGTAAATGCTACAATCTATCCACATATCCAGTATTATTATATCTAATTTGCTTTCTTGTGTTTTTATTTAAAAATTAAATGAGTAGTTTTCAATATTAAGCTTCTTAATTATTAAGCTTCTTCACTTGGGATTCATGTTTACTCCCAACTTTGGAGATCACTGCTCTCAGGTACCATATTTGGGTTCTATTGTACACGATACCATTTAGCCAAATACCTTTAGCCAAGGGCTCACCCCTACTTCAAGACCCAAGGTAATATTTAGTTACTTGTACATACTCAATAACATCTCCAGGAGAGTAGATTTTCTCTGAAACTTTATCTCGATCACCATGTTCTAACTATGGTTCTGATAGGATAAAATGATAATTTTGCTAGTGAGTTAAAAACAAAATACTTGAGAAAAATCTTAATGACCTAGAGTTCTTGATGGATTTGGGTTTACCAAAGTGTATTCTGATGCACTGTGAAGAAGAAGAAAAAATTACATTGAAAAAAATTAGGTAGATTTGGATGGCATCACCAACTCGATGGACATGAGTTTGGCTAAACTCCGGGAGTTGGTGATGGACAGGGAGGCCTGGCGTGCTGCGGTCCATGCTCTCACAAATCATCAGACAAGACTGAGTGACTGAACTGAACTGATCTGCTCAGTCAAATAAATTAGAGAGTCAGATTTTCCTTCTAATCTTAGACTAGAAGCAGTTATGTTTATAGGATATAATACATGCATTCTCAACATTTAGTGAGCCCTGTGTACTGGGCTCTAGGGTTTGGGACTAAGAGCGTCAAAGTGCAGGCAGGTTTCTGTTCACAGGTAGCTTGCATGTAGTAGTTTCTCTTTTTCCAAATCCAAATTGATACCCTTTCTTACCCCTGTAGCATATTAAACCCCTTAAAATATTGATATCAGAGTAAAGCATAACATTCCAAACTATCAGAGTAAAGCATAACGTTTCAAAATAACTTTAAAAATAAAGATAAAAATTTGGAAAATACAAGTCAGCCCAAATAAGAAAATAACAGTAAATCAATTGTTTTGTCAGTAGTTAGAAATAATTATTTCTAAGTGTCTTTATGTTCCTTTAGTTTCTTTGTTGCCTGTTTAAATTTGTTCCTTCTTCTGTTCCAGAATTGTCATTTCAAGTTTCCAGTTTACATTATTTTGCATGTAAAAAGACTAATTTCTCAGTCCTTTGTGTCATTGTTTTCTCATTGACATGAATTTAGTGATAATATGTTGAAATTCTAAAGACAAAATATACTTAAAATGTACACATTTTATATTAATATTATCAGTGCACTGTAGTACAGATTAATTGATATCTTACAAATATATGATCTAGAAGTAAATTAGTGTACTTAGTAAAAAATATATTTTTCTTACTTATTACTTTTCTCATCTAGTCCTACTTTTTACTTCTTTTTTTCACACTTTTTTTTTGTACTTTCCAATAAATCTTTGTTCCTTCCCTAAAACATCTTAGTCTTTCCAATAAAACCAATTTTATGTTATAATAATACTGGTGTTTTATATGTGCCCATTTATTAATCATTTTAAATTTATTTTTGATATATTAATAATACAGAGAAAATAATGAAGATTATAATAATGAACACCCAGTTTCAGAGACAGGTAAAAATAATATATGTGTAAAGTTTATATCTCCTCCCTATTTCATCCCCCTCCCATTTCTTCTTTTCTGAATTTGGTTTCTGTTTTTCCTTTGCATTTCTTTATATTTTTATTATACTTACATATATTTAAACAGTGTATATTAACTTGTATGTTTTTCAGCTTGCATAATTGACTTCATATACATTTTTTGCTTTTTCACTCACCAGTTATACTGTAGATTTGCTGTCCATCTTCACTGTTACTGAATATTAGCCCATTGTTCTTTAAGGTGGTTATGGCAGTCTGAGTTTCTTGTGCTCTGTTTTTTCACTAATGCTTGGTTATCAGAGTTGTAAATTTCTGACTTGTCTAATGAGCGTAAAATGGTTATTGTTGTATACGTAATGTAGACATTAAACATTGCTTTATTCTGTGTTTTGCAAAGATTTTTATCCAGATTCTGGCTTGTGTTTTTCTGGCTCATGAAAAACAGAAGTATTTGAATTTCTTTCCTCCTATAAGTTTAGAATGGTATTTTCCATCTTTTTTCATAAAACTTTAAAATTGTGCATTTTGCATTTCAATTTTTAATCCACTCTTAGTTCTTTGCATGTAGTGTTAGGTTATTATCTAAATTCATTGTTCTCCTTAATGGGTAACCTGTGTTCCCAACATCATTTATTGATTGACATTCTTTGCTTACCTGCTACTCTGTAGATCATCTCTGTTGTATATCACTAGTTTCTATATACTCATGGGTCTGCTTATAGGCTCTCTATTCTGTTCCATTACTCTGTTCTTGTGCAAACATGTCTTAATAATTTAGTTTTTAGTATGTATAGATATCTGGCTGGGTCTGTCTCCCAAAATTATTCTTTATTTTCAAAATTCGCTGGCTTTTCTCTGCCTTTGCTCTTGTATGCAAAATTTAGGATCATCTGAAACCTACCAGAAATTGTAAATTCATTTGGGAAGAACTGTTATCTTTATGATAATGATTTTATCACACAACATGGTCTATCTTTTCATCTACGTAGTTTACATCTCTGACTAATATGGACACATATATGATCTGAATAATATTAATTCCTCTTTTTTTCAGTAAAATATAACAGATTACTCACCATTTAATCATTTTTTAGTGTAAGATTCAGTGGCATCAAGTAAATTCACACTGTTGTTCAGCCATCAACCCCAGCCACCTCTAGAATCCTCGAATGTTTTCATCTTCCCAAATTGAAACTGTACCCATTAAACAGTAACTCCATTTTTTCTTTTTTCCAGCTTCTGGCAACCACCATCCTGCTTTCTGTCTGTATAGATTTAGTTACTCTAGTGTATTGTATAAGTGAAACTGCAGTCCTATGTAACTAGCTTATTTTCCTTTATATTTCCGTATAGCATATGTCAGAATTTCTTTCCTTTAAAAGCTGAATATTATTCCATTGTAAGTATAAATGCTTTTAAGTTTGTTGACACTTGCTTTATTGTATTGGTCAATTTTGCAATTGTTTCATGTGTGCTTGAAAGAATGTATGTTTATTGGCTGCAAATTTCAATATTTCACAATTCAGTAATTCACATTTTCAGCAAGGAAACCCCACTCATTTTGTTACACGTTTGCTATAATCTTCCATGATGTTGATTTTTCTTTACACTTTTGCCAATTTACACTTTTTACATTTGGACCCATGTTACCAGTTTAGAATTATTTTTTTGGTTAATTGAACTTTTGTATTATTGTATACACCCTTATGTGATCTCTAATATTTTCCCCATAAAAACCTATTTTGTCTGGTTCTAACATGGTGGCTCAAGACTTTTACTACTTTTTGTTGGTATTGTTAATATTTTCTAATGTCTCTGTGACTCCATGGACTCGCACGGTCCATGGATTTCCCCAGGCTAGAATACAGGAGTGGGTAGCCTTTCCCTTCTCCAGGAGATCTTCCCAACCTAAGGATCAAACCCAGGTTTCCCACATTGCAGGCGAATTCTTTACCGATGAGCCACCAAGGAAGCCCAAGAATACTGGAGTGGGGAGCCCATCCCTTCACCAGTGGATCTTCCCAACCCAGGAATCAAACCCGGGTCTCCTACATTGCAGGTGGATTCTTTACCAACTGAGCTACTAAGGAAGGCCCTATGACTTCATAGAATCTTTTAATTTAATCTTGATCTGCCAGAGAATTTAGCCTTTCTATTTTTCAAATTCAGTTTGGCTGTCTTCATGTTTTATTAATAATTGGTAAATTGAGTATTCACATCAACTGTGTTTAGTGATATGTCGGAATTTATTTCTAGCACCTTACTTTGTGAATTATATTTGTACAGCCTTTCCAATGCTTCATTTTTTTCCTTCACTTGTTTTTATACTGATTGCTTCTTGGTTTTGTCTCTTTCTCAAAAATGTTTTTCTACTTTAAAGTTATGCATATTATTTCTATTTATTTAATGGCTACTTTTAAATTATTAACATGCATGTTTAGTTTTTAAAAGTCTAAAGTTAACTAGTATTTCTACAGCCATACTGAATAATACAAAGACTTTAGAACATGTAAATTCTCACTTGCCCTTGGCATCTTACAAGATAAGCTCTAGGGATATTTATGATTCTAATTTTCTGTAAAAGCAAGACTTCTTAAATTCAAAACACTGAAAACCAAAAAGAAAATTTCAATTTTCTCATCATGCCAAATAAGGAATAACATATAGGCTTTAAAAAAAAGTCTTTGTCTGCTCTGATTGCTGTGGCCAAGACTTCCAAAACTATGTTGAAAAGTAGTGGTGAGAGTGGGCACACTTGTCTTGTTCCTGATTTCAGGGGAAATGCTTCCAGTTTTTCACCATTGAGGATAATGTTTGCTGTGGGTTTGTCATATATAGCTTTTATTATGTTGAGGTATGTTCCTTCTATTCCTGCTTTTTGGAGGGTTTTTATCATAAATGGATGTTGAATTTTGTCAGAGGCTTTCTCTGCATCTATTGAGATAATCATGTGATTTTTATTTTTCAATTTGTTAATGTGGTATATTACATTGATTTGCGAATATTGAAGAATCCTTGCATCCCTGGGATAAAGCCTACTTGATCATGATGTATGATTTTTTTAATGTGTTGTTGGATTCTATTTGCTAGAATTTTGTTAAGGATTTCTGCATCTAAGTTCATCAGTGATATTGGCCTGTAGTTTTCTTTTTCTGTGGCATCTTTGTCGGGTTTTGGAATTAGGGTGATGGTGGCCTCATAGAATGAGTTTGGAAGTTTACCTTCCTCTGCAATTTTCTGGAAGAGTTTGAGTAGAATAGGTGTTAGCTCTTCTCTAAATTTTTGGTAGAATTCAGCTGTGAAGCCATCCGGTCCTGGGCTTTTGTTTTTTGAAAGATTTCTGATTACGGGAATCCAGATTGGAAAAGAAAAAGTAAAACTCTCTCTGTTTGCAGATGACATGATCCTCTATATTGAAAACCCTAAAGACTGTACTAGAAAATTACTAGAGCTAATCAGTGAATATAGCAGTTTCAGGATACAAAATCAACACACAGAAATCCCTGGCATTCCTATACTCTTAACAATGAGAAATCAGAAAGAGAAATTAAGGAAACAATTCCATTCACCATCGAAACAAAAAGAATAAAATACTTAGGAGTATTTCTACCTAAAGAAACAAAAGACTTGTATATAGAAAACTATAAAACACTGATGAAAGAAATCAAAGAGGACACAAACAGATGGAGAAATGTGCCGTGTTCGTGGATTGGAAGAATCAATGTAGTGAAAATGAGTATACTACCCAAAGCAATCTATAGATTCAGTGCAATTCCTATCAAGCTACCAGAGGTCTTTTTCAGAGAATTAGAACAAATAATTTCACAATTTGTATGGAAATACAAAAAACCTCGTATAGCCAAAGCAATCTTGAGAAAGAAGAATGGAACTGGAGGAATCAACCTACCTGACGTTAGGCTATACTACAAATCCACAGTCATTAAGACAGTATATTACTGGCACAAAGACAGAAATATAGATCAATGGAACAAAATAGAAAGCCCAGGGATAAATCCACACACCTATGGACACCTTATCTTTGACAAAGGAGGCAAGAATATACAATGGAGCAAAGACAACCTCTTTAACAAGTGGTGCTGGGAAAACTGGACAGCCACTTGTAAAAGAATGAAACTAGAACACTTTCTAACACCATACACAAAGATAAACTCAAAATGGATCAAAGATCTAAGCATAAGACCAGAAACTATAAAACTCCTAGAGGATAACATAGGCAAAACACTCTCTGACATAAACCAAAGCAGGATACTCCATGACCCACCTCCCAGAATGTTGGAAATAAGAGCACGAATAAACAAATGGGACCTAATTAAAATTAAAAGCTTCTGCACAACAAAGGAAACTATAAGCAAGGTGAAAAGACAGCCTTCAGAATGGGAGAAAATAATAGCCAATGAAGCAACGGACAAACAATTAATCTCAAAAATATACAAGCAACTCCTGCCAGCTCCATTCTAGAAAAATAAACGACCCAATCTAAAAGTGGGCCAAAGAACTTAACAGACATTTCTCTAAAGAAGACATAAAAATGGCTAACAAACACATGAAAAGATGCTCAACATCACTCATTATCAGAGAAATGCAAATCAAAACCACAATGAGGTATCACTTTACACCACTCAGAATGGCTGTGATCCAAAAATCTACAAGCAATAAATGCTGGAGAGGATGTGGAGAAAAGGGAACTCTCTTACACTGTTGGTGGGAATGCAAGCTAGTACAGCCACTATGGAAAATAGTGTGGAGGTTCCTTAAGAAACTGCAAATAGACCTGCCATATGACCCAGCA